>CM029444.1:27674336-28376719 GCA_017140255.1 Eucalyptus paniculata subsp. matutina | reverse complement strand
TATGATGCGCTTCAATCCACTTTGAGAAATAATCTATTGCCACCAATATGAATCGGTGCCCATTTGAAGCTTTGGGATTTATTGGGCCAATCACATCGATCCCCACATTGAGAAAGGCCATGGCTCAGATAGCTGGTGCAACTCCGTTGGAGGAACATTTATTTTATCTCCATGAATTTGGCAACGATGGCAACTTCTAACATGCTGTATGTAGTCACTTTCCAGCGCAAGCCAATAGTAACCTAGTCTCATGATCTTCTTGGCCAACATGTGCCCATTCATGTGTGGGCCACAAACTCCTTCATGCACCTCTTGCATGATTTGGGTAGCTTCTGCTTCATCTACGCACCTCAATAGAACTGAATCATTAGATCTCTTGTATAAATTCTTACCATTGACAAAGAACTTTGAGGCCATCTTCATTATGTATTTTCTATCGGCTGGAATGCTCCCTTCAGGAAATTCCTGCTTTTGGATATAGTTCATGATGTCGCAATACCATGGCTTCTCATCAAGCTCTTTATTTACGGCCATGCAATAAGAAGGTTTGGCTAGAGCCTCAATTTTCAAAGGCTCAACTTCTAAACCATCAGTAACTTGCAACATAGATGACAACGTTGCCAGGGCATCGGCGAACTGATTATGAGATCTAGCCAAATAGTCAAACGAGATTTCATCGAACTCCTTCACCAACTCTTCGAGGTACTTATGATACGGTAGTAATTTGGCATCCCTAGTCTTCCATTCACCTACAGTCTGGAGTATGATCAGTGTAGAATCTCCATATACCTTCAATTTGGCCACTCCCATTTCAATTGCGGCTGGGTCCGAGAATACAAGCTTCGTATTCAGCTATATTGTTAGTGCATGGAATATTAATTTTGCGGGTCTTTTGGTGGTGTTGTCCGTGCGGATATCAATCTTGCTTGATGCGAACCGGACAAGTTCACAGCTCCATCAAAGAACATGGACCATGCATCTTCATTTATGGCCAAAATACGATCATCTAGAGGGCAATCATCATCATTGAAGGTTCTAGGATTCTCGACCAATAAATCAGCAATCACTCGGCCTTTAACTGATTTTTGTGGCATGAACTGCACGTCGAATTCCGAAATCAAGACCTGCCATTTGGCTAGCTTACCCACCAAAGCTGGTTGATTAAATAAATACTCGATGGGATCGTTCTCAGTCACGAGAAACATCTGGTAATGCAAGGTGTACTGTCGCAGTCTATGCAATACCCATACTAACGCAGCACAAGTTTTTTCAGCATCAGAATATTTTAGTTCCGAGACAGTGAACTTTTTACTAAGGTAATAAATGGCTCATTCCTTCTGATCCACGGGACTTTTCTGAGCTAACATCGTGCCAAGTGACTCACTATGGATTGTGAGGTACAAAATCAAAGGATGCCCCGATATTGGTGGGACAAGAACCGATGGATTCATCAAACATTGCTTCAGCTTATCGAACGCCTCTCGACATTCATCATTCCACTCAGCACAAATGCGTTTTTCCTCAAGAGTTTGAAGAATGGCTTAGCGGTCTCCGAGAGTTGGGAAATGAATCGTGCAATGTAATTTAGTCTCCTAGGAGACTCCGGACCTCCTTCACATCGACGGAGGTTGCGGCTCACATATTGCCTTGGCTTTAGATGGGTCAATTTCGATCTCTTTGCTACTCACCATAAACCCAAGTAATTTTCCTGATCTTTGCCCCCGAACACGGTTAAGCGGGGTTTAAACGGAGTTTGAATTCACAAAGTCGATCAAATAACTTCTTGAGGGTTTCAACATGACTTTTCCCCGGGCCGGGTTTTTGCAATCATATCGTCAACATAGACCTCGATTTCTTCATGCATCATGTCATGGAACAACGTAACCATGGCTCGTTGGTAAGTTGCCCTGCATTTTTGAGTCCGAAGGGCATGACCTTATAATGAAAGGTTCCCCACGGGGTGATAAATGCCTTCTCTTTGTCTTCATTCTTCATTCTTATCGGTTGTAGCCAGAAAAACCATCCATGAAAGAGAATAATTCAAATCGCGTGCTATCCACGAGAACATCGATATGTGGCAATGGGAAGTCGTCCTTTGGGCTGGCCTTGTTCAAATCCCGGTAATCAGCACACTCGGACTCGACCGTCTTTCTTCATGACCGGTACTATGTTGGCCACCCATTCGGGGTATTGCGAGACTTGATGAATCCCACTTTGAGAAGTTTCATTACTTCCTCTTCTATCTTCTTCGAGAGCTCTGGTTTAGTCTTCCGAAGCTTCTGTTTCTTGGGATGCACGTCTGGATTAGTGGGCAAACAATGTTCCACAATCGACAGATCTAAACCCGGCATATCAGCGTATGTCCAAGCAAAGATATCTTGATATTCTTTTTAGCAATTGAGTCGGGTGCTCGGCCTCATCTTTGGGAAGATTTGCCCCAATCTTTATCTCTTTGGGCTCCTCGGCATCACTCGCATTGATAGTGACGGTTTGCTCGGTGAGAACTTTGGGTTTTTCATGTTGCTCTCCTTTGTTGTACTCCAATGGAGTCACCATTTGGATCATCGGTCATCACCGTCATCGCTCATGACATTGGATTGGACCATTTTCTCCTCTTTGCTATCATAAGCTTGCTCACGAAACATAAAATAGATAGTTCGAAAGACAAACAGGGCTAAAAGGCATGAATTTCTTTTCTATTTTTTTTTTCGAATTTTCCTTCCTTTTGAATTTTTTGATTGATTTTTTTCGAATTTTTATTTTATTTAAAGAATTTTGGCAAAATATTTTGGAAAAACTTTTTGACACGAGGAAGCATGATGAAGCCCAGGCCTCAGAATTCTCCTTGGATTTTTTCATCGGTTGGATATCATCAGAAATGGTTTGGTATACCCCATCATGCCCTCAAAATAAAACTTGTAATCATAATTGATATTCATCAACCAAATTACATTTATTGGATTGAAAGACGGCAATCAAAGTGAAACGAAACCCTAACAACAAAACCCTAGCAAACATCAACTCCTGACAAACGACATACGAGAATACGATAAGCAAACCCTAGAAAACATCAAATCCTAAAAGAGATAAGATTCCCATGCAGGGGAGTGCAGAAAAGTAAACGTGTTACTCTTGTGGGCTAGCACCCATTTCCTCCGATGGTTCTTCATCAATGGCACCTATGAGGAGATCATCGAATAGAGTCGTGATCCTTCCATCCCATCATCGGATCCTCTTGTCTTTGAAGTTGTCGGTCGCCCATGCCATTCCATCCATCGAGCACGATACCTCGGGTGTCGATCATTCCTCCCTCATCATGCATCATTCTAGCGGGGCCGGGAATGTCTCGCGGATATCGAGGTAATGAGTTTTTCCTCTCTTGTTCATGTCCTCCACCTCTTCCATGGTACCTAATCCGGCGGAATGAAACCTTCGAGGGGCTTCAATAGGATTCCGGATGCCCTGTTCTTGTTTACCAAGTCCATGGCCAGGAATAAAGCCATTTCCAACCATCACTCTTGCTACCATAACTGCTGCATTTGACACATCACGGATGGGTGTTGTCGATCCTCGAGATGCATGGATAGTGGATACGAGCTCAAACGATTGGTAGCTTGACTCCTCCCTACGTTCCGGCTCGACATAGGGGATAGCCGTCTCATGATAGATCCGATGATCCTCCTCGCCATGAACAATGACTAGCTTTCCTTTGACAACAAATTTCACACTTTGGTGGAGACTTGATGGCACAGCTCCAGTAGTATGAATCCAAGGACGCCCTAATAGAAAATTGAATGCGGTAGGAATGTCCATCACACAGAAAAAGGGCGTTGAACATCACCGGCCCTATTTGCAGATCAAGGTGGGTCTCCCCTATCACCTCCTTTCTCGTACCATCAAAAGCTCGGACGGAGGTCTTTGCGTACTTATTTTTGAAGGATCTATTTTCAGGCGGTGAAGAGTCGCCAATGGGATGTATATTCAAGGCGGACCCATTATCAATGAGTACTCGAGCCACATGGGAAGCCTTGCACTTAATGAGATATATAATGCCTTAGTATGTCCCTCCCCTCAAGAGGGAATTCTTCATCGAAAAGGCTATTAAATCCTTAAGAAGAATCGATCCTACGAATTCCTCCAACTGTCTACCTCGATCGTCTACGGTACGAACTTAAGCAGAACCTTCATTAGAGACTTTTGATGTGTAGGAGATGTTTGCAAGTTCAAGTAAAGAGATGCGAGAAGGCAATTTCCAAGCTGGTCGATCACGTTATACTCACTTGCTTTGATTATAGCCAGAAATTCCTTGGCCTCTTCGTCGATGGTGGCTTTGCGGGTTGGGCATTAGCTTGAGCATAGGTCCTACCGGACCTTGTAATCAAGTCAACATCTAGCTCGTATGACCAAGGGACTGCTTGTTATCCTTGTACTCATACAGTGGGGCATCTCAATAATTATTTCTTCATCGATTGAAGGCACTTCCACTATCAATCCTTCATGGTCGGAGCGTCCTCAAGTGGGGGCATGTCCTCGATCAATGGATCTGATTCACTCTTTTAAGCACTTAGCTTAGCAAATTCCTTCTCCCAATCAATGACGACTTCGAAGATAGTGGACACTATTCCAGCTTGGTCAGCATATATGATCATGCCCGGCCTTAACCATTTCTTGAACCCTTTCCTTCATGGTAGGCAAGGGAGGATTCTCATCTGTCGGATAATAACCAACTCTAACTAATCCATTGTAGATATCTTTGACGAGGACACCTTCAAGTTCATCTTTTTGCCGATTGAACTCGAAGATTGGATTCACGTTTCACGATGTTCCGGCAATCTGATTCTTCTTGACATTCGGTTGGGTGGTACGGAAAGAAAATGCCTTAGTATCCAACAAATTTTGGATCTTGTTTTTCAAAGTCAAACATTCATCAGTTGAATGGCCGACCTCTCCCATATGATACTCACATTTTTTGGAGGGGTCATAGTTGGAGAATTTTTCAGCATTGGGACGCTTTGGTTCGTGGGAGATCAATCCCTTGTTTGGTATCGGTAAGACTGAGATAGAGGGCTGGAAGAGGAGAGAACGCCTTTTGGTGAATTGCCGCGTGCGGGCACTTTCTGGCCTCCATCTTGCTGATTCCGGGGACACGAACTATCGGAGGCTTACTAGGGGCTGGTTGCACATATGCAACATTGACTTCGATGGTTGGTTTCTTTATCTTTCTTCATGGTGAACCTTTTGCCCTGATGAGTTGGTTCATTGAACCATCCATCCCTTAGCCCCATCTCGATCTGTTCACCCACCGGGATAAGCTACTTGAAGTTCTCCAACGTATGTGCTAGCCATCGGTTCGGAACTCATATGGGAGAGTCTTGACGAACAACTTCATCAACTCCTTGTTTGTAGGCTCAGGAGTGATTTGAGCCGGCCAAGTTTCGCCACCTTACAGCGTACTCCTTAAATGACTCACTTTTCTTCTTCTCCATCCGCTCAAGATCCTCTCGGGAAGGTGCAATGTCCATGTTGAACTTATCTTGCTTTAGGAAAGCGTCGGCCACTTCATTCCGTGTGTCGAGAAGGTTTACATTCTTCATTATATACCAGTTGAGTGCGGGCCCCGTCAAGCTTGCATGAAACGATTGGATCATGAGAGGCTCGTTCTTGACGTATTGGGCCATGCGTACGTGGTACATTTGCAAATGAGCTTTTGGGCAGGAAGTACCATCGTATTTCTCGAACTCCGGCATCTTAAACTTCTTCGGCACTTTGACTTTCTCATAAGCCCGACAAGTCGAACGGGAGTGAATTCTGCGATTCTTGCAATTGTTTCAGTTTCTCTTCAAGTTTGGCAAATCGTTCATCTTGCTCCGCCTTAGGGACATTGTCGGGCTTAGCCTTTTCAGCTGTAATGACGAGCAGGGGTCATCCTCCGGTTCCGGCATGTCATCATCACCTATTTGGGCCTTGTTAAATGCGCTTTGTGACTACTATCTCGGGAGAGCGGATGCAAGAGTTTGATTCACTTGGAGGGATTGCATTTGATTTGTCATAAGTTGCATAGAGGTGAGCAACTGCTGGAGTTGATTTTCCACAGCGGTCATACGATCACGCATTTTGATTTGGTCGGCCATTTTTGCTCTTGATCGTGTAATGATGGGCGAACGTGGAGGATCCGTTATCACCTAATTTGAAAAAACAGACAAAAATAAGTATCTCATATGAAATACACCGGTCCATGGCAAAGGTCTAAAACTTTTATTCATTAATGGAGTTTTTGACAATCCTAACAAAATAGAAGCAAGATCGATTCAAGCACTTCATTAATGAAATAGAAGCTTAAAATGCCCTAAACAAACGAACTAGGAAAGTAAATGACTCAACTTCCTAAACCTTAATCTAGAAATGAAACAACAAGATTGACTCAAACACTTCATCTAGCTTGATCAATATACACTCGGGACACCACTCGGCGCAATCGCTTATTCTCCTCTTGAGCTTTTTTAGCAACCCTTTTGAGGCGTTTATTCTCAGTGCGGTTGGTGATCTTCAGCGGCACTTCTGGTATCTTTGGAAGTAACTCCTCTGGAATCTTGTGTTGTTGAATGTACTTAATTGAGGCATAGTACTTCATTTCTTTGCCCTTCAACTCCTCCTCGGGCCACTTGAGTTTTCGTGGCTGGCACATATCCCACATTGATTTAATTGTGAGAATGGAATCTTCATGGCCTCGGTCTCCATCAATGAAGCTGACTCGGAGTGGATCTGCTTGCAATGTCGGGGGAAGTTCTTGCACAACTTGATACTGACGGGTTACTCTAGTTGGATATTACTCCGTTGCTTCCAGGTGAATCCCGATAGAGGGATTGGGCCAACACCTCCACATGAAAGTCTCGCCACACGAACTTGGAACCACTTAGCATGCCATAGGAAACCCTTGGAAGTTGCTTTTTTCATGAAAGCTAGCCACCTAGAATAATGATAATCCGGTGCATGTTTTTGGTTGTTCTCAAATCTCATAGTAGGGTGATTAGAGTTATTAACATCAAGTATAGTCATTGAACCACCAAACCCTTTTATGTGAGAAAGAAACCGAATTTGTAAAAGAGAGGAATGGAAGGTCTTATCACTACTTCCTTTAAATCGAGTGAGGGAAAGAAAGGTTTCAGCCAAAATAGTGTTCGAAATTTTTCCTCCCAACACTTGTTCAACTAAGTGAGCCATCAAAGGGTTAATAGCATTCTTGCAATGAGGAAAAAGTATAAACCCAAAGAAAGCTAAAAGGAAAACCCTTCGCATTTGAAATGAATTGCCATTTTCAAAACATTCTTTTAGAAAAGATAAATGACATGTATTGCGGTGAGCTTTTAAAACCTTTCTTACATTGTCCTCCTTAATTCTCAGAAAATCGGATAAGGCTACAACGGGGTCTATTCCGATAGGTGGGCTAATTAATTTAGCTTTCAAAGGTTTTCCTATGGCAATGCTATACTCTTCCAAGGTGGGCGTGAGTTCATGCTTACCGCCGAAGATGAAAGTAGAAGTCTCGGGGCACCAACAATGAGCAAGTGCTTGGATGAGGCCGCCATGGATGTTGATACGCAGCAATGGAAGTAGTCGACTAATGTGGGACTCTACAAATTGACGGCCAGCTTGGTCTAACTTGTCCCACCAAGCGCTAAGCTCTTCCTTTGGAGGGAGAATAATTCGAATGTCCGGTATTCCCATTGTATATTGATCAAGACTTAGGACAATCCTAATGCCATGGACCGACAAAATAATACGGTAGAGTAAGTAAATTGCAAAGGCGAGAATTTAGAGAACTTACTTTACCAATAAACAAAGGGCGATCACATAGACATACGCATGGTAAGTGGCTCGATTTCTAGTCTATAAGGCTTAACAAAGTGAAGCCACAAGGATGATCAGACTAGCCACAGGCGTGCGGACTAAGTCGGGTCCTCATGACTTCGGCTTGGTCAAAGAGCCGACCTAGGTTGCGGGCATGCGAACCGAGGTGGGTACTCTTCACTCCAGAAAAGAAACTTTGGGATTGAGATGGGCGACTCATACCACGGGCATGCGGTCGAAGTGGTATCCATCTCAATACCATCCTAGATGATCCTATGCGGCCCAGGTCCGACGGCAGGTTGTGTGTGCAATAGTGTAGTGTAAATGTATAGGCATGCACAACAGTTTATATCAAACAACACTTCGTTCATGAAAATAAACCATTCATTCCTACCCCTCCCTACAAAACAAAGGTCAGCAAACACTTCCCCTTATACCTCCCATCCTACAAGAACATTTAACACCTTAAATGTTAGGGACGTACCTGGGATCCTCGCTGCCAAACAAAAACGTTTTTCAAAAAGAAAATTGGCCTAAGTCCACTGAGAGTTTCAACTCAAGTCCCCAGCGGAGTCGCCACACTGTCGCGACCTCCCCGAAGCGGGCTGGACCACCTAAGGGTTCGGCTAATGGATTGCTAAACCTAGACTTAGCTCGGGCTCTCCCAAACCCATACCAATCCGCGACTTAGGTTCAAATTCTTAACATGCAATTGATTTTTATCATGGGAGTCGCCACTAATCTATTTTGGGTGGGTCGATTAGAAACCCAAGTAAAGTAATGGGAGAATTACTTCACTCCTACGAACCAGAGATTAAATGAGTTCGGGGACTTGATTACGCTAGATTTCTCTAACGCCCTTTCGGTACCTTTTCTTTTTTTATTTGAAAAAATATTTTGCAAGCAGCTTGAATTGATTTTAATTTATCATCCTAACATGTGAGGTGATCATGCGGATGCGCAAACCACCAATTTAACACCCAGGAAAGCGATGAATAAATTGCAGGACTTACCTCCTAGTAACGAAAGCATCTACATTGTTAGATCATAATTCACATCAACAGACCTAGATATGATTTCTAATTAACAGGCAATTTCCCTTTCTTTTTTTTGGTTTTTACTTATTTAATGAGAATCATGCAATATGCAATGCATGCTACTAATCTAACATGGAATGGCATGACAATGTGTTCTAAACTACATGACATGAGTAAAATATTTCTTGTATTTTCATGCAATAGTCAAATATGCAAATTAAAAGGACCTAATTATAATGACGGACAATTCTTAATTAAATGAGCCTAATTCTACGTGGCATGCATTTTATGAACCTAATCCCACATGACGTGCACATGATATTCCTATTCCTAAAAATGCAATCTATCCTAAAAATTGAAACTAATTTATCTAAAGACAAATTTTGTATTTTTCATGATATTCGAAATTAAGAAAAACACATAAATTACCTAGCTAAATTAAAATACCAACCAATTTAAACTTAAGATTAAGTCATACTAAATCCTATTTTAAACTAAGATGTTATTTTAATCTAGCAATTTCTAACCTAAGATGCAAGTTGCTCTAAACTTAAAATGAGACATACAATTCTATTCTAAAATGGATGATGATTTTTTATGAAAATTCGTAATTAAAACACTAAAAAAAACTACTAGGGTGAAAATTAAAGAGACGTGCTATCTCTTCTAAAACATGCATTTTAAAAAAAAAAGCCTATTATGCAACCTACAAGAAACTAGCATCCTAAATTAATTAATTTTTTTTTGGGATTTTTTGTTTTAAAAATTTGAAGTAAAAGTCTAATTCTAGATTGACACGTGCAATTCTAAAAACTAATATCCTAAATGCATTTTTTGGATTTTTTTTATTTTTTTAAAAAAACGAGATAACTAAATATGCTAACCCTATGCCCTAATCTAACTCGCATTTTTTTGAATTTTTTTAATGCAAAAACAAAAGTTAATTCAAATAACCCGATATCCAATCCAATCAAGATAAGATTAATACCTAAAATTGACAAACCATATCTCGCACATGAGATCGGGTTGGTCAATTTTAAATTAAATCGCGAATCGAATCTTGGGCATGAGATTGGATTGTCGATTTTTATACGAGATCGCGAGTCGGATTTCGGGCGCGAAAATCAAACTCCTAATCCCTAGTTTGAGGGGTTATTTCACATTGGAACCTCAATCATGCATTAATGAATAATCACACTAAAAAAACTATATAAAAAAAACAAACTATAAACTATATAAAAAAATAAAGATAAGATAATAATAATAAAATAAAAAAATTCCTAATGTTCCCCTTTTTGCTTTTTCTTTTTTTTCTTTGTTTTCTCACGCACGGCTTGCTCGTGGGTCTCCAAGGCAGCGCAGGTCGTCAGTCCGGAGGGTTGGGTCGCCGGTGTTTGAAGCTCCGGCAAGAACCGGCGACGGGTGGATCAGCAACGACGGAGACTAGCGGCAAAGCGGACCGGCGGTGTGTACTCCTGTGGCGTCGGGAAGCAGCAGAAGGCGAAGAATGCAGGGACGTCGGGTCGCAGTTGCTGGGGCGAAGATCGACGGCTGAGCAGCAGCGGTGTGAGCTCCGGTGGCGTCGGGTTGCAGCAAGGACGGAGGCGCGGCAGCGAGGGAGGAGCAGCAGCTCGACGTTCGGGGCTTCTGGCGTTGCAGATCGGCGACGGCAGAGGCGGAGCAGGGGCGTCGGCGTCGGGAACAGGCAGAGAGGAGCGTCGTCAGGTGCTGGCTCAAGTGGAGGCAGTGGGCGACGCAGGCGGAGGCGTCGTCGGGTCTACGAGCGGTGGTCGGCTGCAGTAGCGGGCAGGGACGGAGCGGCTTGGTTTACAGCGTCGTGGTCGTTGGTCCAGGCGTCGGAGACGGTGACGCGCAGGGCAGAGAGGCGGCGACGGGCTTGGAATTGGCGCGGTTGTGCGGACTGCAGTGGACGCCGGGGCGGAGGTCGATGGGCGAACCGACGCGGGCCGCCGGCGAGGCTGGGCGCTGCGGTGGTCGGTGGCTCCGCGGTTTTTTTTTCAGACGGGGCCGATGCTGGCGAAGGCGTGAGTTCGCGGGCAATGGAAGCGCGGCGCGGAGGCTAGGGCAGCAGGAGTCAACAACAGAAGAAGAACTCGCAAAGAAGAAGATGAACAGTGTTTTCTTTCTTTCCTTTTTTGTTCTGCCGCACACCCCTTTTTTGACTTCACTTTGTCTCTCTTTGTTGCCCTTTCTGACTTCACATTCTTTTTGGTTTTCTTTCTGACACAATCCCTTCCCTGCACTCGTCTGACCGAAAGAGAAACCCTTCGCAATCAAAATTTTTTCCTTTTCGCTCCCCTCATGGACCTCTCGTATGAATTTTCTCCTCCTTTTTTTTTTGACGCGGCTTCTTGGGGTCTTATTTATAGGCCGTTCATTGCCTCTTGAAGATAGCCAACTTTATTGTGACAAGATGCAGCCGCAACTTTTCCAGAATTTAAGCTGAACTTTGCCATTTTTTAATCTTCTCCAGACCATTCTTTTGGCCACCACTCCGCTCTTCAGCAAGGAAATCTTCTAGCAGGCGCCTATCCCATTTCGTGCGTGTATGTGCATGCATTAATGAGGAGGTTTCTTCTTGGTGCCACCAAAGCTGACATATTGTATAATATTATGGGCATATTATAATAATACAATATGGGCATATTATATAATATATTATGGGCTGCTTTTGCTTCTTTGAAGATTTCTCCCGAATCCGCACGTCCACCGAATTTGTGTATGCATGTGCATGCATTAATGAGGAATAGACAATGGACGTGCGAGAGCTTCTTTCCTCATTTTTTTCTTATGCGTGTTCCGACCAACGAAAGAGGGATCATCCTTTTATGCATGCAATCGACCGCAAGCCCCTGCTTCTTATCGCGCTTTTAGTACCGATGCCAATGCGACAACATGAAATGTAATTTTACTATTTTTTCTTAGGGGTTAAAGATTAATCCCTAAATTTTTATGCAATTGATTACTAAATGATTAGTCAAAATTTAGGTGTCAACAACCGCCGATCTCACCGCGTCACCCCTGCGCGCTGCTCGAACCCCCCTCCGACCAGCAACCGACACCTACAGCACCCCCCACCACTTGTAGCCCGCGACCCAGCGCCGAACGCCATGCCGATCCCTACCTCTCCTACAAGCCCGAAGCTCCGCCTCTCGCTTACACTATCGCTGCTCGCGCCGGACGTGCTGCTCGTCGTTGATCCTTTCGCCAGAGCTCCTCACCAGTGATTCCCCTCACCGGAGCTCCAAACCAGCGACCAAGATTTTTTTTATTTTTTTAAAATCAATTTGGGTAAATTTATTTTGTTTTATCAAGCAATTTATTTTATCTTTTTTTTAATATCTTGTTTTCTTATTTGAAATACTTCCCTATGCCTAATTGGAAATTCCAACATGCCATTTGATTCGCTGCATCTGGGTTTTTTATTCCATCGATAAGACTTTAGATGAAATAATTAATCAAGCAGGAATAAAACTGATATTTTGATCTTTAAGGTTTAAGATCAATTTATCGATTTAATTAGCAAGATATTATCCCTTTATCTGAACGATGCATGATATCTTTGATGATTTTGAATGGTCTGTCTCATCTTGATTGCTTTATTTATCTTTAAATATGTTTGAGTTAGATTAGGTTTACATTCATGCTTCAGGGTTATTTGCATATTTAGACTAAGTATTTTATTTATCATGAATTTTAGAAATAAAAAAATTAAAATAAAAAAACATAAATTTAGGATGTTAGATTTTCATTTCATTAGCTTAAATTGCATGTTGAATTATTTGACATTTTTTTTAATTTCAAGATTAATTAAAAAAACAAAAATCATAATGCATATGTCATGTAAAATTAGGGCATCCTTTGTACGTCATTGCACATTAGGATAAAATTGCATTTTTCATTTTAAGTTTAGATTGATTTAGATAGACTGCATCTTAGGTTAGAGATTGTTAAGTCAAGATAATATCTTGGTTTAAATTAGGGTTTAGCCTGACTTAATCCTTAATATAAGTTGGATAGAATCTTAATTTAGCTATATAATTTTCACATTTTTCTAATTTCGAATTTCATAAAAAATACTAAAAATGTCTTAGGATAAATTAATTCCATTCTCTAGGATAGATCGCACATTTATTAAGAAAACATAAAAAAAAAAATTATGTGCATGTCATCTTGGATTAGATTAATGAAATGCATGCCATTTAGTGATTGTTGCTAGGTCTATTTAATTAGAAATTGTCCGTCATTAGAATTAGGTCATTTAGTTATATTACATTGCATAAAGCATGATTCTTATTAATTAAATAAAAACAAAAAGAAATTGCGTGTTCATTAGATATCATATTTAGGGTTGTTGATGTGAATTCTGATCTAACAACGCAGATACTTTCGTTGCTACAAGATAAGTCTCGTTGCTTTCTTGAGTGTTAAATTGGTGGTTTGCGCACCCGTATGATCACCTCACATATTAGGGAAATAGATTTAAAATAAATCCAAACTGCCTGCAAAAACATTTTTGAAAATAAAAAGAAATGGTACCGAAAGGGCATTAGAGAAGTCTAGTGTAACCAAGTCCTCGTACCCAAAGTCTCTAGTTCGTAGGAGTAAGATAATCCTCACATTATTTTACTTGGTGTCTAATCGACCTACCGTAAACTAATTAATGGCGACTCCTAGATAAAATCCATTTGCATGTTAAGAAATTTTAACTAAGTTGTGAATTTGTATGGGCTTGGGAGAGCTCGAGCTAAGTCTAGGCTTAGCAATCCATTAGCCAAACCCTAGGTGATTCACCCGAAAAATTTGGTCGTGACAGCTTGGCGATTCCACTGGGGACTTGAGTTGAAACTCTTAGTGGACTTAGGCCAATTTTCTTTTTGAGAAAATATGTTTGTTTGGCAGCAAAGATTCCAGGTACGTCCTAAACATTTAAGGTGTTAAATATTATTGCAGATTGGGAGGTATAAGGGGAGTAGTGATTGCTAACCCTTGTCTTGCAAGTTGGCATTAGGAATGTTTGGTTTATTTTCACTTATGAAGTATTGTTTGATTTAAACTGTTGTGCATGCCTTGCATTTAGCACTACACTATTGCACACACAATTTGCCACCAGACCTGAGCCGCACTAGGATATTTAGGATAGTATTAAGTTGGATACGATTTCGACCACGAGGCCACGAGGCCGCGTAGTATAGGTTGCCCAACTCAATCTTGAAAGTTTTTTCTTGGTGTCAAGAGTGTTTACCTCTGCTTGCGAGACTGCACTGCATTGGGGTATGATTCTTGACTAAGCTAGAGTTAGGAGGACTTGACTTAGTATGCGAAGCTACAGCTAAGTCATCCCACCCTTTTTAACTCCACCTTGCTTAGCCTTCCTAGTTAGAAATCGAACCCCATATTTCATGCACTTGTCTATGTGGTTGCTTTAATCACCTGGTGAAGTAAGTTTTCTGCCTTTTACTCTTGCAATTTACTTACTTTATTATGCCTTTCGTCGGTCCATGACATTAGGTTGGTCGAGTCCTAGTCTATAAACAATGGGAAGATTCGACATTTGATTCGTGCCTACACCAAAGGTTGAACTCAAATCATGGTGGGATTGTCTAGGCCACGATGGTCAGAGCTATGTGGAAAGCAGATTGGGTTGCCTTGTTCCCCTCCTCGACATCAATGTCCAAAGTGGCATCATGCAAGCACTCGCTCATTTTTGGGGCCCCGAAACATCAACGTTCATATTTGGTAAGCACGAGTTGCTTCAACTCTGGAACAATATAACATTGCCATAGGAAAACCTTTGGAATTTGAATTAATAAACCCACCTCTTGGAATAGAACTTGAATCAATTTTTTTTAAGACTTTCTTAGGATGGATAAGAATCATATTAAAACAATGTTGAAAGATAATTGTCATGCATGTCCTTTCTCCTTCCTAGATCAAAGTTTTGTTGATGCAAACACTTTTTTAAAAAGTAAGATCTTCCTTCTAGCCTTCTTCGGATTTATTGTTTTTCCTCTTCATAAAGGCACCATTAATCCTTCTATCTCGTGGGTGGTCAAACAGGTGTGTTCTAAAATTAGTTTTGTCAACACCATCTTAGCTGAAACATTCTTGTCGCTCACTCGATTTAAGGAAGATCAAGATAAAACCTTTCGTGCACTAATCGAGCTTTTACAAATCTAGTTCTTTTCTCATAAAAGTAGGATCGATATTCACATGAATATTATTTCCCATCATCCCATCAAGGTATTCAAAAATCATCAAGATCGAACTCCAAATCTTTCTTACTCAAAATGGGTCAAATTGTTGAAAAATCCAAATACCAAGATTTTCTTATGGCATGCTAAATGGTTTCAAGTCTCCAAAGCATGTCTCTCTCATGTCGATGATGAGCCGATCCTGCTATTGGGGATCACTAGTGCCACTTCCTACTACCCACTCTGAGTGGCCTGTCAATATTGAGTTGTGCAGGATCTACTGCCCCCTCTCAAGCTGGGTTTGTTCCAAGTCTGATTCATTGCCAAGGATGGTGATCACAAAAAGGAGCTTTGCTGCATCGAACGAGCTTGGCTCCCATGTCGCGATCAAAAGTTGAGCTTGCCTAAAGATGAGCTTGAGGGGAAAGAAAAGACTTACTATGCCACGGCTCGATACATCCGTTAGCACAAGATTCTGACTGAGCTTCTCCCAAAAGTGCTAGATGTAACTGAAAAGCCCACTCGGCAAGCGGAGCTTAATCGTCACAAGAGGAAGATTGAAGAACTTGAGAAGCAAGCCAAGAAGGATGCTAAGGAGAAGAGGTAACTACATCGAGCATTGGCTTCCCATTTGTTTATAGATCGGGTCAAATAAAGTGGCTTGAATCTATTTAGTTTTTTACTTTAGGAAATTGAGTCATTTACTTGAGTTCTTTTACAGTTTCAATGTCAAACAGTTTCATTAATGAATAAAAGCGGTTAGACTTTCGTCATGGACCAACGTGTTCTATATGAGATATTTATTTTGTTGATTATTCAAATTTAGGTGATAACAGATCCTCCACGCTCTCCTATCATCACTCAATCAAGAGCTAAAATGGCTGACCAAACCGAAATGCGTGATCGTATCTCCACTATGGAAGAACAACTTCAATAGTTAGCCACTTCTATGTAGCTTTTGACAACTCAAATCGAATCCCTCCGAACGAATCCAACTCCTGTACTCGCTCTCTCGAAGATAGTTGTCCCGAGGCAGGCAAACAAGGCCCAAATGGGTGATGACGACATGACTAAGCTGGAAGATGACCCATTGCCAATCAAGGTGGAAAAGGCTAAGCTTGACAACATTCCTAAGACGAAGCAAGATGAGCACTTCGCAAAGCTTGAAGAGAAAGTGAAGCAACTGCAAGAGTCACAGAGTTTACTCCCGTTTGACTTGTTAGTCTATGAGAAGGTCAAGATGCAAAGAAGTTTAAAATGTCGGAATTCGAGAAATACGATGGTACTTCTTGCCCCAAATCTCACCTACAGATGTACCACATACGCATGGCCCAGCATGTCAAGTATGAGCCCCTCATGATCCAATCATTTCATGCGAGTTTGACTGGGCCAGTGCTGGACTGGTATGTGATGAAGAATGTGAACTTTCTCGATACCTGAAATGAAGTGGCTAACGCATTCCTCAAGCAGTATAAGTTCAACATGGACATTGCACATTCCCAAGAAGATCTTGAGAGGATGGAGAAAAAGAGGAACAAGTCATTCAAAGAGTATGCCATAAGATGGCGAAATCTGGCAGCTCAAATCACTCTTAAGCCTACTAACAAGGAGCTGATGAAGTTGTTTGTCAAAACTCTCCCGTCTGAGTTCCGTAACTGAATGGCCAGCACGTACGTCGAGAACTTCAATCAACTTATTCTTGTGGGAGAACAAATTGAGATGGGGATAAGGGAAGGATGGTTTACTGAGCCATCGAGTAAAAGATTTTCTGCCAAGAAGGAGAATGAAGCTGCTGAAGATGTGAATGCGGCTTATAGCCAAGGAAGTACTAATCGCACACCTTCTATCCAGATGAATCTAAGGCAACAACAAACTGCTGGCCGTCAATCGTTTGCCCAAGCAAATAATAGAAGGTAGTTCACTCCTCTCCCCGAATCTCCATCCCAAGTGTTGGCAATCCTCCAGAAAAAAGGTTTGCTTACTAGCAGGCCGAAGCGGCCTAATCGCGAAAACATTCGTGGTTATGACTCGACAAAGAAGTGTGACTATCACAATGGTAAATTGGGACATTCAACTGATGAATGTTTCACTCTCAAGCACCGGATTCAAAACCTCTTGGATACAAAGGCGTTCTCTTTCAGTAATAATCAGAAAAATCCTTTGCCCAGCCATGACGGAGGTGCAAATGCTATCATAGAGTGAAGAAGTTCTTATCTTCACACTCCTCTATGAAGGAGTCCTTTTTTTATGCTCTATAGGATTTCAAGTTTTTTTTTTTTCTAGGATTTCCTGCTTTATGAGATTTCAATTATTGCTTTTGATTCTAGGGTTTCCTTGTTCACATTATCCTTTCCAATAATGTAATTCATTTAATTCTATTCAATGAAATTACAATTTTATTTCCAATTTTGAGGGCATGATGGGGTACACCAAACCAGTCCAATGACAATATCCAACCATGAAAATAAAATATCATCCACGGAGAAATTCTGAGCGCTGGACTTTCTCATGCTTCCTCCCAAAAACTTTTTTGAAAACAAAAACATTTCACTATTTAAAAAAAAAAATTTCCAATGCTTGAAGCAGATTAAACCTATTTGTTTGTTTGACTCATTTACCTCTTGTCTCATAGCATAATTCTATAACTTGTTATGACAAGGGACATCTGAAAGTAGTAAATCAAGATTCAATGATCATACACTTGACTCATGATCAACAGGCTTAGAGTGCACTTGCAATGAAAAATAGATTTGGGGCAAGTAAAAAAGGACCATCATTCTCCGGTGGAAGATCCTGGGGGTAGGTTTGCTCTAAATTATAGCGGCCCATATGTGGTGAAGAAGGTACTTCCTAGAGGTGCCTTGATCTTGGTAGAAATGGATGGTTGTGAGTTTTCCAATCTAGTCAATTCCGATACTGTCAAGAAGTATTATCCATGATAGAATTTGTCATGTCATGTTTTGAACTGCAAGCATTTCTATAATAAATAAATTTCTTCAATAAGTTGAATTGCTCAAATTTGTTGCAAATCTTGCATTTTTCTTCCTTGATGATTCATACACTAACCCCTAGTGAGTTGTATGGAAAAATTTCATGCCCGAAAGGAAAAGGTGATCTCGCAAATGGGTACGCTAACTGAAGTGATGAGAGACATTATTTTCTCTATCCCAAACACTACGGTGATTCATTGCTTAACCATTTTGAGCCCCATACACTTATGAAGATTATGTTTAAGTTATCATTGTCAAGGATTGTTGACACCTAAAATTTTTTGTTAACAGTTTAATCATCCATTTTGTAAAAATATAAAAGATAAAGAGCAAAAAGGTAAAAAAAATGATGAATGATATAAAAAATAAAAAAATAAAAAAGAAGAAAAGAAAAAAAGAAATGAGGAAAACGAAAGAGAAAAAGGAGAGAAAAAAAGAAAAAAAAAGGACCGAGTTTGAGGCGGGAATGGGCTCTCTTTTCTGGGGGGATTTTCTCTCTCAATCTGGCTCCCTTCCCCTCTTCCACACCGAAACCCTGGATCGATCCTCCATGGCAAAGCTCTCTCTCTCTCGGACTCTCTCTAGGGCGACTGGCTCCAGTTCTCTCTCTCTCTCTCTCGGGGGGAATTGGGCTCTCCTTCTTGATCACTCTCAGTTCTAGTGGATTTCGAGGGAAAGATCTGGCTCTTGAGGAAGTTTGGCTCTTCAATCGATTGCTCGACGGCTAGGGTTTTCGGGGGGCTCGGCGAACGGTTTTAGGGAGTTGGTTGAGGATTTCGCCGCCGGGGTTCGTCCACGCGAGAAGGTGGAGAGCTGCTCCTCGATTTCCCATCCTCTAGGGATTTACTCTCTCGAGCTCGTAGGCTCACTCGATCGGAATCTCTCCACAAATCTGTTCAATTCAAAGGATTTCGATCGATTAGAACCGACTGATGAGGATTGGCAGAGATGGTGGCGGCGACGGTGACGACGACGGCGGCGGCAGATCGCTCTCGGAGATCGGATGTTCACTCATTCAATCGTCTCAAACAACCACCGATCAAGGAGCGCAAGGTGCAAGGCTCGATCCGAAGCCGACCGTTGAGGATTGGTGACATTGGCGACAACGCTTGCGGTTCCGTTCGCCGGATCTAACTTGATTCGAAATCGACTGGTGAAGGTCGGCGACAGCTGCGACGACAACAACGCTTAACCGATCTTCTCTCTGGATTGGTAAGCTCTCTTTCTATCCCTCTTGATCCGTTAGGGTTTCGGTTTCTGTTCTCTCTTTTAATCCGTTCGGGTCGTGGATTCTGATTTCTCCCTCTTGATCACTCTTTTTTGTGATCTTGCTCTTGGCTGAATCTAACGCTATCGTCACGGATCGCGTTCCGGAGCTCGAGGTGCGGGGTTCAGAACCGCGCCGATTTTGGAGGTCTCAACTCGACTCCGAGGGCGAAACCGAAGAGTAGATTCGCTGGTGTTGAAAGGTAGAAGCTTATGGAGATCGATCCTTCGCCGATTCATTAAAGAACTGTCCCTTTCGCTGCTTTGCTTGCCATCCTCTTGTGGTCCAATCCAGGTATAGTTGTAACGCCGTAGTTGTCTCACATTTCTTTTATGTAGAGCTATAACATAGATTTAGCTTCAGTTTTCATTCGGTAGTTTTTGTTGAACATATTTGAATGTGATTCGTACCTATTTATGCTTCTGCATTCCGCATGTTTGGTCAATGGGAGGGAATTCCTAGTGTTCGTTTTTTGGGGGAAATGGTTATTGAAAAAGTGAAGGGTATCATGAACTCCGTCTTGTTATCCTCTGACGATAAAACTTTGGAAGCTGAGGCTGCTCATAGGACTGAGACCTAGAACTTTAGGGTGAAAGTAGCATCTTATTGAGGATGTGCTATTGATTTCATCCTGCTTGGATGATGTTGTGGTCGCGTGATTTTAAGTTGTTGATTCACCCTTGCGTTTTGGTCACTAAAATGAGATGCCTGCCATATGTTTGTGAAGATGCCTGAATGAATATCTGTGTAGTGTCTTCGTCAGTCTATATGCAAGATATTCATGGCTTACTTAAATCATGATGCCCATATTGATTTCATCTTGCTTACTGTCGATCTAATCAATCTGAGCAATTTTAGCATTATGGCATGCATAAAACCTGTGCTCATTGGCCTCGTTGATTGTGAGTAATATTCGTTTTTAATTTGAACCAGATTGAGTTTTAGAAAGTAATAAATCTCTGTTCTGGTATGGTTTTACTCAAATTTGGAAAGTTTTTTTTAGATCAAGCAAAGATCAATTGATGGGTAAAATTGATGGTTGAAGTTGGCGGATATAGGCAGAAGTTTGTAGAAATAAAAACATGGTTTGCTACTTTTGTCGACCCTTTTAAAGTTGTAGGGTTTACTGTGATTCAATTTTTTTTTTCTTAAGAACTAATCTTTGTGCATTGTCTGGATGGTTTTATAAACCATTAGTTATGCATTATGTTTTAATTCACTTGTGGCTGATTTGCATGTTTTCATGATTATCATTTTCCATCTATCAATTTGACGTCAATTGGGCTCAACTTCTCTTAGGAAGTGGGCTCGTTTTAATCTTTCCTATGATGCTGATTTCGCATGATTTGCACATCAATTGGACTCAACTTCTCTTGTGATGCGCATGATAGAAATTTGTCATAAAATGAAATTCAAAACCCCTGTTTTTCCCTTGTTGAAGCTGACCTCTTGTCATTTTTCTATGATTTTCTTGTTAAGGATTCTAAGATTGGGTCCTTAACAAAAGTTGTTCGTCTTTCTTTTGTTCGCGCTGTGGTAAAATTTCATATTCTTCAGATTTTCTTTTTAGATCAAATCACTATTAATGTTTCATGACATCCTGATATTTTGCTGCATTTCTGACGTAGTATTGTGCATTCTTGAATTTTCATAAACTTCTATGTAGTTCACGTTAAAAAAACTTTTTCCATGAAAGTTGTTTCTCATGATTGGGTGTGCATTTGATTCCAACTTGAGGCTAGTTTGGTTATGGATTGATGCCATTTTGATCAAGTAGACTCATACGTGCTTGTGAGAAGATATAGCTTCAATTTCATGGCAATTTGTCATCAAACAATCACAATTTGCAGTCTCGTGTGCTCTGTTACAATTATGATTGCATGTTGGAAGTTGTGGATTAAGCATAGATTAGATGGATTTTGTCTTAGCTTGTTTTTTATTTGCCCGTGGGCCAGTGATATCATGTGTTCAAGTCCCTTGTCAATTTCACATTTCAAATATGCATATTGTTTAGTAAGTGATCCTTCGTCAACTCATTCATTTGTTTGATTAGCTGAGAACCAAGGTTATATGGCTTGGATGCTTGTCATGTTATATGCTTTGCATGTGATCATTAGATGAATGATTTAGGTGTGGCACATAACAATGCTGAATCTTAGGATATCACTCAAAATTTCACTTTTGCATTGTACTTATTTTAAACAATGGATTTTGATATGATGTATTGTTTTTGGTTGTTTGATGTGTTTGTTTGTTTTCTCCCGATGTATGTACCTAGTTATAGATTTTAGGGTTAGATTAGACCCCGTAGATGGAGAGGGCGTAAAGATGGTGGAGGTCGATGTCCATTCCAACCATTTATTATGTAATATTCATTTTTCCTGACACATGTCTTGGGTTCCATGCATTGTATAAAACCCGAGGAGTTGTGGGTTTCCTTTCTTTCCTAATTGTTTTCTCTTTTATACTTTTAGGATTGCATGATAGATTTACTGTTTTTCTTGATTGTTTACTTCATGTCTTGCAATTTCAATTTCACTGATTGTTTTCCTTTCATTTTTTAGGAATAGAATAGAATGAAAGTAATCCACCACGCATGATCACTTACTATAGAATTGATGATCCCGAATGTAAAAAGAAACGCATGGACATGTTAGGAAAAACACAACGTACTGTTTAGGTGCCAAAAGGGCGTTAATAGAAATATTAGCGTAACCCAAGTCCCCGAGCTTAGATATCTGGTTGTGTAGGAATCAAGGGAACTCTCCCGACCCTCGATTGGGTTTTCTAGCCAACCCCCAAAAATGAGGCTAGTGGCGACTCCCGTCTATTTTTAGGTTGTTATAAACAACTAGATCGCATAAATAAACCCGTTGTCATGCGAGGTATGAGCTTAAGAGAGCTCGCGATCTCGTGATCGAGTACCCCTAAACCTGACCTTTCCCACCTTTAACTTCGAGGGTGGCGAGATCGGGTCGTGATAGGGATCATCCCACATTGGGACGAATTTGAAATGAATGGTCCTTGCTCACACTTGCCTCAATCTTCGAGTATTGCTTTCGCAGTGTAACTCATACGATAATTTGAGGTGCCTTAGGATGACGAAGAGCAGTTCTTTATATATCCTATGCACTTTCATCCATTGAATAGCCCACTTGAGCCTATGAATTTGTTTCATGTTAAACCTAGTTGGTGATCATCTGTGGCATCCATAAATTTTGACAACCCTCGAATATGCGACGGTCCATGACTAAGTGATAGAAGCATCGTCGGACGGTGTTATCGACACCACAATGGACATCGTTTTGTTATCACCATCGGACCGATGGGTCACATTTAAAAATGGCCCAATCATCGAGTAAATTATAGTCTTACCGGAAAATCTTTTATATGTTCAAGTGAGACCGACCTCATCTGCATTTTGCCGACCTTGGAAAAATATAATGATACGTCGTGGACTGACGAAATTGTTATTGGAATTCGTTATCATCGGCATCACATTCGACCCCGATGTCACGTTACGTGATGATCCTAGAATATACCTTCATAGTTGCGCCTTGGTCGCGCCAAGACAATTTGATCATCGCATGACATATCATTTCGTCGAAATTTTCTTTTACATAATGCCACGGTTGAGACCCTCTCCTACCCTCATGTGTACCCCATGCAGCCATATAAGTAATTATTTTTCAGTACTTACACATGCTGAAATTAAGGGTCAATTTTGAGAGGAAATGGACCGTGCAACCATGTGGCCATGTAAGTAACCATGTTACAACCTATGCCCATGTAGAAATTTAAGGTCAGCAATTGGAGAAGTTGGGCCGAGCAACCCTCGAGCCTTCTCCTTATTTGCCCACAATTTGGATCAACAAATCTTGAAGATTTTTATTAAAGTGAAGCCGCATCCATGCACATTCGTAAAGAGACCATACAGCCGGTCAACTATGGGAAGAAGATGTTGACCGAGCAGCCACGTGAGGCTATCATCAATGGCCAGCGCATGGGAAAGATTTAAACAAATGAAGACACGTCCATAGCTTGGGGCATGTGAGTTGTCGAACACCCAGCCATGCATCCCCTCCGTTGTCCTCGCTGCTTGCTGCCACCGCAACCTACGTGCAATTAATTAACTTAATTAACAAATAGAAGGAGCAAGGTGCTTGTGGGTTTGTGCGAGTGAGAGAGAAAGCGCAGCGAGCGAGCGAAAGAGAGAACGAGCGAGCGAGCGAAAGGGAGAACGAGCGAGACAGAGTTTCATGAGGGAGTGAACGGCGAGGAAAGGAAGGAGACCGCCCTTTGCCATGCTTGCGTGTGAGTTGCCGCCGTCGACGCTGCTAGTCTTCGCCTCTATCGGGCCTTATCGCTGAACCGAACTCCCTAGCTGTTGAACCGTTGAACGTGAGGCAAGTGAAAGTCCATTAACCTATATCATGTAGTGCTGTTGTTGTCTAGTGGAGTGCAATAGACTTGGAGATGTTTGAGTTGTGGTTGCTGGATGCTGGAATTCGAAAGAATAGAAGTAGTTCCCTAGGACTAGCAAACTGTTTCATGGACAAACAACTTGACCTTTGGCGACTCCGTGAATTTTATGCAATTATCTAGTTGAAATTTGACTTTGTGTCTTTGATGAAAGTTGTAGATGACATCTTTAGAAGTAACATATTAAAATTTGAGAAGAAACGGACAAGTATTGGTCAGTGAAACGATTTTTCTTTGAAAATGTTAAACCTGGAAACTGTTACAGAGGGTTAGGGAGAATTATAGTGATTATAGCTCTTGTGAATCTAACTTAGTTTTCTTCATGAAAATTTTTCCTTTAGGTCTTTTTTATAACATATCAAAATTTCAAAATTTTCTGAGTTCATTTAGGGGTTATTCCGAAATTTTTACTAAAACTGTGCATTGTGATGTTTGAGCTGTTTTGTCCCGAATTTGCTCAATTTGTCCCAAAGGTGAATGCATCTTGAGTTGTTATGTGGCATGATGATGTTGACATTCAACATATCATGCAATATTGAGATTTGATGAAGATTCATGTGAAATCTTGTCATTGCATTGAAAAGTGTTTTTGGAAATTAAGATGTTAATTACTACCGTTGGACCCTTGGGTCAATGATGCCCCGAAAGTCGGGATGCCCAGAGGTTCGAATGAGTCGATGCCCTTTGGATGCCTGGTTGTATTATGAATACATGCCCAGAGGTTTTCCCCAAGAGTGTTGGGATGCTCGGTTTTATTATGATACATGCCCGGTGGGTGAGGGGTTGTATTATGATGCATGCCCGGAGGGTAGGGTAACCATTTTCATGGCGAGCCTCGGCGATTCCTCATGATATCAGGTGGGGTGTGAGATGCCTAGAGGTGTAACGTAACACACTCTGAATGACTGGTTGTATTATGAATAAATGCCCATAGGCTTTCACGACACCAGGTTGGGTGTGAAATCCCAGAAGGACGCAAACTCAGGTCCTTTGGGGGGATAAAACCGTTTGAATGATTAAAAATGGTGATTATATTAAGTGTGAGTGTGGTCTGGTTATGGGACGTGTCATTACAGTTTGGCCATATGATCGGGACTAGTGTAACTGGATATGATGTATCTGAATCTTTTGAAATTGCATTTGCCATTGCATTAAAGGATTTCATGATTTTGATGTATATTGATCCATCGACTACCTGATTTTGTCTATCTTGCATGAGTCTAGATATTAATGGTACTGCTTGATATAGCTTGATGAATCTTTTACTGCTGAGTGGTTGTACTCACCCCATTTGGGGACTAACATTTCAGACTACACAAGATACCTCTGCTGCCACCGCCACCAGTAGATGGGCCGAGGGGTTGGATATGACCATGAGGAGGAGGATAGTAGAGGAAGGAACTTTTGAACGCCGATACTGATCGATGGACTTTAAGTATACGGCTGTTAGAAAAGATGTCGGTCATCTTTTGAAGTATAGTCGAGTATAGAAGACTACGGCATTTTGGTGTACCGACAAATGATGTCCATCTAGTTTAAGTAAATAAAAGTGTTCGGCTTTTAACTTATAAAAGTTTTAGTTGATGTGCATCGCTTTATATCTTATGATAGGGAGTTGTCGATTATACTTCTGTTATATTTGCTGCGCAAGGACCTATTCAAAAGATATATACCCCCAGGAATTTTAAGTTATATTGAAATTTCATGGTATCAAAGTAATATGTTTTAGGACAAAGAAAAAGGTACTTGTGGCGACCCTAACGGATTGGGGGCCGTCGGGGGGTGCTACATCATCCCCCACACTGGGGCAATGCAAAAAAAAAGAACCATTCAAGTAACATGGCTTAGAATGCTGATAAAGGATGGAGGTTGTGCGAGTCCAAAGAAAATAAGTGCAAAAAGTATGGGGCATAAAAAAGCAGTGTGCCTAGTAAAAGCAAGGCCAATGCCCATGAAAAAATAAGTGAATAAAAAATGAGAACTAAAGGCATGAAAAAGCGGTATGCCTGGTAAAAGCAAGGCCGATGCCCATATATATATATATATAAAAAAAAAGAGTCAAGATAGGGACTATTGGTTTGAAAAAGGTTGTATCTCCAATGGAGTAATACTCAAAAAGCTCAAATGTTAAGGTGTTACGATCAATGGAGTTTTGATATGAAGAGAATCCTCGATGATCACCAACTTTGACCCCCCAAACACTTTTTGAGCCCAACGATCATTTTATTTCTCAACCCAAGAACCCAGCCTACGTTACGTCCCTTGTAAAGTCTCTTCTGATTATGGCACTTGGATTAACTTAGGGGTTCACATGTTTTATGCATCGCTCGAAAAAGTGCGAGCAAGATATTTCTTTCTCATTTTGCAGGGTTCTTGACTTATAAACCCCGAGATAATTGCCAGAATATCACCCATTCTTCAATAAGCCTCGACTCAAAGAATCCCCTTTGTTAAACCGTTGACTAGGCTCACATTACGGTCCCTGTTAAAGACCTCTCAGATTGGTAAGGTCATACCACTTACGAGATTGCCCAGACCCTTGTTTGGCATGATGACAGTGAGATAGAGTGATTATCAAATCCTGCCTCAAAGGTAAGAATAAAATGACCAATTTAATGAGGATGAGAGAAAAGTCCTTTAAGACCGAAAGATCCCTCACTTGACACATCCACAACACTCATGTGTTCAGATTAAAATATTCTTTTGAAATCTTTCCCAATGGAAATTAGGTGATACAAGATTGATAGAAATCATCACGCATGAACCTCCCTTGAATTAATGCATGTCTGTGACCACAATTGCATGTTATTTCTCCTACGACTATGTTTGATAGGAGACATATTCCCAATGATCAGAGATGGTACTTGGTAAGTATATCTCTACTCATACTCTAAATACTTGTCGTTGTGCAGGTATTCTCTCTAGATTGCACCGACACTCGACTCGGTCGAGCTGTCCCCCAAAGACTTTTCGCCAGATTCAGTCTGATTAAGGCAATCGAAGAAAGGTTCGGGTCCTGGTCAGATGATCCATGTAGCAATGCTAGGCAACCGAAGAAAATTTTGAGTCATAGCTAAGCAAAATCTCAGTCTAGGTGACTGTAGAATGGTACAGGTCCTCGAAAAGCCATTTCCTATTCAGGTGATCGTAGAAAGGTACGGGTCCTAAAAAAATGATTTCTTATTTAGGCGACCGTAGAAAGGTACGGGTCCTAGACATTATATTTATAGCTCTAACAAGTGATCGTAGAAAGGTTCGGGTCCTAGAAAAGCTATTTCTCATTCAGGCTACCATAGAAAGGTACGGGTCCTGGAAAGTGAATCCCCATTTAGGCGACCGTAAAAAGGTATGAGTCATGGAAAAGCAATTTCCCCATTCAGACGAACGTCGAAATGTACGAGTTCTTGACACAACCAAACACTGCCATAATGGGCGACTGTAGAAAGGTATGAATCCTAGGAAAGCAGTTTCCTTACAAAACCTTGCTGCCATTATGGGCGATCGTAGAAAGGTATGGGTCCTAGGAAAGCAGTCTTCATACAAAACCCCGTTGCTATTTTGGGCGACCGTAGAAAAGTATGAGTCCTAGACATGTAACGCCCACTATCTCGAATTACTCTATCATCCTTGAAGGTAAGTTATTCCGGGTAGGTTCACTGATCATTTGCTTTAGCATTTCCCTGCATCATATAAATTGCATTAAAAAATGGAATTCATTTTCCAACAAAAATCATTCATTGCATGCGCATGATGAAAATTTAGCTCTCAATTTATCTTTGAAGGCAACCTCTACGAGCTCACCTTCAAAGAGAGGCAGCTGTTGACACCTAAATTTTTGCATAAAAAAATGAAAAATTGCACGACATATAGTTTAGAAATATCTATCTTATTTTGTTTTATTTTATTGGACTAACAGTGAGCACGAGATTTTTCACATATTCTACTAAGATTTTTCACATATTCAGGTAATATACACTGAGGGAGATATTTTTTAGTAGAAAGAAAATTTTTGGATGCAATATTCAAAAAATACAAAAGAGAATATCACGTGGGGTGCAATGATATATTCAGGGGATTATGCACAAGCGAAATTGGAAACAAAATATGCCACAAAGATCTAATTTTTTCCCCTATAAAAGTTGTTGTGCACGTACGGGCAAAGAGGAGAAAATTCGGAAAAATTTGAGAGCAAATACGTGGAGAGGTTTTTTTTTGGGTTTTGGTGAGTGGAAATTCGAAAAAAAAAATCTTTTTGAAGAAAAAGGGTCAAATCATTCAGCCTCGGTTCAAGGAAAAAAGGGGGGAAGAGAGTGTACGGCCTCGAGCGAAAAAAAAAAAGGAAGGAAACCCTAACGGCAACTATTCATCTTCTCCAGGAGGGCCCTCCCGGTTGTGCCCACGCCGTCAGCTGCGCTAGCATTGCTCCGCTCGCGTTCGCCACCGCCGCTCCGTCGGTCCTACCTCCACCGCCAATCTCGCCATCCCTCGACGTTCTGCTGTTGACCGAGATCTGCCCACGACCCAGCACTCGGTGTCCCCTACTCCAGCTACGACCGATGCCACCAAAGCTTAACGCCACGCCGGCGACTCATGAGCCCTCTCTGCTCCACCGCCACTCCACCGGTCTTGCTGTTCCTCAACGCTTTGCTCGTCGATCGAGATCTGCCCATGACCCAGTGCTCGGTGTCCCTTGCTCTAGCTACAACTGACGCCACCAGAGCCTGAAGCAGTGCCTTAGCAACTCGCGACCTAGTGGCCTCCGCGCCCCTGCCACTCCTCAACGCTTTGCCCGTCTGTGCCACTCGAACCCCCCTCCGACTAGCGATCACCACCTGCAGTGCCCCCCACCGCTTTGATCCCTACCTCTCTTGCAAGCTCGAAGCTCTACCTCTCGCCCACATTGCCGCTGCCCGCACCGAATATGTTGCTCGCCATTGATCCTTTTGCCGGAGCTCCTTGCCGACAATTCCCCTCGTCGGAGCTCCAAACGGACGGCCAAGATTTCCATTTAAAAAAAAAAAAAAAAAAATCAAATTAGGTAAATTTTTTTTTATTAGGCAATTTATTTTATCTTATTATTTTTTTTTATATCTTGTTTTCTTATTTGAAATACTTCCCTATGCCTAATTGGAAACTCCAACATACCATCTTATTTGCAATTGCACCTAAGTTTTTTATTCCATCTATAAGGCTTTAGATGAAATAATTAATCAAGCGGGAATAAAATTGATATTTTGATCTTGAAGGCTTAAGATCAATTTATGATTTTATTAGCGAGATATTATCCCTTGATCTGAATGATGTATGATATTTTTGATGATTTTGAATGGTTTGTCTCGTCTTGATTAATTTATTTATCTTTAAATATGTTTGAGTTAGATTAGGTTTACATTAGAATGTTGCATGCTTTAGGATTATTTGCATATTTAGACTAAGTATTTTATTTATCATGAATTTTTGAAATAAAATAAATAGAAAAAATAAATAAATTTAGGATGTTAGATTTTCATTTCATTAGCTTAAATTGCATGTTTAATTATTTGAAATTTTTTAATTTTGATATTAATAAAAAAACAAAAATCATTATGCATATCTCATGTAGAATTAGGGCATCATTTGTACGTCATTGCACATTATGATAAAATTGCATATTTCATTTTAATTTTAGATTGATTTAGATAGGCTGCATCTTAGATTAGAGATTGTTAAGTCATGATAATATCTTGGTTTAAATTAGGGTTTAGCTTGACTTAATCCTTAATAAAAGTTGGATAGAATCTTAATTTAGCTAGATAATTTTCACATTTTTCTAATTTCGAGTTTCATAAAAAAAAAAAAAAAATATCTTAGGATAAATTAATTCCATTCTCTAGGATAGATCACACATTTATTAAGAAAACATAAAAAAAAAAAAAAAATATTATGTGCATGTCATCTTGGATTAGATTCATGAAATACATGCCATTTAGTGATTGTTGCTAGGTCCATTTAATTAGAAATTGCTTGTCATTAAAATTAGGTCATTTAGTTATATTACATTGCATAAAGCATGATTCTCATTAATTAAATAAAAACAAAACAAATTGCGTGTTAATTAAAAATCATATCTAGGATTGTTGATGTGAATTATGATCTAACAACGCAGATGCTTTCGTTGCTACAAGGTGAGTCCCATAATTTATTCATTGCTTTCTTGGGTGTTAAATTGGTGGTTTGCACACTTATATGATCACCTCACATGTTAGAGAAATAGATTTAAAATAAATCCAAACTGCTTGCAAAAATATTTTTGAAAATAAAAAGAAATGGTACCGAAATGGCATTAAAGAAGTTTAGTGTAACTAAGTCCTCGTACCCAAAGTCTCTGGTTCGTAGGAGTAAAATAATCCTCCCATTATTTTACTTAGGTATTTAATTGACCTACCATAAATTGATTAGTGGTGACTCCTAGCATAATCCATTTTCATGATAAGAAATTTTAACTAAGTCACAAATTGGTATGGGCTTGAGAGAGCTTGAGCTAAGCCTAGGCTTAGTAATTCATTAGCCAAACCTTAGGTGATTCACTCGAAAAATTTGGTCGCAACAGTCGAGTTTAGGGGTACTTGATCACGAGAGTTCCCTCACGGCTCGCGTTCCAAAAGACATCATCACCTTGCCTTTTGGATCAAGCCTCTCGTGAGTTCCCTTCACGAGATCGCGAGCTCTCCCAAGCTCGTACTCCGCGTGACAGCGGAGTGTCACAATCCATACCCACACGGGTGACACATCTTAGAAGAATGGGTCGAGTGTGGATATTGGATTTAAGGGTACCTTTACCATGGTAGCCCTCTCGACAGTATGCCTCGCTCATAAGGATGGCATCACTTCATCCTTTGGGGTACTCCCATATCGAGTATGTTAAATCATGGTGAGTTTCATCGAAACTCATATCCCGCGCGATGGGTTTATTTACACAGTCTAGTTGTTTATGACAACCTAAAAATAAAACAGAATTGCCACTAGCCTCATTTTGGGGGTCAGCTAGAAAACCCAATTGAGGGTCGGGAGTGTTCCCTTGATTCCTACGCAACCAAATATCTAGGTTCAAGGGCTTGGGTTACGCTAATATTTTTATTAGCACAATTTTTGGGTACCTAAATAGTATGTTGTGTTTTCCTAACATGTCCATGCGTTTCTTTTTACATTTTCGGGATCAATTGTCCTAAACTAAGTGATCGTGCGTAGTTGGTCATTTTCATTTTATTCTATTGCTAGAAAAACAAGAAAATAAAGCAATCAATGGAATTGAAATTGCAAGATAATAAGTAAACAATCAAGGAAAGCAATAAATCTATCATGCAATCCTAAAAAATATAAAAGAGAAACACAATTGAAAAAGATGAGAGAAAGAGAGAAAACCCGCAACTCATCGGATTTTATACAACAAATGAAACCCAAGACATCAACCTCCACCGTCTTCGTGCTTTCTCCATCTTCGGGGTTCTAATCTAAACTTAATCTAAGAAACTTATAGCTACGTGCATACAATAAAAAAAAAAAAAAAACAAGCATACGCATCAAAACAATAAAAAACAAGACATCATGTCGAGATCCATCATTTAAAAGAAGTGCAATACAAAAGTCAAGTTCTGAGGCCTCGAGGTTGGCCTTTGTCTTTCATGCGAAGGTCCCACTAAGACACCTACCCAATCCATTTTTTGTGACTTATAGCAATCGTTGACCAATTACATTCTCGCATGGCCAATAACGCTTATAAGTCTCTTAATCAAGCAATTTATGTGATTCCAAGGTTTTCCCTCATTATCATGCATCGACCCTATCATTCATCTAAAAATCACATGCATTGCAAAAATGTAAACATGCACGCAAGTCTTTTGAACCGTCGGCGGGTTACTTTCTACCAAGGGCATGCACCAATCACAAACATAAGCAATTTCTAATGCATGATGAGATTATATGTATAAATGGTACATGTGATATTTCAAAAACATATCTCAAAATCATTCATGAAAAGTTTTGAGACAATGTGATGTCTCAGCTATGAAAGACATTCAATTGCCAAGGCTAGCCCAGGGCTCACATAAATGCACTTACAAGTGTCATAAACATTTTAAATACAATTCAAACTATGACTTTTACGATGTCAAAACAGGATTTTAAAAATGTTTGAAAATATTTGGGATTAAGGAATATCTAGGCTATGGAACATATTCAATTGCCAAGGCTAGCCTAGAGCTCGCATAAATGCACTCACAAGCATTGCAGGCATTTTGAATATTGTCCAAACCACGATTTTTCCTTAAGCCAAATTGAGTTTTGGAGAAAAGCTTTTTTTAGAAATTGTTATTTTCGGGGAAACATCACATGAACCAAAGTATTTTTTTGAAAACAAAAATTCAATTAGAAAAGGCCGATTGTTTAACCACAAAGATCAAAGCATTTAGAACAATTTTCATGCAGATGGCATGGCCTAATTTCATGCACAAACTAACCTAAAAGGTATAACTAAACAATCACAATCATGTTTATATCAGAAAATTTCAGAACAAGCATATAAGGATAGCAAAATTGAGTAATATCCATTGACAATCTAACTATGAAAAATTTCCTAATATGTACAACATGATAATGAACAACTTTCATGAAGAAATTTTTCTTAAACGAGCTACACATGAATTTACAAAAATCAGACAACAAGTAATAGCACATCAGAAATCAGTCAAGACAACAGGACATTCAGCTAATGTCACGAGGATTTGTCCTATCAAAACATGTTTAAAAATCATCAAATTTACAAACAACATGGCCAACATGATGACAAGCAAGTTTCATTCAAAGGCTAAGTTTAGATTCCATATTAAAAAAATGAAAGAAAAACATCAAAGGTCTGTCCAAATAGGGGTTAGAATAAGGATCCGAATTTGATCCCTTATACAGATTGTACTCTGACTTTGAAAAAATGGAAAATTGATCCAAACAATGAACGATTGGCATGAAATCATGAATTCGAAACTTTTAAGCATGCCTTACGTCTTCCTAGAAAAGCTCGAGTCCAAACTAGGTCAATTTGGTATCTTAAGATCGAGATCTTTAAAAGTGTGCACATCAATAGTTAAGAGAACAAAACATGAGTATTCATTAGAAAACCTTAAAATCACCCAAAGAATGCCCAAATAACATGAAGAAATTACACGGGACTTAGGATTGGATGCAACGGAAAGTTTGGATAGTCATCTAATCCTAAGTCTGTGGCACCCCCGAAACGGCCCCCGATCCGTTGGGGTCACCACAGTTCGCTTACCATTCTTTTGCTTGACCTAAAGGTCTATCAATCCTGGGGGTTTATATCTTTTAGGTTGGTCCCTGCGCATTATATAAATATATAGCGGAAGCAAAGTTAGCATCTCCTTATCCCAAAATTTGAAACGATGCACACCTACTAGACATTTTTATAAGTCAAGCTGAACACTTTATTTACATAGATCTGATAGACAACACCAATCGGTACATCAAAATTTGCCGTGGTTTTCTATACCCGGCTTCATATCAAAAGATAACTCGACTTCCCTTTCACTTTCCTTTTCCATACAGTCCTATACATAAGTTTATCAGTCAGTGTAGGCAGTCCAAAATTTGCTTCATCTGCTATCCGTCACTCTCGGTCACACCCAACCTGATCCGTCAGCTGGCGGCGGCGGCAACATCCCCAGCATGATCCCATCACGACGGACGTGTACTAACATAAACTCTTGAGTCACTAGGCCATGAGGTGAACCGATGTCATATATGACTAGAACCCGAACTCGAATGAAAACCAACCCTCGTAACTCAGGATGAGGATGCTCCGAACACTCGCACTCAACGTCAACGGGGACACCGTAAAATGTACCAGGGGTGACTGGTAGCAGAGACATATCTTCTAATCTGAAATGTTAGTCCCCAAACGGGGTGAGTATAACCACTCAGCAGTAAAAGATTCATCAAGCTATATCAAGTAGTACCATCAATAACTAGACTTATGCAAGATAGACAAAATCGGGTAGTCAAGGGATCATTATACATCAAAATCATGAAATCCTTTAATGCAATGGCAAATACAATTTCAAAAGATTCAGATGCATCATGTCTAGTTACGCAAGTCCCAATCATAGGGCCAAACTGTAATGACACGTCCCATTCCATGCCATACAATTTAGTCCCATCACAAGACCACACTCACACTTAATATAATAATCAGTTTTAATCATTCAAATGGTTTTATCCCCCTAGAGGACCAATGTTTGCGTCCTTCTGGGATTTCACACCCACCCTAGCGTCGCAAAAGCCTCCGGCATTCAGCCACTTGGGCCACCGGGCATCTGGAGCGAATCACGCCTCCGGCATCTCGCACCCCACCTGGCATCATGAGGAACCTCGAGGGCTTTCCATGAAAATGGTTACCCCGGCCATCCAGATTTACGTACCGACAAGCATACAATCGTGCATCCCGAAACTCCCGGGGAAAAACCTACGGCATTCAGCCACATAGGGCCACTGGGCATCCACAAGGCATCGACTTATTCGATCCTTTGAGCATCCCGACTCCCGGGGCATCGTTGACTTGAGGATCCAACGGCAACAATTAACATCTTAATTTCCAAAAACACTTTTCAATACAATGACAAAATGTCTATTGAGTCTCATCAAATCTCAATATTGCATGATATGCTGAATGCCAATATCATTATGCCAAAGAACAACTCAAGATGCATTCACCTTTGGGACAATTTGAGTAAATTCGGAACAAAACAGCTCGATTATTACAATGCACAGTTTTTGTAAAAATTTCGAAATAACCCCTAAATGAACTCAGAAAATTATGAAATTTTGATATGTTATAAACAAGACCTAAAGGAAAAAGTTTCATGCAGAACGCTAAGTCATATTCATTGGATATCAAGAGCAGTAATCGCTATACTCTTTACTGACATTCTGTAATAGCTTCCAGATTTAACGTTTACAAGGAAAATCGTTTTACTGAACAAACCTTGTCCATTTATTCTCAAATTTTGATATGTTATTCCTAAAGATATGACCTACAACTTTCATTACGGGTTAGAAGTCTAATTCCGGCTAGAAAATTACAGAAAATTCATGAAATCACCGAAGGTCCTGCTGTTTTCTGCAAAAACAGTTTACTAATCCAAAGAGAACTATTTCTATTCATTGAATCCCAGCATCCAACGTCTATAACCAAACATTCACAAGTTTATTGCACCACATTATAACTACTTCACTTCAAGAATCCACTTTAGTTAGACCTTTCAATTCTTATTTCAGCCAATAACCAAAACTACTCAAAACGAACTCTGTTTTTACTCAATCTCCCAATTTAACTTCATCTCAATCATCCAAAAATCCCTATGCAACTCCCAATTCTGCATTTTCTCACATCTACAAGCATTTTACCAGATAATTGCAGCATGCACAACATAGATCAATGAACTTCTTTCTACTTGTCTCTAGCTCTTCTACTCGGTTGCAAGCAAAATAGGGGCTCGGGGGTCGCGGCTTGGCTCAACGGCGACGAAGACCGGTGGCGTCGACGGCGGCAGCTCGATCACGGGCACGGGCGTAGGGCAGCCTTCCTTCTCTGCCCTCACTCACTCGGACCGCTCGCTGCTCACTCTCGCTCACGGCCCTCTCGATCGCTCTCTCTCTCTCTCTCTCTCTCTGCTCTTGGTTCTACTCGGTTCACTCTCTCTCCTCTCTCTCAATCACACGAGCACTTTGCTCTTTCAATTCTTTAATTAATCTAATTACTGCATGCAGGTGTTTTCCGGTGGATGTTCAGTCGAGAGACAGCTTGGGTGTGCGTGGCTTCCCTTGCTTGATTTCTCCTTTTGTGTTGGCCACCGAAATGGAGAGTAACGTGGCTGTTGCTGAGCTCCTCTCGGTCAACACTTGGGAAGAAAGTTGAGAATTGTTGACTTGATTAGTCGACAATCAAGGGGGCTTCTTGGGCTACTTGGGCCTTAAAATTGTGGCCAAAAGATCCAAATTAAATGGCTCATAATCTTCAGATATAAGCCCATAATTTCTGCACAAATATGAAGCATTTTGTTTTCCAAATGAATCAATTTATATTCCCATAATCAATTTGCTTCATGTACAAGTGTATAACCGAAGTTCTTGCGTGGCGAAAGAATTCGACCAACATCATGGTGATAAAAATTCATTTCCTCACTTGCCAAATCACGCAAAGAAAAGACGTGCATGGTCCTCATGCACGGTCCAATTTCTCAGAATTTTATTCTTAAATTCGGCATGCGTGTTCTTCATGCATGGCCGAATTCCATAAATCAATCAAAGTCCAAAGACTCCTCTTGTTGCATGGTTGGTCGGTCCAATAGATAAAAGAAAACATGGCCGTTGCATATTTGAGGGTCGTTGGAATTTTCGAATGCCACAATTCTCCCATTCTTAGAGAATTTCGTCCTCGAAATTGGATATCACTTAAGTCTCATTAAACAAATAAGGGTACTTCTCCTTTATCTCTTTTTCACTTTCCCATGTAGCCTCTTCCATATCATGATGTCGCCATAATACCTTAACTAGAGGAATTTTCTTCGTCCGAAGAATTTGCTCCTTCCGATCCAACACTTGTACTGGCTCTTCTATTTATCTCACTTTCTCATCCACTTTAATGGCTTCATGATCGAGTATGTGTCCAAGATCTGGCTGGTACTTCCTCAGCATCGGCACATGGAACACATTGTGCAAATTTCCCAGCCTAGGAGGTAATGCTAGCCAATAAGCTACGTCTTCTATTCTTTCAAGTATCTCAAAAGGTCCAACAAATCTAGGACTTAACTTCCCCTTTATTCCAAATCGTGATTTTCCTTTCATCGGAGATAATTTAAGGAATACATGGTCTCCTACATTAAACTCCAAAGGTCTTCTATGCCTATATGCGTAGTCTTTCTGTCGGCTTTGGGCTATCTTAAGTCTTTTCCTTATGATCTCAACAATCTCTGTAGTAACTTGTACCAACCCAGGTCCTGTCAGTTTCCTTTCACCTACTTCATTCCAACAGACAGGGGTCCTACATCTCCTTCCATACAATGCTTCATAGGGAGCCATGCCTATACTTTTCTGAAAACTATTGTTATATGCAAATTCTACTAGATGTAACTTTTCATTCCAACTCCCTTTAAAGTCAATGATGCAAGCTCTTAACATGTCTTCTAATGTCTGAATCACTCTTTTTGTTTGTCCGTCGGTCTGTGGATGAAAAGCAGTACTAAACTGAAGTTTAGCCCCTAATGCGGTTTGAAGACTTCGCCAAAAGTTTGAAGTAAATCTTGGATCTCAATCGGAAATGATAGTCACTAGAACACCATGTAAGCATACTACCTGGCTTACATATATCTCAGCATATTTATCCATTGGATAGTCTATGCGGACTACTAGAAAATGAGTGGACTTAATCAGACGATCCACTATTACCCAAATAGAGTCGTGGCCACTTGATGTCCTTGGTAATCCTTGTACAAAATCCATTGTTACATGATCCCATTTCCACTCTGGTATATCTAATGGTCTCAACAGTCCTGCGGGTTTGCGATGCTCTGCTTTCACTTGCTGACATGTTAAGTACTGGGAAACGTGCTTGGCTATATCTGCCTTCATGCCATTCCACCAGTATTGTTGGCATAAATTCTTGGACATCTTGGTACTGCCCAGATGAATACTATAATTACTCCTATGTGCTTCCGACAGGATTTCTCTCTTCACTTCCTCATTGTCGGGAATACAGAGTCATCCCTGACATCTTACCACTCCTTCAGAGACTTGAAATTCTGGTCTTTTTCCTAAAGACACAGCATTTCGTACTTTCACTATTTCCGGGTCAGATTCTTGCAAAATTTTAATTGTCTGAATTATTTCGGGTTCGATCCTTAATGCAGTAAGCATGCCAGTAAGGTGATCTACTTCCAATTTAAACTCTGAGTCTGCTACTGATTTTAGCAGATTCCATTCTATTATTCTCACACTCGCCATATACATAGCCAACTTACGACTAAGAGCATCTGCCACCTTATTTGCCTTTCCGGGATGGTACCGTATTTCACAATCATAATCTTTTAACAACTCCATCCACCTCCTATGTCTCATGTTCAGTTCCTTTTGCGAAAACAATTATTTTAAACTCTTATGGTCTCTATAGATTTCGAACTTTTCTCCATATAGATAATGTCTCCATATTTTTAAAGCAAAAATTATAGCTGCCAATTCTAAGTCATGAGTTGGGTAATTCAATTCATGAGGTTTCAACTGTTTGGATGCATAGGCCATGACCTTGCCATGCTGCATCAAAACGCATCCCAATCCTTTGTGAGACGCATCACTATATACCGTAAACCCATCAGATCCGGAAGGTATAGTTAAGATTGGAGCCGTAGTCAACTTTCTCTTGAGTTCCTGAAAACTCCTTTCACATTCTCCATTCCACTCGAATCTTCTTTCGAGTCAATTTTTTCAATGGTCCTGAAAATTCTGAGAATCCTTCGATAAACTTCTATAATAGCCTGCCAGTCCTAAGAAACTTCGTATTTCAATCGGCATTGTCGATCTTGGCCAATTTATTACCATCTCAACTTTTGCCCTGTCTACTGCAATTCCTCCTCCTGACACCACGTGTCCCAAAAATATTATCTGGTCCAGCCAAAATTCACACCTACTGAATTTGGCGTACAACTTATGATCTCTAAGGATTTGCAATACTATTCTCAGGTGTCGCTCATGCTCTTCGGGTCCTTTAGAATATATCAGGATATCATCAATGAAGATGATCACGAATTGATCCAAGTAGGGCTTAAATATCCTATTCATCAGATTCATGAATGCAGCCGGAGCATTCGTCAATGCAAATGGCATAACTAGGAACTCATAGTGTCCATAGCGAGTCCTAAATGTAGTCTTAAGAATATCTTCCTTTTTAATTCTTAGCTGATGGTATCCTGACCTCAAGTCAATCTTAGAAAAGACCGAACTTCCTTGTAGTTGGTCAAATAGGTCATCAATTCTAGGCAAGGGATACTTATTCTTAATAGTTACCTGATTTAGTTGTATAGTCAATACATAGACGCATTGACCCATCCTTCTTTTTCACAAACAAAACTAGTGCACCCCAAGGAGAAGCACTTGGCCTAATGAATCCTTGATCAAGCAACTCTTGTAGTTGTACTTTCAATTCTTTCAATTCCGTCAAGGCCATCCTATACGGAGCTTTTGATATCGGTCCTGTTCTAGGTATTAGTTCAATCTCAAACTCAATTTCTCATTCCGGTGGTAACCCAAGCAATTCCTCAGGAAATACATCCTGAAATTCCCTGACCACTCAAATTTCATCTAACTTAGACTCTTCCTTAGTATAGTCCTTAGTATAGTCCTTTATCACTACCAGGTATCCTTGACATCCTTCATCAAGTAATGCACGGGCTTCTATCACTGAAATAAGTGCTATAGAGGGGTTGGTCTGACCTCTGAAAAATTCACAACTAGATCGGTCAGGTAAAACAAACGGGATCACTTTTCTATGGCAATCCATCTTAGCTTGATACTTATGAAGCCAGTCCATTCTGATGATAACATCAAAGTCATACATAGCCATCACAACTAGGTCTATTTCCATATCCCATCCCCCTATTCACCTACCAAAGTCATACATAGTTATCTTAAACTTTTCACCTACCAATGTAGACAAAACCATATTCTTTAATGGCGTAGAAACACAAAGAGGTGTCTCAAGAGAGGTAGTGTCTATCTTACTCAACTGTCTATATCTTTCAGACACAAAAGAATGCGTAGCACTCGTATCAAACAACGCATATGCCTTTTTATCATTTATAGAGATCATACCTGAGATGACATTTTTGGAAGCTTCCGCTTCCTCTTGGGTAACCGCATACACCCTTCCTTGTGCTGGTGGCCTCTGTGGATTCCTTAGAAGATTTGGTCCAGTATTACGTTGTTGCACTTGTTGCATTGAGTTGACTTCAGCTGCAACGTTTCTTGTGGACAATTTCTCTTAAAGTGCCCCATCTGCCCACAACCAAAACATTTCGGTGGGTTATTACAAAATCTTAGCCCATGCTGTCCACCACATCTCTAGCATACCCTGGTAGGGTACTCTCCCTAGGATCGAGCCATTCTTTGCTTTTCTAGAATTCCCAAAATTACCCTTCTTTTTAGATTCCCAGGGCTATCCTTGACCAGGATAAGGTCTCTTACCCCTTCGAACATCACTAAAGGTCATCTGTCTCTTAGATTCTAATTGCTCTCTCATTAACTCTTGCTCCACCAACTGTGCCCTCTCATAGATCTCATTATAATCCCTTATATTCAGAGGCACTAGTTGTTTTCTAATATCAGTCCTTAATCCTTTCAGGAATCTCTTAGCCTTTTCCTCTCGATCCTCAACCAGCCTGGGAGCATACCTAGACAATTCAGAAAATTTTGCTTCATACTAGTCCACTGTCAGCTCCCTTTGTTCTAACTGAACAAATTCTGTGATCTTCTTATCCTTGGCACAATCACATAAATGCTTTCTATTGAAAGCTCTAACAAACTCATCTTAGTTTATATCAATACCTGGTGGAAAGATCATGTCTCTTGAAGCTCTCCACCAAGACTTTGCATTTCCCTCTAGTTGGTACTCTGCCAAGGTTATCTTTTCATCATCGCTACAGTTCAACAACCGGAAAATCTGTTCCATTCCATCAATCCAATGTTTCGCCTCCTCAAGACTTCCCATTCCACTAAACTTAGGTGGTTTCAACTTCAGGAATTGTTCCACCAGTCCTTGAGTACGGCGTTTTGCTCCGGGTTGTTGCTAAGCTTGCCTTTCCATCAGATTTCCTATATTGGCCAATGCTTGCAGGATATCTTCCATATGGGGTCCAGCCCTTGAAGCAGAGGCTTCAGCCCTCGATGGATGAGAACTCCCAGTTCGTACCATGATTTTCCTGCAATTTTCCAAGCATTCGCCTCGAGAACAATTTACGACTCGATGCCATTGGTCAGAAAATAAAAATAAGATTATTACTAAAATCACATAAGTAACATAAAAATGTTACTAACACACAAAAGTAACATCGCACTAGTCACCAGATATCTACGAGTGAATACCCATCACCCGCTATTCAAAGTTAGTCAACTACTCTTGGTTAGTATCCTATGGTGTGTATCATTCTATATCCTCATTTCCATATAAGGCTCCTTATCACTCCATATAAACCTTTGCTCTGATACCACCCGCTGTGGCACCCTCGAAATGGCCCCCAATCCGTTGGGATTGCCACAGTTCGCTTATCATTCTCTTGCTTGACCTAAAGGTTTATCAATCCTAGGGGTTTATATCTTTTAGGTCGGTCCCTGCGCATTATGTAAATATATAGCAGAAGCAAAATCAGCATCTCTCTATCCCAAAATTTGAAATGATGCACACCTACTAGACATTTTTATAAGTCAAACCGAACACTTTATTTACATAAATCCGATAGACAACACCAGTCACTACATCAAAATTTGCCGTGGTTTTCTATACCCGGCTTCATATCAAAAGATAACCCGACTTCCCTTTTACTTACCTTTTCCATATAGTCCTATACATAAGTCTATCAATCAATGTCGGTAGTCCAAAATTTGCTTCATCTGCTATCCGTCACTCTCAGTCACACCTAACCCGGTTCGTCAGCTGGTGGCGGCGGTAACATCCCCAGCATGATCCCATCACGACGGACGTGTACTGACATAAACTCCTGAGTCACTAGGCCATTAGGTGAACCAATGTCATACATGACTAGAACCCGCACTCGAATGAAAACCAACCCTCATAACTCAGGATGAGGGTGCTCCGAACACTCGCACTCAACGTCAATGGGGACACCGTAAAATGTACCGGGGGTGACTGGTAGCAGAAACATATCTTCTAATCTGAAATGTTAGTCCCCAAACGAGGTGAGTACAACATCTTAGCAGTAAAAGATTCATCAAGTTATATCAAGCAGTACCATCAATATCTAGACTCATGCAGGATAGACAAAATTGGGTAGTCAAGGGATCATTATACATCAAAATCATGAAATCCTTTAATGCAATGGCAAATACAATTTCAAAAGATTCAGATGCATCATGTCTAGTTACGCAAGTCCCGATCATAGGGCCAAACTGTAATGACACGTCCCATTCCATATCATACAATTTAGTCCCATCACAAGACCACACTCACACTTAATATAATCATCAGTTTTAATCATTCAAATGGTTTTATCCCCCCTAGAGCACCAATGTTTGCGTCCTTCTGGGATTTCGCACCCACCTTGGCGTCGCAAAAGCCTCCGGCATTCAGCCATTAGGGCCATCGGGCATATGGAGCGGATCATGCCTCCAGGCATCTTGCACCCCACCTGGCATCACGAGGAACCTCGGGGGCTTTCCATGAAAATGGTTACCCCGGCCATCCAGATTTAAGTACCGACAAGCATACAACCTGGCATTCCGAAGCTCCCGAGGAAAAACTTCCAGCATTCAGCCACACAGGGCCACCGTGCATCCATAAGGCATTGAATCATTCAATTCATTGGGCATCTTGACTCCCAAGGCATCGTTGACCCGAGAGTCCAACGGCAACAATTAACATCTTAATTTCCAAAAACACTTTTCAATGCAATGACAAAATGTCTCTTGAGTCTCATCAAATCTCGATATTGCATGATATGCTGAATGCCAATATCATCATGCCAAAGAACAACTCAGGATGCATTCACCTTTGGGACAATTTGAGTAAATTCGGAACAAAACAGTTCGATTATTACAATGCACAGTTTTTGTAACAATTTCGAAATAACCCCTAAATGAACTCATAAAATTCTGAAATTTTGATATGTTATAAAAAAGACCTAAAGGAAAAATTTTCATGCAGAACACTAAGTCAGATTCATTGTATATCAATAGCAGTAATCGCTATACTCTTTGCTGACATTCTGTAATAGCTTCCAGATTTAACATTTACAAGGAAAATTGTTTTACTGAACAAACCTTGTCCATTTATTCTCAAATTTTGATATATTATTCCTAAAGATATGCACTACAACTTTCATTAAGGGTTAGAAGTCTAATTCTGGCTAGATAATTACAGAAAATTCATGAAATCACCGAAGGTCCTGCTGTTTTCTGCGAAAACAGTTTACTAATCCAAAGAGAACTATTTCTATTCATTGAATCCCAGCATCCAACGTCTATAACCAAACATTTACAAGTCTATTGCACCACATTATAACTACACTTCAAGAATCCACTTTAGTTAGACATTTCAATTCTGATTTCAGCCAATAACCGAAACTACTCAAAATGAACTCTGTTTTTACTCAATCTCCCAATCCAACTTCATCTCAATCATCCAAAAATTCCTATGCAACTCCCAATTCTGCATTTTCTCACATCTACCAGCATTTCACTAGATAATTGCAGCATGCATAACATAGATCAATGAACTTCTTTGTACTTGCCTCTAGCTCTTCTACTTGGTTGCAAGCAAAATAGGGGCTCAGGGGTCGCGGCTTGGCTCAACGGCGATGAAGACCGACGGCGTCGACGGCGGCAGCTCGATCACGGGCACGGGCGTAGGGCGGCCTTCCTTCTCTGCCCTCACTCGCTTGGATCGCTCGCTGCTCACTCTTGCTCACAGCCCTCTCGATCGCTTGCTCTCTCTCTCTCTCTCTCTGCTCTCGATTATACTCGGTTCACTCTCTCTCCTCTCTCTCAATCACACGAGCACTTGGCTCTTTCAATTCTTTAATTAATCTAATTACTGCATGCAGGTGTTTTCCAGCGGATGTTCGGTCGAGAGACAGTTGGGACGTGCGTGGCTTCCCTTGCTTGATTTCTCCTTCTGTGTTGGCCACCGAAATGGAGAGCAACGTGGCTGTTGCTGATCTCCTCTCGGTCAACACTTGGGAAGAAAGTTGAGAACTGTTGACTTGATTAGTCGACAATCAAGGGGGCTTCTTGGGCTATTTGGGCCTTAAAATTGTGGACAAAAGATCCAAATTAAATGGCCCATAATCTTTAGATATAAGCCCATAATTTCTACACAAATATGAAGCATTTTGTTTTCCAAAGGAATCAATTTATATTCCCATAATGAATTTGCTTCATGTACAAGTGCATAACCGAAGTTCTTGCGTGGAGACAGAATTCGACCTAGCGGCATGGTGATAAAAATTCATTTCCTCACTTGCCGAATCACACAAAGAAAAGACGTGCATGGTCCTCATGCAAGGTCCAATTTCTTGGAATTTTATTCTTAAATTCAGCATGCGTCTTCCTCATGCATGGCCGAATTCCATAAATCGATCAAAGTCCAAAGACTTCTCTTGTTGCACGGTTGGTCAGTCCAATAGATAAAAGAAAACGTGGCCATTGCATATTTGAGGGTGGTTGGAATTTTCGGATGCCACAAAGTCTGCATGCAAAATGTCATACAATGTAAATGACATCATGAGATGATTCATGATTCCTAATGATATGCTTGGGAATTCTAAGTGTGACAAACACTTTTTGTGAGACAATTTGATATGCACGATGAAAGTCAAATGACATGACCTAAACACGTATGCAAACCTTGTAACATGTGGTTCAATCATCAATAAAGCATGATTGTAAAATTTGATCCTTAGATGACTTAAATAAGTATGGAAATGTGCACATATGACAATATTTCATTTCAGCATTAAGTTTACTAAACAAGCATGATTTCATCCATCCTCAAGGTATGCTTAAATCCTACCAAAATTCTCACATATAGAGCATACGATGATGAAGATTTCTCGTTAAGAGATCGAAACTCCATTAAGATCACATGAGTTGTGGCAAAAATGACTAAATAGACCAATCTATATGCCCGACACATATTGCTACAATATCTTTTACTCTAAGGCATGTATTTGACTCACTTTGCCAATGTCAAAACCTTGTAAAGCATGCATCAATTAAATACATATATCATGTATTTCAACTCTCATGAAGGATTTGAGACCAAATAAGTGCATTTATGGACTCAATTTTATGAAAACAAATCTTAGACTAATATAGGACAGACTGACCTATGTTCAGATCTAAGCAATTTTGACCTAGCTAAACATGTCTAAAAGTTTTAAAAAAACAAACAAGACATGGACAACACATGTACGAGCAACTTTCATGAAGGAAAGTTATTCCATAACTCAACACAAAAATCAGCACAAAAATTTTTTAAAAAAAAATATCAAAGATTGATATGGAACAATTTGACCTAAGCCTAGATCTAAGTAGATTTGACTTAGTTGAACATATCCAAAAATCATGAAAAATTTACAAAAGATGTATGAGACAATTTGGAACAAAACTCATGAAGACAATTTTTTCAAAAAAAAATGATCATAAAAGTCGGCAAAAAAATAACAAAGCCAGAAGGCGGAATAGGATCAGAATCGAAAAAATAAATAAATATCTAAACTACTATAGAATCACTAATCTTCAAAGGTGTTTTTCGACGGCTAAACAATGCTCAATTAGGGCATGCAACCTACCGTTTTGAAGCTCAGAATGTCTAATATCTAATCCTAAGAGGACTCGAGTTGAAACGAGGTCATTTCGAACCTCATTTTGGCCAAAACAGTTACCTATGTACAGACCTACGAAAATCGTAGATTAGGCTTAAAATCATAATCATCATTCAATCATCAACAAATCATTGAATCATTCATACTCATCAATCTTAAGCATGTAAAAGCTCTTAATCTTGAATCCTAGCCCTAATCGACTAACTCGATCTCACTTCATCATATCCGAGTTTTGACTCATTACCTACGTCGCGATTTTTGTCGATTCTAATCGCAATCGATCGGATTAAGTTGCTAGATCACAATTGAGACTCCAAGAATGTAGATCAAGTCACTACAACTCGGATTGGGACTAATCGAACCACCAGCTCAAGGAAAAAAGGAAGAATCGGTCCAAAATGGACCGACCTTGACTCGTCGGCGAAGATGGAGCCACCGGTTAAGATCCGGCCACCAATATGGTCTCCTCTGTGCATAGCAACATCAAAGGCCCCTGGCACTGCAGATCAACAGTAGCTTGAAGGCTTGGGAACTCCGTCGACCGCCAGTTCAAACCAAGAATGAGACCGGTCCAAGAGGTGAACTGAATCTAGAGAGAGAAAGCGTGCGATCTATTTGGGAAAGATTTTGGAGGGAGAAAAGAGAGAGTCTTGAGGAGAGAGAAAATTTCATGCAAATGAAGCCTCCTTCCCGAAGATAGAAATGAATTTATTTATATACTCCCACATTAAACGATTTTGGCCGTTGGTTCGACCTGACGGTCAAAATCTCGATCCAACGGTCAAAAATCCATTTTGAATGCTCCATTATGATCTTGAGGTATCGGGTAATTAATCTAGTGGGTTTGATTTGCAAAAAATCAAGCCAAAATCGGGAATTGCATCAAAATGTCTAATTCTAGGTCAATTTGCAATTTCACGAAATTAAAGGACCAATGTGTAAAATTTGGGGAAACTGAAGGTGTAGAAGTGAAATTAGGATTGAGAGGGTTCTAGAATCGATGGCAAGATGCCAAAAACTGGCTGGCAAGGGCCTGAACTGGCCAGTCCTGCCGGCAGCCAATCAAACTGGCCGGACCAGTTTAGTCTGGTTCGGCCAGATTTTGATCGGTTCCTATTGTTTTGTCCACTTGGGACTCCTATGAGTAAAAAATTTATGCAATTTGACCCCTAAAGGACCAAATTAAAAAGGAATTTTATCCTTTTTATGAAGAAATTGACCAATTAAAATACAATTAAGTTAATCAAACCTTATGAATGTGATCTAGGGGTCTTTTATTGACCTAATTGAATGATTATCATGAAAAAAAAATGAGTCAAAACCATGAGTGCTTTGAATTGGGCTTAAAGGGCTAAAATGGTAAAATTTGCAATTCAATTGGCAAAATTGCAAATTAACTAAAATTGAACTCAATTAGTGTCACAATTGCCCTATCTAATGAGCTACCCATATGTAAGATCACCTACCATATTCAAATTGACCTTGAATAGAAGTGCTCAAGCTTAGGTCAAAAATGGATCTAAGCCTAATATTAAAATTGAACCAAGATTCATGAAATTAAACCATAGCCATGAATGGGTCAATTCGAATTTTGTCGATTAAAAGCTTAATTGCTTGATTTTCTAATGATTGGGAGGATAAAATTCTTCAAATTGATAAGTTCTTGTGTGAATTTCACAAAATCGATCTCAAATTTGGATTTATCTTAAGAAAATGAGTGAGAAACAATCATCTGTTCCCAAGTTATGAATGATCGATTTTAGTTCCCTAATTAGGACTCAAAACTGCAATTCGTATTTTGACTCAATAAATTGCGAAATTGAATGTTCAAATAGATTTCAAACAGTCCATAAACTGAATGTCAAAGAAGGAACTATACCTAATTATGAATAGAATAAAAGTAATTTTATTTTTGATCGATTTAGAACTCAAAACTGAAAAATTTAGAAATTAAGGTTCTTAAGAACCTTTATCGAATTTTGTGAAATTTTTTACACAAAAGTCAAATTGGCATTAAAATAAATGTATTTGCGTATTTTTTATTTTTTTTTATTTTTTTGTCAAAGGTTTGACCAAAAGTCAACCATTTAGTCGAGTTTTCCTAAAAAGTTCAATTTTTGGTAAAATCTTTGAATTTTCAAGAAATTGATTTGAGAAAAGTGAAATTAAAATAAAGTGGAATTTTTTTGGGTAAAAAGTCAATTTTTGACCCAGGGTTAACTTTTGGTCAAAAGGTTGACCAACAAAGTCAACCTGAAAGTCAACCGTTTGATTTTTCGGGTTTTTGTTTTTTAAATGAGCTTAAAACTGCTTAAAAATGATCATGCAAAATAAAGAAATGAAAAACAACACATTTTGGTTGATTGATAAGGTTTCGTTGTGATCAAAAACCCAAATCTTCATTTTTTACCTTTTAATGATGCGTCGACTAAAAATCAGGTATCAACGACGCAAATTTTCTATTGTTAAAATAGAAACACAAAATTTCTCCTTTCTAAGTGGCAGAGGATAGCTGCTGGCGACCGATGGCAGTGATGATGGACGGTGGCCGACGAATGGCGACTGTAGCAGACGACGAATGGTGGACGACAGCTAGCGATGGCATACAGGCAGTTGGTTAGTAGCGAAAACGAATGATGAAAAAAGTTTATATTTCTCATTTCTGTTCCAAATAGAGAAGTTAAAAAATTTTACTTCTGATTTTTATTCCAAACCACTTTCTGGAATAAAAATTTATTTCAAAAATAGAAAAATGAAATGATTTTACCAAACAGATTTTTGTTCCAAAAATAAGTTTAGAACAGAAAAATAGTCCTAAAATAGAAATAGAATGGTTATCATACACACCCGTAAATGATGCTATGCCAAAAATTGGCTTAGGCGAAGAGATTCCTCTTAAGGCGCATTTCACAACTGGCTAAACAGAAAAAATTTCTTTTCTTTTCTTTCCGGGAAGTAGATTTGGAATATAAATTCTTTTGTTCTTGATAGTAGATTTGGAACAATTGAGAAGAAGTCAAAAAAATGTGATTATTTGTTCTCGAGAACAATTCTAGAATCAAGTCAACTTATTATTATTATTATTATTATTATTATTATTATTATTATTATTATTATTATTATTATTATTATTATTATTATTATTATTATTTAATCTTCTCTCTTCTTTTCTTCTTGTTCTTTCCTTCTCTCTTCTTATTCTAGCCGTCGTCCACCCCGTCGGCCGCTAGCGACTAGTTGGGCGAGGTCCAACGAGCTAGTTGTAGGCTCATCAGGTCACCGGCGAGCCTTGCCTGGTGTGGCGACCTCGCCAAACCACCATGAGGCTGGCATCACTTGGCCAAGGCGAGGCCGACCTCATGGTGGCCCGATGAGGTTGAGCCTCGGCGGCGGCTAGGAGAGTTTGGCCTCGCTAGATCTAGGCGAGGCGTGGCCTCGTTGAAGGCTGGTGACACTCCTGCGAGGTCACCAGCCCTCGTCTGGCCGGTCGTTGATCATCCTAAGGTTGGTGACCAGCAAAACTTGAAGAAGAAAAGGAGAAAGAAAAGAAAAAAATAATTAAAAAATTAAAAGAAAATTCTTTTAATTGGAAATTTTCAAAACGGTACTAAACGCAATTCTATTGTGGGAATAAAATTTTGAACAGTTACCAAACGGCTCAAAATGCTTAGAAATTATTCTCGAGAATAGAATAAAAAAGAATAATTTATTATCATAGATTGTTTGTGGGAACAAAATGGTTACCAAACACGCTCTTAGTGTTGGATGATGTGCAGCCAACCTACGAGAAACTCTTGCTAGAGTTAGCGATGATCATCCCGCCCTCTTCGCTCGTCCACGTAATTACCACAACTCAGGACAATAAGACAGCCGGGATCATGCAAAAGAAAAACAAGGCAGAGTCGATCAGGCTAGAAATACTGGGCGACGAAGAAAGCCGGAAGATGCTCGGTTGGAAGTTGCGTAGAGTACATAGTCAGAGACTGTCAAATGAGGAGGAAAATATGTTGAACATGTGTCCTCGCTTGTCGCTCTGTATATCCTTACTTGGCGGGCTTCTGTCAAATGCTGGAGAGCACAAACGCACAGCGTTGGTGAAAGAGGGTTCTATGATGACATTGTCAGATATACTACAACTGAGTTACCACAAATTGTCAGTCTATCTAAAACTGTGCTTCATCTTCATGGCTTTGTTCCCCGTAGGATCCCCCATTCCAACAAGAAGGCTAGTGAGGCTGTGGTTGACTGAGGGCTTGTTGGATTCGCATTGTTACGACATAGAAAGTAAAAGGACAGCGTGGCCCAAGGATGCAGGAGAGATGTTTATTCTGGAGCTTGCGGATAGGAATGTGATCGATGTGGTGAGTTGGAGGGCGGATGGGTCCCCCAAAGCTTGGCAAATGCTCCCCTCGCTGCATGACATGATCCACCAGATTGTGATGAGCACAGGGTTCCTCCACATACATGCCACTAGCAAGTCAAAAGACCATAATGACCTTGACCCAACCAGGCAGCAACAACAGTTGCCGGCACAACCGCCAGAAAGAACCCAGATTTAGTGGCTTACAGAGCACACAAACATTGTCACAGGAGGCCATGGCGGCAGCTACCCGAATTTGAACCTTGGCCACGTCCACTCGTTTTTGTCGTTCTACCTAAGGAGAGGCTTGCTCACCAAAGACATTTGCACGTTTCTTAGGAAGATGACGTTCGAGACAGACTATAGCTTGCTAAGGGTGCTTGATATTGTTGTTACTTATCAAAACAATAAACTAGAAATAGAAAACCAGAAGCTATAGTTTTTGAATGAGGAAGAGAAGCACAGAGAAAACAGAGCACAAACTTGCGTACGTCAGTTTTCTAAGGAAACTGTCAAGTACAGGACAACTTAAACAAGAACAATAACTACTTACAAACCATACACACGTGTAGCATATAACTGCACCTAAACGTGCTAATTCACTTCCTAGAAAATAGCAAAAAACACTAAATGCACTTGGCTGTTTTTTAATAAAAAAACAGAGGAAAACAGAGTAAAAAAAAAACAGTAGAACTGAGACATTATAATCCAGCAAACTCCTCATTGGATCAGTTGCTGCTGCATACTCCAATTTTCTTTCTTAATACTTCAAATCTTCCAGCTTGAAGTAGTTTTGTGAACATATCTGCAAGCTGATCTTCATATCTGCAATAGACCAATTTAACTTCGCCACTTTGTTGCACCTCACGCAAAGAAAAATTTGACTCTAAAATGCTTGGTTTTGCCATGGAAAACTGGATTCGAGATATTGCTAAAGTAGCCTCGATTATCCACATTAACTTCAATGCAATTACTGGAATTCAACCACAAATCCTTCATTATCTTCTTCAGCCACAAAGCTTGATTTGTAGCTGCGTAGCTGCTATAAACTCAGCCTCTGCGATGGCCGAGCTACAATCTCTTGCTTTTTAGAACACCAGGAGAAACAAGCAGAACCAAAACTGAAACAATATCCAGACGTACTCTTCATGTCATCTACTGAACCAGCCCAGTCATTATCAGAAAATCCTTGCAAATTAAACTTCACACCAAAGAACAATGTTCCTTTGAGATATCTCAATACCCTTTTTGCTGCAACCAAATGTAACTGACTAGGACTACTCATAAACCTGGATAAAACACTCACATCAAATAGAATATCTGGTCTGGTTGCTGTAAGATACATGAGACACCCAATTAGACTTCTATACATAGAAGCATCTACTGCATCTGTTCCATCATTCTTTTACAGCTTCTCTTTAGCAGCCATAGGATTGCTTACACTTCGACAAATTTCCATCTAAAACTTCTTTAGAATTTCCTTCATGTATTTTTTCTGACAGATGATGATCTCATATGAAGCCTGTTTGACTTCCAGACCCAAAAAATAAGCCATCTTTCCCAAGTTTGACATCTCAAAAACTGCAAATAGATCTTGCTTCACCTTCTCTATCAATTCCATATCATTCCCCGTCACTAATAGATCATCTACATAAAGTGACAGAATTACAACACTGTGATTCACCTTCTTGACATAAAGAGTGAACTCACTTAAGCTTTTTACAAGGCCAAAATCCTGCAAATATCGATCTATCTTCCCATACCAAGCTCTTGGAGCCTGCTTTAGTCCATATAGAGCTTTCTTCAACCTATATACACTCTCTTCTTGCCCTTTGATACCGAAGCCTTTAGGTTGTTCAACAAAAATCTCGTCCTCAAGCTCTCAATTCAGAAATGCAGACTTGACATCTAACTGAAATATAGGCCACCCCTTCTCTGCTGCAATAGCTAACAGTAGCCTTATTGTATCAAGTCGTGCAACATGAGCAAAAGTTTCAGAATAGTCTACTCCCCATATTTGTACATAGCCTTTCACCACCAGTCTAGCTTTGTGTTTATTAACAGAACCATCAGGATTAAGTTTTGTTCTAAACACCCACTTAACCCCAATCACATTCTTATCAGATGGTATGTTAACAAGCTCCCATGTGTGGTTTTTCTGGATCATTGAAATCTCCTCCTGCATTGCTGCAATCAACCTCTGATCCTCCTTAGCTTCCACAAAGTTAGATGGTTCGAGCATTGCCACATTGCTTCTTTCATAGATTTCAGCAAGTGACCTTGTGCCTCTCACTAGTAAATCATCCACAGTGTCTTCCAATCCATCTATAACTTCATCAACCTCTACATCTGCTTGCGGTTGTTTTTCGAACTTGTTGTTCTGCACTCTTTCCTTCCATCCAATTCCACTCATCTTCCTCTAGAAAAACAACATCTCTGCTTACAGTCACCTTCCCTGTCATAGGGTGAAAAATTATGTAAGCCTTTGATTGGAGACTATACCCGATGAAGATTCCAAGCTCTGCTTTCTTATCCAGCTTGTCCCTCTTGACCTTAGGAACATGAGTGTAACATAAACACCCAAAAAGCTTCAAATTTTTCACAGAAGGTTTAACACCATACTAGACTTCAAAAGGTATTGACCTCTCTAAGGCCTTTGTGGGCAATCTGTTCAATAGGAACACTGCAGTATTAGCTGCTTTAGCCCAGAACTTCTTAGGCAACATCTTCTCCTGCATCATACATCTGGCCATCTCCATAATACTTATGTTTTTCCTCTCACTGACCCCATTTTGTTGAGGTGAATAGGGAGCAGTGAACTGCTGCACAATTCCTGCTCGCTCACAATTCAACTTAAACTTGTGAGCAGTATACTCAGAACCATTATTAGACATGAGCATTTTAATTTTCTTCCCACTCTGATTCTCAACTAAGGATTTAAACTTCACAAACATATCAGCAACTTCAGACTTAGCTTGCAGAAAATAAATCCAACTCATCCTAGTCATATCATTAGTGAAGGTAATGAAATACCTGCTACCATTGAGAGAAGACTCAGATATGGTCCACATAAATCTGTGTGGACTAATTGCAGCTTCTCACATGCTCTCTAGCCTCCTCCTTTGAAAGGAAATCTGACTTGCTTGCCAAGAAGACAAGTTCTGCACTGTGGAAATTCCTCCTCCAAACTTGGCAAGTTATCTGCCAAGTTATTTCTCTGCATAAACGACATGCTCTTCCTGTGAACATGCCCAAGTCTTTTATGCCATAACTCTGCATTTTCTTCTTTGCACTTTAAAACCATTTGTTGCATCTCTTGTGGCTTGAAAATGAAACTCTTGTCCCTCATTAGGATTCTTAGCACTTCTTTGCTATATGGATTATTAATAAGACATTCATTCCCCTCGAACTTCACTTTATAGCTCTTCTCAACTAATTGACCAACACTTAACAGATTATGGTCAATATTTGGCACAAAAAGAACATCACTGATCAGCTTCACCTCCTGATTTCCTTCAATAGCCACTGTACCCTTCCCTTGCACTTCGATATACTGTCCATTGCCAATTCTGACTCTGGACCTAACTGACCTGTCTAGAATCCTAAACAGCTTCGAATTGCTAGTCATATGATCGGTACAGCCACTATCCACCAGCCATGAATCATTCCCAACAGAAGATTCAGAAAAAGAAGCTACAAACAAGTGCTCTTCCTCGCTTTCATTCACTTTGCTACCCGGGCTTCTCCCCGCTTGCTGGTAATTTTTCTCTTTGCAAATGGCTTCCATGTGACCCAACTTGTGACATCTTCTGCACCTAGCATCAGGCTTTCTCCAACATTTAAAAAACTGATGATTAGTTCCACCACAGTATTGACAAGGCTTTTTGTTCTTCTTCCATTTGCTAGACCCACCAGAATTTCCTTCTTTTGCTACAAACTTGGAGTCACCAGCATTTTCTCTAGACTTAATCCATTTCTTCCCTTTGCCTCCATCATTTGATTTCACTCTAGCTTGCAGCACACCCTCTACGAACTCTTCTCTTCTCATCAGTCTTCTGTGCTCCTGTGCCTGCAGAGCATTTAACAATTCTGCAAGCTTTATATCAGGTAAGTCTCTTGTATTTTCCAGAGACGCTATGGTGGCTTCGAACTTCTCTGGAAGAGACACCAGGATCTTCTGAACAAGCCTTTCATCCTTCAAGTCAGTCCCTAAAACTCTGATTTTATCAGCTATCCCCGCTAGCCTATCAGAGTATTCCTTCACTGATTCAGACTCTTTCATCTGTTGTCTCTCAAATTCTCTCAAGAGATTCAGCACCTTCATACCTCTTATCTTCTCATCTCCTTCATATTCTTCCTTCAAGAAGTCCCATATGGCCTTTGCAGAGTCACACTTCATAATTCTGGTAAAGATGGTAGGCGAGACAGCAGCATACAGGCAAGATTTTGCCTTGGCTTTTCTTGTGGTTCTCTCTTTATGAAGTTTGATTTGATTCATGGTCGGATTATCTGGAAGTGGAGCAACTTCATAATCATCTTCCACAGCTTCCCACATATCATGACTCTCCAAAAATGTTGTCATCTTAACAGCCCATGCTTGATAACTCTCTCCAGTAAATACTGGAGAAGCCATCGCAGAGAAACCACTCGACCCTGTCTCCATCACCCTTTAACTTCTTTACACTTCAATACTTGCTTCACTTCACAGTCCCTCAAGATCATACACGCTCTGATACCACTGTTGTTACTGATCAAAACAGTAAACTAGAAACAGAAAACCAGAAGCTATAGTTTTTGAATGAGGAAGAGAAGCACAGAGAGAACAGAGCACAAACTTGCGTACGTCAGTTTTCTAAAGAAACTGTCAAGTACAGGACAACTTAAACAAGAACAATAACTGCTTACAAACCACACACACATGCAGCATATAACTGCACCTAAACGTGCTAATTCACTTCCTAGAAAATAGCAAAAAACACTAAATGCACTTGGCTGTTTTTTAATAAATAAAAAAAGAGGAAAATAGAGTAAAAAAAAGAAAACAGCATAACTAAGACATTATAATCCAACAGATATGGAGGGTGCGTATAAGCCATCCTTGCAGGATGTGCTCCCCGAGCTAGTTCTCCTAAGGTACCTAGGACTGAGATCCATGGGGTTGGATTCGCTTCCGAGCACCGTTGCAGATATGTACCATCTCGAGACTCTTGACATAAAGCACACCAACATCACTTTGCTGCCGAATTCCTTATAGACAGGTGAGGAACTTGAGGCACCTGCATCTTAACTGGTTCTACATCAACTTGAAGAAAATCCTCGAGGCTTATAGCAATAATGCTATGGTCTTGACTCAACTCCAAACCTTAAGCCATCTGGTTACCGGGGAGGTCGAGGAGAACTTGATGAGAGACCACATGAACAGCTTGACCACGCTCATCACGCTCAAGCTTTACTTGCAACGCTCCAATACTTACAACTCAGGCGCCGCAGAAAAAGCAGTAGCCGATTGGATTAGCTCCAGGATCACCAATCTACAGTCCTTGACCTTTGGGGTGATCTAAGAAGCCAAGCCTACAAAAGAAGACGAGCTGGCCGAAGAAGACGAGCCCCCGAAGGAAGAGGCCAAGCCCGCAAAATCGCAGATAGGCCCATTACCGAAATTGTCGTTGGCTAAAAAACATCACGACCCGTTCGATCTCCACTTGGTGGGCCTATTCAAAACACCCATCTGGACAGAGCTCTTGCCGGGCTCACTCAAGGTTTTGACTCTGTCAAGTTCGAAGGTGAAGATAGACATGATGCCCGAGTTGGGTAGTCTGCTGAGGAACCTGCGGAAACTCAGTCTCTTGGCCAATTATTTCCTAGGCACTAGTCTGAGATTCATCAAAGATGGGTTTCCGAGCCTCATGATCTTGAAGATTTGGAAGCTGCCTAAGCTTGAGGAGGTGAGTATTGAACAAGGAGCAATGCTACATCTCAAAGAACTCGAATTTGGGCACCTCGATATGATGACAAATGCTGAAGGGATCAATGAGTGTAAGGATTTAGAGAATATCTATGTCGTAGTAAAAGAGGGTGCTGATGGTTTTGTTGACCATCTCAAGGATATAATAGGACAGAGTACGTATGAGTACAAAAGAGAAGACATAGAGATGCCTAAATGTAATGATGATGGCGAGGACGACTGGTATGGAATCATATTAAATCTCAAACATGATGAAAGTGTTTTTATAGATTGATAATTTCAATAATTACTTATTAGTTACTAAAAAAACGACAAATATCAGGGAAGGAATAGAAGAGATCATCTATCTGCACGTTGAAAAAGAGGTGGATTATGGCTACAGGTATGGGACAATATTAAATAATTTTATTGACTTGATGATTTCTCATTAGTGATTAAAAACAGCGATTACGATTTCTATCAGATAAGAATTATGTTGGCTCATTTTACCAGAGCAAGTCAATACATATTAAGAAACTATGAAGGCTTTAGTGAGTCCTACAAAATAACACAAAATCACATGGGTAGTATTATTTAACCTTTGTGGAACCTAATGTTGGATTCATTAGTAATCTTTCGAACCAACCTTACTCCCCTAGCCTACGCACGTTGAGTGACCCTTTCACTTAGCTCGCATACAAGACGCTGAAGAAGAGATTACAAGACTTTTTCACACTAGTTAAGACCTCTCCTTTACTCACCGTTTCATATTTAAAAATAAATGAAGCTTCACAAATAGGAACAAAATCTACAATGCTAGCGTTTTGACAGTAGAATTTTTATTGAGAATCTAAATTGAGTTTAGTGGAAAATTGATGAGACTTTTGTAAATTGAACTTGTAAAGTTTAAAGTAGGTATGATTTTGCGTCATTCCTTTTTTTATTTTTATTTAAATAATAATAGTGTTAGTGTACAATAGAGAATCATTTTCTAGGGTGATATGATATTTTTGCCTATAATATGCAGAATAAGTTAATGCATGAACTTCTTTTTTTGATTAGTTCGACTGTAAATTAACTATGAATCAGAAAAACTCAGGACTGCTTTAATTTTGGTTGCACGAGTCTTCATAAAATTGCATTAATTACAGCTTCAGGAAGTTATGGGTTGGTCCAGAGGATGGCTGTGAGGGCGATCTGCATGTAGATGAAGAAGCTGAGGGAGGGACTTCAATATAGGACGCTGGCAGCATGGGCATTGAGGATTTACTGGAACATGAACTGTGTAATGCGAGAGAAGGAGAAGAATAATGAACTGTCAAACGGTTGGAGCTCAATGAGCTTGATATCGATAATGAGATGCTCTTATCTATCGATTATTCAGCTAAATTTCCGGTTGGCGTTAACTACGTTCATCCTGAATTAAATGATACTAGTGTAGTTGGACCCTTTAAGGAAATCCAATTCACGCATGATTATTTGTGTGTTGTACAATTTCATCTTCCACAACTATGGTAAAAACTCTATCATGTGAATTTAGGGCGTGTTTGGTAATGTTCCCGTTTCTCTGTCTTTTCGTTCCTCAAAACAAAAATAGAATAGAAATCCATTTGTGTAGATTTTTGTTATTGGAAATAGATTTGGAACGGAAACAAAAAATAAAAAGAAATTGCTCTTTGTTTCCAGGACCAACTCAAGAATCAAACCCAAATTATTTTTTCTTTTCTTTTCTTTCTTTCTTTTTCTCTTCCTCCTCTTCTTCCCCTAGCTGGTTGCTAGCCTTGGCGATGGCCAGCAACTGACTAGACGAGGCTTGACAACCTTATCGGCCCCTAGCGAGGTCACCCCAAGCCTTGCCAGCCACTAGCGATGTCCCCCCCGAGCCTCGTTGTGGCTAGGCGAGGCTCGACCTTGCCTTGGTTGGGTGAGGCCGACCTCACGGTGGCCAGGCGAGGTCGAGCCTTGCCGGTAGCTAGGCGAGGCTCAAGGGGACCTCATCGGCTCTTATCTAGTTGGTTGCCGGTCGGCCATGGCTGAGGCTAGCAATTGGCTAGAGGAAGACAAAGAAAAATGGAAAAAAAAAATGTAATAAAATTATAAAAAAATTTTAAAAAATTCTAAGTCACAAAAATATGTTGATTTTGTATCAAACACATATCTATTTCAAGAATAGAAATTTTTTTGCGATTACCAAATACGTTCTTTTGCTCGAAAACTTATCTAAGAAACAAAAATAGAAAAAAAATTATTTCTAAATAGAAACTGTTCATGGTAATAAAAACGTTACCGTATGTACCCTTATAGACTGAAAATTAACATTACCAAGTTTCGGGGACTATACACGAGCAACCATCATTTCCTTACAACATACTTGCTCTGGAGATGATCTCTAGTACCATCTTTGAGCTTTTTGTCGCGTGATGAATCTATGGTTTACATGCTCATTTTATCTTGCGCTTGGATTTACTTGCTCTTAGCCTGTCTGAAAACAGGCTCGAGAGTGGAGACATCATTTTCAGTAAGTTACCAAATTCAAGAATCCAAAAGCTTGTGTCTCAACAATAATCCAATTGCAGAGAAATGGCATGTGCATTTCCGCCCGAGTAACTTAGAGCAGGCTTTTAGAGGAGGGAAAGCTTAAGGGCTTTACATTCATTGATGGCTACATGGCAGATAAAATTCTGCAGGCTTGTCCTGGGCTTGAAATCTTTAATTCACCTTTAATACATAATTTTGGAGAGTGGGCATTGGGATTTTGTGCAAAAGTCTAGTTGCTGTCTTGGGCTTAATAACAATGCCATATAATATTATTTGTCCGGTTAATTTATTGCACTTTATCTTTTACTAGAGGTGGCAAATGAGTGGGCCGGGTCGGGTCGGGTATGGATCGGGTCAAAAATGGGTCAACCCATATGTGACCCATTTAACCCGCTTTGACCCATATTCTTGTAGTGTAAATCTAGTTACCCATACCCGACCCGACCCGTACCCAACCCATACCCGACCCGTATTGCTAAAACCTATTAATATTCTAGGAAAATCCACTTCTACTATATGCTAATTGGATTAAAAATTCAAATTAAATTCAAAATAGTAAACAAAATAATTTTTTTTTTAAAAACCAATAAATTGAAATATTTATAAAGAATTAGATTATGCACACACTTCTCTTGTTTGAAGTGAACATACCATTGAATAACTAAAAACCGTAACATGAAATTTTTTTAACTAAACCTAAAAAGTTCATTTTTATAATTTTTTATAAAAAAAGTACTGTTAAAACATTTTTATGCAATACAAATTTAATGAAATTTTTTATAGTTCTTTTTAAAATAAAATTTTTATAATTTTTATTTTTTAAAATAGAATTTTTAATTTTTAATAATTATTTTTTTCTTTTTCTCTTTTCTCTTTTCTTTTTTTTTTTTTTGGCCGGGGCTGCAGGCCACGGCGACAGCCGGCAATCGGCCACAGCGAAGATCGAGCTCGCTGACGTCAGATGGGGCTCGATCTCGCTGAACCAGCAAGGTTGAGGCGCCGGCCGATGCCGGTGAGCTCGAGTCTCGCTAGTCACCGGCGAGGTGGAGCCTCGCCAGTCGTTGGCGAGGCTAAGCCTCGCCGGATCTGGCGAGATCGAGCTCGCGAGCGTTGGGCGAGGCTTGATCTCGTCGATTTGGCGAGGTCGAGGCCCCGCCTGACACCGGCGAGCTTGAGCCTCGCCAAATCCGCCGAGGCTCAAGCCTTGCCAATTGTCGGCGAGGCCAAGTCTCCCCAAATTCGGCAAGGCTCGAGCCTCGCCAGTCGTTGGCGAGGCTCGAGCTTGCCGGCATCAGGGAGGGCCTCGCAAGTAGTCGGCGACCTGCCGACGAGGCTTAGTGCCGGTGAGCTTGAGCCTCGCCCGGCCTATCGTCGGCCAGCCATCGACCAAGGGATGAAGAAAAAGAAAAAGAAAAAAAATGAAATATAAAAAATAATTAAAATTTCAATTTTTTTTATAAAAAACATTTTATAAAATGGCCCATGAGTTGAAAGTTGGTCTAAATGGTTTATTAGTAATAACCCATTTAGACCCATTTATTTTTGTGCTTTACTTTCTCAAATCCATTTTTGACCCATATTTAATTTTCACTTGACCCATATATGACCCATTTAACTAAAAATGGGTCATAATATGGGTTTATGACTCATATTGCCACCTCTGTCTTTTACTCTTTCTTTATTACTATTATTGATGCTTTGTTGTGATTGCTTTTATATCATTTTCTATGTTGTGGTTCATTTTCATAATTAAGTAGTTAGGTTTGTTAACACCCGAATTTTCATCGACGTTTTAAATGTCCATTTATTTTGCAAAAATATAAAAAAAATATATATATATATATATATATATATAATATATAAAAAATGAAATGAAATGAATAGAAAAATGAATGAAAATGATATAAAAAAATGAAATGAAGTCGAGCGGGCCGGCATGTCCGGCCCACTTAGCAAAATTTTTAGGCCCCTAAGCCTCTTTCTCTATTAGTCCAGCCCATTTTCAATTCCTTGAGCCCATTTTTTCTCTTAGCCCATCCCTATTATGTTCTCACGTCCCAATAGAACTAAACACAAAGGAAGCCCAGGCCCCATTCCCTCTCTTTCTCTCACGTGCGCTCACGTCCGCGACCGAGAAAGAAGCACGTGGCTGACCGAGGAAATGGTGGTGAACAATGCTTGTGAGCGTGGCTGCCTGTGAGGGAACCACGAGTGACGAGAGTGAATCCAAGAGAGCCTTCTTGAAGACTTGTAGCTGGCGTTTGAGAGCAGGGGATATAAAAAAAAAAAAAAAAATAGAGATGCCATTCAACGAAGGGTGAGGATGCTTGACGAGAGATGTGAGTAGAGGGTTACGAGGGGCGAGGGGAGGATGCCGGAGGAGGTAAACCCCACCGGAGCCCCTCGCTGGCAAGCCCCGTCCACGATTCAAGGGTATTCGAGTCAGCATTGTTGGACACAAATTGCGTAATCCCAAAATCTCCATAACTAGAACAAAAACATGCATAATTGAGTAGAAAGATTAACGCACCTATTTTGGGATCCATTGTTCTTGAAGTGGAAGTGGAAACACAATGTTCCACGTGTAAGTCCTTCTCCTCTATTGCCCTTCGTATCATTAGCTCAATGAGGCTGCTCCCTCATGTGTAGCGTTAGGTAAATGCCTCTTAGGTGAGGATACATGTGAGAATTAGGATTAGATGAGAGACTTGAGCACTATTTATAGAGTTTCCAACTAGGCCCCCTCATTACGAGCCAAGCTCAACTCGGCCCACACTAGCCAGCCCATATTAGACTAATTAAGGAACATTCTATCTCACCTTAGACCAACCCTGTTTTACGGTAACCGTAAAAACAATAAATTACAATATCAATTAATTTAATCCACATTAGGAAAACTCTTACATTCTCCTACTTGGACTATATTAATTGAAATCGTACCGTATGTGCGCACATTTGGTCCAGATATACCTCTTAATAGTCAATCCTATCTCATAAAGTCTTAAACATCGAATCATGGCGGTAAGTGCATGTATACACATAGAGCCTTCCATGATCACGAATGTTCTCAACTTTATTGACATTGATTCAATATGGTAGTGTGTCAAATGGATAACATCTTTCATGGAGAGATCTCATTTGTCAGTCACCAATCTCTTACCTTAGGTGTCACAAAAACTTGTGCCACTAGAGAATGTTTTATGGTTCCAATGAACCCACATATGTCTTGTCCTTATGGTTAACCTTTCTTTATGTATCACAAGACATATGCACAAGGCTAATAACTAGATGCTTGGATGCCCCTAGCCTTCACTCAAGGTTTATACAATCCCTTGAGACTTTATTAATATGTATTCAACATAATAACAACACATTTAAAAATATTTTATTAAATGCAAAAGTTGATACATATCAAACCGTTATTAAGTGTAACATAAATATGTATTCCATTATTGATTTTATGTCATCCTAACAACTAGCAAAGTTTACATTTGAATATTCTACTAGTTGCAAGAATTGAATATGTTTGTAAATTAGCATATAATCTTTTGTCTTATTTAAGTACCTTAAAATCTTCTTAGCAGCAATCCAGTGATTGCGTCCTAGATTTGACTGATATCTTCCTAAAAGTCCCGTCACGAAGACAATATTTAATTTAGTGCAAATTCGAGCATACATTATACTTTTAAGTACACTGACACAAGGTACACCACTTATTTAGATTTTCTCAATATCTAAATAAGGACAATGTGATCGATTCAGTCCATCACACTTAACAACAGAAGCAATTCCTGGCTTGCAATGATGTGTATTGAATATTTCCAATATACAATTAGTAAATGTCCTCCGAGAAAATCTAATATAATATGGCAAAAACAATCCTTACAGACCTCAGTACAAAGGATATAAGATGTATCAAGGTCACAACTTGTAAGCAAAATATCATGTACAAAGAGTATGAGAAAAAACAAATTTCCTCCCACTGACCTTGCAGTATATTGAATTACTTTGTTCCCAATTGAACAAGATAACAATACTATGAAACTTTAATAATATTGTCTGAAAACTTGCTTAAGGCCATGAATTAGAACTTTTCAGTCTATACACAAGTTTACTTGAATATGATGCAAAATCATCTAGTTGCGCTATATAGATTTTGTATTTATTTGGCGTAACTCCATATCAAAATAAATTATTAATGCCACGTTCACTCTGAAATAATCTTTAAAAATAGTAGAAAGAAATATTTATTTCTTCTTTATTAACTATCCACCTCTCTTTCAGAGTAAAAACTTTAGCTACCAATTTGGCTTTAAATTTCACAATCTTTTTGTGAAATTCTTTTAGTTTTGTACGCCAATTTGCAACTAATGAACTTATGGTCTTTAGGCAAGTGAGTTAGTTTCCAAATACTATGATGTTTCATAGATTATATATCGTCTTTTATGACATCTAATCACATACTTGATTGAGAGCAAGAAACGACATTTATAAATATGCTACTACATCAACCATATAGTGGATATTGCAGTCATGCTCTCACAAATAGACTATATAATTTAATGGAATAACTGATCGTCTTTCCCTAACAAATCTCCAGAGTAAAGTTACCACCACTTCATTCTATACTTGAGAGGTTTGAAAAAATTTCATCATAACTATATCAAGAATAGTAACTTGAACCTCAACAAGTTTAGTTTATGGTATAGGAGATTCTACAATTGTCTGTACCACAATTGTCTATATAGGCAAAGACAAAGACACAGTGATCTTCCATCGCACTATTATCCTTAATAGTCTGAGAGCAGCTATCCTCTACAATTACATTGAACTGTAGAAACTTTACAGTATGTGATTCTATAATACTTGTACATTTTTTAGGGTCATAAAATTAATACCCCTTCAAACAATCAGAGGATGATACAAAATAATTCCAAGTAGATCTAAATTCCAACACACTTAATATTGAATTAGATAACATCACTTCTGATGACACCTCTTATATTTAATATAATTTAAGTAATTTATATCTAGTCTATAACTCAAAAGAATTTTATGAAATAACTTTGATAAGAAACACATTTTGTATGTGAAAATGTTGCTTTCAAAATATCCGCTCACAAAAGATCAGATAAATTAGTCTTACTAATCATACTCATCACCATGTTCAATATGGTGCATTTACGCCTTTCGGCCAAATCTTTTTGTTAGGATTTTCAGGTATAGTAATTAGATTACCACCCCAGAATCTACCAAGTATTTGACAAATGACCCTTAAACTATTTCGCATTGTCATACTTGCCAAAATACTCACGGCCACTATTAAGCCTGACAACTTTTTAAGACTAATTGTAATTGTTTTATTCTTTATCTCGGTCATTTTCCTTAAAAAGAAAACTTTTGAAAACAACATTTTAACCATATACGAGATGTATATGTCATTCGGACTTAAACATAATCTTTGCATATGTGTCCTAATTTCAATATCAGACAAAACATAATTTCAAGCAATTAAGGCTTCCATCATCTTATAACAGTGCAGTCCGCAAGCAAACCTCTTTTCAAGTGTTCTAGAATGGAACGCTTCATGGACAGTAAGCAAATTCTATTACTATTTTCTCAAGCAGCAAATCATATGTCCACTACTTAAAGTTTGAAGTAGTAAAAACCTCAATAATAATGAAGTTATTAATTACAGAAAAGGTGACTGAAAACCAAGCAATATATATATAATTAGTATCATGTGAGTATCGTGTAACTTGATGTATAAGTACACATCCAGATAGTTACACACATAATCATATAATCACCTTTGGGCAGAATACATGACTGCAGTTGTACACTCCCCACATGATAGCGGTTATGAGAATATATTCCAATTTTTTCGTGAATTCATCACCTTTGGGCATATGAATCACTAGAATCAGTCACTCCTCAACCACACTATCATGTATCCCTCCATGAACTAATACACAATCACCTCCTTTGGGAGTATGACTACGCATTAGACTAGGAGATATCTCAATCATCATACGAGATCGAAATTTCTCAAACCTAATCAAGCGTGCCACTTTGGCGGTCACTACTCAATTGAATCATTGAAATTCTCTCATACCGGGGATATAAACTTTACTCCTCGCATACACCATATACATGTGATTTTAACTTTAGTGATAGGGGCAGCATATCACCAAAATCACATATAATGCTAATTACATTGCTTTATTTATTAATAAAATATTTATTTATACATATATATAAATATATATAGCGAACCTGAAAGATTGATTCCTAATGAGATCACCAATGACAGAAACACAATAAAGTTCTCATAACATAGAAGCAAATATCTCTTGTGCACCCCAATTACTGATTACTAGAACAACATTAAAAGAATGCCGATCTAAAATATCTCTCACAAATTAACATCAATAGTAATACAGGGTATACCAAATCGACAAACTTGACAACTGATCTATTACCACTCATGAGTTCATAAGGCAAAAAATAACTTCAATGCCAACAACTGATTTATTAGCCAATTTTTAAGTAACAAATTATCATTGTAATCAACCAGTAGCCTATTAATTGAGTCAAACCATAGAACCAAATATCTAAAATTTAACAGTAGATACTATTGCTCTGTGTAAATGTTGTCATACTCCTTAACTATAAAAATATTCAACTTGATAGACATTAACAAGTGACCAGATGAGTTCATGTATAATATGCAGTAACTTAATTGACATGCATTACCTACATTCAGCAGATATGTTAACCAGTACAATCAGTTTGGTCACGAGTTTTTAAGACGTCAATCATTCAAAGATTACCAGTATGTAACGGAGTATGTTTAAACAACAAAAATTTTATAATTAATACATAGCTCAATAACTATCCTATAATGATTGTATCTTATTAAGCCAGCTTCAGTTCACAATAAAGTTTAATTTTTATTGATGAATCACACCATTATAATGTTTATGTGATAACATACTTGTAACCCAATACTTATATTTCCAAAATCACATAAAATATAAGAAAAAATACAAAAAAATATACAAAAAATACACGTATTTAGGGTTCCGTATGTATTTTCACATCCATAAAATTATCAAACATGTAAAATAAATACATCACGACATAGAGGATGATCATACAAACCTAACACCACCATCCACGCGCCAAACGGAGGCTCCACGTGCCCACACGCGCCGCTTGAGTGCGCGGCGCGTGGAACTCACGCGCGGCGCACGTTCGATGCCTAGGCGGCATGTGGGGGTGCGTGCGGCCTCCTCCAACAATGCGCCACTGACCGTCTTGCTCGTCTCATTGAGCCCAATCCGAATTTATGATTTAATTTTATTGTTATTGAACAAAAAATCACGAAAATCACAAATTAGGGCACAAATATTATGCGTTCGTGTTCTAGGGTTATGGTTGCTCCGATACCACATGTTGGACGCAAATTGCGTAATCCCAAGATCTCCATAATTAGAATAAGAACATGCATAATTAAGTAGAAAGATTAACGCACCTGTTTTGGGATCCATTGTTCTTGAAGCGGAAGCGGAAACACAATATTCCACGCGCAAGTCCTTCTCCTCTATTACCCTCCGTATCAGTGGCTCAACGAGACGGCCCCCTCACGTGTAGCGTTAGGTAAACGCCTCTTAGGTGATGATACACGTGAGAATTAGGGTTAGAGGAGAGACTTGAGCACTATTTATAGAGTTTCCAACCAGGCCCCCTCATTATGAGCCAGGTTCAACTCGGCCCATACTAGCCAGCCCATATTAAACTAATTAAGAAACATTCTATCTCACCTTTGACCAACCCTGTTTTACGGTAACCGTAAAAACAATAAATTACAATATCAATTAATTTAGTCAACATTAGGAAAACTTTTACAAGCATTTCTCTCTATTTAATGTGCTTGTGCTTGTTTGGCGGCTGAATATGTTAGTTTTGAAAGAATAGCTTTCGTTTGGATATAGCTGTTTTGAGGTAGTTGGAATGGTTGTCTGCAGGTGATGACCGCCGGTCGAGATGGACGACTGGCGTTTGGTGGCGGTTTGGCAGCAGTGTAGGCATCGGCGATGATGGGCGATGGTGTGGCGTTGATGGCTCTTGGTTCGGCTATGGCAGATCGCAGGTGAACAAGGAGCTTCGGGAAGGAGGGGTTGAAGAAGAAGATGCAGTAGAAAAGACAAAATAGGTAAAAAGACAAAAGAGAAAAAATAAAAAATAGAAAAATTAATAAAAAATTTTGGTTAATATCATGAAAAATCCCAACCCAGACACTTGCGACAAATTTGTCAAAACTATTTTTTTGACAACCAAAAACCGCAAAACTGATATACTTTTGACAAATTTACTCCAAACTGGTACACTTGTGACAAATTTACCCTCTGTTAGTTTTCGTTAAATTTTATTATCAAATTATTAAGTTAAATGACACGTGACAATTGACTAATATATCAATTTGGGATTTTACGATCCGTTTGTCAGAGTTTACAATTTTTATGATTTTTTTGTAGTATTAATCCAATTTAGCGAAGGGTATATTTGTCACAAATTTATCAGTTTGGGGTTTTTTGCAGTCAAATAAATTAGTTTTTGGTAAATTTGTTATAAATGTACCAATTTAAGGTTTTTTATGGTCAGTCGGGGTAAATTTGTTACAGGTGTACCAATTTGGGGTTTTTCATGGTTAAAAAAATAGTTTGAAATTTAAATTTGTACAAAAGTGTCTCAATTTTGGGTTTTTTGAGTATTAACCCAAAAAATTTCAGAAAAATAAAATATAAAAATGTTTAATAAATGGTTTTAATCCAACGCGGATCAAATCCACATAGATGGGTCGGGTCAATGTGCCGGTTCAAGAAAACAAGGTCCCAACCCATTCCTCGAACATAGTAATAATAATAATAACAAATGAAATAATTAAAAATACGAAAAATATTTAACAAATTAAAAATTGAGAAAATGACAAAATTTTTAGGAAATAATAAAAAATTTAGAAAATCATTAAAAAATTTTAAAAACTTAGCAAAAAATTAAAAAATAGAAAATTCATAAAAATTTAGAAAATTCGGAAAATCATTAAAAAAATCTAGAAAATTCAGAAAATCATCAAATAAAAAATAGAAAATACTGAAAAATTCAGATAAATCATAAAAATTCAGAAAATCCTAGAAAATCCAAAAAAAAAAAAAAAAGGAAATTTTCTTTAAAAAAAATTAAAACCCAAAATTGAACAAGCCTTTAGGGCTATACAATAGGCTTATTTGTTTTGCGTTGTCTTTTTATTTTTTAGGGACAATATTAGGATTGCTTATGTGCTTTCCTTTATGATTATAATTGCTTGCATTTCAATATTTCAGGTGTTACTTTCCTATTCTAGAATGTTTGGAATGAGTCTTAGATTTCTTTTGGATAGACTGCTATAGTGTTAGTTAGTACATAATCAAGTAGGTACCGAAATGGCATTGGTCTTTTGGCTAACGTAATCAAATCCCCGAGTTTAGAATCTTTGGTTGTATAAATAGTAAGATATCCTCTCGTATCTTACTTGGTTTCCAGCCAGCCAAAAAGACTGGTGGCGACTCATTTGTCAAAATTTGTGTAGGCTTAATTAATTTAAAATTTGAACGTCTGATGTCGCGTGAAATATGGGCTTGGGAGAGCTCAAGTTAATAGAAGGCCGTTAGCATAAAGTTGACAATGCCCATAAACCTAACTCTCTCTCCCTAAATGGATTAGGTCACAACAAGGTTTCATTCTAGGATCATAAAAAATATAAAAACATTGCATGGACATTAGCAGACAAGAATTTTATGAGTCATAATTGGTAAAAGATTGCTTGGACAAATATCAAGTTTAGGTACTGAAATAGCACTAATTAGATAACTAGTGTAATTTAGTCCTCGATCCAATATTTTTGATTGCCTAGGAGGTGAGGTATATTCTCATGCCTCACTTGGTTTTTAGTCGATCTAATAGGTTATTAGCAACTCTTCATTTAGAATTCTCTTGGAGTTAATCAAATTAAAACTTTAATCTCAACGCCGCACAAGGTAAAAATGTGGGAGAACCTACATCGATTGAGGATTGTTGGGCCCCAATTTGAAATTACCTCTATACCCGTCCTTTTCCCAATGCTTGTGTTTAGAGGGTTGTGACAGAATTCAGAATTTTGGGCACTAAAGCAGTGCCCAAGGTCTAACCATCTTCTAGAGCTTGATTACGTCGAGCAAATTCTATCTTAAAAAAAGGACAACTTCTTGAACTCTACCTCCATGTAGTAGGGATGAACAAAGGGAACTGCCCAAATGGGGAACTTTTTGGACCAAACCGAATCAACCGGTTTGGTCCAGTTCTTAAAGATGTCGGTCCGATTCCCGGTTCCATGAAAATGGAACCGACAATTTTCAAACAGGTTCCTAGTGCCAAAGGAAGAATCGAATCGACTTTTTATTTTTAAAATTATAATTTACTTTCACAAAATGAATTTTAATTTTGAATATTTGTGACAACTAAAGTGCCATTTCCAGGCCCTCTCAATGCTATTGTATATTCAACAGAGCAACAGAGATTGGCGAAAAGGCTAAGAAATCATCCCCTTGTCCATCGATATTTATAGAGACCAATAGCTTGTTGGTCTCTACTAAATAGTCGATGTAGGACTAAGCAACTCACTCCCTCTCCCTCTCCCTCCCCCTCCCTCTCCCTCTCTTTGTTTCTCTCTCTTGCTGCCCCTTGCCTGCAAATGTCTACCCTAAACCTCCAAGAGTCCCACATTGAAAAATTACTCAAAGAGAAGATTGCCTATGAAAATGAAACTAGACAGCCTTGGCGAGCATGCTGTTTTTGGCCTTTTAGCTAAAATTAAATGAGAAGCTAGTTAAAGGAGGGGATAATGCTCACTCCAGTCTAATTTGAATGTTTATAACATGAGGGGTGGTTGGTTCTGTTGGACCGCTTTAGAATTGAATCGGACTGACCCCTTCTGTTGGTCCTCAGTTTTAGCCTTTGTCAGTTTAGTCCTCGGTTCCGAAAATGAGGAACCAACCTTCCGGTTCCCGGTTTTGGGGTGGGAACTGGACCGACCAGGAACCAATCACCCCCTATGTAGAGAGAGTCTGTCAGATCACCTTTTAACATAAGGATAAAGTAGCCCCTGTGAACTAATTAGACATTGCATTCCTTCCACAGTTTGAAGATCTCCTTTTGCAAGTTTTTGAATAGCGAAAACCATTCCAAAGGACTTCTTCTATCATCTTCAATGGGATATGAAACAACATCCATAGCATGTTTCGTAGGTGCAATGACACATGGTTTTATATGCTGTACCTATCAATCACGAGTGGCCACACTAACCAAAATGCGTGTATGTTGACAAAACTTCCGTCTCTAACATGAATCACCGAACACTTGGTATATTCTCCAAATATCAAAGCACTCTATATTCAAGTGAATAATTCTCCAAACATACTTGCATGTCCACATCTAAGTATGACAAGACTCATGTAGGCTAAAATCATAGCTGCGCAGTATCACCGCACTGTCCATCATTTCTCATTTGCACAAAGCCATGGTTTGTGCATAATGTGCTTCCCAAAAATAGAAATGTTGTTTGTTTATTCTCGTATTGCATTTGGAGGATGACGATGTTAAAAAATGATCCATTTATTGAAGAAATCTCTAGTACAAACTAGAGAACCTAGAATTACGTGAGAAGCAAGAAACTTTTGGCTGGAAAATATCGAAGTCGGTGATGGAAAGGTGTTGAAGAATATCCAGCATTCAAGTTGAATAAGAAAAGCTTAGCTTAGTCAAATAAGTGGCTAACAAAAGGTTAAAATAATTCATCTGTACTTGAGCTATCTTCTAAGGCGGTTGTAATTCTGATTAAATGGAATTGCTCTATAAATTGAGCTTAGAATCATTCGTGTAATACTACATAGAGGCGATGTGGATGATGCTGCAGCAAGAAAAGCTGCGTGACTACGTGGTCACGACGGAGGAGTCACACCCGGTGGATGAATTCTTGGACATGGTGTTTCAGTATGTGGGGCCAAATTGGAGGGACCATGTGGTGATCGATAGGGGTGTCCAAAAACCTGACCTGACCCGACCCGAACACGACCTGAACACGACCCAAACATGAAACAAGTTGAGTACATGTTTCAGGTCTTAAAATTGTTCGGGTAATTATTATCAAACAAGAAAACAAACATGTTTTGGATCAAGTTTTCACCCCAAACACATTCTCCTCTCACCCAAAGTCCCAAACCCAAACACTCTTCACTCTTTAGTCTTCACCCAAATTCAAACACGAAACAAGACTCTTCACTTCTCTGGTCATCAACTCCGTCGTCGCTGCCGCCGCCGCCGCCGCCGCTGTTGATGACTACACCATCTCATTGATTCCGCTGCCACCCTCTTCTTTGCTTCTCGCATTCTAGGGTTCCTCTCGATCTGATCTCGTCAGTGAAGGACCAGAGCTAGGGCCGGTCAAGTGCTCTTCTCTCTTGCGCAGTCGCGAGAATCGCACGTGGGGAGTTTCAGCCCCCAGGGTTTCTCTCGATCTGATCTCGCTCTCAAACCAGGAAGGTCTCTTGGTGTCGTTCCGGATCTGTTTCCTCTCGATGCTCTGAATGTAGCTGGCACTCGAGCTGGTTTTGGAATGGTGCGGCTTCGGATCTATCCGCTTTGTGGGAGCAGGTTAGTCCTCAAGCATTGCCAGCGAACCGGCGGCTTCTCTGCGCTGTTCATCGTTCCGAGCACTGATTACCTCTGTATTGCGGAAAGAGTGACTTGATTTCTTGTGTTCGGAGTCTGTTTTTCTGAGTCGCTGTTAGAATATAGAGGTTTGATTTCATTTGGCTGTAGTTTGCGATGTTTATGCGCGAATCACGGTAGGAAATGTTCGACGGAGTCGCATGAGAAAATCCTGGATGAAAAGAGAGGAGGGATAGAAAGTCAAGAGAGAAATTTGTGTATTCCATCAGTTGGATATCCTCAAGTAATGATGCTCAACTTAAAAGTTCACACATTGCCTTCCCAATGGATTCAAGAACGAAAGAAAGAACTAATGCTCCATTCGTGTATCTCAATTGAACTGCCAATGAATGGTATTCTACTTCAGCAACTTAGCAAGTCCTGCTACTTCAGTAACATATATCTTAATTAGGGAATTGGGTCTTCTAAGTTTTTCACATCTCCTTCAGGCCAGATTTGTTTTGAAACTTGGGTCATGACATTTTTAAATTTGAGGATACTCAGTACATATAGGTGGGGTTATTTTGAACTTATCAACAAGCAATTTCTTTGTTCTAATTACTAGGTATTGACTATAGTGACTCAAATCCCCACGTTGCACTGCTTCCATTGCATCCTGATTTGCACGCCAAATTTAATGAGACTGCTGCATGGGAGTATGCTCAGTTATGAATGGGAAACCGTATAATTATCACAACATGCTCTTTAGCTAGATAGACACTATCGATGCAAATTATCCACCGCCATTGGATGCTCATGTGGTACAGAGATTGTACAGGAGCATATGTGTTTATATATATTTCAAGCATAATTGTGCGTCCATGGAAAGAGTGGGAAAGTATGGCTGAAGGACTTGCTGACGTGTGATATCTCAAGAATGTTGTCCAGATCATATTTTAGTGTTAGATAACTTCCTGCGATGGTTGTAAATTAATGCATTTCCTATCCCTATTGTTCCTTGGTCTGATGAACCAACTAATTATAATTTTCATTGCATGTCTTGAGCTTCTCAGAATAGATGTGGATTCGAGGGAAAAGATGATATCTGGGTTGAAGATATTCTAAATCTTGGTATTTCGTGAGTTATCATTTGCTTTTCTTTATTGAGTCTGTTTGAAAATTTTCTGAAATTTATCAATAACGTCGCATGTTGTTCGTTGTATATAGTTTTACTCCATAGTACATTTGTCCATGCCACGATATTTCTTTAATATATCATTGAATTTTTAAAGTATCATCGTGGACCTCACTATACACATATCTCAACAGCCCCTGTATATAAGATGTCTGCTTGGTTCTTGAGAATGAAGTTAAGGTTCTCATATTCCCATATGCATCATAGAACAAATTTTGCAGGGATGAAAGCTCCTGCGTGGGCCATCTGAGTAATTTACACAACTTTATGGAATCTTCAGTTGTATTTTATAGGGAAGTGCACATATGATGTTTCAGAACAGCCTTTCAGAATGATATTGTATTTTAGTAGTAGAGACTAGGATATATTTGTACATAACTTTATAGATGACATTGATCATGTCTTAGTTATTATGCTCTCATTTATGATGTACCTGTGTTGTCCATTATTTTTTTGAAGCTCTCACTTCAACAGACTTTACTTTTATAGCTAGTGATACTTCTGCCAACTATTCTTTTCTTCATATCTTCCAATTCAGTATAGCAAAGGCATAGAGCAACGCGAAATTCTTTTAAATGACAGTGCATTTATTTACAGTGGTGCTGATAGGGTTTAGCTTCATCTTGGTTGACTCCTGTATGAGTAAACTGACAAGTTGACCCGAGAAAGAAATTTCAGAACAAAGTCACCTTCTTTTTCTTTTTCAAATTCTAACAATTAAAATTAATCTTCACGACTAAACATCTCATATGATGTAGCTTTCTTTTTTGTCTGCCTATTGTTATATTGTCAAGTCTTCTCATGCTTTTCTATGCTGCAGGATTGAGCTTCAGAGTCGATGCAATTGTAGCTTTGGACGGGACACTGTTGTTAGAAGAACTAATCCAAGCAAAAAAGGTTATAAGTTTTTCTTATTAAACCTTTCCTTTTATTTACATGGTGAATGTAGCACATTTTTAGGATCATGATACCACAATGGCAATTGGATTCAAGTCATATAATGTTGATTCTGTTGGACTTGCGTTTTCATGTCTTCAAGTTGATGTTTGATCTTCAAGTTCATGAATTTTGTGCTCTTTGCTCTTTGCACATTGTTGTTTTGGGTTTTTATTTTTCTTTCAAGTTGATTCGGTTGCTCGGTGTTGGAAGATTTTCTGAGCTGATATTACCAGGGGCAAAAAGAGAAAAAATGTGCTGAATCAGAAGTACAAACTAACCATGTGTTTCAATCTTGCAAAGAAATAGTATTGCTTGTAATCTGCAATAGAGATCAACCCATCACAATTTTTTTTATGCCCTCCAAATGTTAGCTTACTATAAATTATTGAAATAATAATTTGCAGGCTCTAAGTGTTGTAAATAGAAGGATTGCTAAATGTCTTCAACGGGTGGTTCTAGTGTCACAAATAGAATGAGGAGATCTACAATGTGAGAACATTTTAAAGAGATTCATGGTCAAGAAAAGGCTGAGTGTTTATATTGTAGCACCCTTATTAGTTGTGCTAGTGGTCAAGGGACTAGCTCAATGCATCATCATCTAGCTAGATGTAAGGAATATCCATATGCAGACGTCGGAAAAAGGCAAAAAAGTGCCTCGAGTCATTTTGTTGGGGTGGTAGTTCATCGGGTCCTTGGAAATTTGATCAGGCTACTAGCAAAAAATAATTAGCAATCATGTTTATTCTTAGTGAGTTGCCTTTTAAGTTGGGAGAGCATGAGAGATTTTGTCGATTTGTGAATAGAATCCAGCCAAAATTCTTAATCCCGTCACGCAACACATTGAGGCATGATTATTATGATTTATACATTGAGGTAAGAAGTAAATTGAAGAAATATTTCTCCGAAACATCTCCTAAAGTATGTTTAACAATTGACACATGGACATCTTGTCAAAATTTAAGTTATATGTGTCTGACTACTCATTTTGTTAATGTCGATCAGAAATTGTAGAAGAAGATATTAAATATTTGTCAAATCTTAGGTAATTTTGCTTAGATAATAGGAAAAGCAATTGAGAAATGTTTGACTGATTGGGTGATCCAAAAAGTGTTTTTTCTATCATTGTAGATAATGCTAGCTCATATGACTTGAGAGTTCAATACCTGAAAAAGATACTCAACTCGAAACTCTCTATTATTGAGAGGTGAGTTACTCCATGTAAGGTGTTATGCCCATATATTAAGTTTGATTGTTAGAGAGGGGTTAAAAGACATAAACGATTCAATTGCTAAAATATGTTCAGCCGTACGTTATGTGAGATCTTCCCCTAACAGGCTAAGAAAGTTCAAGGCTTTTGTTGAGTTAAAGAATATTGAGTCGAAGAGTCTTATTTGTTTGGATGTGGAAACTTGTTGGAACTCAACATATATGATGTTGGAATCAACTTTGAAGTTTGAAAGAGCTTTTAGCAATATGAAACTTCGGAATAGCAAATATGCCCAAGAGATTTCCGAGGGGAAAGGGTTGCCCACTAGTGAGGATTGGAATTATGCACATCACTTTCTTCCTTTTTTGAAGTTGTTCTTTGATACAACTATAAAAGTTTTAGGTTCTTCTTATGTCACTAGCAATAATATGGCGAAGGACTTGTACGGGATTTATATGATGATTGAGAGATATTGTGGAAATGAGGACCAAAGCATGCGAGAAATGGCTCAAAGAATGAAAACGAAATTATGTAAGTATTTTGGTAACGTGAACAACATAAATCTCACTTTATTCATTGCTTGTGTACTTGACCCGCGACATAAGTGAGATTATGTGAAGTGGATAATTAGTCATGTTTATGAAAGCAATGAGGCAGAAACTGTCATGCATCGAACTCCGGGCATGCGCACATCCCTCGGCGGTCGATTAAAAACGTGACGTCCCAAGATGCGTTGCCGACCCATGTGACTTTAGTACGACTTAACCTATCGGGTAGCTTTTAGGGATTTTAGCGCGTTTGACCCGTGGTTGATAATTCTCGATCTACGTTTGTGCATTTTCGAATCGTAGGTGACCCTCAGTTGTCACGTAATCGCGAGGGTTCAATTACGTGTCCTGAATATAATATAGATAGAAAATTGGGTTATAGCCGTTCGACGTGAATATCGCAATCGTGTGAAACCACCTGCAATTTGACTACGTGATTCCACTGAATCAACTTATATCCATTCGCTAGTCGATTTATAACGGTGTCGTATTGACCCTTGCCGATTATTATAGTCGAGCGATCGATTTCTAATCGAATTCTCTAGTCTATCGCGTTTATATCCCTTAATAGCCTCACATAATAGATTAGTTAATTTGAGAGTGATCAATTCTGAGTAAATTAACAATAAGCGCGTCAAAAAAACAACCATTCCATATATCCAAATCAGGGGGCAAATTTCGGGATGTCACAACTCTTTCTCTCTTATAAAAATTCTGTCCTCAAAATTTAAATCATTACAATTCTTCTTCAAAAAGGTGGGGGTATCAATGTCTCATCGACTCTTCGCTTTCTCACGTGACTCCCTCCGTTCCGTGCTGTTGCTAGACCACTTTAACCAAGGGAATCGTCTTGTTGTGTAGCACCTGCTCTTTCGATCCACTATCTGAACCGGTCTCCCCACTTACGACACTCTCTTCTCCACGTCTAATTCCTCAAAATTCAGCATTTGGGTTGGATTAGGCTCATATTTTCTCAACATCGACACATGGAAGATGTCATGCACTTGAGTAAGTCTCAGCGGCAATGCAAGACGATGCGCCAAAGTCCCAATTCGCTCCAGAATCTCAAAGAAACCGACGTACCTCGGGCTTAACTTCCATTTCTTGCCAAAGCACGAAGTACCCCTCATCAGTGACACTTTGAGGAATACGTGTTCACCTACTTGGAATTCCAATGGTCTTCGCCGCTTATCTACATAACTCTTCTGACGACTTTGAGCGGTCTTGAGCTTTTTTGAATGATTTTGACGGCGTTGGCTGACTGCTGAACCAACTCAGGGCCCATAATCTTACGCTCCCCAATTTTGTCCCAACAAACAGGAGTTTTGCAGGCTTTGCCATACAATGCTTCAAACGATGCCATTTTGATACTCTGCTGATAGTTGTTGTTGTAAACGAACTCAACTAGGTGAAGCTGTTCCTCCTAGCTTCCTTTGAAATCTAATACGCAAGCTCGCAGCATGTCCTCGAGGGTTTGAATTGTCCTCTCAGACTGGCCATTCGTCGACAGATGATAGGCCGTGTTGTACTGCAGCTTTGTTCCCAAGGCAGTTTGTAAACTTTTCCAAAAAGCTGCCGTAAACTTTAGGTCTTGATCTGACGTGATCGTCACTGGTACTCTATGAAGACGAATTATCTATCACACGTACAATTCAGCATATCTGTCCAATGCAAAGTCCTTTCATACGGCGATATCCTCCATTCATGGCTCCTCAATTGACGTATCAACTATGGCTGCCAAATAACCTTGGCAACTCACATATAGTAACCGAGTTGCCTCAAGCGACGAGATTAAGGTAATTGAGGGTCTGTCTCAACTTCTAATAAACTCGAAACTTTCACCCGCTAACAGGTTAAACTGAATCAATTTATGATAACAGTCTACAGTAGCTCATTGCTTGATGAGCCAATCCATGCGAATGATCACATCAAAATCAAACATGGCCAATACAATCAAATCTATTCTTTCCTCTCACTTACCAATTATTAACTTATAACTAGGACACCCTATCGCAGACAACACTTTATCCTTTAACGGGGTATATATATTAATGATTGTCCGCAATGGTTCTGGACTCAATCCTACCAACTTAACGAATTGCTCAGCAATAAATGAATGCATAGCTCCAGGATAAAATAAAGCATAAGTAGCATGGTCGTTCAACAAGGCCGTACCTGTGACCATGTCTTGTGAGTCCTTTGTGTCACGCCCCAACCCTCGAGCACATGCCCATCCCTCTGTGGTCGATTAAAATTTTTTGCGACTTCCCAAGACGAGTCGTCGACCCTTTCATTTTATTGCACATGTGGAAGCGAATAACAAATCCCCTAACAGTAACCATTTCGATATAGAAAAGCAAGACAGTAGATTCAAAAACAAAACATGCTGATATAAGCCAAATGAGTCATATACAAAAGTCTACCATCACAAGACTTCCAAAGATTGACTCTCAAAAGGAACTGTTCTATCTTACCTACACTTTAGATCACCTCAGCTTGGCTCCAGGCCTTCCACCTTACAGTCCTGAAAAAAATGAAGCCCACAACGGGGTGAGATATAAATCTCAGCGAGTTCACACTCTAAACCCCGATTAGGAGGGTAATACACCTAAGACGTCTTAATCACATAATCATACAATCACAGATGCTTACTTTAGCCTTAGTTCCTTCTTGCAGGTCAGCACAGTTCTTATCACAACCATGTGTATATAGCAAATTCACACACCAATTTGGAATGTCCAAACCAATCATTACTCACACAAGCAAGAATCACAATTTAATTACTGTTCACATGAGCAAGAACTACCGATACACATCCAAGCAAGAATTATAATTAAATCACTGCTCACACGAGCATAGACTACCAATACATATCAAAACAAGAATTACCGACACATGTCGATCCATCAATTCAACTCAACATGCGTTCCAATTAATTAACGATTACTACCCACACAAACAGTTTTATCCGACACAAGCCGAGGAAGAAGAATAACTACCAACACACGTCGGGATTAAATAATATCCACCGACACATGCCGGGGTAAGATAATATCCACTGACACACGCCAAGGTTAAGTAATATCCACCAACCCACGCTAGGGTTAAGAATAATAACTACCGACACACACCGGGGAAAGATGATAATTACCGACACATGCCAAGGTTAAATAATATCCATTGACACACGCTGGGGTTATATAATAATTACTAACATCCACCAACACACACTAGGGACAGGTTCTCTTAACTATTAACGTCCACCAACACACGCTGGGGACGGATTCTCTTAAATTTCACATGATCATCAAGCATAAACTCTATGCATATCACAAACCAACCATATATCATCAATTATGTACTTTCCGGCAACTAAAGCCTCAAGAACTATCACAAACACATAATCGGCCTTAACCGGCAGAATAGGCCCACTTGCACGTTTCAAAGTTTAAATCCAGAAACCTACCCGAATGAGCTCAGAAAATTATCAAATTTGAATATGTTATAGAGGATACATAAACGAAAATTTTTCATGAAGATACCTTAACCTAGATCCTTCTAGATTCAGCCCAGAAAATTGTTTAATCCAGTACAAAAACTGTGTCCGTTTTCCAGAAAGTCTATTTTCCGAAATCAGTTTGGTTCGAGGTCCAAAACATGTCCGTTTGATCTGGAATTTGAGTATCTTAAACTAGAAGATGTGAAAAACAACTAAAAACCATTTTAAAATTCGAACTCTAAGAGTTGATAAAAACCCCTAGAATCCTAAAAGATCACCAATTCCAGCAAAAACTGAGGTTCTGTTTGAAAATGATGGAGCTGATATCTCCTTCTTTTAAGTTTCTAAAAATCTTGAGAAAAATATATGTTGTAGCGGAGGATGTCTAAAACATTTCTCAAGAAAACATTAACTTCAAATTCATAACCCATTTCGATCCACAAAAATGGCAAATAGCAAGGGTCCATAAACAAAAACTACAGGAATTTCACTAGATTTGACTAATCCATCATCAACGGTACTAATCTCACTAATTAAACTATCACTAATCCATTCTAAGACTATATTATCATTAATCCATGCTTAAGCTAATCTAAACAACCCTTAAGCATAATTAACCTACTAAGTAAGGTTTATTGAGCAAACTCACTGGATTTGTACGCCGATGAGTTCACTGCGACAAGGACGCAAAGGCGAGCGATAAACTAGCCCACGACGACACCAAGCGAGGTCTGGAAGGGCTTGGAAATACTCCACCAAGCCTCATGGCTTGCTAGTTCTTCAGCTTCTATTCTTGAATTGTTGGCTAAAACAGCGAAGGAGGGATAGTGGCGGTCCAAGTGGGTGAAGGAGGAGCTACGGCGGACCAGGCAGAACCTCCGGCGGCCTTGGCGGTGACGGGCAGCAGCTAGTGATACTGGACGATGGCTCTGGATGTGTGAACAGTAGAGAACGATGGCCACACACACATGGGCAAGCTGCTGGCTTCGGTTGGCTTGCGACGGCATTCTGATAGGCATGCGAGCAAGAGGGAGCTTCGGCTGGCTTGCTGGCTAGCTTCTTCTAGGTTTGTGAGCTTCAAGCAGCAAAATGGAGAGGGGAGATGTGGCATCCCAAAATTCAAGTCATCCTCTAGAGAAATTAAAGCCTATAATTAGGTAATGAAATTACCTATGGTCTATGTGTTAGCCATTAGTTTTCTTAAGGCTAGGTGTTATTGTGCTTGTGTTTATGAATTTTGAATTTAGGACTATAGGATAAATTAATAATCTATGCTTGGCCATGCACTTTATAAATTAAATTTCAATAAATGAAATGTGGAAAGACTTTGGCCATGTGGAAAATTTAAAGTTTAAAATATTTATAAAATAAATTCAAACAAAAAAAAAGAGAGGAAAAGGTCAATTTTAGGATGGGCGTTAGGCCCATTGGCCTAAGCTTTTAATGGGCCAAGTTGGCCGGCCCAATAGAGGCCCAAGAGGAGTGGTCGACCAGCCCAACTCCAAGGCCCATGATGCATGCAATAGGACAAGTGGCATGGAGGAGGTGAAGCATGGTGGAAACTTGCCTTCCTCCATAATTACACTTGTCCCTCATGCAAACCTAGAGTGCATGCAATATAAAAGGGAAGAAGAGGAAAGAGAATGGCTGGTTAGCCATTCGGCCAAGTGAGGGAGAGAGAGAGAGAATCGTGCGAGAGAGAGAGGAAGCCGAGAGGAAGAGAAAGGAGACCGTTCGCCGCCGTGTGCCGTCCGCTCGTGCTGTTCGTGAGGTCTAGAGGCAAGTTGGGAATCCACTTTCTACTCTTGCACCAATGTTTTCGCATGAACAGTTTGGAGTCAGAAACTTGTTTGAGCTTGCATGTATGTTTAGAGTCAGATTTTGGCTTCGATTTCTTCATCAAAGTTGTAGCTAACATCTTGAAATATAACATACTGAAATTTCGTGGAAAATAATGGAGATTTGAGGGGTCAAACCCTTATCCTACGGAGATGCTAGATCTGGAATATTTTCGTATGAACTGTTTGAGTCAGAATGTTTTGAGAGCTTGCATGTATGTTTAGAGTTCGATTTTGGCTGTGATATATTCATGAGAGTTGTATCTAACATCTTGAACTACAACATACTGAAATTTCGTGGAAAATGATGGAGATTTGTGGGGTTAAACTCTCATTATACGGAGACCCCAGATCTGGAAAGATTTTACTGACCTTTGGTTGGATTTGTGGTTGCATGTTGGTTTGTGTTGAGAATATCACTTTGGTTTCTTCATGAAAGTTGTAGGGAACACCCTAAACTACAACATACTGAAATTTTAAGTGAAAAGAACAAGTATAGCTTGGTAACTTGACTAGATCTTGAAGACGATGATTCTGGTGAAGTATTCCGAAACACCCGAGACTTAAAGGACTAAAATGAGGACTATAATCTGGTTATTTGACCTAGATATCTTCATGAAACTTGTAAATGACACCTTGATACATAAAATATCCAAATTTCAGAGGAAACGAAAGAGAATAGATGGGTGAAATCTTAATATTTCGGAGATGGAAGCACTGGACGATGCGGTAATAGATCCAGAAGCTTCGTGAGGTCGTATAAAATAATATAAAAATAATCTGGCTTTAAGTTCTTCATGAAAGTTGTACTAAAATGCCTTGGCTATCACTCTGTAAAATTTCATAATTTTTGGAGACCGTATAGATATTTTAATCGAATTTCTTCGGAAACTGTGCATTCTGGTTTTATCCGAATATTATGGGCTGTTTTGTGGAAATTGTGAAATTTTGTGAAATTCGATTTGGCCATAAATTTTGCATGTAATTCTATTGGATTGTAATTGCTTGAATTTTTATAATTTTTGGAATTTATAGATATTGAATTTAATATTTATTTATTAAAAAAAAAAATAATAATAAAATGGATTATTTTATTGGCCATAAATTCCATTGAATTTATTAATAAATAATTATACATTGTAGCATGGATGATGAGATATTGGTGTACGTATGACATTGAATTGTGATGCATGTGTGAATGATATGCCAAGTATGACTTGTTTGATGTCATGACATGTGCCATGTTAAATTGAGATCAAAATATTGGTAAATGTGGAAGATGAGAAATGGGATGTATGAGAATATGCATCGTGGTGATGATGATACCGTCGGAGGTGTGAGCCGACGATGCCCCGGGAGTCGGGATGCCCAAAGGTTCGAAGGAGTCGACGCCCTTTGGATGCCTGGTTGTATTATGAATACATGCCCAGAGGTTTTCCCCGGAAGTGTCGGGATGCCCGGTTGTATTATGATACATACCCAGAGAGTGAGGGGTTGTATCATGATGCATGCCCGGAGGGTAGGGGTAACCATTTTCATGGCGAGCCTCGGAGATTCCTTGTGATGCCAGGTGGGGTGCGAGATGCCCAGAGGTTCGAATGAGTCGATGCGCTTTGGATACCCGGTTGTATCTTGGATACATGCCCGGATGCCTCGTGATGCTAGTTGGGATACGAGATGCCCGGAATGTGGGGGTGCCGGATGACCGGTTGTATCTTGGATACATGCCCGGATGGTTTCTCGCAATGCCAGGATTGGGCACGAGTGATGAATGTGGGATGCAAACATTGATCCCGGGAAAAGAGAAATGTGGCAGTTCAAAATGAAATTGAAATTAAATTATGCATGATGTGATGATGATGTTACATGCATGGATGCATGGTAATGATGATGGCACATGTGATATAAGGATATGGTGATGATGTTACATGCATGGATGCATGGAAATGATGATGATATGTGATGTGGAATAATGATGATCACCCATAATATGATATGCATGATGATGATATGCATGATGATATGCATGATGATGATATGCAAGATGATGATGATATGCATGATGATATGCATGATGATGATGATGATGATGATAATATGCATGATGATATGCATGATGATAATGATGATGATATATGATATGACATGTGTAATGTGATGATGCCATGATGATGATGACATGTGTAATGTAATGATGTCATGATGATGATGACATGTATGATACGAAAATGATACACATGTATGTATTATAAATTGATATGATGATGCATGATAGTATGTGCATGACTTCATGGTAAGTAACGCCTGCAATGCATGTATGACTTGTATGATGCATTGAGTGGTTATTGGATTCCTTTACCTGTTGAGTGGTTGTACTCACCCCTTTTGGGGACTAACATTTCAGATTAGCAGATGGTTTGAACGGTTGGATGTGACCGTGAGGAGGAGGATAGCAAGGGAAGGAGCCTTTGGATGCCGACACTGATCGATGGACTTAAAGTGTATGACTGTTTGAGGAAACATCGGTCATCTTTTGGAGTGTAGCCGAATATAAAAGACTACGGCATTTTGATGTACCGATGAATGATGTCCATCTGATTTAAGTAAATAAAAGTGTATGGCTTTTACTTATAAATATTTAGTAGGTGTGCATCGTTTCTGTATATAGAGAAGGGAGTTAATGGATGTGCTTCTGCTATATGAATTGCGCAAGGGACCGATCGAAAAAAAAAGAAAAAAATGTAAACCCCCAAGTTGTATGGACCCGCTGCACTTGAAATGGTATCAGAGTGATATGTTAATAAGGAAAGTGAAAGGTAAGCGAACGGTGGCGACCCTAATCGGATCGGGGGCCGTCGAGGGGTGCCACATTCCTGTTTTGGTATCAGAGCTATGGTTCATTTGGAGTGATAAGGAGCATCAGATGGAAATGAGGATAGAATGATGCACACCATAGGATACTAACTTGAATGGTTGACTAACTTTGAACAACGGGTGATGAGTATTCACTCGTAGATCCCTAGTAGTTAATTTTGAGTTGTCTTTAGGTACCAGTAACATGTATATGTTACTTATGTAGTAGTTGTAGTAATTGCTTTGAATGGAGATAGTGAGTCTCAGATTATTCCTGAGGCAATGCTTAAAAACTGCAGGGAAATCATGGTACGAGCTGGAAGTGCTCATTCATCGAGGGCTGAAGCCTCTGCTGCAAGGGCTGAACCCCGAATGGAAGATATCCTGCAAGCATTGGCCAATATTGGAAATCTTATGGAAAGGCAAGTGCAGCAACAACCCGGAGTGGAACGTCGCCCTCAAGGACTGGTAGAACAATTCCTAAAGTTGAAACCACTTAAGTTTAGTGGGATGGGAAGTCCTGAGGAGGCAGAATAATGGATCGATGGAATGGAATGAATTTTCCGGTTGTTGGACTGCAGTGATGCTGAGAGAATAGTTTTGGCAGAGTACCAGTTGGAGGGAAATGCAAAGTTTTGGTGGAGAGCCTCAAAGGATACGATCTTTCCACCAGGTACTGATGTGAACTGGGATGAGTTTGTTAGGGCTTTCAATAGGAAGCATTTCTCTGATTGTGCCAAGGATAGAAAGATCACTGAATTTGTTCAGTTAGAACAAAGGGAGCTAACAGTAGACCAGTATGAGGCAAAATTTTCTGAATTGTCTAGGTATGCTCCTAGGTTGGTTGAGGATCGAGAGGAAAAGGCTAAGAGATTCCTGAAAGGATTAAGGACTGATATTAGAAAACAACTAGTGCCTCCAAATATAAGGGATTATAATGAGATTTATGAGAGGGCACAGTTGGTGGAGCAAGAGTTAGTGAGGGAGCAATCAGAATCTAAGGGGCAAATGACCTTTAATGATGTTCGAAGGGGTAAGAGACCCTATCCTGGTCAAGGTCAGACCTGGGAATCTAAGAAGAGGAATAATTTTGGGAATTCTAGAAAGGTCAGGAGTGGCCCGATTCTAGGAAGAGTACCCTATCAAGGTAACATTTGTCAGAGATGTGGTGGACAACATGGACCGGGACCTGTAATGATCGATTGAAATGTTTTGGCTGTGGGCGAGGTCACTTTAAGAAAGATTGTCCCCAAGGAAGGTCGCAGCGAATGTCACCGGTGCGTAAGTACAACAAATGCTGGTGGACCAAATCCACCAAGGAATCCACAAAGGCCACCACCACAAGGAAGGGTGTATGCGGTCACTCAAGGGGAAGCAAGAGCTTCTAAAAGTGTTATCTCAGGTATGATTTTGATAGGGGGATAAGAAGGTATATGCGTTATTTGATGTGAGTGACATGCATTCATTTGTGTCCAAAAAATATAGATGATTGTGAGGAGTAGGAACAAATCTCTAGATATGCCTCTTCGTATTTCTACATCGCTGAAAGATATGTTGTTATCTATAATGGCATGTGAGATGAGTGAGATAACCCTAGGGGAATGAGATCTAGAAATGGATTTGATAGTGATAGTTATGTATGACTTTGATGTCATTGTAGGAATGGACTAGCTCCGTAAGCAATGGACTAGGATGAATGATCTCCTGAGATAGTACTTGCCCGTGTGCTAAGGATAAAACCGTGAGGCTAAGAATGGGATAAGCCAAAGCGGATAATATCTCTGTAAGTTAATCCCTATTGAAACGAGACCCTTCAGTAGATGTGTAGTTCGGGTTCGAACCAGGCGAAAGCTGGTGTACCTGTAACGTCCCGGTTTGATGAGGGCGGGGAGTGGACGCCGAGGTCAGAGGACTTGAACAAGGAGCGGCTCCTGGCAGGCTTCTAGAATGGCAAAAGGGGGCAGGAGTGAACCAAACTATGAACTGAATTGGAAAGGTAGTGTTTCTGGGATAAGTTTATCAGAGTGGCGCAGCTGAAGCATGGTTAAGCTTGTAGAACTCTTGTTTGTGAAAAAGAAGGACAAGTTGATGCATTTGTGCATTGATAATAGGCAATTGAATCATGTAAATGTCAAGAATAAGTATCATTTACCTAGAATTGATGACGTATTCGACCAACTGCAAGGAAGTTTGGTTTTTAATTGACTTGAGATCAGGATACCAGTTAAGGATTAAGAAAGAAGACATTCCTAAGACCGCATTTAGGACTCGCTATGGACACTATGAGTTCTTGGTTATGCTATTTGGATTGATGAATGCCTTAGCTGCATTCATGGATTTAATGAACAAGATAATTAAGCTTTATTTGGATTAAATTGTGATTGTCTTCATTTGATGATATCCTGGTATATTCTAAAGTACCTAAAGGACATGCGTAGCATCTAAGCGTAGTGCTGCAAGCAAGGCTTAAGAAGTGAATTATAAATTTGAGGATTAAGTTATGATCATTAGCGACTTCCTACTAAAAGATCTCATTGGAAGTCTTGATGTATTACATGGAGGTATTTAGTATGTATAGATTGATCTTGGAAGTCATGAGTTTGAGTGGTCGTATGAGACATGAAATTATTTTTGGTTTATATATTGGAATAATAGGTTTAATTGACGATGATCAACTTTTAATTTTAGGTGATGATCTCAGTTTGAAAAAGGTTTGGTGGAATTAGTGAACATGATCATTTGTGGTTATAGACTTTCCAAGGTGAAATGGTGGAAGTTCAAGTTGTGGATTTGATGAAAGATTAGTCTAAGTGATGATCATTTAGGATGAGATATGAGATATATTCGGTGGAAACTAGACAAGTTTTATTTTGGTGGATTGTCGATCTTTGAATTGAATAAGTCTTGGTAAACTATAGATATTTGAATCGAAGGAATGATGATATATTTTAGGCTTGAACCTATGTTGTAGTAAAAGTATAGTGAATGTCTTTGTTGGACTGAACCAAATGAGTTATTGGTGGTGCTGATTTTGATGATTCTAGGCTTGAATTGGTGGTGACTAAGGTATAGGAATGATTCGGCTAAATGGTGTGTTAGATTGGAAATACTTGAGTTTGGATGTTTTCAAAGCTCTAAGATTTTGCATGTAAACTATTTTGAAAATCTTAAGGTCGGAACTGAGTTTGATGACTCGCCAATGCGTTGATTTCGGTATTTCAAGAAAGGCTTAGGATTTTGGTATTTCAAAGTTTTTAGTTTCAAAAATCTTTACGACGGGACCAATATTATCGACTCGCCGAACTATGAATTTCAATACTTCAAGAAATGCTTATGGTTTTTGGAGGAAATTATCACCTGTACATTCCAAGTTTTGAACTTCAATTGAAAAGCAGATTTTGATTGTGAACTGTTTTAGAAAATCTCTTGAATTTCATCAAAATTTATGAGTACCGTGACATCGTACCCAAATGTTTTAAGAAATGTTTTCTATTTCAAAGATTTCTGAACTTTTTATAGAAAACATTCCAACCCATCGGAGTTGGGATTGAGATTGGAATTTGCCAACGTACCGATTTAAATTCACTAAGGGTTTTGATAAAGTATTTTGTTTCGCGCCGTGATGCAAGTGCGACTCAAGGCTTTACACATGGATCTCGAAAAGCATTTGAAATTTAAACATGATCATGGATTTTATGGATTTGGTATCATGCTTTGATTTTGTGAATTGGTTTCAATGATATGAGATTTACCTATTTTCAAAGACTAGTAATGTTATATTGTTGTGTCTTTGAAATCCCTATTTTACATTATTTGATATCATGAGGTGGAATTTTCAAGAACTCAAAGGATTTTCCACATTGGTGATTTGAAAACGTCTTGACGTGGAAATGACATGATTTCAAAACTTGCTGTTATGCTTTTAAAAACGTCGGTTTGTATTGTTTGATTTCATGAAGGAAGATTTTCAAGCATTCAAAAAGAAATTTCAGATGTGGTTGTTGTTTTAAAACTGTCTATGGTATTGAGATAAATTAAGATATGTTAAGAGCTTGCATCCTTAACTTTAGAGGAAGTATCAGCCCGATCTAGGACACATACTCTATCATGAAGCCATCAAAGTGGATGAGAAAGTGAGGTATATCGAAGAGCCCGTGTTGATATTGGATCGGAAGGAACAAATTCTCAGGACCAAGAGAATTCCATTGGTTAAGATATTATGGCGATATCATAATGTGGAGGAAGCCACATGGGAGAGTGAAAATGAGATGAGGGAAGGGTACCCTCACTTATTTCAAGAGACATAGGAAATGTCTAATTTCGAGGACAAAATTCTCTAAGGAGGGGAGAATTGTGGCATCTCAAAATTCAAGTCATCCTCTAGAGAAATTAAAGCCTATAATTAGGTAATGAAATTACCTATGGTCTATGTGTTAGCCATTAGTTTTCTTAAGGCTAGGTGTTATTGTGCTTGTGTTTATGAATTTTGAATTTAGGACTATAGGATAAATTAATAATCTATGCTTGGCCATGCACTTTATAAATTAAATTTCAATAAATGAAATGTCGAAAGACTTTGGCCATGTGGAAAATTTAAAGTTTAAAATATTTATAAAATAAATTCAAAAAAAAAAAAAAAAAGAGAGGAAAAGGTCAATTTTTAGGATGGGCGTTAGGTCCATTGGCCTAAGCTTTTAATGGGCCAAGTTGGCCGGCCCAATAGAGGCCCAAGAGGAGTGGTCGACCAGCCCAACTCCAAGGCCCATGATGCATGCAATAGGACAAGTGGCATGGAGGAGGTGAAGCATGGTGGACACTTGCCTTCCTCCACAATTACACTTGTCCCTCATGCAAACCTAGAGTGCATGCAATATAAAAGGGGAGAAGAGGAAAGAGAATGGCTGGTTAGCCATTCGGCCAAGTGAGGGAGAGAGAGAGAGAGAATTGTGCGAGAGAGAGAGAGGAAGCCGAGAGGGAGAGAAAGGAGCCCGTTCGCCGCCGTGTGCCGTCCGCTCGTGCTGTTCGTGAGGTCTAGAGGCAAGTTGGGAATCCACTTTCTACTCTTGCACCAATGTTTTCGCATGAACAGTTTGGAGTCAGAAACTTGTTTGAGCTTGCATGTATGTTTAGAGTCCGATTTTGGCTTTGATTTCTTCATCAAAGTTGTAGATAACATCTTGAACTATAATATACTGAAATTTCGTGGAAAATGATGGAGATTTGAGGGGTCAAACCCTTATCCTACGGAGATGCTAGATCTGGAATATTTTCGTATGAACTGTTTGAGTCAGAATGTTGTGAGAGCTTGCATGTATGTTTAGAGTTCGATTTTGGCTGTGATATCTTCATGAGAGTTGTATCTAACATCTTGAACTACAACATACTAAAATTTCGTGGAAAATGATGGAGATTTGTGGGGTTAAACTCTCATTATACGGAGACCCCAGATCTGGAAAGATTTTACTGACCTTTGGTTGGATTTGTGGTCGCATGTTGGTTTGTGTTGAGAATCTCACTTTGGTTTCTTCATGAAAGTTGTAGGGAACATCCTAAAATACAACATACTCAAATTTAAAGTGAAAATAACAAGTATAGCTTGGTAAATCGACTAGATATTGAAGACGATGATTCTGGTGAAGTATTCCGAAACACCCGAGACTTAAAGGACTAAAATGAGGACTATAATCTGATTATTTGACCTAGATATCTTCATGAAACTTGTAAATGACACCTTGATACATAAAATATCCAAATTTCAGAGGAAACGAAAGAGAATAGATGGGTGAAATCTTAATATTTCGGAGATGGAAGCACTGGACGATGCGGTAATAGATCCAGAAGCTTCGTGAGGTCGTATAAAATAATCTAAAAATAATCTGGCTTGAAGTTCTTCATAAAAGTTGTACTAAAATTCCTTGGCTATCACTCTGTAAAATTTCATAATTTTTGGAGACCGTATAGATATTTTAATCGAATTTCTTCGGAAACTGTGCATTCTGGTTTTATCCGAATATTATGGGCTGTTTTGTGGAAATTGTGAAATTTTGTGAAATTCGATTTGGCCATAAATTTTGCATGTAATTCTATTGGATTGTAATTGCTTGAATTTTTATAATAGCAACCAGCGAAGTTCCTATCTTTTCCTGTTCTGTTCGTTACTTCCAACCCAATTTCGACTATCCTACAGTGCTTATTTCAGAAAACCCAAAACAGTAAAATTGTAGATCCAGAAGTCTTTGTTCATTTGGTTTTGGAATCAGGTTGATCTGATATGTATCGACAAAGATACAACTGTTCTCCTGAGCTTGCGCAGTGCTGAAATTACTGTTCGTTCCGTTTCTTGTGCGCGAGTCACTCTCCCGATCCTATTGTTTGAGAAAGCCTCCCCTAGACTTGCATCAGATACCCACATGCCTTACAATCCCCAATTCCCATTGTATCATTGTTTTCTGCGACAAGAGGAGAAGACATTAGGTGATCCCGTTGACAGAATAATTTAAGGACTTACTTGGATCCTACTTCTCTAATGATCCCTAAATAAAAAATATTGGAAAAACAAAGGGTGGTCCACTTCTCCCTTAATGCCACACCGCCAATCCCACGTGAGAGCTCAGGGGCGGAGCCAAGCTCGGGTTCGGGAAACGACCACGGTTCTCCCTTTTTGGCTTCGAGGAGGTGCCTGGTGGCGTCAACTTCGGTCAACGGTGTGGGGGTGTAGGCGTCAACGTCGATCTCATCTACATCGACCCCCACAGCGCCCACAGGATCACAAGGCTCGGATGAAGCTCCACTACGCCAATCTCACCGACCCTCCTCTCTCCGCCACTGGATCGACACGATCTCCCCTGATTAGGTCTACAATCTCGCCGCCCAGTTCCACGAGGCGGTTTTCGAGATCCCTGATTACACCGCCCACGTTGTTGCCACAGGCGCCCTCCGCCTCCTCGAGGCCATGCACCCTCACATCGCTGCCACCAGCCGCAGCCACATCTGTTACTGCCAGGCCGGGTCCTTGGAGATGTTTGGATCAACCCCACTGCCGTAGTCGGAGACCACTCCGTTCCACCCGCGGTCCCCCTACGCCACGTCCAGGTGCACCGCACACTCGTACACCGTGAACTAACGCAAGGCCTACGGGCTGTTAGCGTGCAATGGGATCCTGTTCAACCACGAGTCCCCGTGGAGGGGCGAGAACTTCATGACCAGGAAGATCACTCGGGCCGTGAGGCGGATCAAGATCGGTCTGCAGAGCAAGCTGTTCCTGGGAAATCTGCAGGCCTTCCGGGCCTGGGGGTTCTCCGGGGACTACGTGGAGGCTATGTGGATGATGTTGCAGCAAGAAAAGCCGGATGACTTCGTGGTCGCAACGGAGGAGTAACACACGGTGGAGGAGTTCTTGGAAGTAGCATTTGAGTATGTTGGGCTGAATTGGAGGGACGATGTGGTGATCGATAAGAGGTACTTCAGACTGGCGGAGACTGGCGGAGATTGACAACCTGAAGGGAGTTGCGAGTAAGGCCAAGAAGGTGCTAGGTTGGAAGCCCAGGGTTGGGTTTGAGAAGTTGGTGAAGATGATGGTCGTTGAGGACATTGAATTGGCCAAAAGAGAGAAGGTTCTTGTTGATGCTAGGTACATGGATGGTCAGCAACAGCCTTGAGAATTTGGTACTTTCTTATCTCTGGTGGCTCTGTTTTTCTAATTATTTTTCTGTGCTCTTTTTTGGTTTTTTTTTTTTTTTTTGATCAGCTCGAAGCAAGTAAAGTTTTTATTCTTTGAGGTTTAAAGGGTTTGAGATGTTCTTGGGATGGCTATAGGTTCTTTACCAATTAATTGTCTATCTTGTTGGGTAGACCAATGAGCTCAAATGCCTCTTGGATTTGTTGTAACTTACCCTATTCATTCGCTTTCAATTAGTACATTTAGATTTGTTCATTTTCCTTGGTTTGCCTCATTCGAAGTTTCTACCTGTTTAAGTTTGGATGTGCTTCAGATGGGTTGAAGCATGTGTGTTTACTTTCTTTAGATCTGGTTAAATTCTGGAGACTGCAATATGTTGTGCGCAAGAAAGAGAATGGACCAAACCTTTTGTGTTTGCAAATTGATAATAAAGCAAGGGAAAATTTTTTTAAAAAAGTTGTTGCGACAAATTCCTAAAAATCGATATGATACACGTATGATCAAATACCAAAAAATGAAAAAGTGGAAAACGTACCCGGGAAACATGTTATACCGATCAAAGGCATACCACTAAGTCAGACATATCTTGATTGCCACAAAATAAGTACCAACGCAATTTTTTAGGAATTCTTTGAAGCCTTGGAGTTCCGTTCGTCGAGAGGTGTATACTGCTTCAAGGGGGGGAAATAATGAAGCATATGATCTCTGATACGCTGCAGCTAACGTTATCCCCGTCCTTTTATTTATTTATTTTATATATGTTGCAGTTATTTTCACTTAGAAAATAACTGCCCTCTCCCCTTACAGGCCCTTCACATATGGGCCGGGTTTTGACCCAACATGGGCAGACGGGCTTAATTTTGTCCATCAATTAAAAAACCCATCATCTCAACTCACATATGGTGAAACGAATAGAACTCTCTTTAACTCTCTGCAACATTCATACCGGTAAATAATCCGTGCGACCAGCATACTTTGAGAACTCGTTGCCATACATCTATTATGAATATATAGCAGCTCATAATACGCATCCCATTTTTGAGTAGATATAGTATGCAGTACCCTAGATCAATTGATCACATTTATATCTTTCTTGATCTCTTTTTAACAATGATATATTGTATTTACAATTATGATCATCCAAAAAATAATCATAATTAGTCGACCAGTGAATACAAAACTAGAATGTGATTCTCTAAACTCGATTTTCCTCTTTCCTTGAAACTCTCAATTTCGATTCAACTTGCTTTTCTAGAAATGTCCCATTAGATCGAATCAATTCATGATCATTGACAACTTTCTAAGATATCAAACATTGAATAAAAATCTTAAGAATAAGTAAGAGTTATGATGACACTTAATTGAGGAACTCTTTTCCTCAAGAGTCTCATATGGCATAAAAGTTGAGATAAAAACTTTTTCCACTCTTGTTGGTCGTCTCATACATACATAGTATGAATTACATATTATGGTATTAACTCATTTCCCATGGAACGTATGTCTACACCTTCAATAATATACAGATGATAGTTCAGACATACCTAATGTCTAACTTGAGTTCATGTATCTACTTTCTCATGGAATTCATTAGAACTCACATCTGGCATTAAAGATAAATAAAGTAAAATATGTATGTTATTTTACTTTCGGACATAATAAATATTATGTCATTATCTTAACACTCAGTTAGAGTGATATTTATATTTTAAGCTTGAGCTCTCAAATATAACATAAATAATAAGGTTAAAATCCGTCTCATCCCTATTTATCACATTGTAAATAAAGGTGTCTTGCATGAGTGGTCTAATCTCTTATCTATTCGACATAATTTCTTAATTTTATATGATGCACTAAGTATTAAGATGCATAAACGTCAAACAAAGGCTCATAAGCATTAATAATAAAATCATAAATTCATTAAATGTGAACACTTAAGGAAAATTACAATATTCAATACATCAACCTCTATGTAATCCTAGAGATTTTATATGGCTATAGAACACATCTCTAGGTATTGGTTTCGTCATATGATCTATTACCATTCTATATGTAGATATGTATTGTAAGTTCACATCTTTTCGTGCAACTATATCCTTAACAAAATTATACTCGGTATCTATATGTTTGATATTGCCATGATATTTTGGATCTTTGATGTACACTATTACTGCTTGGCTATCACAGTTAACCTACAATGAGTTTGCAAAATTCTTAACAACATCTAAATGATCCAAAAATCTCTTAAGTCAAATACTTTCTTGTATTGCTATTGATAATGCCACAAATTCAACTTCCATCGTGGACAAGGCTATACATATTTATTTTTTACTGTTCCAAGATATAGCGTCATTATTCAATAAAAAAACAAATCCAGATGTAGATTTCTTTTCATCTAAATCTCCTCCCCAATCAGCATCTGAATAGCCTTCAAGTCGCAAATCATTTCCTTGGTAACTTAGCATATAATCAGTAGTTCCCTTCAGATACCTCAATATTCTTTTGACGGCTTTCCAATATGCTTGACCTAGATTGAATTGGTATCTACTTATCGTTGCAATTATAAAAGATATGTTAGGTCTTATAACATCATAGCATACATTAAGCTTCCAACAGCACTAGCATAAGAAACATGTTGTATTTGTTTCTTTTTTTGTGGAGTCTTTGGACACATACTATAGTTCGATCCTTCACCTTTTGCAATAGAAGTATCTATGGGTTTATAATCTTGCATACGAAATCGTTCAATAACCTTATTTATGTATGTTTCTTGCGAAAGAGATAGTGATTTCTTTGAACAATCCCTTGAAATTTTAACTCCAAGAATGTATGCAGCCTCACCTATATCTTTCATCTCAAAGTTGGAAGATAACTAAGTCTTGACAGTATTAACAAACTTCATATTGCTTCTGGCAATCAATATATCATCAATATATAATGATATGATCACAAATTGATCTTTGGATCTTTTGATATATACACAATGATCCTTATCAATCATTGTAAAATCATGTGCCATTATAGCATTATGAAAACGTATATACCATTGTCTCGACGATTGCTTAAGACTATATATCGATCTCAAAAGTCGACATACCTTTTATTCTTGGCATTTCAAAATGAAACCAACAAGTTGTTCCATAAATATTTCATTTTCTAATTCTCTATTGCGAAAAGCAATCTTTTTTACATTCATTTAATGTAACTCAAGATCCATACTTGCTACTATTGCTAGAATAATGCGAATTGAGGTAAATCTCACTACATGAGAAAATGTTTCCTCATAATCAATTTCTTCCTATTAATTATACCCCTTCGCCATAAGACGAGCTTGATGTCTTTCTATTGAGCCATCAGCTTTACGCTTTATTTTGAAAACCCACTTGTTACTAATGGCTTTGCATCCTTTTGAAAGATCAACCAGTTCCAAACATGGTTTAACTTCATTCACTCCATTTCATCTTCCATTGCATGTATCCATTTTTTTCTTATTAGGGATATTTAGAGCCTTATTTACATTTATTGGCTCATCTTCATTTTGTGGGGCAACCATAAAAATTTCTCTTTCAATGTCAAAACGTTAACGATGAATACTTTTGTGACTTATTCACCATATGGGAGATTGTACACTTTGCATATTTTTTCCCATTTTACTCCCACTTGAATTAGATAATGACGATATTGTCTCATCATGTGGTTATAATTGAGAGTGAGTCGAATTTAATTCATCACTTCTCATGTTACTCCTATTGACACCTAAATTTTGGCGACCCGTTTAGTCATTTATTGCATTAAAAAATTAGGGGGTTAATTTTATCCCTAAAAAAATAGTTAATTGCATAGCATATAGTTTTAAATACATTTATTTTAATTTGCATTTTCATTGGTCGGTAACAAATGGGTTTGATTTGGTGGTTACGAAACTTTAAGTTGATTAGTCGACTAGGCGCGAAGAGAAGCAATTTGGCCCAAGCCGTATTTGAAAATATCCTATTGCAATTTTGAAAAATCAACAGAGAATATTCATTTTTGCAAAGGAAATCAAGAAAAGGTGTGGAAAATAAAAAGTGATATTACGTGTAGAAAAGAAATCTTTGCGGATGTTGATTTGAAAAGAAAATTTAAACCCTAATTTTTGGCCTATAAAAAGGTTACTCGTGTAGGGTTTCGAAGGGGGCCACACATATTGAATACATGGCCACATTAAGAGATACGGAGAGTGTGTGAGAGGGAGAATTTTTCTATCATCCGTAGGGAGCTTCTGACTAAAAAAGAGAAATAAGAGAGAGGAAGCGTTTCTTCCGCAAGCGCATCTCCTCAGCCGAATTGAGCCTGACGTTGCTGCTTCCTCTTGGTCCCAGACCTGCGTTTCTATTCTCTCTATTTTATAGGTTATTTCTGGATTTTCTAGCAAGTTGTCAACGCCGGAAGCCTCGACGAAGTTGTTGTCTCCTGCACCACAGGACAACCCGCTGGTTTGTCCGAGTTACGGACCATGGCAAGAATTCAACAAGCCGAGCGTCGCCCAGATCACAAGCCATGCACCGCCATGCTGAGTGTCGCAGTGATCCAGGAGTCCCACCAACGAACGCCCAGCGATTCTAGACGAGCTCCTGCAATTCCGGAGAGCGTTCAGGCATCCCTACGGCATCTCTAGTCCACGGTCGTGTTCTTGAGCTGAATCTTTATTTTGCAGGTCATTCACCATATTCAGAACAGCCTTGTGGGGAGATTGCCCCCGGAGCTGCAATCAATAAGTCCCATCCGTGCTTGTACGCTATCATCAAGCCTCTTTGTTTGGTTGTGCCAAATTCTTAGTCCTCGTTAGCCACGTCTATAGCCATTATTCACTGTGTTCATGAGCATCCCACGGTGACCATCCCCACTCCTGCCGTCCGACAAGCCCAAATTTGGAAACACATCCCAGTGACATCAAGAGCTAGCTAAGAATTTTTGTCAATTTGGTTCCCATATATTTTGTTGCCATTCCTTGAAATATTCTAATGTTGGTTGAATTCCCTGATATAGAAAACGACAGCCACAATTGGGAGGAGACGTAAAAAAAGAAAAAGTTTCTTGCTTCTTTTTCTCTTTGTAGGTCAACGGAAGATCAATATAAGGGAACTCGATACCCTGAGACACGAAGCGAAGCGGTGATTTTTGGCTTGGTTTGTCAGTCCTTGCAGCAAAACCAGAATCTCCAGCAATTCCAAGCCGGTGAACAATTTCCAAGGGTCAAGCACTACTCAGCGAGACCCAGATTTCTCACTGAATTTCATCCGAATCCAGCGAGCACGAGACAACCGGCAAAGTCCTCAGCCGGTCTTCGAGCACCACCACCGTTCCTGCTCCTGTAACCTGGCTTCAGCAAGTCTGACGTCACTTCTAGCAAAGCTCGGGTGTCCTGCACTCGAGCGCTATCGACATTCCGACTCGATTGCTCCGCCATCATCCGTTTTGTCCACGCTAGCCAATAACGGCAACCCCGAGCCATATCAATCGCCTTGCTGTGCTTGCTGAATTTCTTTTGCAGGCTTTTCCAAACGCTCTAGTTCAATCCATCAAGGAAGTCTCGCATGTTCTTGCGGTCGTCACAGCTCCTCACCACCGTGACCTTCTCGCTCACGACCTGTTGGTGGTGTCTCCTCAAGCTCATTGGCGTTGCCTCTCGTGAGTTATCAAGTCCATCTTTAGAGAAAGTTTAGATAAAACTTTCGCTAAAGGAAGGCACGATACTTTGGAGATTTTCTCTAAGAGGGAGGCCAATTTCTTTGAGGTCAATGGAGACTTTCTCTCTCGATACCCACTCTTTCATCGAGAACGCTTAGCTGATTTCAACGACAAATTTTGGTGGCCAGCAAGTGTCCAAGTTGCTACACCTCCCTTGTTCCTCCCTTGATCCATCATCCAAGGATCGTGGTTCGCGACTTGTAAGCTAATATTCGGATTAGGTAAAAATCTTATCCAATTTAATTTCCGAATATTCAGTTTTCTTATTTGAAATTTCGATACACATGATTGAAATTCCCGATATGCTATCATACCCGTAATCTTGAGTGCCCTTATAAATTAGGAAATTTTCCTAATTTCGCAACGTGCGTATAATTGACAATCGTACGCTTGAAATACAACTCACAATCGTACAGAAAAATCGCCAATCTGCTCTCATGCTCGAGATACGATTCGCAATTTTATTTGAAATTGGCCAATTCGATCTCATGCGCGAGATACAATTCGTCAATTTATTTCCAAAATGGACATGGATGATATCTTGCCTGATTTGTTGCCATGCTGTTCTTGATGTCTTATTTTGATTGCTCCCGTAAAAGAAAGGAAAAATCCAAAAAAAATGTGAGTTAGATTAGGTTCGTTTTAGAATATTCATCGTTTTAGGGTTATCTTTCATGTTTAGAATAGGAAATTTATTTATTTCGAATTTTTAAAAAAATGAAAAATCCAAAAAATGCATTGTTTAGGATGTTAGTTTTTTCTTTAATTTAAGTTGCATGTGGCAATTATTAATTTTGAAATTAAAAAAAGAAAGAAAACAACAACACAAAAAATCATCATGCATATGTCATGTAGAGTTAGGGCATCTTTTTGTACATCATTGCATATTAGGGTAAAATTGCACATAGTTTAATTCTAGATAATATTTTTCTTAATTTATTATAAGTTTAGATATTAGATAGATTGCATTTTAGGATTATTTGGGTTAAGCTAATATTTTAGTTTAAATTAGGATTTGGTTCAACCTAATTCCTAATACAAATTGAATAGAATCTTAATCTAATTAGATCATTTTCACATTTTATCTAATTCCAAATTTCATGAAAAAATACAAAAAAAAAAAAAAAAAAAAAAAAAATGTCTTAGAATAAACTATTTCCATTCTCTAGGATAGATTGCATTTTTAGGAAAAATAAAAAATAAAATGTCATGTAAATGTCATATATGATTAGATTCATGAAATGCACGTCATTTAAAAATTGTTATTAGGTCCATTTAATTAGAAATTGCATGACATTAGAATTAGGTCATTTAGTTATATTGCATTGCATATTGCATGATTTTCATTAAATAAGTGAAAACAAAAAAAAAATTGCGTGTTAATTAGAAATCATATTTAGGATTGTTGATGTGAATTCTAATCTAACAATGCAGATGCTTTCGTTGCTATGAGGTAAGTCCTGCAATTTATTTACTGTTTTACTTGGGTGTTAAATTGATGGTTTGCGCACCCGCATGATCGCCTCACATGTTAAGAAATTAGATTTAAAATCAATTTAAGCTGCCTGCAAAAGCATTTTTGAAAGTAAAAGAATGGTATCGAAAGGGCATTAGAGAAATCTAGTGTAACCAAGTCACCGTATCTAGAGTCTTTGGTTCAAAGGAGTAAAGTAAATCTCTCGTTACTTTACTTGGGTTTCTCTAATTAAATCACAAAAAATAGATTAGTGGCGACTCCTAGTTAAAAAATCCATTTACATATTAAGAAATTTGAACTTAAGTCGCGAATTGATATGGGCTTAGGAGAGCCCGAGTTAAGTCTAGGCTTAACAATCCATTAGCCAAACCCTATGTGGTTCAAACCTGAAAATTTGGTCGCGACAACTCCCATTTGGACGAACTCTACTAAGTTCATTATCTTGATCCAAGGTTTCAAATAGGGAGTAATCCTCACCTATTTCGCAATTCTTAGGAAATTCATTTTCTAAGAATGTGACATTATATGATTCAAATCCAATTATACTACCACTTTCATGCTCACCTATAAACACGTACCCTTTCGAGTGTTATAAGCATCTTATGAAAATACTCTTCTTGCCTTTGTAACCCAATTTCCCAAACTTGTGAGAGAACTCATGAGTATTGCCATCATGGACTTAACCATTTCTAGTAAGGTTTTGTTTCTTCTTTCCGCAATACCATTTTGTTGAGGAGTATAGGGATACAACTGTCTTTCTATTCATTTTTCATCACATAAATTTCTGAACTAATCATATAAATATTCTTGACCTCGATCGGGTCTCAATACTTTTATTTTCTTATCTAATTGATTTTCTATCAAGCTCATAAACTTTTTGAAACAACTCAATACTTTAGATTTATAAGAAATCAAATAGATATATCCGAATAAAGTATGATGATCTATAAATGTGATGAAATAAATAGCCTCATGCCTTCCTCTTACATTCATTGAATCACATATGTTATAATGGATTAATTGCAAAAGAAATTCAGCTCTTTTACCTTTTCCAAATGGTTTCATTGTCATTTTCCCTACTAGGCAATGCTCATATATGAGCAAATCGACTTTTTCAATATTGCCCAACAAGCTCTCTTTGGCTAGCCTATTCATACAATGTTGGCCAATATGACCAAGTCTAGCATGCTACACTTTCACATCATTATCATATGAATTAGAAAAGACGTAAAAAGGGAATAACAAACATTGACATTACCATAGTCAACATCCAATATAATAAAATCATCCATAAAATAATCACAACCATAATAGTTTGTATTCAAATACAAATCCACACAATTATTATGGAAGTTCAAAATAAAATCAAGTTTTACCAATACTAAAATAGACACTAAATTCCAATGAATCTCTTAAGTATATAATACATCATATAGGAACAAGCTGCGCTCACCACGCATATTTAATTGGCAAGTGCCAATCTTTTTTACTTCAACTTTAGAGTTGTTTCCTACATAGATCCATTTAGTTCTAGTCAGTATTCATCGAAATTCCATAAAGGAATCTCTATCATTTGCTACATGGTCTATTGGTCCTGAATATACAGTCCACAAAGGATTAAATTCAGTTAATAATACAGAACATGATACATAAGCAAAGTTCTCAAAAATATAATAAGTGTTTACCTTCTTTGGCTCACGACAGTCGCGAGCATACCCTTCTGGTCACAGTTATAACATTTCACCCTTAAAATTCTCTTCACTCGAGGACATTTTTTTTCTCTTATGTTGGTTAACTCTTAGTTTCTTACTTGAAGGACTTGATCCCTTGCACTTTTACCTTTTGAACAAATCAATGCGCGAGCTCGAAACTCCTTCTGAGCTAGAACCAGCACAACAAGTATTTGTTTCCCGCTCAAATGCCATAAGGCGGTCTTCTGCTAGCTCAAGGTGGCACACAACATTCTTAAGTTCTTCCATAACTTGGTTAAGAGCTTTTAGTACGTCTTGCTTTTCAAGCACATATTGAATTTTCACATTCAATATTTCACAATTCTCGCCATTAAATTTATATGCTTTGTTCAACTCAGAAATTATACTCTTAGTTGCTGAAGCCATTGGATCTGAACATATTAAACACATATGCACGAATTATTAATGCCTCTCATTTATGCATTCATTTTGCATATATCCATCATATTAATGAATAATTTCAAATAAGGATTTATAATCAAAAGGTCACTATATTTCCAATCATCATCCAAAAAATCATAACTTGAAATTGTCATTAATATAATCGTTCATGCAAAAATAAGTTCAGCAAAGTCACTAAAACTTTCTTAAACTTTCCACAAAGAATTGTAAATTAACATACAACGATAAATAACATTGAACTTTCAATAATTAAACTTGTCATTTACACTAAGTAATATATTTAGAGGAAATATATCAACATAGAAAGAGATATTTACACCTAAAACATCTCAAACTAATCTAAGAAAAATAAATGATTAAACCCAAATAATCTCATCTATCTCATAAACTGGGAAAGTCTCTTCTAATCTCCTAGTAAATCCTCTGAGAATTCTAAAGGCACATTACTCAACCACGAAAAGACCTTTGGAGAGCCTTCATGGCTCCTCCAAGGCACATTGATTTTGCACCATGTGACACTCAACTCGAGGGTTGAAGTCTTGGGTGCCTCGATTCCATAGTACTCTCTTACAAAAGTTATTGCAAGCCTTCTATAATTTGAAATCACGTTGACCTCCCATAGGCGATTTAACACTACTTGCCATTCTGGTGGAAGAGTGTTCATTAGAGCTGGCACCTTCTAAAAATCTAGCATAGAATAACCATTCTAGATGATTTCTTGGATCATCTGATTGACTCTGATCATGTGTGATACTACATTACCGTCATTCCACCGATAATTAGCTAATTCTGTTTTTAGCCCTTCAAGTCTTGCATTTTGTTCGTCCGTTCTAGGAAATATAGGCATGTGTACAAAACACATCATGGTTCCTGCAACAAATGCATAACAAAATGGATTACTTATAATCCACAATGAACAAAATCAGAAAAACATAATTTTCCTCCTCTTTTTTTTTTGGCCGGTCAATGTTGGTCAACGACGGTCAACGGAAGTAAACTCCAGTCAATGGTCAACAAATGACCGGGTTGGGTCAACGGGTCAATGGGTTGGGTCAGTGAGTCAACTAGGGGTAAAATAGTAATAACGTCAAACAATAAGGGCATAATCGTAAAAACAACCATCAATGGCAAAAACGTAATATTTTAAAGAAAAAGGGGCATATCCGTCAAATCGCCTAGGCGCGTGCAGCGCAAGTGCCACGCACGGGCATGTGGTTACTGCGCGAGCGCGTGGCATGCACCTACAGTTTGTAGTGCGGCCGCTGCTGCGCACGCACCAAGGAATTGCCGTTGCACGCATCGACAACGCCGACCTTCCGATCGCGCGTGGCAGTGCGTTCAGCTGTCTCGGCCGGCAATCCACTCGTCGTTTTTCTCATCTCAATGAGAACTATGGCCTTGTACTGTCAAAAATAAATTTTGATTTACGAAAAATCAAAAAAAGAGGGGCGAACAAAAGCGGGTAAGGAGATTTCCATCCCCGAGTGTCTGATGACAACATTTCTCAAAATTTTGACCAAAAATGATTTATAAACAACAACAATAATCAGGAAACATGAACAACATCGCTCTGATACCAATGTTGTGAAACAAATTCCTAAAAATCGATCCGATACTCATATGATCGAATACCAAAAAACGAAAAAGCGGAAAACGTGCCTAGGAAACATGTTATACCGATCAAAGGCATATCACGAAGTCAGACATACCTTTATTGTCACAGATTAAGTACCGTTGTAGTTTTTGAGGAATTCTTTGAAGCCCTAGAGTTTCGTTCGTCAAGAGGAGTATACTTCTTCACGGGGGAAAATAACGAAGCCCATTATCTCTGATACGCTATAGGTAACGTTATCCCCGTCCTTTTTTTTAATTTTATTTTATATATTTTGCAGTTATTTTCACTTAGAAAATAACAGCCCTCTCCTCTTACAGGCCCTTCATATACGGGCCGGGTTTTGGCCTAATATGGGCGGACGGGCTTAAGTTGGCCCATCAATTTAAAAACCCATCAAAAGGCAGTAACTGGAAGTTCTGTTTTGTCATGTCATCTATTGATAGGTTTCACAATGCTTGATACAATCCAATGAGATCTCGATCTGGTCGTTTTTGGTGTGGTCCCTTCGTTTGGGCTTTCAAACTTGGATGATTGTCCTTTTCATCGAAGAACTATGTTTGTGTCGGTGCAACCATGTCTCCTTCATGAAGTTGAAGATCGAAGAGGATATCGATCTATTATAAGATCCAAAAGAACGTGTATTGGTTAATGCTGCATTCGGAAAGTATGGGGACTCTTGGAAAACTAACTGACAAACTTTTAAATATCCTCCTGTTGAAGTTACACATTCAGAAAAGGATTTTATCATTAGGGAGAAAAAAAATCAAACAATGACATGACGGATTTTCTATAGATCTACATATTGTATATTGGAGTAGGGTTTGTTGTCTTGTGTGGCGTGGTATGTTGAATCAGTTGATAAATGATCTATAGATCTACATATTGTATATTGGAGTAGGGTTTGTTGTCTTGTGTGGCGTGGTATGTTGAATCAGTTGATAAATGATATTAGAGCATCTTCTTGATCTTTGTTGTCTAGTTTTATATAAGCTACGTTAGACTTATCATAATGGATCATAAACTCATTTCTTAACCTATATTTAATGGGCCGAGTCATTATAGGGGTAGTTATGTTTAGTAAATAGATCATAAATGAGTTCAAAATGGAAAAATCCAAAAAATTATAGATGTTAAATAGGTTTACAGTTTATTCAAATGTAACCTACCTTTGTGAGTCCCCCTTCACCCTCTACAAGAAAATTCTTAGACTATTCTAAATTCAAAGAAGTTTTAGTGGGTTCGTAAGATCAGCCCGACTTCACCTTTCTTAAAAATATCAAGACAGCCTCTTTTTTTCCCCATTGTTTTTATTTTTATTTTTATTTTTATTTATACTATAAGTATCGTCAGTTATTTATTGGAGTATATCTTTTCTTGGTTGCATTTCGCATTGTTATTTTTATATAATATTCTAATTTTTGTTCTTGTCATTGCAATTCTTGGTTATCATAAATCATCTTATTCAATATCTTAAATTTCATTTAATTAAAGTTTCGATTGCTCCATGTTATTTGTTGCTGACATTTTACAATTTCACTACTAAGTACTATAAAATTTGAAAATTCTATACAATATTTGAAGCCAGTTCTTTAGCATCTTTTAGTCGAAATAGCGACATAACAAATACACATGAAGAGCTTTAAGTGGGTTAACTAGGTATATATCCATAGGTTGGATTATAAATGGGTTGGGTATGGTATGAGTTGGATGTAGATTGGGTCGGGTATTGTCACTAAATTTTTATTATATGTAAATCAGTCAAAATTGGTTAAATTGATTAGTTTGGGTAGGATCATTTTTGACCTAACATGACCTACCCATTTAACGGCCTTACGCTATGTATTATCATCAATGTTAATTGATTTCATTATGCTTTGATATCTAGATAGCCATCCGAAATCTATAGTAATGTGTAGGTGGATCATCCCGAAAATATCAAAGAAAAGACTATATCTTCTTTACCGAGTACTCTTGCTGTGATATTCGGCAGAAGTGCGAGTATTTTGAGGAACGCCATCCATATTCCAACAGGCTGTCGAAAGGATACAGTGAAAACTAGATCATGGAAAAGTACAAGCGTCTTCAACCCATCAGACATCTCCAAGCAAAAACCCATCGGACATCTCCAAGCAAAGAATAACTGAGGAACATGGTTAGCTTGTGGGAAGAATAAAGGCTGGTTCTCATGAAGCCCTTTTTCCACTGTTTTAACTTCTAACTACTTTAAAATGTGAAACTTTCGCAACTTTGTAATAATCTTAGTAAGTGGATATACTGAATGGGTAGGTTACAAATTAAGATGATAATAAGTGGGTAAAGATCACTACCACTTAACAATTCATCACATCACTAAATATATGAACTTTGCGAACTCGTCTTGTCTTCGAATCCAAACCTAGTGTCCTCTCTCTGACTCTCTTATCTTTGAGTGTGAATGTTAGCAAAATTGGATTGGCTCGTTGGTCATTTAACCTGCCAATGACAAAAACACTGGTTTGAAGAAAAGCGCATAAGGAATTAACAAAATATAAAACACAATCATAAAAAAGAGCACAATCCCTGTGCCCCTTACATAGTAACATTCCTACTACGTAGTATTTAATATGTGATAATGATATGATATTCAAGTATTTTATATGAGCACCATATGTGATGTGGATTTTGATATAATAAGATAAAGTCTCTTTGAGCAAGGGTTCTTATATGGATAAGTTGATAATGTGTGTATAAACACAGGCTTCACTAGCTCTCTCGTTTTGTCTAGTCCTTCTCTACCTTAATGGTAGTTTTCAAACCCTCAACCCTAATTACCCCTTCCTTCCCCACCTCCATCTTCGTTTTATCCCCTTCTTTTTCATCACGGTGACCCTGTTCTCCTTCCCTTCGTCAATTGCGGGATTCAGCGACCTCAAGATGCCGCGTCTTTTCACCCTTCGAGGATTTCTTCGTCAGCTTGCAACGGTTTAAATGGAGCTTCGCTATTCTGTTCAGCTGACTTCCAAAGACATGGGTTAGCTGAGAAACGCCTACAACCCTAATTGCCTTCGGTTTCTACTAGGTTTGTTTGCTGCATGTTCTTCAAAGACCAATTGTTTGAGGATGCCCAATTAATTGATGGCCCGTCGCAGCAAAGTATTCATCTGTCAGGTGTCATCTGCATTGACAATGTCAAATTCGTGTGAGTCTTCGTATGCTGTGTTGTTTGTGGACAATTGGCTGGGCCCGGTGTAAGTTACCTTTACGCTATTCTGACTTTCGTCTGGATTGAGGCTTTTCAGTCTTTATCTCTGTTTATCGTCTTATAGTGCTGAACTCTGTGTCGCCCCCTGTTTTGGAAATTTAAATGACATCCCAAGTTAATGCTGAGTCTTCGCGATTGTCTGCTCTCTGCAACAAGTTGGGCCGACTGACTACAGAACAGATAATAGAAGATTGGGATGATGCCCCATCACCAGCAAAGTTAGAAGAATGCCAATTAACTTTAGTAGGATACATCCTCTCTAATCCTTCAATAAATTTCCCAGCTTTACAAAGTACATTGAAGCGAGTTTGGCGAATTGACAATGTGGAAATATCATAGCGAGAAGCGGGTATTTATGTAGTAAAATTTAATTCGTATGCAGAAAAACAGAAGGTTCTAGAAGGAGGACCTTGGTGTTTCTCGGGTCACTTGGTCATCTTAAAATCCTGGATCCCCAACACTCCTCTGCACTGCTATGACTTTTCTACATGTGCCTTCTCGATTCAGATATTTGGTTTACCTTTAGAATGCTGTACAGAAACACTGATTAATAGAGCGGTGAATCATTTGGGTCCAGTCTTAGAAGTTCGAATTGATATAAGAGGAGGGACACCATCCAGAATTGTGCGAGCTAGGGTAGAGTTGAACTTACAAGAATCTCTCAAGACAGGAAAGCTAATTCGGCTAGCAGGAAAGCATTTATGGCTGGATTTCCGGTATGAACGTCTCTCTCATTTCAGCTACTCGTGTGGAAAGTTGGGCCATTATGCCTCGTACTGCAGGGATATACCCTTTACTGAAGACAAATATGAAGGACGAGAACCAATGGCCTATGGCCAATGGCTTCGGGCTGAGGTTAAGGAGCATAGTCCGTATTGGCAAACGTTCTATAAGGAACAGGAAAACCTAGATCAATATGAAGAAGCCGTACCTGAAACCCCACCATCACAGCAGCATCAGATCCCATTATTGCCCCATCCAGTCACTAATCATCCTATGGAGGCCTCCTCTGCAGTCGTTCCAACCAGCCATCCTAAAGCAGGCTCTGACAAGCAGCCTCTTCAACTGCCAGTTCCGCACGGCACTCCTATAACCACAGCAATCATACCTGCATCAGACAAGTTAAAAGGGATTCAGATTCAACCAGTGGAAGCCAAGGCACATAAGACTCTAAAACAAGCGAGACTCACACCGAAACTAGGTGTGTTTAAAAAGTTGAAAAGACACAACCCCTCTGGATCAAAGTGTCTACTGATTGACGAACCTGATGAAGCAAATCTGATGGACACACTGGTTTTCGTGGCTGACGAAGTGGGAGCATGGGCTTTGGTGGCTGGCCCTAAACAGCCACCCCTTGACAAATGAAACTACTTAGCTGGAACTGTCAGGGTTTGGGCAATCCCCTGACAGTTCAGACCTTAAAGGCCATGACGGCCAAAGAAAAGCCCGATCTAGTCTTTCTAATGGAAACGAAGAACACTGAAGCCAAGATTCATCATATTCAGCGCTACCTACAGTTTCAGAATTCATATATCCTCAACCCAGTTGGAATAGCTGGTGGATTAACGGTGTTTTGGAATGCTCAAGTCTCTATACAAGTGATTAGTTCTTCATAATATATGCTGGATATGACTTGTAAGATGCTGAAGGAAGATAGAACCATTCGTCTAACATGTATTCATGCTCCTTATAACCATAATCAACGACAGATTATGTGGGATGAAATTCGGCAAATCAACAGAGAAAATACATACCCTTGGATATGTGCAGGGGACTTTAATGATATCCTTTATCCTTGGGAAAAGGTTGGGAAGCGCCCTGCGGACCTTTCTCGCATGCGGTCCTTTCGCGCTGTTATCAATGATTGTGCCCTGTTGGAGTTAGAGAGTAAAGGTTGTAAATACACATGGATGAATAACAGAGAAGGTGACAAACTAGTGAAGGAAAGATTGGATCGTGTTTTATGCTCGATGGATTGGCAAATCATGTTTTCAGGGGCAGAAGTATTAGCGCTACCAGCTGTGGGATCCGACCATAGTCCATTGCTCCTAGATACTACAGCACATTCCAAAAGATATAAAAAGCCTTTTCTTTATGAAGCCTATTGGAATGATGATGCTGAATGTAGTGCCATTATCTCTAAAGCATGGAATTCAACATCTCATCCTCAACCACCCTTCCTTTGGAAGATAAAGAATGTCACCTTAGCTTTGTCTAAATGGAGTCGTGCCAAATTCTCAAATGGAAATGCCAGAGTGATTGCCTTACAACAACAGTTACAGGATCTTATGAACCAACAGCATTTACATTATAATCGGGAAGAAGCATCGAAAATCAGAGAAGAGCTTACAAAAACATGGAAAAGGGAAGAACAATACTGGGCCCTACGCTCAAGAATACAATGGCTGAACTGGGGTGATAAGAATACGAGGTTTTTTCATGCTTCAACGCTTCAAAGACGACAAAGTAATCGTATTACTATGCTGAAAGATGCTGATCAGCAATGGGTTCGTGAACCACAAACTCTACAAGGTATGACGTCCACTTTCTTTTCAAAGTTATATACCTCAGCGGGAACTCGAGATTATGGGCCTGTTCTTAACCAATGCCAACAGATTGTCACATCTGAAATGAATGAACAGTTAGTCTCATTGGTTACTCTTGAGGAGGTTAGACGGGCCACTTTTCAGTTGGGGACCACCAAAGCCCCTGGCCCTGATGGTTTAACTGGACTATTTTATCATAAACACTGGGACATTCTTAAATTTGATCTACTGCTTCTAGTGCAAGATTTTTTCATGTCAAGACAGTTGCCCCTGACTCTAAATCACACCTATCTTGTATTGATACCTAAGATACCCCACCCCGAGAATTTAGAACAATATCGCCCAATCAGCCTCTGCAATTTCGCCTACAAAATTATCTCCAAAGTTCTTGCCAACCGTCTCAAACCATGGCTGCCTCTTCTAATCTCTAAGGAACAATTGGCTTTTGTGAGTGGCCGCCAGATTTAGGATAACATTCTAATCGTTCAAGAGGTTCTTCACCAATTTAAGACAAGGAAGCGAACAAAGAAATTCAATGCAATCATGAAGACAGACATGCACAAGGCATATGATAGAGTAGAGTGGGACTTCCTTAATGACTACCTGCTTAAGTTGGGATTTCATACTAGTTGGGTGAAGTGGATTATGCAGTACGTGTCCTCAACAACCTTTAGTGTGAAATTTAATGGTGAGATTCTTCCTTCCTTTTTACCTTCCCGGGGCCTCAGACAGGGTGACCCGTTATCTGCATATTTGTTTATTTTACTGGCAGATGTTCTATCATACCTCATACATCAAGCTGTCAATATTAGACACATTAAAGGTATTCGGTTCAACAGGAGGTGTCCAACCCTGTCCCATCTCTTTTTTGCCGATGATGCCATATTCTTCCTAGATGGGACAGTTAGAGAAAGTCAGAATTTTGCTGAAATCTTAAATCAATATTGTCTGGCGACTGGTCAGGTAGTGAACCGTAATAAATCTGGTTTAATGTTTACTAAACACTGCCCCCAGAGTTTGCAAAACAACATAGTGTCTGAGCTTCGGATGCCTATATTATCAAGATATGGTAAGTATTTGGGATTGCCGTCTGACTGGGGTCGATCTAAACGGGAAATGTTTTCTTGGATTCTAGCACGAGTTAATGCAAAGTTGGAAGGATGGAAAGGGAAATTAATTTCTAAGGGAGGTAAGGAAATTCTCATTAAATCTGTAGTTCAGGCGATACCACACTACGCTATGTCTATCTTTAAGATACCTCTGTCAATTTGCAAATCTATAGAGAATAGTATTGCCAGATTTTGGTGGCGAACTGACCAGAATAAGGCGGGAATTCATTGGCAAAGATGGGAACTTCTTAAGGAACGTAAACACAAGACAACAGAGGTTTAGGCTTCCGTGACCTTCTAGCCTTAAATAAAGCCATGCTAGGAAAGCAGGCTTGGAGATTATTACAGCAGCCTTGTGCTTTATGGAGTAACCTTTTTAAGGGTTTGTATTTTCCTATCCAAGATCTACTCTCGGCAACTATAGGTACAAGACCCTCCTGGGGGTGGCGGAGTCTTATTTTGGGAAGAGATGCTATTCTTCCTAATATCCGTTGGTCAGTGGGTAATGGTCAAAAAATCAGAATTAGAGGCGATCGTTGGCTACCAATGGGTATCATTCATGGACCTAAGATTAATGAGGAGCCACTGCTGGTGGCGGATCTTATTGATTCGACTCACCAGCATTGGAACCTATCAATGCTCCTTAGTATATTGGGAGAACAGATTGCAGAACATGTCATTACTATCCCAGTGAGACCTCTAATCACAGAAGATCAACTTGTTTGGACAGCAACGAAAGATGGTGTCTATACAGTTAAAAGCAACTACTACCAACTACTTCAGACAACATGCACTCACAACAGCAACAGAGCATCAAGCTCATATCAGCATCCCAAATCTCTATGGCAAAGGATATGGTCAATGAGAACTGCACCAAAAATCAAAACTTTTATATGGGCGGTATGTCACAATGCACTTGCAACAAGAGCCAATCTTTTTCACAGGCATATAATGTCGAACCCATGCTACACTCTGTGTCAACAGGATACTCCAGAAACATTAGAGCATCTTTTTCTTTTCTGCTCTTGGACTTGAGTCGTATGGGCTAACCCTCAGCTTATCGGTCACACTTTCCCTCGCTCGATTCAACGAATTGATGTATGGTTATCAGAAAGAGCATCCGCACCAAAAAATTTACCTAGATTGGAGATCACTACAAACATCCTTTGGCAAATTTGGAGAATGCGCAACAACTCTGTCTTCCGCAACCAGCAACCGGACCCTCATTTTGTAGTTGCAGCGGCTGTAGCTCAGACCAGCGCCTTCTCAATTCTCGCAGTCAACCGATCGACAGCAGGAACCCGATCAATGACCCCTCAACACCTATGGCGTCCTCCAGAATTTGGAACCCTAAAATATAACATAGACGGCGCCTATCATCCTGGAAGCTCAGAGGGATTGATCGCAGGGATATGCAGGGACAACCGAGGAAGGCTCACAGATTATTACTCAATCTCGGTACGCTCGACTTCAGCGTTGGAAACAGAAATACAGGCACTTACCTTCACTCTTCGTCATCTACTGAGCCAAGATCTGCAGCACACGAAGATGGTGATTGAATCGGACTGCCTTACTCTTATAGATGCGATGCGGGACGGCAGATCACCGATTTGGTAGCTTCGGCCGTTGGTTGTGGAGGCCCTCCTTATGTTTTCCCAATTCTCTGACCTAGCGTTGCAACACTGTCCGCGTGAAGCAAACAGGGTTGCTGACTAGGTAGCGAAGGCCCAGATTAAGGTTTCTTCGGCCCAAATCCGTTTCTTTAATCCTCCGGCTGTACTTCTTGATCTGCTATCTGTGGATATTTTAGCTTCAGGGTGTACGGTTCCTTTTATATAAATAATAGTCTCTCTTTCGACAAAAAAAAAAAACACAGGCTTCACTTCTTCCTTTTAAAAATATTGAAGATATAATTGATATTTGGGATACAATTGAATTCTCAAATTTGTAAACATCTAACATGTCCAGCAATTTGAAAGACAAGTCCTTATTGCCAAAATCCAGAGGAAAAGTAATAATTTTCCTTGAATTCATTTTAGTATTCTATATTAGGTAAGATCGGCCAACGAATGTTCTCATTTGATCTCACATCCCTCGTGTTGGTACAGTGTTAAATTATTAAGATGGGTGGAATTTCATCACAAAAATTAAAGTTTTTGATAGGCCATTTTTACTTATCTTTGCAACTCCTAGTCCGATAGTTACAATTGAATTGATTATCTTCATGTATGAGAGCAAAGTAAGGAATACTAAAATCAATATGTAAGATTGTTATGTTAAAAGCGAAGAACTTTACTTGATTATTTTTATCTTTATCATAATCATTGTGAGAGATACTTTGTCTCCTATCTCACGGTCAAACATCGCACAAGCAAAGAATATCAGACAAAGCTTGTAGTAGACAAGAGAGGCCACACCAAGAAAAGCATAGAAAAATGAAGAATATATATATAGAGAGAGAATAATACGTCCTCAAAAATTTATTCAATCCAAGCAAACAAGCCAACAGACACATACAAATCCACGCGACCTTCCTAGAAAAAACATATTGATTAGTCATGGCTGCTTCCGACACTAGAAGCGACACGATGTTCGACGAAGTCACCGTCCAGATTGTGTCGCAGAAACTAGGTACCTTGCTCTCTCACCCGGTGTGTGTGGAGTGCTTATCGATGCAAACCCGCGTGAAGGATGCCAAGGTGAAGCTAGCAAGGATCCAAGAGTTTTTCACTCAATATAGACCGTCTGAAGCCACGGAGTGGTTGGGGCGGCTCCTCCGAGCCATGTACTACGCCGAGGAATTCATCGACAAGTTCCACCTCAGAGAGGCCCGTGGCAGGCACAAGGCCCTCCACATGGCTGCATGGCCGCTCGCCGCGCTTGTCTCCAAGTACAAGCTGTGGAGGGACCTGTCCATTCTGGTGAGTAAGATGGAAGAGTTGTGTAATGATCAGTTCTTGAAGGGGGAGGGCGAGGGCAAGAGCAAAAAGAAACCTGCTAGTTCCTCCTCCCATGCTAGTGCTCCATGGCAAGGCCAAAAATCGCGAGGCTGACTAGTTACTGGGATCGGCAAGCGCCAACAAACTTCTTATGTCGCGAGGATGAGGAGAAGAAAATAATTGAGTGGATGAAGAGAGAACGGTACACAGAGATTTCGATTTGGGGCGAGCAAGGAACCGGCAAGACGTTCCTCGCGAGATGGGCCTACAGCCAAGCGAAGTACATGGGCTATAAGTGGCGCGCTTGGGTCCACGTCTCGCCTAGCATGGACAAGCGGGAGTTCCTGCTGGAGATACTGAATCAAGTCGAGGATCTAGCGGGGGACGAGAAGGACATGGATATAGAGGACATAGCGGCAAAGCTGCGCGGGAAAGTGGCCCAGTTAAATAAATTCCTCATAGTGTTGGATGACATGCAGCATTCCGGCTGGTGGTCAATCTTGTAAGTTATATATTACCTTTCGAGGTACGCAAACCCGCGTAATTACCACAACTCAGGCCCAGGAGATAGCCAACTACATGAGTCTACATACGAGGCCGATCAGGCTAGAAAAATTGGGCGATAAAGAAAGCCAGAGGTTGCTCGCTTGGAATTTACATAGAGTACCCGATGGTAAGAGACTCTCAGTAAGGAGAAGGATATCCTAAACCTGTGTCGTGGCTTGCCGCTCTGTATATCCTTACTCGGTGGGTTTCTGTCCAATGCTGGGGAGCATGAACGCGCAACGTTGGCGAAAGAGGGTTCTACGATGGCATTGTTAGATATACTACAATTGAGTTGCCATAAATTGCCGGTCCATCTAAAACCGTGCTTCATCTACATGGCTTTGTTCCCCTTAGCATTCCCTATCCCGACAAGAAGGCTAGTGAGGCTGTGGTTGGCTGAGGGCTTATTGGATTCGCATTGTTACGACATAGAAAGGGAAAGGAGAAGGCCGCCCGAGGATGTGGGAGAGACATTCATTCTGGAGCTTGCGGATAGGAATGTGATTGATGTGGTGAGCTGGAGGGCGGATGGATCCCCCAAAGCTTGCCAAATGCTCACCTCTCTGTATGACGTGATCTGCCTGATCGCGATGAGCAAGGGTCTCCTCCACATACATGCCACTAGTAAGTCGAAAGATGGGAATGACCGTGACCCAACCAGCCAGCAACAACAGCTGCTGGCCCAACCCCGGGAAAGAACCAAGATTCGGTGGCTTGTGGAGCACACGGACGTAGTCATGGATGATCGCGGCAGCAGCTACCCCGATTTGAACCTCGGCCACGTCCGCTCGTTTCTTTCTTTCTACCAGAGGAGAGGCATGCTCACCAAAGACATCAGCACGTTTCTTAGGAAGATGATGTCCAAGATTGACTATAGCTTGCTAAGGGTGCTTGATTTGGAGGGTGTGTATAAGCCATCCTTAGATGGTGTGCTCCACAAGCTGGTGCTCCTAAGGTACCTAGGATTGAGATCCACGGTATTGGAATTGCTCCCAAGCGCCATTGCGGATCTGCAACATCTCGAGACTCCTGACATAAAGCACACCAACATCACTTTGCTGCCAAGTTCCTTGTGGAAGGCGAGGAACTTGAGGCACCTGCATCTTAACTGGTTCTACATCGACTTGAAGAACATCCTCAGGGCTTGTAGCAACAATGTCAATGCCTTGACTCAACTCCAAACCCTAAGCGGGCTGGTTATCGGTGAGGTCAAGGACAACTTGATGAGGGACCACATGGACAGCTTGACCACACTCACCACGCTCAAGCTTTTCTTGCAACGCTCGAGTGGGGACACGCCAGGGGCTGCAGGAGAAGCAGTAGCTGATTGGATTAGCTTCAGGCTCAACAATCTCCAGTCCTTGACCTTTGGGGTAATCCGAGAAGTCAAGCCCACCAAAGAAGACAAGCCTGCGGAAGAAGCTGGACCCCCAAAAGAAGCCGAGCCCACGAAAGAAGACGAGCCCACTGAAGAAGATGAGCCCGTGACATCGTTGATAGGCCCGTTACCGAAATTGTCGTTGGCTGAACGACATCACGAACTGTTGGAGCTCTACTTGCTGGGCCAACTCAACAAACCCATTTGGACACAGCTCTTGCCAGTCTCGCTCCGGGTTTTGACTCTATCGGGTTCGAAGGTGGAAATAGACATGATGCCCGAGTTGGGTGGTCTTCTGAGGAACCTGAGGACATTTAGGCTCTTGGCCAATTCTTTTCTAGGCACTCGTCTGAGTTTCGTCAAAGATGGGTTCCCGAGCCTCATGATCTTGAAGATTTGGAAGCTACCTCAGCTTGAGAAGGTGGTTATTGAAGAAGGAGCGATGCTACATCTCAAAGAACTCGAGTTTAGGCACCTTGAGGGGTTGCAAACTGTTGAAGGGATCAAGGAGCGCGGGGAATTGAAGATTATTTTTGTAGTATCCCAAAGCGATGCTCTTGATAAAAAACTTGAGGGCCAAATAGGAAAGAAGACGATTCTATGTTTTGAAAAAGACATCAAGAGGCCCTAATCCACGGACGATGACAAAGGCAACAGGTATGGAACAATATTAATCAAACATTTTCTTTACGCATGATGATGAAATTGTTTTTGTCGGCTTGATAATTTCAATTAGTTACTTATTAATGATTTAAAGAATGATAAAAATTAGGGACAAAAATGGAGAGATGCCCTATCCGCGCATTGAAAAGGAGAGGCCTTAATATGTGGATGATGACGACAAGTATGGGATAATATTAAATCTTAGCATGTTCTTTACTCATGATGATGAAAATGTTTTTGTAGACTTGATAATTTCTTATGAGTGATTAAAAAGAACTACAATGATTTTTATCAAATAAGAATTACCTTGGCTCATTCCATGAGACCAAGCCAATACATATTACGAATCTATGAAAGCTATTTGAGTCCTACTAAAAACTATAACATAAATGGTCCCATCACTTATAAAATGAGTTTGAAGTATACTTTTTCTGTTCATTATCACAACATAAAATCACGTGGGCAGTTTAACCTTTGTAGAACCTAATGTTCGATTCAAAAGTAGCCTTCAGAATCAGCCTTACTCTCCATAGCTTGCGCATATCGAGTGAGCCTTTCACCTAGCTCACATACAAGACACTGAAGAAGAGATAATGATATTTTTTTACACTAGTTAAGACCTATCATTTGTGTACCGTATTTTAGTTTAAGAAAAGAAGCTTCTTGCATAGTAACAATTCTACAAAGTTGCTTCCTTTTTGCCATTGGGAGTACTATTAGGAAATTTATGTGCATGTATCATGTGAAGCTTTACTTATTTAGTAGTTTCTCGTTTTCCACAGTGATGACGATAGTGAGGCAACAGATTCTCCTTGAATACAAGTCACTACAATGATCTTTGGAGTTGAACATTTGTATATATCGCTTTTCTCTGTCACTTGGTGTGTGAATAAACAATTTTATGTAATGGTTATATTATGTGATGAACTGACGTGATGACATTCATTTAATGCAAGATACTCTTTCTTCAGTCCTTAGCATCTATGTCGGCATACACTTAATCCAATGAGTTAAGACATGCACTGCACCAGTGAAAAAAAAAAAAGTGGCAGCTTAGATGAAGATTAGGGAGTCACAATTGATGAGTGCATGGCATGAGTCACGAGCTAAATAACTAAATGAATCATCCATAAGCTTTAAAATGAAAAAACATATAAGAGGATGGAAGAAATGGAAACATTAGATACCAGTATAATTAACATCAATCAGATGCCAATGCCTATGTTGAAGAGCCTCCTAGACCGGTCAGAGGACTTGGAAGCCTTCATCTGTTCATGGTAATTTGGAAAGCTTTTGCTCAATGACCTGCATCAAAACCACACACACATGTATATTTGCCAATAATAAAGAAGTCAACCATCTCAGATAGTTGGAGGGCGATTTCCTCCCATTCTGCAAAAGCAAAACTGTCCAAAACAAAGCTTTTCAAGAATGACGTCACGGTGCTTTTCCACCTATGAGATTTTATGCTTGATTGCTGAGTAAAATTGAGGCCAAACATCTACCTCCACGTCATCCCCGTTGCCGTAGTCCGACACCTCCCCGTTCCATAACGGTCCCCTTTAGTCGCATCCAAGTGCGCTGCGTACTGGTACACCGCGAAATATCGCGAGGCCTACGAGTTGTTCGCGTGCAATGGGATCGTGTTCACCCAGGAGTCCTCGCGGCGGGGCAAGAACATCGTGACCAAGATCACCCGGGTTGTGGGGCGGATCAAAATCGGGCTACAGAGGAAGCTGTTCTTGGGGAATCTGCAGGCCTTCCCAAATTGAGGGTTCATGGGGGACTAAATAAAGAAAAAAATAAAAAGAAAAAATTTCAAATAAAAATTTGAAGTGCCCTCATTTTGTTAAATAAGAGTTTGAAGTGAATTTTATTTCGAATAAGGTAAATAAGATCCTTAAGTGGCAATATCGATTTCAAAGAAAAACCTGACCTCATAGGTTGGTCAAAAGCATTTTTTTCCTTTACTTATCTTACTTAATTCTATTTTCCTTTATTTGTTTTTTTCAATAAAAAAAGATAGGCTTAAAAAAAGACAAGCTAAAACTTGAAAAAAAAAAAAAAAAAAAAACCTCCCGCCTATGGCTGCTAACTAGGGCTGAGCGCGGTTCCGGGTTACCCGGGAACCGGAACCGGACCGGAGGAGGGTCCGGTTCGGTTCCCGTTCCAGGGGGACGGTTCCGGTTCCGGTTCCAAGCGGAACCGAACCGAACCGAACCGAACCGGAACCGGTCCTGGAACCGGAACCGGAACCGGTTTCGGAACCGGAACTTGTTTCGAACCGGAACCTGTTTCGGAACCGGAACCGGAACCGGTTACTTAGGGCAGTTTTCTGCTCGACCTTGGATGTTCTAGTGACTTGTATGTGATGTTCTAGTTGAATTTTGGCTTTGGCCTCTAAATGAAAGTTGTAAAGGACTTCTTGAAGTATAACATACTCAAATTTGGGACAAAAAAAACAAGTATAAGTGGGTGAAATCGTTATTCTTTGGAAAGACTGGATCTGGAGATTTTGGGACCGACCCTTGATGAATGCATGGACTGTAAGGCAGCCTTTTTGTCGAAATTTCACTTCGGTTTCTTAACAAAAGTTGTAAAGGACATCCTGAGGTACCACATATAAAAAATTTAGAGAAAAAAAATAAGAATAGGTAGGTGAAATCGTGGTCCTTTGGAGATGGTTAGATCTGGAATTACAGTACTACGAACAGGGATTTTAACCGTCCATATTTAATTATCTAGGACGAATTTGACTTCGATGTTTTCATGAAGTATCTACCTTATGGTCTTGGCTATCACATAGTCGAATTTCATAATTTTTGAAGGTCATTTGGGTATTTAATCGGAAATGTTTCTAAAACTGTGCAATCTGATGTGTTCGGATCTTGTAAGTTGCAATGTGTGGACTATATCATTTTTTATGAGGTTCTTTTGGAAATGTGTTCTGCATGAAATATCTCTCTTCATGTCTTCCCTACAACATATTTAAATTTCGTAATTTTTGTAGTTCATTTGCCTATTTAACCAAAAAAATTTCAAAAACTGTGCAAGTAGAGAATAGGAAAAGTAAATCGATTTTATCTTTTAATCCAGAACGAATTGAACTACGATTTCTTCATAAAACTTGTACCTCTAGGTCTTAAATACAACGTGTCCAAATTTCAGAATTTTCTGAGTTCATTTAAGGGTTTAATCGAAATAGTTTTCAAAACTTGTACCTCTAGACATTCTTGTTCTAGTGGTGTTTTATTTCTACTTTCTAGTTTGCTATTTGTTTTGAAATTTCTAATTATATTCTATTATTGTTGTGCAGTGCGAAGTTAATGTATCAAGATAACATGTCAATGGGAAGTTACCGTGTAGTATACACGTACATTATAGTTTTTTTTTTTTTGTAACGTGCGCATACGTTATATTTTTTTTTTAGTAACGTGCGTGCGCGTTATAGTTTTTTTGGTAACGTGCGCATACGTTATATTTTTTTTTTAGTAACGTGCGCATATGTTATAGTTCAAATCTAAAAATAACAAAAAAAAAAAAAAAAAAAAAAAAAAAAAAAGGAACCTGTTGGAACTGGAACCGACCCTGGAACCTGTGACGGGGTAGGTTCCAGGTTCTCGGTTCCCACGGGTAGGTTCCAGGTTCCTCATTTTGAGGAACCTGTACCCGAGGGTAGGTTCCAGGTTCCAGACGGAACCGAACCGGAACCTGGAACCGCTCACCCCTACTGCTAACCCCATCACAGGCGGAGCGTTGGCCATGGCCGAAGAGGTCGCAGGTGAGGGCCCCGCTCTCGCCAAAATTGGGAGAGGGTTGTGGCCCTTTCCGAGGGGTCGGCAAGATCGCAAAGAGACCCGAGCAAGTCGCTGTTTCACCACGACTTGGCTCTGCTGCTCCCTTCATTCTCCAGGAACCCGCTCACCAACACCTCGAGGTCGTGCTCGCTCCATGGCTAAAACCTCCCCCGAGTTCCCCAATTTTCCTCTGACAGAAAATTCTCCGTCATCGGCGTGCGCACCGTGCAATACATGACACACGGCGTCGTAAGGCGATTCAACTAGCCTCAATCGACCGCCGTTAGAACGTCCCCAAGGAACTCATATTGACGCTCCAAATAGATTTCACAAAAACCTAAAGAAGCCAATCGATTGAAAATCAACTCAAGTCAATCCAGCAACAACGGAACTCAACTCGACAGCGGAGACCTATAAAACGAACTAAAAAGATCCGTGCTGAACGGGAAATTCTCGGGAAAAACCCTGAGAAAGCGATCGATTGAACGAATTCCGCAAAATTCGGCGTCTCGGAGCTCAATTCGAATTTAGAGATCAACCACAAAAAAAAAAAAAAAAAAAAAAAAAAAAAAAAAAAAGACCAAAGGCCTCTAGGTCGATCAAAAATAGAAATTTTTTTTATTGCAGATTCTGAAACTCAAATTTCTTTCGCCTTTTTTCAGTTTCAATTTCGGGAAAACAGAAAAACTAGACACCAACTGCGATGATTCTCGAGTTCCATTTTCTGGAATTTCCCTTTCGGCGATTTCATCCCCAAGGAATGCAAATTTAGGTCCAGTTCGTTTCGCAGAAAATAAATTTCAAGAAAACGTTTTCCAAATTTTCCAAAGTTTGTTTTATGAAAAATGAATTGCTTGGAAAAAACATTTTCCTTAAAAGGAAAAAAGCCTTTTAAAATAGGGGAAAATATTTTTCACTTTTAAAAAATTGAAAATATTTTCCTCACATGGTCTCTCTTATCTCACACCCTGCAAATCCTCACTTCCTCCTCATCTTCCTCCTACTACTTCTTCTTCTTCTTTTTATTTATTTATTCAAATAAGTCGAATTATTTTTTCTTTTTCTTTTCTTTGTTTTCCCTCTTCTTCTTTATTGGCCGGTCGTCAGCCACAATGATGATGGTCGACGACCAGCCTTTGGCAAGCTCAGGCTTGCCGCTTGCTAGATTGGCGAGTGCAAGTGTTGAGCTTGAGGCTTGCCGATTTGGCGAGCGATGAGGGCAATGAGCTTAGGGCTAGCCAGATTGACAAGTGTGAGCCTCGCCACAAGCTTGTGCTCGTCGACCTTGGGCCTCGCCAAATGGGCAAGCTTCGAGCTTGCCATCCTCACCATTCGCCAGATTGGCAAGCCTCAAGCTTGACGCTCTACAAAGGTAGGTGAGCCTCGCCGTGGCTGGTGACCGGCCGAGAAGAAGAGGAGGAAGACAAAGAAAAGAAGAAGAAAATTAATTAATTAATTAATAATCGATTTTTAAAAATAAAGAATAATTAAATAAGCAATTTTCAAACAAATAAAAAATAATGAAAATCAATTTTAAAAATTTAAAAAATATATGAAAAACAGTGTATAGAGGAAAAAATTTTCCTTATGGAAAATATTTTTCACTTCATTTTCAAGCTTCACTTGAATATCGGAAAATAATTATATTTTCCTTAAAAATGGCTTCTTGGAAAATATTTTCCAGAAATGCCATATTTTTCACAAAATGAACGGACCCTTAATTTCTGAGCAAATCCTCGCCAAGGCACCCACAGCCCTACTAGATCCAAGCAAGCTCAAGCTCCACCAAGGTCGGTGAGCTCAAGGTTCACTTGTGGGCCGGTCAATAGTAGAGGAAGTCTGAAAATGAAAAGGAAAGAAAGAAAAAAGAAAAAGAAAAGAAAAGAAAATAATTCAATAATTAAAAATTCTTGTTTTCAAAAAAAGAAAAGAAAAACAAAAAAGAGAAAACAAGTAAAGATAATTAAAAATTCAATTTTTTAAATTAACAATTTAAGAATTATTAAAAAATCGATTTGTGTTTTGTCTAAATTAAAGTCATGAGATTAAAATAATTTTCCAATGACGTCCAAATACCTGAAAATGTTTTCAATCATATCACCAAATAAAGGAAACTCAACCACATTTTTGAAAAACGCTTTTCAAGAAAGACTTTTTCTTTATCATTGAGTTTTCGCGAAATAAACTTACTCTAAAATACATATATAATACCAAGGGAAAATTCCAAATAAGAATCCGAAGTGAATATATTTTCTCAAATATATACCCAAAGTAAACTTTATGTCAAATAAGGACCCAAAGTGGACCCATTGTTTCAAAGAAAGACCTGAAGTGAATTTTGTGTCAAATAAGGACCTGGAGTGATCAAGTTAATCTCTATTAAGGAACTTAGCTCACCAGCAGACATTTTCCATCGATTAAAATATGAGTAATTTTGTCAAAAATTTGTGATTGGAAAAAAATGGAAAATTCTAAATTAATTAGGTTTAGGTTATTCATTTAGATGTTTCTGTTTTCTTTTTTCTTCTCCCGCGCTGTTCCTCAACCAAATCGCTACCCGGTCTTGCTCGACTGGCGAAGAATTTGGATCTCCGCAAACAAAGAAAGAAGCATATGATTTTCTTCTTGTTTTTTAATTCGTGGCTCAACCGGTGAAGAATTTGGGTCTTCCACTTTGCGAAGGATGGGTACAAGGAATGGGGAGAACTTTAGTCTTTGACTTTGCATAGGACGGGTACAAGGAACGGGGAGACCGTAGAAAACCTAGGGTTTTCTTTTTCTATTTTAGGATTTGTTAATTTTCCTTATATTTTTTTTTTTGACAAAATTGCCCAAACTCAAGTCATCAAAAATGTCACATGCTTGATAGCCAACGAATATTTGGTTGAACAGTAAGCTCAGGTTCTTATTTGGAATTGATTCAACCACTTTGGGTCTTTATTTGAGACAATGGGTCAACTTTAGGTTTTTATCTAACACAAAGTTAATTTCGGGTCATTATTTGAGAAAATTGGTCCACTTCGGATCCTTATTTGGAATTTCCCCTAATACCAATTAAAAAAAATTCGTACCATCCCTGATAGTTGGAGGCCAATTTGGTCGCCATTCTGCAAAAGCAAAACTGTCCAAAACAAATCTTATCAAGGATGATATCAAGGTGGTTTTCCACCGATGAGATTTTATACTCGATTGCTTAGTAAACTTGAGGCCAAACATGTTCTTGGAAGCTTCCTTTGGGTAAACAAAAACCAACAAGGTTTGTGACGATTTTGGCACTGTCGGCTGTGTTGTCCATATCTTTTGTGTGAGCTTCTTCTGCAATTGCTCGGTGAGCCTCCGCCTTTCAAGACGAAGATCTTGTATGTTGTTCAAAACAATAAAATCTCGGACTTGATATGTTCCTACTGTGAATATAACAAAGGCAGCTAACGTTTCCTATTGTTTGAATTCAGTATTTTGAAGCATTGCTCAAGTTCAGACAATCTTCCCAAGCTTGATTACATCGGGTGAATTCTCTCTCCAAAAAAGGACAACTTCCTGAGCTCTACCTCCATGTAGAGAGTCTGTCGGATCACCTTTAAACAGAAGGGAAAAGTGGCCCCGGTGAACTAATGAGATATTGCATTCCTTCCACAGTTTGACGATCTCCTTCTGCAAGTTTTTGAATTGCGAAAACCATTCCAAAGGACTTCTTTTATCATCTTCAATTGGATACGAGACAACATCCATAGCATGTTTTGTAGGCACAATGACATGTGGTTTTATATGCTGTACCTATCAATCACAAGGGGCCACACCGAGCAAAATGCGTATGTTGACAAAACTTCCGTATCTAATATGAGTCACCGAACACCTAGTCTATTCTCCAAATATCAAAGCCCTCTATATTCAAGTGAATGGTTCTCCAAACTTACTTGCATGGCCACATCTAAGTATGACAAGACTCATGTAGGCCAACACCATAGCTGCGCAATATCATCGCACTGGCCATCATTTCTCATTTGTGCAAAGAAAGCCATGGTCAGTCCATAGTATGTTTTCCAAAAATAGTAATGTTTTTGGTTTATTCTTGTATAGCATTTGGAGGATGACGATGTTGAAAAATGATCCGTTTACTGAAAAAATCTCTAGTCCAAACTTGAGAACCTAGAATTACGCGGGAAGCAAGAAACTTCAGTCTGGAAAATGTCTAGGTCGGTGACGGAAAGCTGTTGAAGAACATCCAGCACTCAAGTTGAATAAGAAAAGATTAGCTTAGTCAAATACGTGGCTAACAAAAGGTTAAAAAAAATTCAACTGTATTTGAGCTATCTTCTAAGGCGGTTGTAATGCTGATTAAATGGAATTGCTCTATAAATAGAGCTTAAAATCGTTAATGTAATACTACGTGGAGGCATTGTGGACGGTGCAGCAGCAAGAAAAGCTGGACGACTATGTGGTCAAGACGGAGGAGTGGCACACGGTGGAAGAATTCTTGGACGTGGCGTTTGAGTTTGTGGGGCTGAACTGAAGGGACCATGTGGTGATGGATAAGAGGTAGTTCAGGGCAGCGGAGGTCGACAACTTGAAGGGAGATGCAACTAGGGCCACGAAGGTGCTGGGTTGGAAGCCCAAGGTTGGGTTTGAGAAGTTGGTGAAGATGATGGTCGACGAGGACATTGAATTGGCTAAGAGAGAAAAGGTTCTTGTAGATGCTGGGAACATGGATGCTCAGCAGCAGCCCTGAGAATTTGGTGCTTCTTATCTTATTCCGCTCCGTTTTCCTTAAAAGTCCTTTTTTTCTGGGCTTTGTTTTGGTTATTTATTGGAAGATCAGCTCGAAGCAAGTGAAGTTTTCTTTTTCCAAGGTTTAAAGTGTTTGAGATGCTCTAGGGATGGTCTATCTTGTTGGGTAGACCAATGAGCTCAAATATCCGTTCGATTATTCATTCGTTTTCGATTAGTACATTTAGATGTTTTCATTTTCCTTTGTTTGCCTCCTTTGAAGTTGCTACCTTCTTATTCAAGTTCGGATGAGCTTCAGATGATTTGAAGCCTGTATGTTTCCTTTCTTTAGATCTGGTTAAGTTCTAGAGACTGCAATATGTTGGGCACAAGAAAGAGGAGAAAAGTACCAAAAAAGTCATAAACCTATTGCATTGGTATCAATTCAATCATAAAATTTCAATTAGACTAACTTAATCTCAAACTTTTTCGCATTGATACCAATTCAATCTATTTGGCTAATTTATGACGGAAATTGCTAACTGGACTTTGGCGGTTTTACATGGCACAACTGGCGCTTACATGGACAAATTTTATAAGTTTTAAATATTTTAAGAATTTTTTAATTTTTTACTCTTTTCTTTTTTTTTTCTTTTTTCTTTATCTTCACCTTTTGGTCGATGAGGTGGTTGACTGACCATTGCCAATGACAGATTGGTTTGGGCAAGGGCCTTGACGCCCTTGCCAGCCACAGGCGAGGGTGGGCGAGGGTGTCGAGCCCTGCCTAGATCTAGGCGAGGGCTAAAACCCTCGCCTTTTGATCGACAAGGGGGGTGAGGACCTCCGCGCCCTTGCTCATGGCTATCAAGGGCTGCGACGCCTCAGTCGAGGGTGCATAGCCCTCGCTGGCCAACAAGTGAGGGTTTTGGCACTCGCTTGGATTTGGGTGAGCCGTCACCTGCGAACAGCAAGGTGCGGCGACCCTTGCCTAGACTAGCTTGTCATTGGCCAAAGGGTGAAGAAAAAGAAAAAATAAAGAAAAGAAAAGAAAAGAGAAAATATTATGAAAATTATTTGAAAATTATAATATTTGTCCACATCAGTACCGGTGGTGCCACATAAGACCGCTAGCATCCACATCATCAATTTCTAGTCTAAATTGGCCTGATAGACTGAATTGGGACTAATATGAAAAAAGTTTAGGACTAAATTGATCCAAATGAAAGATTTAGGATTAAATTGGTATGAATACAATAGATTTATGACTTTTTAAGTACTTTTCCCCAAGAAATTGAATGGACCAACCCTTTCGTGTTTGCAAATTGATAAGGAAAAGCAAGGGAAAATTCTCTGATGGGAATGCAGTAACTGGAAGTTTGATTCTGTCATTTCTTCTATTGATAGGTTTCCCAATGCGAGATCAATCCAATGAGATCTCGATTTGGTCATTTTTGGTGCGGTCCCTTTGTGTGAGGTTTCAACCTTGGATCATTGTCCTTTTCACTTTTTTTTTTTTTTTTTTTGTGTGGTCAGATTGTCCATCTCATCGAAGAACTGCGTTTGTGTCAGTGCAAGCATGTCTCCCCTTTACGAAGTTGAAGGTCGAAGAGGATTTCATCTATTAAATAAGATCCAAGAGGACTTGTATTAGTCAATGCGCATTGGGAAAGAAAGGGACGTTTGCAGAACTATTAGACGTTCGGAACTTCCAAAGATCCTTCTGTTGAAGTAGTACATTCATAAAAGGATTTATCATGAAGTAGGGAAAAAAGTAACACAATGATTTAACAGATTTTCTATAGACTTGCAAATTGAATATTGCAGTGGGGCTTGCTGGCTTGTGTGGCATTGTATGTTGAATTGAGATCTTAGCTCTTTACCCACAAGATCATGAGAAAGTCCCTCGAAGATTAATCAAAAAATGATATAGAATTTTCTACTAGCTCTTTTTATAGTCTAATTCTATATATAAGCTACGTTGGACCTATTGAAATGGGTCATAGATGCATTTCTTAACCTATATTTGATGTGTTGAGTCATTATATGGGTTGGATATATTCAGTATTGAGTTAAAAATGTTTTTAAAATGGTAAAGCCCAAAAAAATGTGGTTGCTAAGGGTTCACAATTTATCTAAACGCAACCCTACTTGGTGACTCCCTCTTCACTTCCTATGAGAAAATAGACTCGTCGGACTGTTCCAAGTCCAGAGAAGCCTTGCGGGCTGCATATGTGCCTGACTTCACCCTTATTAAAAACCTCAAGATGGCTTCTTATTTTTCTTTTTGATCTCGTAATTTTCGTTTAAGGTTTTGCTAGCATAACGATCTTTGAGCTACTGTGAAAATAATAGTTTATTAAGAGCCACAAATTCCTAAGAGAGTTTATAATTATTTGTTATTTGGCTTTTTGTGGTTCAAAATAGACTATTATTTTCATAATACATTGAAAACTATATTCATAATACATTGAAAACTATCACATAATCATGTCTTTTTCAACTATTAGTTATTGGAGAAGATCTTTCCTTGATTGCATTTGTCGGTTGTTATTTTTATGTAATATTCTAATTTTAGTTCTTGTCGTTGTAGTCCGTGGTCAGCATAAATCAACTTCTGCAATATCTTACATTTCATTTAATTAAAATTTCAATTTCTTCATGTTATTTATTACTGTAAATTTAATTTCACTACTAAGTACTAACTTTTTCTTATTCTTCATAGTGAATCAATACAAGAAATTGAAAATTTTATATAATATTGAAAGCCAATTCTTTAGTATCTTATGGTCGAAATAACAATTTTACTCAAATAATATACACACATGAAGAGCTTAATGTGGCTTAACTAGGTGTGTATGGATTTTCGTAAGTTAGATTAAATATAAAGGTATTTTAGTAAATGGGTCAGGTATAAGCTGGGTACGGGTCACTAAATTTGTGTTGCATATAAATGGGTTAAAATGGGTTAAATGAGCCAATTTGGGTTGACCATGTTTAAACCAACCTAACTTACCCATTTGATGGTCCTAAGCCACGTACCATCATCAATGTTAATTGATTTTATTATGTTTTGACAACTGACTAGCCATCTGAACTCTATAGTGACGTATAGGTGGATTGTCCGGAAAATATCGAACAAAAGAGTATATCTTCTTTACTGGATAATCTTACTAGAACATTCTACTGAAGTGCGAGTGTTTTGAGGAACGACACCCATATTACAACTGTCCGGTTGAAAGGACAAGGTGAAAACAAGATCGTGGAAAGGCACGGGCATCTTATACCCCCATAAGACATCTCCAAGTAAAGAATGACTGAGGAACATGATTCGCTTGAGGGAAGGAAAAAGGCTGGTTCTTATGAATTCCTTATGCCGCTGTTTTCACTTTTTACTATAAAATTTGAAATTTTTTTGCAAGACTCGCTGTAGTAATAATCTTAGCAAATGGACATGCTAAATGATGTGGTAGACATTAAAATAAGTGGGTCATTTTCAAGTCCGAACCTAGTGTCCCCTCTCTAATTTTCTCATCTTTGAGTCCGAACTTTAGCAAAACTGGATTGGCTTGTTAATTGTTTAACCTACCAATGACAAAAGCACCGAATACTTTCTTGTGTCTTGGTCAAGATTTTGCTTAGTCAAGAATCAATCTGGAGGAAAGGCACCCGTTTGAATAAAAGCAAAGAAAAAAATGAGCAAAATATAAAACACAATCATTAAAAAAAACACACACACCCATACCCACGTTAAATGGTAACATTCCTCCCATGTAATATCTAATACGTGATTCTAACCAGAAAAAGAAATTCTAATACGTGATAATGACATGATATTCACGTATTTTATATGAGCACTATATGTGATGTGGATATTGGTATTATCAGATATATTCTCTTTGAGCAAGTGTTCTTATATGGACAAGTTGATAATGTGTGTATAAGCGCAGGCTTCACTTCTTTCTTTTAACTATATAGAAGTTATAATTTATATATGAGATGCAATTGAATCCTAAAATTTGTATATTGTGTAATTAAATCCTAAAACTTGTAAACATATAATATCTCTAACAATTTGATAGCCAAGTCCTTAATTGCCAAAATCTGGAAGAAAAGTAATGATTTTCTTTTAATTGATTTTAGTATTCTATATTAGACCAGATAAGCTGAAGAATGTTCTCATTTGATCGCCCAACACTCATGCTGGTAAAGTGTTAAATTCTTAAGATAGGTTGAATTTCATCACAAAAATTAAATTCTTGATGGGCCAATTTTACTTATCTTTGCAACTCCTAGTTTGATAAGGAAAACTACCCAAAAAAAAAAAAAACTAAATTTATTATATTTTTTGCCAATTCAATTCTGGACTTTTTAATTGTGCCAATTCAGTTCTAAATCTTTTCACGTTTTTGCTAATTGTGTCTATCTAGCTAACTTTGATTGGAGTTGTAAAATAGAAAAAGAAAAGAAAAGAACAAATATAAAAATTTAAAAAATCAAAAACATATTTAAATATATTACTGAAAATTGTCCACATTAATGCCGGTTATGCTACATAGGACAATTGATATACACATTAGTGACTTCTAACCAAAATTGGCTGAATAGACTCAATTGACAAAATATGAAAAATGTATTGGACTCAATTGGCACAATTTAACAATTTAAAGGTTTAATACTAGCTTGACAAAAATATAGTAGGCTTAGAATTTTTTGGGCAATTTTCCCAGTTTGATAGTAAAAATTGGAATGTTTATCTTCACGTATATGGGCAAAGTAAGGAATATTAAGACGGATTTGTAGTATTGTTATATTAAAAGCACATAACTTTATCTTTTATCATAATCATTCTGAGAGATACTTTCTTCTGTCTCACGGTAAAAATGGCACAAGCAAAGAATTAAACAAAGCTTGTTGTAGACAGGAGAGGCCTCACCAAGAAAAGCATAGAAGAATGAAGAATATATGCATAGAGAGAGAATAATATGTCCCACAAATCAATTCAATCCAATCTAACAAGCCAACATACACACACCCACACGGCCTTGCGCGAAACAAACATATTGATTAGCCATGGCTGCTTCCAACTTGGGAAGCTGCACGATGGTCGCCGAAGCCACCACCCAAAACGTGTCGCAGAAACTAGATATCTTGCTCTCTCACCCATTCTGCAATGAGTGCTTATCGACACAAGCCCGCGTGAAGGATGCCAAGGCAAAGCTGGCCAGGATCCAATAGTTCATTTCCAGTCGATACAAACTATCCAAAACCACGGAGTCGTCGGGGCGGCTCTTCCGAGCCATGTACTACGCTAAGGAATTCCTCGACAAGTTCTCACGTTAGAGAGGCCCGTGAGAGGCACAAGGCCCTCCACATGGCCGCTTATCGTGCTCATCTCCAAGTGCAAGCTGTTGAGGGACTTGTCCATACTGGTGAATATGATGGAGTTGTGTGATGACAAGTTCTTGAAGGAGGAGGCCGAGGGCAAGAGGAATAAGGAACCTGCTAGTTCCTCCCGTGCCAGTGTTCCATGGCAAGGCAAAAAGGTGGTGAGGTTGACTAGTTTTTGGGATTGGCGAGCCCGGACAAAATACTTATGTTGCAGGGCCAAGGAGGAAATAATGAACCGGATCAAAAAGAATTTGAAGTGCTCCCAAGGGACATCGATTTTAGGCGAGCAAGGCGCCAGCAAGATGTTCCTCGCGAGATGGGCTACAGCCAAGCAAAGTACATGGACTTTGAGGGACGTGCTTGGATTAATGTCTCGGCCAGCATGTGTAAGAGTTTTCTAATGTGGATTACATTAATTAATATTGTAATTTATCGTTTTATGGGATTAATTTAAGGTGAGATAGAATATTTCTTAATTAGTCTAATATGAGACTGATTAGTGTAAACCGAGTTGAATCTGGCCCGTAATGAGAGAGCCTAGTTAGAAACTTTATAAATAGTGTTCAAGTTTCTTCTCTAACTTTAATTCTCACAATTATCCTCATAAAAGGCATTTACTTAACATTAAATGGTGATAAGACCGTCTCATTAAGTCAGTGATACATAAAACAATAGAGGAGAAATTCTTAAGTTTGGATCGTCGCTATTCCACATCAAGAACGGTGGTACAAATCAGGTATGAAATATTTATATGATTATATATGTGTTCTTATTTCTAGTTTGGAGATCTTATGTTGCGCTTTCGCATTTTACATGTGGTATCATAGTAGCCATAACCTAGAACATGAACGCATAGTTTTTTTGTGATTCTTTGTGATTTTCGTGATTTTTTGTTTAATAAAAATCAACTTTAATTACAAATTCTGGAATGGGCTCGTTGGGACGAGTAAAACTGCGGTCGACAGGGCCGCCAAGGAGTTGAGCATGCACCCCATGCGCGCTCACGTGCCCTCACAAGCTCCAATGTGCAGGGCACCACTTGTGTATTTGTCACACAAGCAAGGGTTGATGTCATGCTGACGTCAGCAACCGCAGGGCTGACCTAACTCGACCCGATTTGTTGACCTAGCCCCGTTACAGGTTGACCGACCCATTGACTCAACCCGGATCTAACTCGTGACCCGACCCGTTTCTTTGTTGACCGGACCGGCCATTGACTGGTCAACTGATCGAACCGATGGTCAGATTGGTCCAGGCACTGGCTCATGCGACACACATGTACAGGCATGTTCGAACTCCAATTGGGGCGTTTTTGGAGTCTATGTGCTTGTATGGAAATGCTTTACATTGTGGTATATTTATTTTTATTTTTAATAATTTTAATGCAAAAATACATCTGAAATCCTAAATACGTGTGTTTTTGGGTTATTTTAGGTTTTTTTGCATATTTTCTTATATTTTTCTATGATTTTGGAAATATAGGTCCTAGTTTCTAGGTATGTCATCACATAAATATTGTTTAGAGTGTGATTCATGTATAATATATAAAGTTTAATTTATATCAATGAATAAAGTAATGTAATTGGCATGATATGTGATTTTAGTGATAAATTGCTCCCGTCACTAAAGTTAAAATCATATATATAGTGTGTACGCGATAAGTAAAGTTTATATCCCTGGTATGAGAGAGTTTTAAGGATTTAATTGAGTTGTGATTACCAAAGTGGCACACTTGATTATGTTTGAGAAATATTGGTCTTATATAATGATGAGATGTCTCATGTTTTAATGCATGGTCATACTCCCAAAGAAGGTGATTGTGTATTAATTCATGAAGGGATACATGACAGTATGATGGAGGAATGACCAATCCTAATTGTTTATATACCCAAATGTGATGAATTCATGGATGTTGTAATATATTCTCATTACCGCTATCATGTGGGAAGTATACAACTGATGTCATGTATTTTGCCCAAATGTGATTACGTGATAAGGCATGTAATATGTGTGTAATTGTGTATCTTCAAGTTACATAGTACTCACATGATGCTAATACATACATTGCTTGCTATTTTAGTTATCTTATCTGTAATTAGTAACTCCATTATTATTGAGGTTTTTACTGATTCAAATTTTAAGTGGTGGAAATAAATTTTCTATTTGGGAAAAGAGCAATCAGATTTGCTTGTTATCCATGAAACATTCCATTCAGAAACACTTGAAAAATGGTTTACCAACTGACTACACTACTAAATGATGATGGAAACTTAAGTGGCTTGAAATTATGTTTTGTCTAATACCGAGATTAGGACACATCTGCAATGACTCTTTAACATAAGGTATGATTGTTCTGATGAAGTTAAAGATTACATTCTAAGGATGGTAGATTTAAAGTTTAAAAATCATACTCATAAAAGAACTCATGAAACCAATGGTCATTCTAACGGTTTGGGTCTTATGATAGAATTTTTCAAGAAGAATTAGTGACTATTATTATTTTATTTTTTTTTAAAGAAAGGTCACATAAAGATAGACTATAGTAAGGGCCTGTTTGGCGAAAATAATTTCTGTTCTACGAAACAGCTATTTATGTTCTTTTGTTTCAAGGAATGAAAAAAGAATATAGACGTGTTTGGTAAAATTTTTATTCCTGGGAATAGATTTGGAATGGAAACAAGAAGTAGAAAAAAATAGTTTCTTATTCCTGGAAACAATTTTTTCTTTTCTCTTCTCTTTCCTCTTCTTCCCTTTCCTTTCCTTCTTCCTTTTGGCTGGTCGCCGGCCTCGGCCATGGTTGGCGAATCGGCTGACGAGGGCTAGCGACCTCATCGGAGCGTCGCCGACTCTCGGCGACGTCAAGCCATGGTGAGGCTCATTGGCCCGAGCCTCATCATGGCTGGGCGAGCCTCGGCCTCACCTTGGCTAGGTGAGCTAGAGCTTGCCTAGATTTGGTGAGGTGGAGCTTGCCTAGCCACCGGTGAGGCCGACCTTGTGCCGCTTGGGTGAGGTTGAACCTCATGATGGCTAGGCAAGCCTTCAACGAACTCGCCAGCCCTCGCCCTGGCCTAGCGAGGCTTCGGCAAGCTCACTGGACCTCGCCCAGCCGATCATCGGCCATAGTGGTGGCCGGCAACCGGCCGCAAAGGAGGAAGAATGAGAGAAAAGAAAAAAGAAGAAAAAAGAAAAATATAACAAAATTATACAATTCTACCAAATACATTTCTATTCCGGAAATAGAAATTTTGTACAGTTATCAAGCATGTTCTTTTCCTCAAAAATTGTTCCTGAGAGCAGAAACAAAAAAAAAATCATTTCTGATAAAAAAAATTCCTGGGAACAAAATCGTTACCAAACGCGCTCAAAGTATACAAAATTTGGTTGTTCGAGTGTGATTTTGTAATCAACGATTTTTTTTTTTATTTTTTGCAGTTTTTTAATCAATTATCTATTATAAGCTTGTCCAGTTCATGGTGGCTAGATAGTGGGGCAACAAGTTTCTTGTGTTTATCATATGGGGACGAATAAATTTAAAGAAGCTAAATCAAGATGAATTATAGCTCACTGTGGAAAATAATGGTAAAATTGACATTGGAAACCATTTTAATTATAGATTCTATTTTAAATCTGATATTAAGAAACACATTTTATGTACTTTCCCTACTCTATAAAAACAATTACTTGTGTGTTCTTTAATTCAAATAAGGTTGAGTACTATATTATATCAAATAAATTGTACATATTATGTTTAACTCCCAATGATATATATACGTCTTGTATACGATTGAAAATGTTGTTTCCAAAAGTTTTCAGTTTAAGGAATAATTTCACACATGTCTAAAGAAAGAATAGAAAAGTTGCTAATGTTGATATTTAGTCTACTATTAATGGTTACATAAAGACTTATGTAGATTATTGTGGAAGTTAGATGACTGAGATAAATAATAAAACTGCAGTCTGAACTTCTGACATGTTATAGGTCATTTAAGTTAATCTTAGTAAACCCTATATGGTAATGTTATGCAGAAATTTTATTTCAACAAAGTCATTGACAACTATTTCTTTTATCTTTAATTAAGGAAAAGTTTGAACCTCTGGATAAATTCAAAAAAAAATTCATTACTAAAATTGAAAAACAATTAGAACAAGTCTTAAAGGTTGTTTGTCCTAACCGTGGTGGTAAGTATTTTGGCAAGTATGGCAATATTGAATAGCTTAAAGGGTCATTTGTCAAATACTTGAAAGATTCTAGAGTGGTAACTTAATTTACTATGCCTGAAAATCTTGACAAAATGATTTGGCCAAAAGGTATAATCACATCATAATGAATATGATGATGAGTATGATTAGTAAAACTAATTTATCCGGTCTTCTGTGAGCTAATATTTTGAAAGCAACCTTTTCACATACAAAAACGTGTTTCGGACTTGACGAAAATCTAACTTGAATCATATAAAAAATTATGGATGTCCTACAAAAGTGAGGTTATATAATCCAATATTAAGTGCGTTGGAATCCAAATTCACTCGAAATTATTTCATATCTTACCCAAATTGTTCAAAGGGGTATCAATTTTATGACCTTAATGAAGGTACAAGAATTATGGAATCACAAATAGTAAAGTTTCTAGAGTTCGACATAACTGTAATGATATCTATTCTCAAACTATTAAGGATAACAATATAGTGGAGATCACCGTGTCTTTATTTTTACCTATACGGATAATTGTGGAATCTCCTACAGCACAGACTAAGCTTGTTGAGGTTCAAGATATTATTCTTGAGATAATTTTCATAAAGTTTTTCAAGCCTCTTAGGTGAAGAATAAAGTGATTGTAGCTTTACTCAGAAGATCTATTAGGGAAAGACGATAAGTTATACCACCAGATTATGTAATCTATCTATAAGAGCATAACTATGATATCTACTACATGGTTGATCTAATGACTTATGCAAATGTTATTTCTTGTTCTTAATCAGGTATGTGGTTAGATGCCATAAAAAATGAGATATAATTTGTGAAATATTATAGTGTTTGGGAACTTATTAACTTGTCTAAAAGTCTCAAGCTCATTAGTTGCAAATATGTGTACAAAACTAAAAGGGATTTTAAAGAAAGATTGTGGAGTTTAAAGCCAAACTGATAACTAAATTTTTCACTTTGAAAGAGGGGTGGATAGTGAAGAAATATTTTTTCCTAGTCTCTTCTAAAGATTCTTTCAGAGTGGACACGGCATTAATAGCTCATTTTGTTATGGAGTTACGCCAAATAAAAACTATTTTTCCAAATGGACATATTGATAATGAAAGCTATATAGTGCAATTGGAAGGTTTTGCAGCAAATGATTCAGATTGTGTGTAGATTGAAAAGTCTTATTCATGATCTTAAGCAAGTTTCTAGATAATATTATTAAAGTTTCATAGTGTTATCACTTCATTCAATTGAGAACAAAGTAATTCAATATATATAAGGTCAGTGGGAGGAAATTTATTTTTCTCATACTCTATGTACATAATATTTTTCTTACAAGCAGTGATATTAAATTACTATATGAGACAAAGTAGATATTATCGAAAAAAAAAAATTGACATGGAGGACCTTGATGCATCTTTTGTCCTTTGCACTGAGGTTCATAAGGATCATTCTCGCCATATATTAGGTTTATTTTAGAGGACATTTGCTAATCATATTTTGGAAATATTTAGTATACATCACTGCAAGCTAGGAATTGCTCCTAACATTAAGGGTGATGAACCAAATTTGTTATATTGTCCTTATTTAGATATTGAGAAAATCCAATTAAAAGGTGTACCTAGTGTCAATGCACTTGAAAGTATCATGTATGCTCAAATTTACACTAGACTAAGCATCGCTTTTGTGATAGGACTTGTAGGAAGATATTAGTTAAATCCAAGACATGATCATTGGGTTATTGCTAGTAAGTATTTTGAGGTATTTAAATAAATAAAAAAAAAAAAAAAGGACAAAAGACTATATACTAATTTACAGACATGTTCGAGTCCTGTAACTAGTGGGGTACTTAGATATAAACTTTGATGGCTGTTAGGATGACATGAAATTGATAATGGAATATGTATTTATGTTAGCAGGAAGTGCAATAAATAGAAATCTATGTCATCTTCTACCATGTGAGTGGAGTTTGTAGCATGCTTTTAGGCTGTTACTTAGTCTATTAGATTTCGAAACCTCATTAGGGAGTTGACCATATTTAACTTTATGGATAGACTCATATGGTTGTATTGAGACAATAATTTTGTAATGTTGTTTATTAACAACAATGGTCTTGAGAAGTCTAAACATATGACAGTCCAATTTTTTACCATAAAGAAACGGTACAAAATAGTGACGTTATAATACAACATATTTTCACAAATGATATAAATACATATCCACTAACTAAAGGACTTCGTTCTTCTATTCTTGAATGTTGTGTCATTAATATAGGTTTAGGAGAATCATGAGATGTCGTTGTTTAGTGAGGGTTGTTTCAGTTTTACTCTAATAAAGTTTATATCTGTGTTTATTACATTTAGTAATGGTTTGATATGTATCAACTTTTGCATTCAATAAAATATTTTTGAATGCGTAGTCATTATGTTAAATATATATTGCTAAAAGTCTCAATATATTGTATAAAATTTGAGTGAAGGCTAGAGGCATCTGGTTATTAGTCTTGAATATATATCTTGTTATACATAAAGAAAGATTAATCGTAAAGACAATGCATATGTGGGTTCATTAGAACCATAAGGATATATATTAGTGGCACAAGTTTTTGTGACATTTAAAGGAAAAAAATGATGACTAACAAATGAGATTTCTTTATGAGAGTTGTTATCCATTTGTCACACTATCATATTGAATCCATATCAATAAAGTTAAAAGCACTCATGACCATAAAAGGCTCTTTCTATGTACATGCAGTTACCACCATGATTTGGTGTTCAAGACTTTATGGGATATGTTTGACTATTAAGAATTATCTCTAGACCAAGGTGTACGCATACAGTACAATTTCAATTAATATAGTCCAAGTGGGAGAATATAAGAGTTTTCTTAATGTGGGCTACATTAATTAATATTGTAATTTACCGTTTTACTGGTTTGATCTAAGGTGAGATAGAAGGTTTCTTAATTAGTCTAATATGGGGCTGGTTAGTGTGGATCAAGTTGAACCTGGCCCGTAATAAGAGGGCATATTTAGAAATTCTATAATAATGCTCAAGTCTCTCTTCTAACCCTAATTCTCACAATTATTCTCACAAATGAGTGTTTACCTAGCGCTAAAGAGTAAGGGGGCCGTCTCATTGAGCTAGTGATATAGAAGGTAATAGAGGAAAAGTTCTTGAGTTTGGATTGTCACTATTCCATATTAAGAACGATGGTATAAATCAGGTGTGTAAATCTATATACACAATTATATATGTGTTCTTGTTTCTAGTTATGGAGATCTTGGGTTGCACTTTTGCATTTTATAACATGGACAAGCATGAGTTTCTGTTTGAGATACTGAAGCAAGTTGAGAAGCATCTGAAAGACATGAAGGACATGGATATCATGGAGATGAAGAGGATGATGTGCTGGATATCGGCCCAGACGAAGACATTCTTCTTAGTGTTGGATGATGTGCAGCTGCCCTACGAACGACTCTTGCGAGAGTTAGCAATGATCATCCTAGCCTCTTCGCAAATCCATGTAATTACCGCGACTCAAGAAGATAGTTGGGTTCAAGCAGACTTCCAAGGCAGAGCCGATTAGGCTAGAAAAATTGGGCGATGAAGAAAGCCGTAGGATGCTCGCTTGGAAGTTACGTAGAGTACACAGTCAGAAATTCTCAAATGAGGGGATTATCTTGAACATGTGTCCTTGCTTGCCGCTTTGTATATCCTTACTTGGTGGGTTTCTGTCGAATGCTGGAGAGCACGAACTTGCAGCAATGGTGAAAGAGGGTTCTATGATGACATTATCAGATATACTACAATCAAGTTACAATAAATTGCCAGTTTATCTAAAACCGTGGTTCATCTACATGGCTTTGTTCCCTGTAGGATCCCCCATTCCAACAAGAAGGCTAGTGACGTTGGGGTTGGCTAAGGGCTTGTGGATTCGCATTGTTACGACATAGAAAGGAAAAGGACAAGGCAGCCCGAGGATGTGGGAGCGACGTTCATTCTAGAGCTCGCGGATAGGAATGTGATCGATGTGGTGAGCTGGAGGGCGGATGGGTCCCCCAAAGCTTGCCAAATGCTCACCTCGCTGTATGACATGATCCACCTGATCACGATGAGCATGGGATTCCTCCACATACATGCCACTAGCAAGTTGAAAGACAAGAATGACCGTGACCCAACCTGTGGCATCCCAGAAATTCAAGGCCGAGCCTTAAGGTGTGTTAAAAATCTTTGATTAGGTGATAGAATTTCTTTTGGCTTATGCCTTAGCCAATTTGTCTTTTAATTTGATGATTTGTGTATTTAAATTTATAGATTAATAATTGGCCATGAGATTTATAGATTTAAATCTTAATAAACAAAGTATCCCAAGACTTTGGCCAAGATGAAATTTGAATTTGGAAATATTTATAGAAAGGAATTCAAAAAAAAAAAAAAAAAGGAAAAAGAGGGTTATTTTTGAAATGGGCCTTGGACCCATTGGCCTAAAGCTTGGTGGGCCAAGCTTGCCGGCCCAAATGGAAGCCAAGAAGGATTTCGACCAGCCCAAGGGGGGGATGGCCGGATGGGCCTAAGCCCAAGCCCACTCAAATTCAAATTTAAAACCCAATATGACAAGTGGCAAGGAGAAGGCCATGCATTGGCCATGGTAGAGGCAAGGTAATCATGAGCTTTAGGGGATATAAAAGGGATGAGGAGAGAGAGATGGCCGGTTCTTTGTTCAATTCGTCCAAAGAGAGGGTGAGAAAGAGAGAGAGTTTGAGAGAAAGGGAGAGAAACCGAGAGGGAAGAAGGCGGAGCCGGAGGGAGTGCCGTTCGTTCGCCGTGTTCCGTCGCCGTTCGTCGTTGCTAGTTCATCTTTAAGGCAAGTGGAGTCCATAACTTCCCTTGCATGTTTGTTGTGGTGTTTGCATGTTAGATTTTAGGTGTGATTTGGGCGAAAAACCGAGGTAAGGGTTGGATGTGTTCAAGCTATGTGACTGTTTTCGTTCGGTTTGTGGTAGTCAGTATCTTAGTCGAGCTTGCATGTGTATTTGGAGTGCGATTTTGGCTTCGGTGTCTTCATGAAAGTTGAAGCTAACATCTTGTAGTATGACATACTCGAATTTCATGGAAAACGATGGTGATAGGTGGGGTCAAAAGCTCTGTTATACGGAGACCTCAGATCTGCGAAATCTTCACTGACCTTTTGTTGATTTCTTGGTTGCATGTTGATTTCTGTTGGAGATCTCACTTTGTTGTCTTCTTGAAAGTTGTAGGAAACACCTTAAGCTACAACATACTCGAATTTGAAGCAAAAATAACAAGTATAACTTGGTGAATCGGTTAGATCTTGGAGATGGTTGATTCTGGTGAGGTGTACCGAGACACCCGAGACTTCATGGACTAAAATGGTGACCGTAATCTGGTTATTTGACCTAGATTCCTTCATGAAAATTGTAAAGGAAACATTGTTACATAATATACTTAAATTTCAGAAGTAACGAAAGAGATTTGATGGGTGAAATCTAAGAAATACGGAGAAGTGTGTTCTGGACGTCGCGGTAGTGGTTCCAGAAGCTTCGTAGGGTTGTAGAAATAAATCAAGAAATAATTTGGCTTAGAGTTATTAATGAAAAAGGTACGAAAATGTGTTGGCTATCACCCTGTAAAGTTTCGTAATTTTTGGAGACCGAATGGATATTTTAATTGAATTTATTCGGAAACTGTGCAGTGGGTTTAAATCCGAGAATTTTAGGATGTTTTTGGAGGAAATTGTGAAATTATAAGAAATTCAATTTGGCCACGAATTTTATATAAAATTGTGATCCTATTAGTGATTTTTGAATATTATGATTTTGGGAAAATCATAAATATTAAATATTTATTTATGAAAATAAATAAATATAATAAATATAATAAAATAATAAAATAATAATAAAATAATAAAATAATAAAATGAAATGGATTTTTATTTGGCCATGGATTCAATTCCATTTGTGTGGCACTTGTGTGATGAGGTCTTTGTACATGCATTAAATTGAAATGCTTATGTGATTAAGCTATGACATGTGCATGACATGTGAATTGAAATGCTTATGTGATTAAGCTATGACATGTGCATGACATGTGAATTGAAATGCTTATGTGATTAAGCTACGACATGTGCACGACATGTGAATTGAAATGCAAGTGTGATATGTTTGATGCCATGCCAAATTGCCATGTTAAATTGAGATAAAAGATAAATGTGGATGAGAATGAGGTTGTGGTGGAGGATGATGTCTGGTGGCCGAGTGGCATAATTCCAGAGATTCCCTGGGAGTTTCAGGATGCCCGGAATGTGGGGGGCCGGAAGTCCGGTTGTATCTTGGATACATGCCCGGAGATTCCTCGCGACACCAGGATTGGGGTGCGAGATGCCCGGCTAGAAGGGTAAAGGCCGGAAGTCCGGTTGTATCTTGGATACATGCACGGAGGTTCCTCGTGATGCTAGTTGGGATGCGAGATGCCCGGAATGTGGGGGGGCCGGATGCCCGGTTGTATCTTGGATACATGCCCGGAGGTTTTTCTCGCATGGGATGCGAGTGTAAAATATGAGATAAATTTGATGAATCGAGGAAGGGTGATGTGGTGATCAAATTTAAAGATAAAGATGAAAATTAACCCATGATATGATATGCATGATGATATGCATGATGATGGTGATGATATGTGATATGATATGATGATCACCCATGGTATGATATGCATGATGATATGCATGATGATGATGATGATATGTGATGTGATATGATGATCACCCATGGTATGATATGCATGATGATGGTGATGATATGTGATATGATATGATGATCACCCATGGTATGATATGCATGATGATGATGATGATATATGATGTGATATGATGATCACCCAGGGTATGATATGCATGATGATGATGATGACATGTGATGTGATATGATGATCACCTATGATAATATATGCATGATGATGCATGATGATGATGACATGTGATGTGATATGATGATCACCTATGGTAATATATGCATGATGATGCATGATGATGATGTATGATGTGACATGATGATCATCCATGGTATGATATGCATGATGAAATGCATGATGATGACAATGATATATGATATGCCATGATGATGATGATATATGATGTGATGATGCATGATACGCATGATTACAAGGTAAGTGATGCTTGCAACGTGTGATGATATGCATGATGCATTGGAATGTTATTGGATTTCCCTATCTGCTGAGTGGTTGTACTCACCCCTTTTGGGGACCAACATTTCAGATTAGTAGATGGTTTGAACGGTTGAATGTGACCGTGAGGAGGAGGATAGCAAGGGAAGGAGCTTTTGGATGCCGACACTGATCGATGGACTTTAAGTGTATGACTGTTGGAGGAAATGTCGGTCATCTTTTGGAGTGTAGCCGAATATAGAAGACTACGGCATTTTGATGTACCGATGAATGATGTCCATCTGATTTAAGTAAATAAAAAGTGTACGGCTTTTACTTATGAATATTTAGTAGGTGTGCATCGTTTTCTGAATGTAGGGAAGGGAATTGTTGGATATGCTTCCGTTATGTAAATTGCGCAAGGGACCGATCGAAAAAAAAAGAAAAAAGAAAAAAAAATGTAAACCCCCAAGTTGTATGGACCCGCTGCACTTGAAATGGTATCAGAGTGACTTGTTATTTGGGAAAGAAAAAGGAAAAGCGAACTGTGGTGACTCTAGCGGATCGGGGGCCGTCGAGGGGTGCCACACAACCAGCTAGCAACAATTGCCAGAAAGAACCAAGATTTGGTGGCTTGTGGAGCACACATAGTCACAAGTGGCTGCGGCGGCAACTACCCAAATTTGAACCTTGGCCATGTCCGCTTGTTTCTGTCTTTCTACAAGAGTTGTCAAACGGGTGGGTCGGGTCGGGTCGGGTCATTAATGGGTCGATCCAAATGGACCCATTAACCTATTTATGACCCATTTAAGCTTAATGTAAATTTTTCGACCTATACTCGACCCAACCCATATTAATAAAATATTTTCATATTTAACCAAATTTAGGAAAACTTATTATCATGTTTTTAAAAAAAAAAAAAAAAAATTATATCAATACAAATTCAATCAATAATTTTTCAATTTTTTATAATTATTCAAAATAAATTTCTTTTTCTTTCTTTTCCTTTTTTTCTTCTGCATCCAGAGAGGTTCCCTGGCCAACCTATTTGAAACCCAATAAATCGCTAAGCATCCACCGACCAAAAAAAAAAAAAAAAAAATGCTAAGCAACCCATTTATGACCCATGCTCATCGATTCTAGTCTTCAAAACCTTTCACCTCTTCAGTAAGGTTGGCGCAGAATTTGTCACTTTATTATTTAAATCCTTGGAGAAACCATGAAAAAGTGTATAGAGTTTGCACACTACCTACACAAATTATCGGTGATTGCATCCTAGTTGAAAAGCTCCTCTGCCTGCACAAATTCAGCATTCCAAAGTGCAGCTAGATCCTTCGAAATGCAAGTTTGCACACTATAGACTTGAACTGAGCATTCACCGTCAAATTCTTCCTTGGCTTCTACATACACATCAAGCAAAGTAAATATCCCTTATGGACTAAATAAAAATAATAATTAATCAAGCCATGAAATTTCTAGGAATATACATTTAATGATGATCAAATTTAAGGCTAAAGTAGAATGCTCATAAAGAAATGAGGGAGCCAAGTACCTCCTAATATCGCTGCAAGAGGCCTTGATATAAAGAATATGGAACCCTGCAATGACTGAGAAAGGAAAAGCATCAACTTTGATTATAAGTTGTAGCACCACAAAGTATACCAAGAATACATCATTATGAAGACAAGCGTATTAAATCATATGAGCAAATGAAAAGAATGAGATGAAAAAAAGTACCTAATGCAAATAGTCTTGAAAGTCAATGATGAGAGACTCTTCATCCAAATCTTCCTTAGGCGGAACTCCAAATAACCAATTTCTAGTGCACAGCTCAGCCTCTACACTTTCGGGGGAAAGGGAACTACAATATTTATTTAAAATGCGTCCTCCAATGCTGAAGGCTGATTCTGAGGCAACGGTAGTGATATGAATGCTTAATATATCACGTGCCATGAGGGATAACTCGGGATATTGATGAGAATGAGTCTTCCAATAATCAAGGACATTGAGATCCGGGAACTTCTTTCTATCAAGCCTATTCTCCTCCAAATACAAATCCAATTGTGACTTAGTAGATTGCGATCCAAAGTGTTCACTCTCAAATACATCATACTCATCAATGTCATCCCCAATGTTCTCATCGATGCCCTCAACTGAAATGTTACCTCGACTAGTTGAAGAAGTAAAGCGATCATCTCTAGACATAGAGGTCACATATTCATCAAAAAGTGTATAGAGTTTTTCTCGAATGTCCCGTACAAATTCCACATGATCATCCATATCCAACTTTGAGTAGTAAAACTCCAAGAAGTGTAACTTATAGCAAGGATCCAATATAACAGCAAATGATAAGACAACACTATAACACTTCCAATATTTTTCAAACTTTTTGAGCATTGCCTTAGCCATGGAACTAATAGCCTCATCCTCAGTATCCCTTGCTTGTATTAAACGAAGTTGAATCTGCCATACTCCATAAGAATATAAATTTGCCGTGGGATATCTAACTCCAAAGAACAAAGTAGAAATATCATAAAAGGGTTTTAACAAGAAAGCAATTTTCTTTCCTCTTACCCAATCTTCAGAAGATGGGCATGTGACAAAGTTACAATCTATTAACTTCAAATGTGAAAATGCACATTCAAAGAAAAGGGCACCCTCAAGCATTAGGTATGTAGAATTCCATCTAGCCACATCTTGACGTACCTTTTTACTGGTCTTTAAGCACGATGCAATATACATTCGGCAAATTTTACTCTCCTCCCTTATGTAGCTCTCACATACTTGACAACTTCTCTAATATTATGTAAGGATCCATCAATAACCTTTAGACCTTCCTATACAATGAGATTTAAAACATGTGCACCACAACGCACATGAAAAAATTATCCATCACATAACAAAGAGGATCTCACAGAAGGTGTATTTCTCAAAATATCAATCATACTGTCATTGTATGATGCATTATCTAAAGTGATGCTGAAGATCTTTCTCTCAATGCCCCATTCTCTCAACAAAGTCGGCAATTTTTCTAAAAGTATGGCACCACTATATGGAGGTGGCACATAGAAGAAACACAAGACTTTTGATTGCAATTCCCAATCCTCATTAATATAATGGGCAGTGAAAGTCATATAATGATCCATAGTAATAGAAGTCCAAAGGTCGGAAGTCAAACATATTCGACTCGAAAGAGACAATAATTTGGATTTCAAAATTCCCTTCTCTTTCTCATAAACTTTTACCACATCACTTCTTGCTATATTCCTTGATATGTGCTTCACATTAGAGTTGAGGTAACTAAACAATTCTCTTGTTGCCTCATGCTCTACAAAAGAATATGTATAATTGTGTTACCACTGCCCGCAACGGCGCAGTTGGCTTGGGCTCTCTCTCCCTCATGAAGGGGAGAAGTTCGAATCTCAAAGGCATCGTTAGGGATTCTTACCTGGAGTACTGTGGTGGTAGGTCCTGTAGTTACTCCCCCAGGGTTTGCTCGCCAGCTGTCAGCTTACAGGGTTCCCTAGGTTACCAAAAAAAAAAGAGTATGTATAATTGTGTTTGATTATTGCTCTTGCAAGCAAATCTCTAAACACACCTTGGTCGAATTGTACTATAGAACCATCAACATTAACCTCTCGGTTGGGACAAGTATTTAAATGACGCAACAAGTCTTTTGTCCCATGGCTAGCCATGTAAGTTACTTCACACCACTTACATTTAGCCTTACTCATGCCATCACCATCTGTGAATTTTTCGAATTCAGACCATACAATCGAAGTGTGTTTTCTTGAACGCTTAGAGCAAGTAGAGTTATCTTCCTCATCCTCATGAACTAAGGATGTAACTCTATGTCTCTTGGATCATTCGGTAGTTGAATATTCTCCTTGATCCTCATTATGTCTTGACATGTCAACTAAGAAATCTTAAATCATAAGATGAGTGTACCCCACCTCAATATTTGGGCGAACAACACAAACAAGCTCCCCACAAACTCGTAATGCTTCTGCTGTGACTTTGTAATATCTCTCACCAACAGTAGATAAAACAGGGGAGGAAAGCGCCTAAAACATCATAATAAAAACAAAGAAAGTAAACACCACCAGTTGCAGCTGATTTCGTATAAGCCCAACTCTTGAGGAAGCAGGTAGCATAAACAGTTTATATACACAGCAAAGGTAGGAATTATACCTTTATGTAAGGATGGAAAATGGAACGCGAATGTGAAGTCAACACCAATCTTGTAAAGATCAAAGCCTCAGTTTTCAAATTTGATGTAGATGACTTGTCCTGGAACATATAAAAACATGATGGTTAATAGCCAGCGAAATAATCGGTAGATCATTTCCATCATGGAGTCAAAAAAACTCTAACAAAACATTTGGAAAATAACAATGTACATACACTTAGTGCTTTTCAGTTCCAGGAATAAGTGATCTAAAGTGGTCAGCAAGACAGTCTGGCAATACAACCACAAGTTCTTTCAAGACAACAAAAGCACCAACCTGCAATAATTGCATATATTAAAATTTACTAGCAAGGAAAAATGTCTAAAGATCATGTTCCCACTTATCGTCTTGCCTCTGCTTGTAGAAACAAGGCAGCAATTCAATCCGCACATGTTCCATCCAATAAATTAATACACAACTAAGCAGCACACTATGTTGAACAAGAAACCGGGTCAAATGATGCCCAAAAGAACTCTCACCCCACATTCCAAGAAACAATTTTTCCAACGTTAACAATGTCTCCTAGACAATTCATTGAACATCTGAAACACATTATTAGGCAATCACCATAACCCACCACACATACCCATACATTCAGTCCGAACGAAACACTAATCGATCAATTCAGCACGGGAGCTTGAAAAAGCTTGAAGAACCCAAACCAACTTCATGCTCTGAATCTACGCAACATACAAGTGCATCCGAAGTGGCTCGACTCTGGGGAAAAATTGCCCCGGTACCTAGAATTAGATCTCCTTACCTGGCAACAAACGCGAGCAAATCCCAGTGGACTTGATCGGCGAAGATCAGCCGCGTCCCCGGCGGCGGCAGCTAATGGCAAAGGAGAAGGAGGAGAAGAAATGTAGAAGTCGAAATGCTCGGAAAAAGACAGAGGAAGTCACCAGCAAGCTCTCGACCTCTCGAGACTTGCAGTACGATGGAGGTTAAGCGAAAAAAATGAAGAGAACGAAGAGTCGAAGAGGAAGAGTAAATGGGTTCATTTTTAATGGGTTGATAAATGGGTCTTAAATGGGTTTGAGAGCAGACCCATTTAAGACCCATTTATCTCAGCCTCTTTATTTTTAAAACCCATTATGGGTGCTTTGGGAAATAAAGCTTGACTCATTAACGATCCATTTAACTAAAAATGGGTCCATAAATGGTCAATGACCATTTTGACACCTCTACTTTCTACCTGAGGAGAGGCTTTCTCACCAAAGACATTAGCACGTTTCTTAGGAAGATGACATCCGAGACTGATTGTAGCTTGCTAAGGGTGCTTGATTTGGAGGGTGAGTGTAAACCATACTTGCAAGGTGTGCTCCCCAAGCTGGTTCTACTTAGGTACCTAGGATTGAGATTTACGGGGTTGGATTCGCTCCTGAGTGCCGTTGCAGATCTACACCATCTTGAGACTTGTTGGGAATAACGGATCCCCGAAAACCGGATTCGACACCGAATCAAACCCCTAAATCAATGCGGAAGACGAAGCCCGGGAAAACACGTATCACCGATCGTAAAGCACACCACGGATTCGAGCGTACCTTGTTAGCCACAGATTAAACACCAATGCCGAAGATCGAGGAAGAAATTCTGATCCGATGATGTCAATTCGACTTGAATAGGGAAACGGCGTCGCCTTAAGCGTTTGGGAGAAAAAGAGAGGGAAAGGAACGTACGTTGGAATTGTTATGCCAAGAGTTGTCTTCTCTCTCTCTCTCCCTTCCTTTTATACCTTCCCCCTCCACGGGCCCTATTCCGTGGGCCGGGCCCTTTGGGCCCAACTTGAGCGGATGGGCCTTAAGCCCATCTCATAAATCCATCATCTCCCACTCGCACATGGTGGTGCAAAACCAACATGGGCGGACAGGCCCTACTCGCCCCATCGAGAGAAAAATCCATCATAGACTCTCACTTAACATGGTGGGCCGAACAGAATCCTCTTTTCCTCTCTTCAACATTCATACAGGTGAATAATCCGTGCGACCAGCATACTTTGAGAGCTCGTTGCCATACATCTGTTAGGAATATATAGCAGCTCATAATGGACATCACACTCCAAGTAGATTTAGTATGCAGTACCCTAGATCGATCGATCACATTTATATCTCTCTTGATCTCTTTTAAATAATGATATATATGTTGTATTCACAATTATGATTATCCCAAAGACAGTCATAATTGGTTAACCGGTGAATACAAAACTATAATGTGATTCTCCAAAATCGATCTTCCTATTTCCTTCAAACTCTCAATTTCAGTCCAGCTTGCTTTTCTAGAAATGCCCCATTAGATCGAATCACTCATGACCATTGGCAACATCCTAAGATAGCAAACACTAAATAGAAATCTCGAGAATAATTAAGAGTCATGAGGGGACAAAAATTTGAGGAACTCTCTTCCTCAAGAGTCTCACACGACATAAAAGTTGAGATCAAACTTTTGTCACTCTTATTGGTCGTCTCATGCATACGTAGTATGAAATACGTATTACGATATTAACTCCTTTCCCATGGAGCGTATGTCTACACCTTTCAATACCATACAGATGATAGTTCAGACATACCCAATGTCTAACTTGAGTTCACGTATCTACTCATTCACAAAATTCGTCAGAACTCACATCTGGCATCTTAGACAGATAAAGTAAAACATGTGGGGTATTTTACTTTCGGACATAGTAAGTATTATATCCTCATCTTAACACCTAGTTAAGGCGACATACGTGTTTTAAGCTTGAGCTCTCGATTATCACCTAAATAATAAGCTTTAAAACAGTCTCATCTCTATTTATCACACAAGTAAATAGGCGATTACCCGTGTGAGTGGGCTAATCTTATATCTGTCCGACATACTTCTCAACTTAAAGTAATGCACTAAGCATTAAGATGCATAAAGATCAAACAAAGATTCATAGGCATTAATGATGAAAACACAAATTCATCAAATTGTGAACACTTAGGGAAAATACAATATTCAGTACATCAGTCTCTACGCAATCCTAGAGATTTCATATGGCCACAAAAAAAACACATCTCTAGGTATTGGCTTTGTCATAGGATCTGCTACCATTCCATGCGTAATATGTACTCTAAGTTCACATCTTTTCGTGCAACCATATCCTTGACAAGATTATACTTGGTATCTATAGGTTTGATCTTGCCATGATATTTTGGATCTTTGGTATACGCTTTTTCCTGCTTGGCTACCACAGTTAACCAACAATAAATCTGCAACACTTCTAATAACACCTAAATGATCCAAAAATCTCTTAAGCCAAACACTCTCTTACACTGCTGCTGATAATGCCACGAACTCAACTTACATCGTGGACAAGGCTATACACTTCTGTTTCTTACTGCTCCAACATATGGTGCTATTATTCGGTAAGAAAACAAATCCAGAGGTAGATTTCCTTTCATTTAAATCTCCTCTCCAATCAGTATTAGAATAGCCTTTGAGTTGTAGATCCTTTCCTTAATAACTCAACGTATGATCAGCAGTCCCCTTTAGATACCTTAGTATTTTCTTAACGGCTTTCCAATGTGCTTGACCTGGATTGGATAGGTATCTGGTCACCATTCCGACTGTAAAGCATATGTCGGGTGTTGTACACATCATAGCATACATCAAGCTCCCAACAGCACTAGAATAAGGAACATGTTTCATTTGTTCCTTCTCTTGTGGAGTCCTTGGACACAGTTTATGGCTCAATCCTTCACCTTTTGCAATAGGAGTGTCTATGGGTTTACAATCCCATATCCTTCAACTCAAAGTTGGAAGACAACTATCTCTTAACAGTATTAACCAACTCCATATTGCTTCCAGCAATTAGTATATCATCAACATATAATGATATGATCACAAATTGATCATTGGATCTATTGATATATACACAATGATCCTCGTCAATCATTGTAAAATCATATGCCACAAAATGTATATACCTTTGTCTCAACGACTGCTTAAGGCCATATATCGACCCACAAAGTCAACATACTTTTTCTTATTGGCCTTTCACTATGAAACCAACAGATTGTTCCATATATGTTCCTTCCTCTAATTCTCCATTGAGGAAAGCAGTCTTTACATCCTTTTGATGTAACTCAAGATCCATACTAGTCATTATTGCCAGAATAATGCGAATCGAGGTAATTCTCACTACAGGAAAAAATGTATCTTCATAATCAATTTCTTCCTGTTGATTATACCCCTTCGCCACAAGGCAAGCCTTATGCCTTTCTATTGAGCCATCAGCTTTTCGCTTTATTTAGAGAACCTACTTGTTCCTATAGCTCTGCGTCCTTTTGGAAGATCAACCAGTTCCCAGACTTGGTTTGATTTCATTGACTCAATTTCCTCTTTCATTGCATGAATCCATTTTTTTCTTATTAGGGCAGTTCAGAGCCTCATTAATATTTCTCGGCTCATCCTCATCTTGTGGAGCAACCATAAAAGTTTCTCTTTCAATGTCAAAACATCGACCGGGAATACTTTGGTGACTTGTTCACCGTATGGGAGATTGTATACTTAACACATCATTCCCCATCATGCTCCCACTTGGATTAGGTAATGATGATGTCGTCACATCAGGTGGTTGCAATTGAGAATGAGTTGAATTCAATTCATTACATCTCATATTACTCCCACTTGGACGAACTCCACTGACATCATTATCTTGATCCAAGGTTTCAAATAGGGAGTTATTTTCCCTTATTTCGCCCTTCTTAGAAAATTCATCCACTAAGGATGTGACATCCCGTGATTCAAATTTAGTTATACTCTCACTTTCCTGCTCACCTATGAACACATACCCTTTTGAGTGTTCGCAGTATCTCATGAAAATACTCTTATTTTCTTTGGGACCCAATTTCCCAAACTTGTGAGAGGACTCATGAGCATAGGCAGCACAACCCCATGGCTTAAGAAAACTTAAGTCCGGTGTTCTAACTGTCCATAACTCATATGAAGTGGAAATAACCGATTTGGAAGGCATCCGGTTAAGTATATTGGCAGCAGTTAACAACACATCACTCCAAAAAGTGATGGGTAAGTTAGCATGCGCCATCATGGACCTAACCATTCCAGTATGATTCTGTTTCTTCTCTCCGCAACACCATTTTGTTGAGGAGTATATGGAATAGACAACTATCTTTCTATTCCTTTTTCATCACATAATTTTCTGAACTTATCAGATAAATATTCTTAACCTCGATCGGATCTAAATACCTTTATTTTCCTGTCTAATTGATTTTCTACCAGGTTCATAAACCTTCTAAAACAACTTATGCTTCAGATTTATGAGAAATCAAATAGACATATCCGAATCAAGTAGAATCATCTATAAAATTGATGAAACAAACAGCCCCTTGCCTTCCTCTCACATTCATTGAACCACAGATGTCCAAATGGATTAAATGCTGAGGAAATTCAGCTCTTTTACCTTTTCCAAATGGTCTCCTTGTCATTTTCCCTACTAGGCAATGCTCACATATGGACAAATCAACTTTTTCAATATTGCCCAACAAGCCATTTTTGGCTAGTCTTTTCATATGTCGTTGGCCCATATGACCAAGTCTAGCATGCCATCATATTCACATCATTATCATATAAGATAGAAGACGTGAAACAAGGGGATAACATATTGACATCATCACAGTCAACATTTAGTACAATAAAACCATTCAGTAAGTGACCACAACCATAGTAGTTTGTATCTAAACACAAATCTACACCTTTATTATGGAAGTTCATACCAAAAACAAGCTTAACCAACACTAAGACAGACACTTAAAATTTCGACGAATCTCTGGAGCATATAGAACATCAAGGTGCGTCAATCACTCATGTTCTATTGGTCAGTGCCAATTCCTTTACATCAGCTCTAGAGTTGTTTCCGATATGGATCCACTCAGTTCCAGTTGGTACTCGTCGGAATTCCACAAAGGATCCTCTATCCTTTGCTATATGGTCTGTCGCTCCTGAATCTACATTCCACAAAGGATTGGATTCAGCCTATAATGCAGAACTTGACACATAAGCAAAGTTCTCAAATGTACAAGAGATGCATTGCTTCTTTGGCTCACGACAGTCGCGAGCATAGTGACCTCTCTTGTCACAATTGTAACATCACACCCTTGACATTTTCTTTACTTGAGGACGCTTTCCTCTCTCTTGTTGGTTAATTCTTGATTTCTTGCAATAAGGACTTGATCCTTTGCATTTCCACATATTGAACGAATCAATACGCTTGTGCTTAGAGCACAAAGCCCTTTCTGAGCTAGAACCAGCATAGCAAATGTCTATTTTCGGCTCAAATACCGTTAGGCGGTCCTCTACTAGCTCAAGGTGGTGCACGACACCCTCAATATCTTCCATAATGTGGTCAAGAGCTTCTAGTGCTTCTTGCTTTTCAGCACATATTGAATCTTCATATTCAATATTTCACAATTATTGCCGTTCATATCAGGCAATTACATTCTTAGTTCTTTGAACCATCGTTACGAACACATCGAGACATACATGCACGAATTATTAATGCCTATCATTTATGCATCCCTATTTGCATAGACCCATCATATTAATAAATAATTTCAAGTAAGGCTTCGAATCAAAAGGTCACTATGTTTCCAATCATCCTCCAAAAATCCTAACTTAAAATTATTATTAATATAATTATCTTATGCAAATAAATTCTATGAAGTTACAAAAACTTCTATTACTACCCACCACTAATTACCCACAGCAACCAACAATAACAGAAAGCAACAGATAATTGACATACAATTAAAAACAATAATGCTTTCAATTAACACAATTAGGTAGTAATCATTACATAATTAATCAAAGAAATAAATAGGGAATGTCCATTCTAATCTATCAGCCATAATATCTGAGAAATTTGAAGGCACATTTGCCAACCATGGAAAAAATTTTGGAGAGCTTTCATGTCGCCTCCAAGGCGCATTCACTCGGCGCCATGTGGCGCTCAATCTAAGGGTTGAAGTTTTGGCCAACTCAATCCTATAATACTCTCTTACAAAAGTTTCCACCAGCCTCCTATAACCCGGGACCACGTTGACTTCCCATAGCCGATCCAACACTGCTTGCCATTCAGGTGGAAGAGTGTTCATCAAAGCCGGCACCTTCTCAAAATCCGGCATAAGATAACCATTCCAGATGATTTCCTGTATCATCTTATTGACCTTGACCACATGTGATACTAAATCACCATCATGCCACTGATAATCAGCTAACTCTGTCATCAGCCTCTTAAGTCTTGCATTTCCCTCGTCCGTTCTCGGGATTGCAGGTAACCTTGCATAACGCATCATAGTTCCTGCAACAAATGCAGAATTAAAAATGGATTACTTATAATCCATAATTAATATAAGAGAAAATACATAATTTTCCAAAATTCATGCAACAAATGCAGAATTAAAAAAAAAATGGATTACTTATAACCCACATAGGCATGACTGAAAAAAGAAAACAAATTTTTTTTTTCCGGGTCAACGGTCAACGGTCAAAGTCAACGGTTAACGGTCGTCGGTCAACGGGTCAACGGTCGGTCAACGGGTCGGGTCAAAGGGCGCAGGGTCGGAGCGGTCGGACCGGTTGCGACGGTCGAACCGGTCGGACCGGACGGGCCAGTCGGACCGCTAGCGCGGACCGACCGCACGTGCCTCGCGCGTGCGGTGGATGACGTCACGCAGACGTCATCCGGCACGTGCCGGGTGCGTGCCTCGTCCGCGAGTCGGGTCGGGTCGCCGGTCGGGGTCGGGTCGCCGGCCGGTGACCGTCCGGCGAAACGTCGTCGGCGATGACGTCATCGGTGACGTCATCCGAACGGTTACCGACCGTTGGATGACGTCACGGTGACGTCATCACGTGACGTCAACACGCGTTGGTCCGCGGACCGGCGCGTGCCGGTTCGCCGGCCGCCGGCGCGCAAGTGCCGGTTCGCCACTGGCGCGTGTGGCGCACGCGCTGGCGAAGCCGGCGCTTCCAGGCGCGTCGCGCCCACGCGCAGCGCCTTCCGGCCGCGCGTGTGGGCGCGTGCAGCGGCTCCCGGCGGCGGTCGACACATCGCCGGACTCGTCTCGACGTCTCGCTTCTCCCAGTGCCTTCAGAATTTGATTTCGACTTACGAAAACTCAGAAAAAAGGCCGAAAAGCGCTCGGGTGTCGGGATTTTCGCCCGGTTCCGTACGGCCGAAGGGATTTCGAGAAAAATCAATCAAAAACATCAGAATTGATCGGGAAAAACGTGAAACAGGGCTCTGATACCAATGTTGGGAATAACGGATCCCCGAAAACCGGATTCGACACCGAATCAAACCCCTAAATCAATGCGGAAGACGAAGCCCGGGAAAACACGTATCACCGATCGTAAAGCACACCACGGATTCGAGCGTACCTTGTTAGCCACAGATTAAACACCAATGCCGAAGATCGAGGAAGAAATTCTGATCCGATGATGTCAATTCGACTTGAATAGGGAAACGGCGTCGCCTTAAGCGTTTGGGAGAAAAAGAGAGGGAAAGGAACGTACGTTGGAATTGTTATGCCAAGAGTTGTCTTCTCTCTCTCTCTCCTTCCTTTTATACCTTCCCCCTCCACGGGCCCTATTCCCGTGGGCCGGGCCCTTTTGGGCCCAACTTGAGCGGATGGGCCTTAAGCCCATCTCATAAATCCATCAAGACTCTTGACATAAAGCACACCAACATCACTTCGCTACCAAATTCCTTATGGAAGGCGAGGAACTTGAGGCACCCGCATCTTAACTGGTTCTACATTGACTTGAAGAAAATCCTCAAGGCTTGTAGCAACAATGAACTCCAAACCTTGAGGTCAAGGAGAACTTGATGAGGGACCACATGGACAGCTTGACCACGCTCATCACACTCAAGCTCTACTTGTAACGCTCGGATACGGACACCTGAGGCGCTGCAGAAACAGCAGTAGCCGATTGGATCAGCTCCGAGCTCACCAATCTCCAGTCCTTGACCTTTGGGGTGATCCAAGAAGCCAGGCCTACAAAAGAAGACGGGCCGACCAAAGAAGACGAGCCCCTGAAGGAAGAGGCAAGCCCGCTAAATCGCAGATAGGCCCATTACCAAAGGCCAAAAAACATCACGACCTATTCGATCTCTACTTGGTGGGCCAACTCAAAAAACCCATTTGGACAGAGCTCCTGCCGGGCTCACTCAGGTTTTTTTTTTTTTTTGCGGGGGGGTGTGGGGCGCTATCACTCAGGGTATTGACTCTGTCAGGTTCGAAGGTGAAGATAGACATGATGCCCGAGTTGGGTGGTCTCCTAAGGAACCTGCGGACACTCAGGCTCTTGGCCAATTCTTTCCTGGGCACTAGTCTGATATTCATCAAAGATGGCTTTCCGAGCTTCATGATCTTGAAGATTTGGACGTTCCCTAAGCTTGAGAAGGTGATTATTGAACAAGAAGCAATGCTACATCTCAAAGAACTCGAGTTTAGGCACCTCGACATGATGACAAAAGCTGAAGGGATCAGCGAATGTAAGAATTTGGAGAATATTTGTGTGGTAGTAAAAAAGGGTGTTGACGATTTTGTTGACCATCTCAAGGATGTAATAGGACAGAGGACGTCTGAGTACAAGAGAGAAGACAATGACGAGGATGACAGGTATGGGACCATATTAAATCTCGAACATGATGAAAATGTTTTTATAAATTGACAATTTCAATAATTACTTCTTAGTTATTAAAAATAATGATAAATATTAGGGACGAAATAGGAGAGATTTTCTATTTACACGTTGAAAAGGAGGTGGATGACAATTGCAGGTATGGAACAATATTAAATCTCAAACATGTTCTTTATGCATGATGATAAAATTGTTTTTATAGAATTGATCATTTCAATAATTACTTATTAGTTATCAAGAAGAACCATAAAAATCAGAAACGAAAAAGGAGAGGTGCTGTATGTGCACTGTTGAAAAGAACACCAAGAGGCCCAAATCCGTGGATGACAATGACAGTCATGGAACATGTTATTTACACATGGTGATGAAAATGTTTTTATAGAATTGATAAATGTTCACTAGTGATTAAAAACTACAATTATATTTTTTGTCGGATAAGAATTATGTTGGCTCATTTACGGGACTAAGTCAATACATACTAAGAAACTATTAAATCTACGATGAAATATGGACAAGTTGATAATATGCGTATAAGCATAGGCTTCAATTTTTCCGTGAGCGTGTATTTCAAATATAACTGATGTCTAAAGTGCAATTGAATCTTAAAATTTGTAAACTTTGTAATTATATGCCAAGAGTAGTGAACATTGGGTATCTCCATCAATTTAAAAGCCAAGTCGAAATCCAGAAGAAAAGTGATGATTCTCCTCATATTGCTTTTACTTTTCCATATTAGATTAGATAAGCCCACGAATGTTCTCATTCATTAGCTATAGAACGTAGCAAGACGATGCGCTGATCACATGCAGCAATTCATGTTGAGAAATCAAGTGGGTGTGCAAGTAAAATAATCACTTTATTTTATATAAGCAATATTGCAAACTCTTTACACACACCACTCTCATACACCTCTCACACCTCACACAAACACAATTCCTTGCACACACCCACTCACTCTTTCTCACTCTACACTTCACGCCACCTACTCCCACCCACTCACACACTCACGTACACACCCCACACTTTACGTACACACACTCTTCACACTTCTTACACACTCAAGGGGCAAGAGCCCCTATTTATAGGAGGTAAAGTCGGTGACTTTGCTGGCCTTCTACACTATTCTGCAAGTAATATTTTATTACAAGTTGTTGGTCAACAATTGCGGCTGAAGCTGAAGAATTATCTAGAGAGAAAAGCCTGGAGAAGTGGCGAGAGATCCGGCCGAGTAAAGAGAGAGAGAGATCTGGAGAGTTCTAGGAGAGAGAGGCGGTGATCTTCTCAACACTCCCCCTCACCGACTACTCTCTCTTAATTTAGATATAGCAGCCGTATTGATATTGCTTTTGGACTCTTCAACTGTCTCCCTCCGTTCAGCATATTGTAAAGCTTCCTCAGATGTGGATGGCTCTATAGCTCCATCTTCTGTTGCTTCTCCTACTGTGTCTTTCCATTGAGTTTTATGATCCTTAAATTTTTGCAATGCCAATTCATTTTGCCCATTAATCTCCTTTTCCTTCTTCTCACTCAATTCGATCTTCGTATTTAGCATATCTCCTCTAAGAATTTTGAGATTGGAACTCATCCGGTCAACCCTCTCATTTGTGACTTTCATTTCATGCTTCAATCGATTCAATCCCATCCGAAGCACTTCAATGTAGACCCCTTGATCCTTTTCCTCATAAAATTTCTTCCCCTTGATCTTATTCCACCGATCCTTACACCACGGGATGTAGGGTGTAGATGGCCTCCTTTTCTCAAAGAAAACTTTCTTTTTCTCCTTCATTTGTTCGTTGTCTCTTCCGATATGATTAATTCGGAACATCATAGCGGGCTTGAGATCCTGAAGCTTCTGCAACTTCTTGAACTCACATCGAAACTTCTCTAGCTCCCTTTCTTTTGCCTTGAGCTCTCCATCCTTCTGCCTTATCATCTCATCCATTTTCTTCAACATATTCTCCATCTTTGCCTTCTCAACTTTCAGCTTCTTTATCATATCTTGCATCTCATGCAATTTCTTTTCACGACTGTTTGTTGGCATTTGCTTCTTCAAGTTCTCCCTTGGCTTGCTCTTATTCGGGATCGTGATGGAACCTGTCGAATTATCCAACTCAACTATACAAGCTGTTGCAAGCTCTTCTCGTTCCTTTATTGCAACAGGTGCTTGAAAATCCCATTCTTCTTCGCTTTCAATCTCCTTCTTGCAGGAAGTGACGACATTTCCTTCTTCCTGCCTGTACCAACAGAATCTGGCAATATGTCCTACCTTGCCACAAACATAGCACCGTTTGCTACGTCTTTTGTTGCTCTTATCTTCATCGTCATCGTCGTTGTGATCTTGACGAGCTCCCCTTGGTTGATAACCCTTCTCGTTTGGCTGCCTCCGCCAATCTCCATGATTTTTCCATGGCTTGCCATCTCTTGTACCTGCTCTATTTCTATTCTGGCCTTTGAACCCTCTTTTATTACTGAAGAGGGCACTTTCATTCTCCTTAATTGAGACCTTAGGGATTTGTTTATCTAAGGCCTCTTGATTGGCCAATATATTTTCCAACTCAGTTAGAGTTGGCTCATTTGCCCATCCACGAGTGGCCGTAACAATACTGTTATACTCCGGCCTTAACCCATGAATTATTATTCTTCTCATTCTTGTCTCAGAGATGGCATTCTCAGGATCTAATTTTGAAATTTCTTCGCAAATAGATTTAACTTTAGAAAAGTATTGACTTACCATCATTCTTTGTTGCGAGATTGAGAGGAGCTCGTTCTCCAGGCATTGTAACTTGGCATCGTTTGTCCTTGCAAACAGCGTTGCCAAGTTATCCCAGGCCTCCTTCGGGGTCTTCGCACTCTTTATGTGTTGCAATAATTCATCATCAACAGTCACGGCAAGAACGTAAAGAGCCTTACCTGACTTGACGTTCCACTTTCTTAGATCACTATCATTTGTGGGTGGTGTGGTGTTGTTGCCACCACCAATATCCCATAAATCTTGTCCAAGCAAATAATACCGTATGCGGGTACTCCAATTATTATAATTAAAGTCATTAAGCTTCTCCATCCCGTTCACCGGACTCGAGAAATCCACCATGGTGACTTGAGTATAATGCCCGCACTATACCAAGTAAGCCTGGTCCCGGACCAACCGACTTCACAATCCCAGATTGTGCACTGGTAGAACTCCGACGTCCTTCGCTTCTTCGCTCCTTGGCTCGACGATCCCTGACCGCCTTGCTCACTTACAATGGTCCCCGACCACTGTTTTCACACGGCCTCCAACGACCTGCTCTGATACCACTTGTTGAGAAATCAAGTGGATGTGCAAGTAAAATAATCACTTTATTTTATATAAGCAATATTGCAAACTCTTTACACACACCACTCTCATACACCTCTCACACCTCACACAAACACAATTCCTTGCACACACCCACTCACTCTTTCTCACTCTACACTTCACGCCACCTACTCCCACCCACTCACACACTCACGTACACACCCCACACTTTAGGTACACACACTCTTCACACTTCTTACACACTCAAGGGGCAAGAGCCCCTATTTATAGGAGGCAAAGTCGGTGACTTTGCTGGCCTTCTACACTATTCTACAAGTAATATTTTATTACAAGTTGTTGGTCAACAATTGCGGCTAAAGCTAAAGAATTATCTAGAGAGAAAAGCCTGGAGAAGTGGCGAGAGATCTGGCCGAGTAAAGAGAGAGAGAGATCTGGAGAGTTCTAGGAGAGAGAGGCGGTGATCTTCTCAACAATTCAATCATTATTTTTTTCTTTTTTGGGTAAATCAACGAGTTTCTATTTACAGAAACTATTAAGAGCGGGATGGTTGTCTCTAATATAATCCTTTACCGGCCGTGTCGGGTCCCCAATAAACACGCGTATGAGTAGACGAGTGGCGGACCATCAAGAACACATATTAGGGACAGCTTTTCTGGCTTTGAGGGATGGTTTCGCTTGTCACCATTCATCATGTTTTCAGCAGTGCAGCAGACCGTCACAAGAAGTCCTTAGGGTGCATTTGATTTAACATCTTAAAACTCATTAGAAAAATGCAAAACAATTTAGCCTAAAAGACTTTGGATAGATGCAAATATCATTTAGTAAATCATGCTTTGAGAAACAATTTTGAGAAAAATGTCGTTTAATAAAAAAACACATTTGAAAAGCCATTTGGATAAGTAATATTGGTTTTTTTAATTTTATTTGTTTAAAATTGAAAAAAAAAAAAGAATGCAACTTTTTAAATATAAATTTTGACAATAATGCTAAAAAAATCAAATACATATAATTTCTTTTTAAAAGACCAAACCCTTTGTTGGAATTTTTTTAATTTTTTATTTGTTTAAAATAAAAAAATAAAAATAAAAATAATGAATGCAACTTTTTAAATCCAAATTTTGACAATAATTCTAAAAAAAATCATGTGTTTAAAAAGACCAAACCTTTCGTCAGAATTTTGTAATTTTTATTTGTTTAAAATTGAAAAAAATAATGTATGCAACTTTTTAAATATAAATTTTGACAATAATGCTAAAAAATCAAATATATATAAATTCTAAAAAATCAAGTATATATAATTTATTTTTAAAAAGAAATTATATTCTATATTTTCTCCCCGGTTGATTCTATTAGGCGCAATCCAAATAATCTATGCAACTTTAACATCTCCTAGTCAACGTAATTAAAAAAAAAAAAAAAGAATAGCCTATTCCTCTATATCTCATATGGGTTTCATAATGGGAAAATATCACAAATAGTCCCCATACTATTACTTAATGTGCAATTTGGTCCCTAAACTTTCGATCGGCTCAATTTAGTCCCTGAACTATTGACAAATGTCCGATTTGGTCCCTGAACTTTCGATCGGCTCAATTTGGTCCATGAACTATTGATAAATGTCCGATTTAGTCCTTCGTTATTGTTTTTACTTCTTTTTTTTTTTTTTGCTTCTTCTCTCTTCCCTCTGCCGGCTCCGACGGAGGGAAGTCAGTGTCCGGCGAGGGTCACCCTCGCCGGCGTCGAGCGAGGGGCTCCTTCGCCAGATCTGCGAGGGAGCCCCTCGCCTAGCCCAGCTACATTACCCCCCCCCCCGGCACATAGGGTTTCAGGGAAGGTAATAGCAACGATGCGTTTGGGCCGCAACTTGGCTGGTTGTCGAGGGACCGAGCGACAATAGCAACCGACATCGGGCCAAGGGATTTCAGGGCTACTGGGCTGGTGGCTGGTTGACAAGGTGGCTAGACAAGGGCTTGGTTTCAGCAACGGCGTCGGGGGGTGGCAGGGATGGCATGGCTCAACGCAGGTGTCGGGCACCATCGACGGCACCTTCTCCCTCACAGATCTGGCGAGGGAGCCCCTCGCCGACGTCGGGCGAGGAGCACCCCAGCGTCGGGTGAGGAGCACCCCAGCGTCGGGTGAGGGGTTCCTCGCCAGATCTGCAAGGGAGACCCTCGCCCGACGCCGGCAAGGGCGACCCTCACCGGATGCCGGCTTCCCTCCTCCAAAGCCGGCGGAGGAAAGAGAGAAGAAGCACAAAAAGAAAAAAAAGTAATGAAGGACTAAATCGGACATTTATCAATAGTTCATGGACCAAATTGAGCCGATCGAAAGTTCAGGAACCAAATCGGACATTTATCAATAGTTCATGGACCAAATTGAGCCGATCGAAAGTTCAGGGACCAAATCGGACATTTATCAATAGTTCAGGGACTAAATTGAGCCGATCGAAAGTTCAAGGACCAAATTGCACATTAAGTAATAGTATGGGGACTATTTGTGACATTTTCCCTTTCATAATTATTGGAATTGGCTCGATAATTAATACGGGACTCAATGGAGCCATTTTACAAATAATCTCTCGTGGATTTATCAACACTGCTCTTTTTTTCTTGACAGGAACGAGCTATGATCGAATACGTCTTGTTTATCTCTACGAAATGGGTGGAATGGCTATCCACCTTCCAAAAATATTCATGATGTTTAGTATCTTATCAATGGCTTCCCTTGCATTACCAAGTATGAGTGGTTTTCTTGCAGAATTGATAGTGTTTTTTGGAATAATTACTAGCCAACAATATCTTTTAATGCTGAAAATAGTAATTACTTTTGTAATGGCAATTGCAATGATATTAACTCCTATTTATTTGTTATCTATGTCACGCCAAATGTTCTATAGATACAAGTTATTTAATGTTCCAAACTCTTATTATTATTATTTTTTAGGCCGCGAGAGTTATTTGTTTCCATCTCTATTCTTCTACCAATAATGGCTATTGGTATTTATCCAGAGTTCGTTCTTTCACTATCTGTTGACAAAGTCGAAGCTATTATATCTAATTATTTTTATCAATAGTTTTCATCAATAAAAGAAAAAAGAAAAAAATAATCCTATTATTCTTTTTAATATTGTTGTTGTACTATGAAAAAAAAAAAAGTATTTTTTCTCTTAAGTAAAGTAAAAAAAAAAAAAAAAAAACTGGAATTGTAAACATATATTTTTGGTCTTTATGAGAACCTTTTGAATCAAGTGTTGTAGTGATTCAAATGGTTCTCGACAGCCTACATGAAGTAGGAAGTTTTCTTATCTTCTATTCTTACTTATTTTTATATTCTATTTCTATATAGGCTTGGCTTGTTCTATGTTTGTATTTGTCAGATCTTTTTTAATTTAATTAGATCTTAATGTAAATTAAATGAACCATAACTATGTAATCCTATTCCTAATGAATAGGCCCCAAAATAGCATATCCAAATTATAAGCCTATAGAAGCCACAATTGAACAATTTAGACTTTCCCAATTTTTATTTGTTTGAGTATGTAAATAAATTGCAAATAGGGTCCAAGTAATAATGCCCAAGTTTCCTTTGGGTCCCAAGTCCAATATGACCCCCATGCCTCATTAGCCCATACTGCTCCCAAAAGAATACCTATGGTTAAAAAGATAAACCCTAGACTAATAATACGATAACTCCACTAATCTAGTTGTTGAATCAGTTGAGCCCTGTAATAATTTCGAGAAGAACAAAAAGAAGTGGTTAGTAAAACATTGCTTCTTTCATTTTGATCTTTTTAGCATTTATATATATTTGATTTTTTAGCATTATTTTAGCATTTAAAAAATAATAATGAGGGCAAAATTGGAAATTTGCAGAATGAGTGAGGGTAGTTTTGGAAGAAAAAAATGAGTTTAAGCATTTGACCAAATGCTAAAAGTCCATTGCTAATTCCTATTAGTATTGGGCTTTCAACCTTCTAATGCTGACTTTTACTTGAAAATTACTTCAAAAAGGTCATCAAACGGTCTGGTATTTCTTCAAGGGGCTTTAGAGATTGAAAGTTCCTTGGAAATACTAAATCAAACACATCATTCGTTCATTTTGGTCAATAGGATGTCATAGACAATATGGATCTTTCTCTCCAAGCTGAAGAATTGCCCACGGTTTTTCTTCTTTTACACCGAGTCTTAAAATTGTATGCCAATTTCTTCCCTTATTTTTTTTAACATTCAGTTCGTGTCGGAGCCAGACTTTGCACACTTCCACAAGCAACTTGCTCTTTATACTTGACTTCCTCACGTGCATGTACCTATATATTTGTTAGATAATCAATGAAGTGCGACGGACAGATCTCATTCATCTTTCAGGACTATTGTTAGTGGAGTGACGAGATGCACATTAAGCCCAACATCTTTGCATTTGGTTGTTAACTTAACTTTGATTATTACCATCAAAATTCCAAACTTGCTGTTTCAGGAACAAAATCGTAACCGAAAGAGCAAGGCCAGGTATAAGGGTCACACCTTGACTCCTAGAACTATAGGGGAAACGATATGCCCATCCTCCTATTTGAAGGACGTAGCTTCAAATTGCTATAGATGAAAGCTAGATCTATGGGTTGACACTGCGAAACATAACGATAGGATATGGACTAAACACAGCAAGACACAAAATGAAAGTTATGGGTTGACACTGCGAAACATAACGATAGGATGGACTAAACACAGCAAGACACAAAATGAAAGTTTTGACAGTGATAATACTGCAAAGACAAGTGGTCGAACAATTAAATAAACAGAACAATGATATAAATATGATACCCAATTTATGTGGTTCGGCTAGTGTGATTTATATCCACTAGGGAGCAGCATAGGATTCCACTGTGTCGCAACCCGATCTCGCCACCCTCGATCCCTCACCATCACAAGGAGAGAAAAAGGAGAAATGTCGGATTTAGGTGTACTTGATCTCAAGAGTTCCCTCACAGCTTGCATTCCAAAAGACGTCATCACATCGCCTTTTAGATCAAGCCTTTCATGAGTTCCCTTCACGAGATCGTGAGCTCTCCAAGCTCATACCCCACGTGACAGCAGAGGTCGCGATCCATATCCACATGGGCGACACACCTCAAGAGAAGAAATCGGGTATGGATATTGGATTTAAGGGTACCTTTACCATGGTAGCTCTCTCGACAGTATGCTTCGCCTATAAGGATGACATCACTTCATCCTTTAGGGTACTCCCATGTCGAGTATGCTAAACCATGGTGAGTTTCATCGAAACTTGTACCCTGCGCAACAAGGTTATTTATACGGTCTAGTTGTTTATGACAACCTAAAATTAAGATAGAAGTCACCACTAGTCTCGTTTTGGGGATCAGCTAGAAAACCCAATCGATGGTCGGGAGTGTTCCCTCAATTACTACGCAACCAAATATTTAAGTTTGGGGATTTGGGTTACGTTAATATTTCTATTAGCGCCCTTTTGATACCTAAATAGTATATTGTGTTTTCCTAACGTGTCCATGTGTTTCTTCTTACATTTTTGGGATCGTTAGTCCTAAACTAAGCGATCATGCGTGGTTGGTCATTTTCATACTATTTTATTTCTAGAAAATCAAGAAAAGAAAGCAATCAATGGAATTGAAATTATGAGACGATAAGTAAACAATCAACAAAAGCAGTAAATCTATCATGCAATCCTAGAAAATATAAAAGAGAAACATAATTGAAAAATATGAGAGGAAAGAGAAAACCCGTAACTCGTCAGGCTTTATACAACAAATGAAACCCGAGACATATGTGAGGGGAATAAATAGTACATGATAATGGTCGGAATGGACATCGACCTCCACTGTTTCCGTGCTTTCTCCATCTTTGGGGTCATAATCTAAACCTAATCTAGAAACCTATAACAAAGTGCATACAATGGAAAGAAACAAACATACACATCAAAACAATCAAAAACACATCATGTCAAGATCAATCATTTAAAGAAAGTTCAAAATGAAAGTCAAATTTTAGGACCTTGGGGTCGGCCTTTGTCTTTCATGCAAGGGTTCCACTAAGACACCTACCTAATCCATTTTTGTGACTTTTAACAATTGTTGACCAATTGTGCTCTTGCATGGCCAATAACACTTATAAGCCTCCTAACCAAGCGATCTATGTGATTACAAGGTTTTCCCTCAATATCATGCATTGATCTTACCATTTATCTAAAAGTCACATGCATTGCAAAAATTTAAACATGCAGGTAGGTCTTTTGGACCTTATTTCTCAACTAATCCAACATATGAGTAAGTCGTTGGTGGATCCCTTATTACCAAAGTCATGTGCCAATCACAAACGCATACGTTTCTAATAAATAGCATGATTATATGTATGAGGGGTACATGTGATATTTCAAGAAACATATTTTGAAACCATCCATAAAAGGTTTTGAGACAAAGTGATGTCTTAGTTATGAAAGCCATTCAATTGCCAAGGTTAGCTCGGGGCTCTCATAAATGCACTCACAAGCATCGCAAGCATTTTGAATATAATTCAAACCATGATTTTCACAATGTCAAATCAAAATTTTAAACAAGTTTGAAAAATATTTGAGATTAAGGAATATCTAGGCTATGGAATACATTCAATTGCCAAAGCTAGTCTGGGGCTCGCATAAATGCACTCACAAGCATCACAGGCATTTTGAATATGGTCTAAATCACCACTTTTCCTTAAGCCAAATCGAGTTTTGGAAAAGAATTTCTTACATGTAACTTGTTTTTTTTCATGAAATATTACATGTATTAAAGTATTTTTTGAAAGATGCAATTTTGAAAATGTCAATTGTTTAACAATAAAGATCAAAGCATTTAAAACAACTTCCATGAAGATGGCATGGTCTAATTTCATGCACAAACTAACCTAAAAGGTATAACTAAACAGTCACAATCATGTTTATATCAGGAAATTTCAAAACAAGCATATAAAGACAACAAAATTGAGTAATACCCATTGACAACCTGACTATGGAAATTTTTCCTAATATGTACGATATGATAATGAACAAATTTTGTGAGGGAAGCTTTTCTAAACAAGCTACACATGATTTTACAAAAATCAGACAATGAGCAACAGCATATCAGAAATTTGTCAAATCAGCAAGACACTCAGCAAATATCACAAGGATTTGTCCTATCAAAGCAAGTCTAAAAATCACTAAATTTTCACACAACATATTGAATATGTTGACAAACAAGTTTTGTTAAGAGACTAAGCGTAGAACCTAAAAAAAAAATGAAACAAAAATATCAAAGGTCTGTTAAACATGGGTTAGAACAAGGGTCTGAATTTGATCCCATGTCCAGATTCTAATCTAGTTTTGAAAAAAAAATGAAAAGTAGTCCAAATGATGAGCGATTGGCATGAAATTAGCGGCATTGAAAACTTCTAAATGTGCTTTTCAACTTCCTAGAAAGGTTTGAGTCCAAACTAGGTCAATTAGGTGCTTTAAGATCAATATTTCAAAAGGAATGCATGTCAGTAACTAAAACTCAGAACACAATCATGCATTAATAAATCTCAAAATCATTCAAATAGTACACAAATGGCATGAAAAAATCACATGTGACTTAGAATTAGATGTGACAAACAATTTGGGTAATCATCTACCCTTGAGTCGGCATGAGAAGATGTCATACAATTCAATGACAAAACAAGATGACTCAAGATTCATGATGAAATGCTTGAGAGTTTCTTGATGAACATATGCTCTTGCAGCACAAATCTAACATGCAAAATGACACTCAAATGCAATGATGTGAACATGTACTCAAGCCTTGTAACATGAGGTTTAAGTGTCAAGAAGACATTATCTCAAAATTTAGTCTCTAAATGTATCAAACAAGCATGGTAAGATACATAAATGGCAAGATTTCATTTCATTATTGATTTCACAGAACATGCACAATTTCAGCCATCTCAAGACGTGCAAAAATCTTACAAAAATCCTGCATATAAAACATGCAATGATGAACGCTTTCTCGTTAAGGATTCAAAACCTAAATATGATCACATGAATCATAGTAAAAATGACAAAATAGAGATGTACATTTACGCTATATATTGATGCAACATGTTTTAACCTTAACTCATGCGATTGATTCACTTGCCAATGTCAAGACTTTACAAAGCATGCCTCAATTGAACATATGTATCATATATTTCAACTCTCATGAAGGAGGTGCATTTGTGGACTCAAATTAATCAAAACAAAATTCGGACCAATGCAGGACAGACTGTCCTATATTCAGATCTAAGTGATTTTGACCTAACTAAACATGCCTAAAAATATCCAAAAAAAAAAAAGGATATGCACAACACTAATACGAGTAACTTTCATGAAGGAAAGTTATTTCAGAACTCAACAAAAAAAAATCAATACAAAAATGACAAAATCAGATATCAATACGGAACAGATCGACCTAGGCTTAGATCTGAGTAGATCTGACCTAGTTAAGCACATCCAAAAATCATGAAAAAAAATACAGGATGTGCCCAAAAGGATTTGAAACAAAACTCATGAAGGCAAGATTATCCCAAAATCATCACAAAGGCTACACAAAAATAATAAAGTCTCATTTCGGAGCAAAAATAGAATCGAAAATTCAATTGAGCTACAGCAGAATTGTTCATCTTCGGAGATGCTGTTTTAGGGTCAAATGACGCTCGATTGGGGCGTATGACCTATTGTTTCGAAGATCGGGATGTCTATTATATAATCCTAAAAGAACTCGAGTTGAAACGAGATTGTTTCAGACCTTGTTTTAGCTAAACAGTAACCTAGGTATAGACATACGAAAATTACAAATTCATATATCTAACACTCAATCAAACACAAAATCGTTCTCAATCAATCCTCGATCTCACCAAATCATCAAATGATCACATAAGCTTCAGATCTAAACATATTTCATAAATCTACCTGTGAATCCTAGCCCCGGTTGGATACGCCATCCTCGCTTCATCGGATTCGAGTTTAAGATTTTTACCTTTCTTGCATTCTCATCTATTTTTTTACGCAATCAGACAAAGCCTTCACCGCCAGAGCTCAAACAGCACTTCGAAGTTGATGAATGGACGTCGTGGATCACCAAGGAAGCGACTGGACTGCCGATTTAGGTGCCAAAACAAAACCGGTCCAAAACTAGACATGTTTGGACACCACCGGAGGAGATCGGACTCGGACAAGAGAGATTTGGCTCTTACCGAAGTTTGATCTGGCTCCAATCACCACTAGAAACGAAAGACGAAGGGGCTAGATGGTGGTGCAGGGCTGAAGACCGCCAATGGGGGCTAAAATCGGCGCGAAAAGCCCGCGAAGAGAGATCCGATCGGATTGAACTAGAGAGAGAGGGATCCCTGGTTTTGGCGCAAAAACATAGAGAAATAGATAGATAGAGAGAGAGAGAGAGAGAGAGAGAGAGAGAGAGAGAGACCTCTAGAAAGAAAGAATTTCATGCAAAATGAAAAAGCCCCTAGAAAATGGAGGGAAAATTCATTTATATACCCCCAAAATTAAGCGATTTTGATCGTCGATTCAATCTAATGGTCAAAATTTCGATTTCAAAGGCTCCATCATGATCTCGAGGTGTTAAGTAATTGATCTAGTAGATTTGATTTGCAAAAAACCAAGCCAAAATGAAGAATTGCGTCAAAATGTCCAACTAGAGGTTAATTTGTAATTTGATGTAATTCAAGGATCAATTTATGGAAATTGAAGGTTCATAAGTGAAATTGACATTAAGAGAATTCCAGAACCGGTCTTCGGAGGTCAGGAACCGGCCAAAAAGTGACTGAACTGGCCAATCCCACCGACGGCCGATTAGACCGGTTAGATCGATTCGATTTGGTTCAGCCGGATTTTGATATGTTCTTACCAAGTTTGGTTTGGTTCCGGCTATTTTGTCCACGTGGGACCCCCTGTGGGTCTAAAATTTATGCAATTTGATCTATAAATGACCAAATTGAAAAGGAATTTTATCTTTTTTAAGAAGAAATTGGTCAATTAAGATATAATTAAGCTAATCAAACTTTATGAACTTGATTTAAGGGTTTTTTATTGACCTAATTGAATTATTATAATGAAAAACAACATGTTGAAACCATGGATGCTTTGAATTGGGCCTAAATGGCTAAAATGGTAAAATTTGCAATTTAATGGACAAAATTGCAAATTAAGTAAAATTGAACTCAAGTAGTATCACAATTGCCCTATCTAATGAGCTAGCCATATGTAAGATCTTTTATCATATTCAAATTGACCTTGAATTGAAGTGCTCAAGCTTAAGTCAAAGATAGATCTAAGTATAATATTAAAATTAGACCTAGATTTATGAAATTAAACCATAATCATAAATGGGTTAATTCAAATTTTGATGATTGAAGCTTAATTACTTGATTTTCTTATGCTCGGAGGATAAAATTCTTCAAATTGATGAGTTCTGGTGTGAATTTCACAAAATCAATTTCAAATTTTGACTTATCTTAAGAAAATAAGTGAGAAATAATCGTCGGTTTACAAATTATAAAGGATCGATTTTCATTCCCTAATTATGGCTCAAAACAACAATTCACATCTTGACTCAGTAAACCATGAAATTAAATATACAAGCAAATTTCAGATAATCCCTAAATCAAATGTCAAAGAAGAAACTACACCTAATTATGACTAGAATAAAAGTAATTTTATTTTTGGTCAATTTTGACAATTGCCTACTTTTTTTTGTTAAACAATTTTTCTATTCTAGACTTGTTTCGGAATATAAATCCGTTTGATAAATTTTTTCCGTTTTTCTATTTAAAAATAGATTTCATTCTAAAATAGGTTTGGAAAAGAAATCGAAGTAGAAATTTTATACTTCTCTATTTCTAGAATAGAAATGAGAAATAAAAAATTTTCTCATCGTTATCAACCGATCCTTTATCATTGTCGCCGATCCACCGTCGTCGCCGCCCGTTGCCGTCGGCCCCCCCCGCCACGTTGCTACCAGATCCGGTTGCCCCCATCACGCCGTCTGCCGATCCACCGCCCCGCTTGCCGCCACCGCATTGCCGTCACCGCCATTGCTAACCACCGTCCATCATCACCACCATCCACCACCGTCCGAATGGAAGAAATTTTGTATCGTTATCAAACAATTTCTATTTTTAGAATAGAAATTTTGTGTCGTTATCAAACGGTTATTTTTTCTTAGAAACTTTTCTAGAAATAAAAATAGAAAAATTCATTCACCCCTTTAAAACCTAAAACTGAAAAATTCATAAATCAAGATTCTTAATCGAATTTTGTGAAATTTTTTACACAAAAGTCTAATTGGCATTAAAAGAAATGTATTTGTGCATTTTTTTTTTTTTTTTTTCATTTTTGGTCAAAGGTTTGACTAAAAGTCAACCAAATAGCTGATTTTTCCTAAAATGTCGATTTTTTTGTAAAATCTTTGAATTTTCAAGAAATTGATTTGACAAAAGTGAAATTAAAGCTAAATGGAATCTTTTTTGGTAAAAAGTCAATTTTTGACACGTGGTTGACTTTTGGTCAAAGGGCTGACCAAATAGTCAACTTAAAAGTCAACCGTTTGACTTTTCAAGTTTTTTTTGAAAATGAGTTAAAAATTAATTAAAAACGACAATGCAAAAGAAAGAAATGAAAAATGATACTTTTTGGTGGAGAGATGGGGTTCCGTCACGATCAAAAATCCAAATATTGATTTTTTACCTTTTAATGACGTGTCAACTAAAAATCAGGTGCCAATATACTGTAAATTAAGTGATACAACAGAGATACAACCATACCTGAGTAGGGTGTTTTCTCAACCCTAATTATATGCAATAACTCATATAGTATTTTAGCTCTCTTAATTTATTACAAAATAATCTCTCACTTAATCTCGCATAGAAATATACAAATCTCACTTGCAAGATTTGATGTACTTTTTTTTTGGTCAAGAGATTTAATGTACTTCAAATATATAAATTATTGGCGTAATCTTATGAAGAAAACCTTCACTGCAAGAACCGCGAGAAGGCTCACTCTGCCTGCACATCAACCCGGCACATCAAGCTCCCATAAACACACACACACACACACACACACACACAAATGTATACATATGAAATGGCGACTCGAAGCGCAGTAGCTGACTTCAAGATGAAAACGTATATTCAATGTACAAAATCCAAATTCTGTTAACGGTCAGCAAAGTCCAAGTTTAGACTTTCCCTTTCTGATCCTTCTTGGCCGATTTCAACATGGAAAACTAATTTGTCTGGCCCTTTTTTCCTTTTTAATTTCCACACCCAAGAAATGCATGTGATTCACTTTATTTAGGTCTTTTTTTTTTTTTTTTTCGACGAGCTCAAAATCGAGATATATCTCCAGCAAATAAAGAAAATTCCCTCCTCATAAAGCCAAACTTAGTTTTCTATAGACCGGCAAATTATGTGTTGCTGTAGAGATTGCTGTCTTGTGTGGTATTAGGGTATTGAGTTGACGAGATCTTAGATATTTACCTAAGATGATGAGATAGGCCCTTGAAAATCAACCAGTCGATGAAATGGTGTGAGAGCATTGTCTTGCTCTTAGTAGTCTACTTGTATATAAACTACATACTTTCATCACTGTTAATTGATATCACTATATTTTGATCAGTGAATAGCCATCTGAAATCAAAAGCGACCTCGACCTAGACGTTTCTTTAGGGAATAATCAAACAAAATGCTAAACATACTCCATCGGGTACTTTTACCACATTCTCCGGCTTAAGTACAAAGTACCACGAGGAATGACGTGCATATGTCAACCTTCCTGTGGAAAGGAAAACCAAGATCATGGAAAAGTACAAGCATCCCATACTCATAACACATTTCCAAGCAAAGAATGACCAAGGAATATGGTTAGTTCGAGGGAAGGAAAAAGCTAGGCTCTTATGAATATAGCAGCATACCACTGTTTTAACTTTTTACCGCTTTCGAAATCTGAAATATTTGCAAGACTCACCTAAAATTTGCATCCTACCTAGCATATGTAAGTATAGTCTCACTATACCTAGCCACTTTCTAGGTGGCGTATGCATTTTAAGTATAGTTTGTTATTAACAATGTTTTTAAGGGAAAATTTCACCTAAAAGTCTGAAATGAGACTATTTTCTTCAAAAAAATGTCTGAACATTGTCTCAAATTATGCTTCGAATCGGCATAAAAGTGCCACTTTTTGCAGCAATGGCAGGGACATATCTAGTCAAGTGCCATTTCTTCTATTCCTTCTTTTTCTTTCTCTTTTTCTTTTCTCTATTTTCCTTCTTCCTCCCACGTCAAGAAGCTGCTCTGCGACTAAAGGCCTTGGCGTAACTAACATGGTCGACCCTAGGGCCCTTGCCGCGAGCTAAGGTCTAACTATTGTGGCCCAATTTGAGCTCCAGATTTTGCTTCGTATGATGGCAAAGGAATGCAATCTAGTAGTACCCAGTTTTGCTCCCAGAGAGCATTGACATAATTTGGGAAAATGCTTGGCCAGGATCTCTTCTTGTTCCGGCCATCGAAACACTGAGAATTGTTGGTCTAGGTGTGAATTTGCTTGAGGGAGAAGATGAATTCATGTTTTCTTGGGCGCATTGCTGTCTCGGAGTGGAGTACATCTTCAGCGTCCCTTCTCTCATCTTCGAATCCGAAATTTAGCAAAATCAAAATCTTGAATGGCTTATTAATTATGTAACCTATCAATGGCAAAAAGGACCGGATACTTTCTTGTCCCTCGGTCAAGATTTGGATTAGTCAAGAATCAATCAAAGGAAAGGAACAGGTGAACCAGTAGAAGAAAAACATAGAAAACCAACGAAGAAGATGTCGAACAACAAAACAAAGAGCACACACCCTAACCCATCTTACATGGTAACATTTATACCGTGCAATGTTTAATACGTGCTAACGACGTAATATCTATATGAGCACGTCATTCAATATGTAAGATGATGAAATATTCTATTTGAGAAAGTGTTTTTTTTTTTTTTTTTTTTATGGACAAGTTGATGATGCACGGAGGAGCACGGGCTTCACTTCTTCGGCAAGCACGTTGAAGTATAGCTAATATGAGGTGCCATTAAATTATAAAATCCGTAAAATTGTGTATTGTAAATTCGAAATTTTTTTAACTTTGAGTATCTCCATGAATTTGAAGCCGAATCCTTAATTGTAGAAATTTGGAGGAAAAGTAATGATGTTTTTATATTGATTTTAGTATTCTAGTTAGATAAGATAAGTCAATGAATGTTCTCATCCGGTAACTATAGATTATAGAAAGAAGATACGCTAATCACCTGCGGAAATTTAACTATTTACTAATTTCCTGTCGATACGATAAATTGATGGTTCTTATTTTCTGCTTGAAATGAGAAGCTTCACAGGAGTTCCCCTCTATTTACCGGAGAAACTCTCCTTTGCGATGAACGCTTGACATAAAGTTATTGGCATGATTTCGATTATCCAATTAGTTGATTAAGTATTTTCGTCCAATGCGTGTCTGATATGTCATTATTCAAGCTATTTTGCCCGTGCAATATTAAAATTTTTAAGCTAGGTGGAAATTTCATTAAAAAAGATAAATTCTTATTTTTTTGGTCGGTTAAAATATTGAATTCTTGACGCGCTTTTTTTTTTTTTTTTTTATCTCTGCAGCTCCTAGTCCGATTAACGCCGATTGAATTAATTATTTTCACGCATGAGAGCAAAGAAGGAATACTGAGATGGATGTGTAAAACTGTTATATTAAGGGACACCGTAGATTTTCTTCTTCTTCTTTTCCTCAGGGACACCATAGATGTTACGAGCAAAGGACTTTACCCGACCAGTTTTATTTTTATCATAATTATTCCGACAGATACTTTCTCCTCTGTCTCACGGTCAAGCAAAGAATTTTTTTTTTTTTTTTTTTTTTTGGGTCGCGTCAAGCAAAGAATTTACAAAGCTTGTTGTAGACAGGAGAGGCCATACCGGAAAAAGCCTAGGAAAATGAAGAACACATATATAGAGAGAGGGACTAAGATGTTCCCACATGCCAATTCAATCCAAGCAAACAAGCCCACATACACACGACCTTGCTTGAAACAGATATATTGACCACCCATGGCTGATTCCGGCAAGATAAGCTACACGATGGCCGCTGAAGCTGCCGCTGAGATCGTGTCACAGAAACTAGATATCCTTCTCTCTCGCCCGGAGTGGGTTGGGTGCTTTCCGGTGGAAACCCTCGTGAAGGACGCCAAGGCAAACCTGGCCTTGATCCAAAAATTCTTTTCCAGTAAAGGCAGACCGACCAAGAGCACGGAGTGGACGGAGCGGCTCCTCCGAGTCCTGTACGACGCTGAGGAATTCATCGACAAGTTCCACCTCAAAGTGGCCCGCGGGAGGCACGAGGCCCTGCACGCTGCCACGAGGCCGCTCGCCACGCTCGTCCACAAGTGCATGCTGTTGAGGGACATGTCCAATCTGGTGAAGGCCATGAAGGAGTTGTGTCAAGATCAGTACTTGCCAGACAAAAAGGAGGCTGGGGGCGAGACGAAAAAGGTACCTGCTAGTGCTCCGTGGGAAGGCCAAAAATTGGCAAGACTGACTAATTTCTGGGACCGGCAAGCGTCGATGAACTTCGTATGGCGTGGGACTCTGAAAGAGGAAATTGTGGAGCGGATCAGGAAGCAAAGTCGAAGTCACAATGGGTGAACGTCCATGCGATTTCGATCTGGGGTCAGGAAGGCGCAGGCAAGACGTTCCTCGCGAGATGGGTCTACGGGGAAGCAAAGTACCTGGGCTTCGATTCACGAGCTTGGGTCCACGTCCCGGCCATCAACGACCGGCGGGAGTTCCTGTTCGAGATACTGACGCAAGTGGACAAGCTAGCAAGGGGCGCGATGGATTTCAACGAGATAAAGGAAATGCTGATCCAGAAATTGGCCAATAAGAACAGGTTCCTCATAGTGTTGGATGACGTGCGCACGTCTGACGAGGGACTCTTGCAAGATTTAGCGATGATCATCCAGCCGTTCTCTTGGCGGGGCCACATAATCACCACAACTCGAGACATAAAGATGGCCGAGTTATCGGACGATGAAGAGCCGATAAAGCTGACAAAATTGGGCGATGAAGAAAGCCAGAGGTTGCTGGATATGAAGTTGCGTAGAGGACCCCAAGCAGGGAAGGATAAAATCCTAAACCAGCCCGCCTTGCCACTATTTATTTTCTTACTCGGCGGGTTACTGTCGAATGCTACAGAGGAGGAACGTGCAGCGTTGGCAAATAATAATTCTGCAAGATTACAGCATCAGATCTACTAGAATTGAGTTACCATAAACTGCCAGTCCATCTAAAACCGTGTTTGATCTACATGGCTTTGTTCCCCGTAGCATCTCCAATTCGGACGAGAAGGCTAGTAAAGCTGTGGTTGGCTGAAGGCTTATTGGATTCGCACTGTTGCAAAAGAGGAATGGAAACGACTCCCGAGGAAGTGGGAGAGACTTTCATTCTGGAGCTCGCAGATAGAAACGTGATCGATGTGGTGAGCTGGAGGGCGGATGGATCCCCCAAAGCTTGCCAAATGCTCACCTCTCTATATGATTTGATCTGCCCAGCCGCAATTAGCACGGGGTTCGTCCACATACATAACGCTAGCAAGTCCAGAGGTAAGAATGAGCTCAACCCAACTAGCCAGCAACAACCGTTGCCTAACGCGCCTCCAGAGAATACCAAGGTCAGGTGGCTCGCAGAGCACACGAAAATAGTCAGTGGCGGCCACGACAGCAGCCAACCCAATTTGAAGCTCAGCCAGGTCCACTCGTTTCTGTCGTTCTACCTAAGGAGAGGCATGCTCACCAAGGACATCAGCACATTCATTGGAAACATGACCTCCAAGGCTGACTATAGCTTGCTCAGGGTGCTTGACTTGGAGGGTGTGTATAAGCCATCCTTGCAAGGTGTGCTTCACAAGCTGCTGCTCCTAAGGTACCTAGGACTGAGATCCACGGTGTTGGACTCGATCCCAAGCGAGGTTGCAGATCTCAATATCTCGAGACTCTTGACATAAAGCACACTCACATCACTTCCCTGCCGAGTTCCTTGTGGAAGGCGAGGAACTTGAGGCACCTGCATCTCAACTGGTTCTACATCGACTTGAAGAAGATCCTCAAGGTTTGTGGCGACAATGTTATGGCCTTGACTAAACTCCAAACCTTAAGCGGACTGGTTACCGGTGAAGTGAAGGAGAACTCGATGACAGGCCACATGAACAGCTTGACCAAGCTCAAGCTTTTCTTGCAACACTCGGATAAGGATACCCCAGGCGCTGCAGGAATAGCCGATTGGATTAGCTTCAAGCTCACCAGTCTCCAGTCCTTGACCTTTGGGGTGATCCGAGAAGCCCAACCATCGAAAGAAGACACCAAAGAAGGTGAGCCCGGGGCCAAGAAAGTGGCCCAGCCCGAGGCCCATCCCGAGGCCCAGACCGAGGCCCAGCCCGAGGCCCAGAAAGAAGGCGAGCCTGCGGCATCGCAGATAGGCTTGCTACCGGGATTGGAGTTGGCTAAACATCACGAACTGTTCGAGCTTTACTTGCTGGGCCAGCTCAACAAACCCATCTGGACACGGCTCTTGCCCGGCTCGCTCCGGGTTCTGACCCTGTCCGGTTCGAATGTGAAAACCGACATGATGCCCGAGTTGGGTGGTCTCCTGAGGAGCCTGAGGACACTCAGGCTCTTGGCCAACTCTTTCCTATGCGACATCATGAGCTTCGCCAAAGATGGGTTTCCAAGCCTCAAGATCTTGAAGATTTGGAAGCTGCCTGCGCTTAAGAAGGTGATTATTGCACCAGGAGCAATGCTACATCTCAAAGAACTTGAGTTTAGGCATCTTCATGCGATGACAAGTGTTGAATGGATCAACGAGTGCAAGGATTTGGAGAATATATGTGTGATGTCCCAAAGCCGTGATCTTGTTAACCAACTCAAGAGCAAAATAGAAGAGAAACAATGTTCAGAAAGTCACCAAGAGTCCCAGATCTTTGGATGATAAGGAGGACGACGGGTATGAGATAATATTAAATCTCAAACATGTTCTTTTACACTTGATGATGAAATTGTTTTTATAGACTTGATAATTTCAATAATTACTTATCAGGGACGAAAAAGAGTGATTTTCTACTTGCGCAGTTGAAAAGAAGTTAAATGAATGAATGGACAACAGGTATGGGATGATGTTATGTCTCACACATGTTCTTTACACATGATGAGGAAATTGTTTTGTAGACTTGATAATTTTGATAATTACTTGTCAAGGCCTTAAAAGGAAAGATGAGCAATATGAATGTTGAAAAGCACCAAGAGGCCAAATTTGGACAACAATATCAGGTATGGAACATGTTCTTTACACATGGTGATGAAAATGTCTTTATAGACTTGATCATTTCTCATTATTGGATAAGAATTACGTTGACTCCTTTCACAAGACTAAGTCGATACATATTAAGAAACTATGAATGCCATAGTTAGCCTTGCTAAATAAAATAAAATCATATGGGCAGTATCTTTAACTTTTGTGGAACGTAATGTTAGACTCAATAGTAACCTTTGGAACCAATCGTACTCCCCGTAGCCAATGCACATTGAGCAAGCCTTTCACCTAGCTCACATTAAGACACTGAACAAGAAATAATCAGATTTTTTTACACAAGTTAAGATGTCCACTTTGCTTACCATATCATTTAAGCTTCTCATGTAGGAACAAATCTACAAGGTTTGCTTTCTTTTCCCGTTAAAGTACTATTAGGAAATCTATGTGTTTGTGTGAAGCTTACTTATTTAGAGGTTTCTTGTTTCCTGCAGTTCTAATAATGATGACGAGAACGCTCTTCCTTGAATACAAGCCACTACAATAATCTATGGAGTTGAATATATGTTTATGTCTCATTCTCCCACCCCACCAACCTCTCCCTTTCTCTCTAAGTGTGCAAACAAAATAATTTCATGTAACTATTATCTTATGTGATGAACTGAGATGATGTCATATATCCAATGCAAGATATTTCAATCTTAGGGATCTATGTCAACATATGCTCAATCCAATGAGGTCAGAAAAGAACGAGGGCTAAAAAAAAAAGGCTTAAATGAAGTTGAGGAATCACAATTAATGAATGCATGCCGCATGAGTCATGAGTTAAATTAATAAATTAATCAGCAAAAAGCTTTTAAATAAATAAAAACAATGTAAGAGGATGGAAGAAATAGAAACAATTATTATATTAGTCCAATTAACATCAATCAGGCGCCAATGCTTGTATTGAAGAGCCTAGACCGGTAAGAGGACCTGCAAGCCCCCATATATTCATGAGTAAATTACAAAGCTTTTGTACAATGATATGCTAAATCTAAATCACATATATATTGCCAGTTAAAAAGAAGTCGCGCCATCTCAGACAGTTGATGGAACGATTTCATCAAGATTCTGCAAATGTATAAGTATCCAAAACAAAGCATCACAAGAAAGACATTGTAGTGCTTCTCCACTTGCGCAATTTTGTGTTTGATCGCCGAGGAGTAAAGTTGAGGCCAAACATCTCCTTGGAAGCTTCCTCTGGCTGAATAAAACCAACAAGCTTTGCTACAATTTTGGCACTCTCGGCCATATGGTCCATATCTTCTGTGTCGGACCACAACCGGTGGGCTAACTGCGAACTTCTATGCTTTGTATTCAAACTGATCCCCCAAGTTTGGAAGAGCCTCTCTCTATCTTTCCTGGTGAGCTTCTTTTGCAACTGCTTGGCGAGCATCTGCCTCTCACGACGAAGATCTTGTATGCTGTTCAGGACAATAAACTCCCAGACTTAATATGTTCCTACAGTGAATTTAACAAAAGCAGCGAGTGTTTCAGATAATTTAAATTCAGTACCTCGAAGCAGCAGTCGAGGTCTGACCATCTTCCAGAGCTTGATTACAACTGGCAGATTTATTCCTAAGAAACGACAACCTCCTGAGCTCTACCTCCATATAAATAGAATCTGTCGGATCACCTTTAAATAGAAGGAAAAAGTAGCTCCTGTGAACTAATGAGACATTGCATTCCTTCCACAGTTTGACGATCTCATTTTGCAAGCTTTTGAAGTGTGAAAACCATTCCAAAGAACCTTCTGTATCATCTTCAATTGGATCCAGGCCAACATCCTTAACGTGTTTAATAGGTGCAATCACATTTGGTTTTATATCATGAACCTATCAAACAAAAGAGTCCTCACTGAGCAAAATGTGCACATGTTGACAAAACATAGTAATCTAACACTGAGTAAGTTCTCCAAATTTCAAAGCACTTTATATTCAAGTGAATGGTACTTCAAACTTACTTGCATGTCCACATTTATGTGACAAGACTCATATAGCTGAAACCACAGCTGAGCAATATCACTACATCAGTCATTATATAATTGCACACAGAAAAGCTATCTTTAGACGAATCAAAATTTTCTAATTTAAAATATTTAACAAACTTTAAGCACCCAAAAGCCATGGCTTTTTTACCCTGTCCGTAGTATGTTCTCCAAAACAATGTAAAAGAAGCCCGGTCTGACCTACGCGGGCCAAGCCCTAATAACTCACATCCACTTGAGTCCTGAATCAGATAGCAGAGATATAACATTCTTGATATGGACAAAGCATAATTACTCCTATGTTATATTTTAATTCTAACAGAGAAAACGAAAATTTTGTAAGGTCCTCCAGAATAATTAATATATTGTTCATTATATATAGCTCAAATATGCCTGTGATGAAGAAAACAAAGAAAGGTAAGGGAACAAATCTCACCCCATGCTGATCAGGTTGATCGTCCTGCTGAGCAATGGATTCCTCAATTTTGGAAGCGGAAGTCATACTGCTGTCACATTTCTCAACTGTCAGATTTATCTCTGCTTGAAGCTCATTATTCACAGAATCCTCCAGTGAATTATGAGAACCACTACCGGGCAAATTTTCTTGGTATCCATACTTCAATGAAGGAAACTTTCTCTGACATCTCTCAGATCTTCCAGAATATTCTTTATTGTATCGAAGAGGAGATGTGCTATGGTTCATCTCCATCTCCTCAACTGAAAATGAAATATTCACAAGGCCTGACTCACAGCTTTTACTCCTAATTAGCTTAAAACTTCTGGATGTAGTTAACTCTTTCTCCTGCATCAATGAATATGGTTTTTCAAAGGAAGGTTCTACATAATCTTGAGGAACACTGTCTAGCTGTCTAGTTTCCTCCAGAGTTGGTAATGCCAATTTCTCTTTTTCCTCATCACCTTCCTCAACCACAGTATAGTTTGAGATGCCTTCCTTCTCCTCCACTGATGACATACCACCATTGCCATGGCAGTTTGAGTTTGGCTTTTCCATCTCAATGCAGCGTACTTCTCTGCAAAAGTCCTCAGAATTTTCATCAGTGTATTCTCCAATGGCCTCTGGACATATGCTATTTCGCCTGGAGTGAGATAACTGAATTGAGAGGCGTGAAGAGGGGTCAGATAGTAAGGAGTTCTCTTCAAAGTCAGGAATGTGGATTGTATGCCCATCTGAATCACTCCGACTGTGTCGATCAGAATACTGACATGAATCAAATGGTATGATCCCAACATCCACATACTCATTATCTGCTTGGTTTTGAGCATCTAAAATCGGACCCTTGAGTTCCCATGAACCTTGCACGCAAAGTTTAGGGTAGTCACTGCATGCATCCACCTGATGTATTAAATGAACAGAAGATTCATTAAGGAACAATCGGTGTTATAAGTTGAGGAAGGCAAAACCATCAAGGAATCTAACAAAGTAGAATTACCGGTACAGTCAAAGGTTTGGGATCCACAACCAATCGGTGCAAATCCTGAACCTCGGACTGAGCAAGGTCTCGCTGTAGAGACAACTCTGCAATCTCTTTCTTGAGCTGTAAGAGGATACAACCACAGAAAATAAGCTGTTAAATAATGAAGTGGTTTCCTGATTTATAAATGGAAAAAAAAAAAAAATGCTTCACTGTTCATAGAACTTTAAAGGGGGTGACAAAATGGAAATTTTATGAACATAATCTTCAAGTGCCACAACAAAAAACTATTGGGAAGGCCAGTTAATAAGCTGAATAGTTAGCTCTTCACATATTATAACTGATTTTGGTACCAGCTGAAGTTATTACTCATTCCAGCAAAGGAAAATGCGCATAAACCTACTGGCCATCCAATTTTCTATGCCAAATTTACAACAAATAGTGAAGTTTTGTATGCTTTTAGCTCTGAAGTAGATGCCTGTTGACAGCATCATGGCAAAACTTAAATGGAATGAACATGAAAAAAAGGAGCAAAGTAATATGAAATTCCAATAGTTAAAGCCTTAATGCGGAATCATCACCTTCTCAATTTGGAGATCCTTTTCTCGGAGCAGCATAGCAGAATCAAATGAAACAGAGGCTAGTCCTGGATTTCTCAGCTCACTCTCCAATCTAGCCAATTCTCTCTGCAAATGCTTTACCAACACTTTATCAGACATAACAACATTGACCTGTGCATTTGTGGCGACCTCTTTGGCACAACTTGTGAACAATAGTGTATTTCTCGTCTGTTCAACATGACTTCAGGCAGGACTCATTGTACAGATGATGGAAGTTCTAGCATTTCCTCCCAGTGAGGATTGCAGAATACGAGTCAGTTTGGAATCTCGGAAAGGAATATGTCCATTTCTTCCCTTGCTGGAGCCATTCAAATAGTTCTAGATCAATAATCATAAGTTTAAAAATAAATCAATGATAAATTGTAAGAAAAGAGAGCCTAAGACTGCAATACTTCCACCAACTCCCGATTTCTTATAGGATCTTAATATTAGCAACTGCTCTGTTCATACAATCAAAATTTAAAAATTGGTGAAACATCGTCACAGATGGTCTGTTTTGAATTTCTATAATTTTTTTTTTTTAACTTTCCTCCAAAACATTAATAAAGAAAATAAAAGATACTTTAAGATGTTTTATAAAAATATATATTAAAAATAGTCTATATATGCATGCCAATATTCATATTTTTTTAATTTTTAAGATATTCAACACTACAAGAAAAGGAAAATGTGAAAAAGCCAAACTCGCCCCAAACAAACCTAAAAAACTACTCTTAAGTCTCTGGACTTCTTATGCTGTGAAACAATTCATCTCCTTGATGGTACAATCTGCATGATAACCTATATGGAGCCAAAGGCTAAAAACTCAGTCAATAGCCCAGAAAACTAATCCCCTACTCAAAACAATAATTTTCTACTATACAGTGGAATTTATGCCTGAGAAACCCAAACCACATCCCGTCTCCCCACCCCCCCCCCCCCCCCCCCCCCCAAAAAAAAAAAAGAAAAGATCAGATAGAACAGATTCTTTTGGCCAATATCATGCCTAATGATTTGACCCAAGCATTGTATACAAGAGGCACTTGACATTACTAGAGGAGGAAATGGTAGCAAAGATAAGCGCATTGTCAGCTATGTGAGCACTTGGTAGTCACAACAGGTTGGCAGACAAGCATAAATGGAACGAAACATGTGGGTGCTCATGCGCTAAACCTGCCACAAGCAGCAATTACAAACCCCGATGGAGGATGGAAAGTGTAAACAGAGCTCAGTATCTGGATTTTACTAAAAGCAGGATAGGAAATAGAGTGCAACGGCATAATGAGATCCGTGTAGCCCATCCTATTTTGTGGGAGAAGGCTTGGTTGTTCACGTTGTTGTTATACATATATCATGTGTCTATGCAGGTAAATTAGTGTTGTGTAATAAATGGACCTTTGGCACGGAAAAGGCATTGCAGTGGTGCTCTATGTTCATGTTAATGTGTGGTCCAACTAAATTATAAAATCTATAAGATGAAGACAGCAAAAAAACAAGTTGTAGGGCCAACCTCAGCTTGCGGATAACTGTTCCCAAAGTCAGCAAACTGCGATTTATGTGGCAACCCTCTTTCAACCTTGCACCAGCTGATAATGACTGAGATGCACGCTCACTTCCTGCTAGATCCACGAAGTTCTGCAGCCAAAAGAAACTATTATATTCTCCCAGTAACTGTATAAGTTGAAGTGGAGTACTGAATTTTCATACCACAGTAGCAGCAAGAGTGCTTGAATTATTGTTCCCCAAGAACTCACGAGCCGAACTTTCAATTGTCTGGCAGCGGACACAATGAGCAATAACTGTTTGACATTTTAATAAGAATTGACCGCAAAACAGATAGAATTCACCATTACAGTCTGAGAATCTGATGTGATCTTGAGCTAGCTTCATTAAGGCATGTCTCTCCTAACTGTCTTTGAGCTGTGAAATCCATTGATCAGCCTAAGACTTTTATTGTGCTGCTAGAAAGAGTATGCAACCATGAAATTCATCCAACACAAGACTGAATGAAGCCTTAGTCCTTACCTTCACACACTGAAAGAAGTTCTCAAAAGTGGCTCCAGTCCTTCAGCGTTTCCTCCGTAAGTTTCTCAACTATTGTCCCTCTCTGTCAAAAGAGCTAGCTCTCACGGTGATGTTGGATGAGCTCATAGTTCCTCAGCACAGCACAAAGAAATTTACCTCCGGATCATCCAGAAGTCTCAGTGGAGTCCTATCTGCACTGAGGAGGTCTCTCACAGACTCGTTGTAGATCTCCATCGCAGAAAACTTCAACAGAAATTCTCTTTCCATGTGCTATTGAGAACAAGAGAATGTCTTTAATAACATGCAAGTTTCAAAGGAAGTAGTTGCAACTAAAAATGGAGGAGATCTGTGACTTGTTACCTTCTCTATGTAGCTGTATATATCTGCCATTGAGTATTCAGTAATTCCACTCATAGTGTATGTTTTTCCACTGCTTGTTTGTCCATATGCAAAAACACTTGCTGCAACATTGGGCAGCAGATGGTTGCAATCTCAGGCAGATATCAACAAAACAAAACAACGTCAGAACGGAAGGAGAAGAGATTATAGTTTACCATTTATCCCACTGACAACTGAAAGAGCAACTTTCTTGGCTCCTTCCTCGTACACTTGCCTTGTGGAGCAATCACACCGGAAAACTCTGTCTGCAAATCAGCCGACACGGAGGACACATAACACTAAGAGATATTGAATAAATTGCTTCCTTAAATGTAAGTCCATCATCAGAAACATATATTGGGATTTGAAGATGTGGGCCCAAGACCAAGGGGATGCTAAATCCAACATAACATGAAAATGTGCTCAAGTGAAGGCAAAGGAGAAAGAAAGGAAACAACTTCATGAATGGGATTCAATTACCAAATGTATAGGCAGCTGGGTACATGGACCGCTCTGAAACAGAGAGATTGTTTCTGTAGATGATGGTGTTGTCGTCGATACATTCCCAATCTAATACATCATTCCTAGAAATTTCCTTCTGATGCAAGGGCCTGAGACGAACCGACACAAAGATTTTCTCTTCATGGGGACTTGACCCCTGCATTATCTCCTGGCCGTCGACCGCCACCATCGCTTACCTGCTACCTATCCAAGTCTACGAAGCGTCCGAAAATCAAGATTAGTCTTCACCGCAACCAAATACACCGACAAAGCCCGCGGCACGGCTAGTAGTTCTCCCCACCATCATAACTTCGCTGTCCAACTGGGCATTGTAATTTTGGAGTCTCAACAAGGCGGAGTGATGTTTGGGAGATCTCATGGAAATCTGAGGCCCATCCAACTTCTACACCTACCATCGTCGCCACCTGTGATGAACAAGCTAATCATGGCTGAGAGCTGAATCACCCACGCCTCCATCAACTTAGAAAAGTCAAACGAATGCATATCTGAAGTCACAAGTTCCCATTTCTCCAAGGGAAATGGGCGGTGTTTCTTTTTTCTTAAAACATTAGCAAATATTTTATTAAATGAACCGTTTTGGAGTTTTCTGGGATGGTCCCCATAACAGACTGTCAAAAGGTCTCCTTTGCTCGTGCTGACTTAGAATATAGAATGTCCTTACAGAAAAAAAAAACAAAGAGCAAGACATATTTTCACCTTGGGAAGCGAAGACTTCCCAAAGAATGTCTGAGATCTACGCAAAGATCTATGGCACTGTGCACTTCACCGCAGTGCGCAGAGAGAGAGAGAGTTCTAAACCGGTCTTTGAAAATTTTTAGGGGCCTCGTTTCCTTCCTAATTGGACAGTAAAGCTGCGCATGACAACGCTTCTATTCTCGGAAAGAGTTTTTTTTTTTTTGAGAAATAGTTAACTATTTCTGTTAGAACGATTTATGAGTAAAAGAATCCGTTTGATAACTACACAAAATTTTCTACTCTTGAAATAAAAAAAAGAATAGAAATGTGTTTGATAACACAACGATTTGTTTTTTGTATTTCTTCATTTTTAATTCTTATTTACGGATCGCCACCGCCGCCGGCCGTAGAGAGACCGGCGACCGAGCGGTGGCGCGGCCGGCGGGTGGCTGGAGGAGCTCGACAATTGGCAGTGGCGGTGGCAGCGGCCGGCGGCTGGCGGCAGCCGGTGGGCAGCTAGAGGCGGTCGGCAACTGGCAATGGGCGGCCGATGGCTGGTGACCGGCGGCAGCAGCAACGGAGACTGGCGGTGGCGGCAACAGAGACCGACGACCAGTGGCGGTGACCGGCGGCGGCTGGCCAGCAATCGGCAACGACAACCGGCAACGGTGGCCAGCGGTGGGTGGTGGCTCCAAGTGGTTGACGGTGGCCGCGGCAAGAAAGAGAAATAAAAGAAAAATAAAAAAGAAAATTAGCTTATTTCTAAAAATTGTTCCCGGGAACAAGAAACAACTTATTTTTGCTTCTCATTTCTACTCCAAATCTATACCCAGGCTAACTTTCTATTCCCAGGAATAGAAAAACAACTTGGCGTTACCAAACAGGTTTATGTTTTTCTTTTTTTCTGGAGGAACAAAAGAACAGAAATCATGAAAAACAGAAACGTTCTCATGCGCTACCTAAACAGCAAACTCTCCGCCGGGTGGAACATGAATTTCCGCGAAACCGTTCACTCTCGCTCAGGCGAATGCGCTTAGAAAAGAAGCGACCAAATTCTCAGGACACGTCTCCAAGCTACCGAGCGGAGCCCCCTAAATTCGACGGGGGGAAAATGCGAATCCTTGACGACCGCAGGGGCTTCACCGATCCATCTTTCCGTTTTCAGACGAGCATGCATGAACGCCACATTCGGGTCGCTAAAATTCCAAGGAGTTTCCTCTTGCCGAGGCGACATCATTGGATACCGCACGAAACGAAATGGAACCATTCGACCAGCGACGACTCATTGGTTCATTAACTTTGACCGAAGCGGAAAAAGAAGAGGAGGGGAATTACCATCGACTCTTGGCTGTCGAACTGGAATCCTCCCGCAACATCCCCCTCAGGATCTGACGCGAAACACCGCTCCGGACCCAGATTGCAATCCGACACGAGCCGGCAACACTTTATTCCGACGTTGGAACCAAAAGAAGTGGCGAATGGAATGCAGCTTCGACGAAGATGCGCGCGAGAGAGATAGAGAGGGGTAGAAAAAGTGAGCCCCGGCAAGGGCTATCTCTCCGAGGAAGATGGCGATGAAGATTTGGATGACTTTCTTAAGGCCCTGCGAATGTGGAGGAGGAGGAGAGAGAGAGACGGTTGTTAAGTCTGTTCGGTGGTCGGGGTCGTGGTTGGGTTTGGTTTTTGATTTATTTGCCGCTTTTACTGGCTTCGTTTTTAGCCTTTGAATTAAAACCGCCGGCCAAACCAAAATTCCGCTCCTTTTCTCGTTATTTATAAAAGGGTTAATACCCTAAAAACCTCAAACTAGTATACCTGTGACAAATTTACCTTAAACTATTTTTTTTACCATGAAAAACCCCAAACCGATACACTTGTGACAAATTTATCCCGACTAACCATAAAAAAAACCCTAAACTGATACATTTACGACAAATTTACCCTAAACTAATTTATTTGACCGCAAAAACCACAAACTGATAAATTTGTGACAAGTATACCATCTGCTAAATTAGATTAATACCACAAAAAAATCACAAAAATTGTAAATTGTAACAAACATGCATAAAATGTCACGCCCCGATCCTCGGGCACACACACATCCTTCTCTTGGTCGATTTTATAATGCGATATCCCAGGACTATGTATCTCCGACCCTTTCATTTATTAAACACATGCAGAAACAGTTATAATCCCCAGACAATAAAACAATGGGATAGAAAAGCAGGACCATATTTTTCATATTGAAACTTATAACCAAACTTTTATACAAAACACAAACCAGAGCACTTCACAACTTTTTACTCTAAACTCTATTCACATCAATTGAAGTTCACAAAAGAAGATGGAATCTCAATCCATCCGGGTCGTACTCAAGACCCCTCTCGGGATTATCTTCTTTTTCCAAAAATCATTTTCCTCAAGTTCGCTTTCGAGTTCTCCTTCTTAGACTCCTCCTCCTCAGCTCCTCAACGAAGTCTTGAAATGTTTTCCCCAAACTGGGATGAGACTACGTCTCAGCGAGTTCTACCCCACTAAGGCCCGATTAGTAAACCATTATACTATAGGCTGCCTAAACACGCACATGGCAGATGACTTACTTTGGCCTCAGATTCCACATGCAAGTCAGTACAATTCACATACATTATGTATAGAATCGATACATCCAGCAATTGAAACGCATCACTCAACTCAATAAATCACAAGGGTCCAGATTATAGGGCCAAATCATTATGACACGTTCCATACCCTGTTACACAATTTTATCTCATAATTCGGCGCATCAAACTCAACCATCATGCGTTCCAATTGTTAATTATACCCCTCAAGGGTACTGCCAACTTTATTGGCGGTCTTCTGGCATTGCCAGGCGTGTCTCACCCCCTTTGGGCACGGCAACGTCTCTCAATTAAACGGTTTCCCCGAAGGGGCGTAGGTCCAGAATCTATTGCGACCCGAGTCCCAATGAATGGGTAACATCTAGCTTAACAGCCCATGATGGTTTCTCTTAACCAACACACGACCAATTAATCTCGACCCAGGACACTGTGCATTGCACTCAAATGCCTCCATTAAAATAGTGATCCTGGCCTATTTTCTTCGTATTAAAAACATCCCGAAAATAGTCGTATGTGGGTACATGATCAATTCGAACCAGAAGACTGATACCTATCTTTTTCAAACCCCACTATTTGATATAGTACTTAAAATCCATTTTCGGTGTTAAAACCCGACACCCGGGATTTTCTAAATAAATATCAAAATCCACAAATTTTGGAATTAAATACCAAAAATCCCATAAGCACTCAATTTGCATAATTTAACACTCAATTGCAGAATTTAACCACGCCATTTACCAATCCATAATTTAATCTCAATCAATTCCAATCAATTTAGGGTAAATCTCTAAAATATCACAATTTATTTAATTCCATGCAACGTGGAGCTCAAATAAATAAATGGACTCAATACGACGAATCAATCAGCACGAGATTTCGGTCATTGGCCATCAAAATCTTAATTTCCGAAAAATAAATAAATAATTAATTAATTTCGAAAATTAATTAATAAATATTAAAAATTCATTTTAGCTCAAAATAAAGCCCGATTAAATAAACGGACTTCACCATGGTCATCAGCATAATATTCCGGTCACTGGCCATCCCAGTTAAATTTTTGGAAAATAAATAATTATTTAATTTAATTCTGAAAAATAATATTTAAATACCAAAATTCCACTTAGGCCCGAATTGTCAAATTGAAGCCTGATTAGGGTCGGAAAAAATCTCGAGATACTTTCAATAAATAGTAGACTACATTTACTTGCTAATTGCACAATCAATTTATCTAATTCGCATTACAATTAACTAATAATCATTAATTTATTCTAATCTAACCACCTAATTACATTTAATTAAACTTAACCAACCTCTAAGCATAATTAGCCAACTAAGCAGGAATTAATGAGATTACTCACCGGAATCGCACGCAAGTCGGACCTTTTCGACGGGGACGACACGAGGAACGATAAACCCCAAAGCACGGCTCGGATTCGGAGCCCAGAAACGGCCCAAAACCAACCACGAACCAGCTGGAAACCCACTTGCGGGTTTGCTGGTTCGGCTGCAAAACAGAGAGAAAGAGAGAGGGTTGGGGGCGGCAAGAGGTCGGGAGAGCGGGCGGAGCTCCGGTGAGGCCGGACAGCGGCTCCAGCGGTCTGCTCATTCGCTCACGATGGCTGAACAGAGGCCGAACAGGAGCTGGGTCGCACGGCAGGGGCAGCAGGCACAGGCGGCACACGGGCGGCGAACGGTGGACGCGTGGGTGCGCGGGCGTGCGATGCAGGCGGCGGGACGGATGGCGACAGTGGTGGCTGCTGCTTCCGATCTTCTTCAGCTTCTGGTTCGCTATTTCCACGAAGAAGAAAGAAGGAGAAGAAGAAAGAGTTCGTCACGTGGGGTGGGGAGAAGAGAGAGAAGAGAGAGAAGAGAGAAAGAAGAGATAAGAAGCTTTGACTAGTCAAAAAGGAGAGAGAGAGAAGAAGCAAATTTGAACTTGGCAAGGGTGTTCGGTGGGGGAGGGGGAATCGCATGAGAGAAAAGAGGGAAAGAGAGAGAAAAAAAGAGAGAAAAGGGAGAGAGAGAAAAAGAAATAACATAAGTCTTATTCTTATTTTTCTTTTCTCTTTCCCTTTTCCTTTCTAATTTCTTTTGGTCTTCAATTTTTCTCCGATAATTTTTTTATTGAAATTTTGGACTCGTCAATAATTTGATAGATGATGAGACAGGATCCTAAAAATGAATTGTGACACGCTCAAATATTCGATTCCCGAAACCAAATTAAATTTCATGGTTAGAATCAATCAAACGTGATTTAGTCCGATCCAATCAATTGAGTAGCTTTCAGGGATTTTATTGCAGATACATCTTTTAACGGTTTCACCTAATAGATTAGTTAACTCGTGAGTGATCAGCTCAGAGAAAAAGAACCATAAGCACGTCGACGAAATGCCCATTTCACTTTATCGAAAACAAGGTCGAATTTCAGGATGTCACATAAAATCCTAAATCAATACACTAATCAACTGTCACGTGTAATTTAACTTAATAATTTGACAATAAAATTTAACAAAAACTAACGGATGGTAAATTTGTCACAAGTGTATCAGTTTTGGGTAAATTTGTCAAGGGTATACCAGTTTGGGGTTTTTGGTGATCAAAAAAATAATTTGGGGTAAATTTGTCACAAGTATACCGGTTGGGGGTTTTTCAAGGTATTAACCCTTTATAAAATCCCTATTTTTACACTGTCTAGAACACACGACAAAAGCCTGATTTTGACCCGCCAATATATCTGGTTAGATTAATCTTTATTCAAAAAATTAAGCTAATGAGTCATGAACTAATAAAGATATATTATGGACCTAGACAGATCCTTAAACAGTCTCATTTATCGGAGTTAACCCCAAACGTAAAATGGAGTAATGATAAACCTCTGGGAGTTTAAACCAAATTGGGAAAATCCCCCAAGCTTGATCCTCACGATGCCGGCGCTTGGCTTCATGATGAAGTCTTTGCAAGGAGAAATCCTTGTTGAAGAATCCTTGAAGACTAAGACTCCGTACAAGAAAATGAGAGCAGCCGGTTGGACCTGAACAGGTCCTTAAAGTGTCTCGTTTATCGGAGTCAACTCCAAACATAAAATGAGGTAATGATAAACCTTTGGGGAAATTTAAACCAAATTGGGAAAATCCCCTAGGCTTGATCCTCGCGATGCCAGCGCTTGCCTCCATGATGAAGTCTTTGCAAGGAGAAATCCTTGTTGAAGAATCCATGAAGACCAAGACCAACGTACGACTTCTCTTTCCAACAAGACTCCCATGTGCATTTTCGCATCTGATGTGCGCCCAATATCTGCTACTTTCTCCCCGTGGTCTTCATATAACAAGCAAATGATATGTGTCAACTAATAATACCGTGTGCTATGGTGTCGACATTTAAGCATGCCATATCAATTGACAACGCGACACATCAGGTTATTAATTATAAATATCTACGAAACATGGCATTGTTGGAGCTCCTAATGTAAGAGAAATTGAAATGCAATTGAAAGATATAATTTGACAACCAGAGAACCTAGAAAGAAAGAGTGTGGTTTGAATTGGGAGCCCCATTATTGCAATTTATGAAAGTATTGGGAAGGTTGGAGAGCTCTCCAACAAAGAACAATATTTAGTTAGCGAACATATGTTATTTCGATGCTAGCGTGATGCAACTGTTCACTTAATGAAAAGCCCTCGCTGTTGGTTGATTCACATGGTGGTGGTTGCTTGGAATCAAGATAATATCAACTCCCAAAAGAAAATTTAATATTTGCATCATTTGCCATGTGACCCTTTCATCACTTTTCTTAACCCCAACTCTCTTATTTTTCTTTCATTTTTCTCCGCAAGAGAAAGAGGACGATCGATAATCGTCCTGTTCCACTCTCTTGACTTGAACGAGTGACTTTCAATCGATCATATGAATAGACTTACTTCGAAGTGTGAAAGTTAGTTCCGACTACACCTAATAGTACTGTAATGCTAGGCATAGTGTTAATGATGCCGCCATAAAAGGTCAAGTCAGCTCGAATCGAGATGTATAATGAAGAGGTTTTCTATTCAAGGATAAATTTAGGAAGGAATCACATCAAATCGAAGTGTTGTGTAATTAAAACTCCTGTGCACCAAAATGGGCCACACCACAGCAAAACTCCTCTTCATTTTCATTTCGTAGATGCTGGAACACAACATGCAAACTAAAACGGCGTTGTTGGTGGATCTAAGATTAAAGCCGCGAACTAATCGGGTGGTAACTAATTATTTAATTAATTAATGCTAATCTGTGAATAGATCTCTTGACCTAACCGGCCCCGTCCACCATCCGGAAAGGAGGTGAAGTGAAACTTGAACAAACAGTGATTTCAGATCAAGGAAAGGAGCGAGAGTAATCTCGCACTATTGTGGTTTGGAAGGCTTCTTCAGCTAAAATCATCCGCCGACCTTATAGGGTTGTCAAAAAGAATCATCGGAAGTGAAATTAAAATCAAATCGAACCAACCCAAATTAAAAAAAAAAAAAAAAAAAAAAAAAAAAAAAAAGAGATGAGTAATTTTTGGTAGAGGTTACATTCCATTCGAATAGTGAGTGAAACAACAGGATTCTAACAGTTCGGTTCGGTTCCAAGTCATAAACCCCGAAACGACCCAGGATCCCATTACTGAGCTTCTTTTATAACAAAAACCGATTGGAACAAATGCCTTTGTGAACATGAAAAGAGAAACCGGACCCTCTCGCCTGACAGTCCGACCGTGGACTTCTAGTCGCCGTTGTCTCCTCATTGCCTTCGATTCTATCATGTCTGCTCGAGCCGTGGGTTATGTTGCTATCAGCATGCATCTACTGGCGAACCCTGATCAACTGGGTCACCAAACGAAATTCACAGAAGCCTCAAATTACAAAAGACCCTGTTTTCCTTTCTTCTCTCCCGCATCCTTCACCGCCCAGTGGCACAACCCTCGTTCACGGCGGTGATGATCACATGTACGACAGAGTTTCGTTAGGTTAAGCTCTGCTGTGAATTTATCAGAAGACGTTGAATAATTTCGATGAGTATCTGTTCGTGGAGTCTCGACGAGCTAGGGAGCTGAAGCTAGTGGACAATCTGGATGCAACCGAATCTTGTCTGGTCAAACTCATTTCTTGAATATCTCCCTTAGGGAAAAGCAGAAGAAAAGTGGCCAAAGATTAGAGGGGTAGGAGGAAGAGGAGGAGGACCACTTTGACTGTGGGGAAAAGAATTGCAGAACACCCCCATGTGGCTAGCGAAAGCCATGCATTCATGCATGTGTACTCTCTTTTGATGGTCATAAATTATTTTGTCGCGTAAAAGAAATTAATGAATTATAATAATAGCAATTCGGAAATGATAAATTGGAGGAGCAAAAAGTTGTGGACACCGAATTTCAAAATCCACGCATGTGCCACCCCACCGACAGTGACACGTGGTCAAGGGAAAAACAAAGTAGGTTTCGCGAGAGAAGTATAATAGAAATGTTTTAACTTGTATACGGCACTCATGTTGTCACTTTTCGGTGGCTTACTTAAATGCCACTTCTTAAAAAAACGATCACTTCAATGTCAATGTTAATCTGAGTCACCTGAAATATGATATGACAATATTTTATTAATTTTTCAATCTTACGTAACTTACAAGTTAAAAATTAATCACTTCAGTGTCAATTGTTAGAAAAAAAAAATGATCACTTCAACACTAATCGTTATTAAAAAGTGATCACTTCAGTAACAAGAAAACCCCTAAACAAAGTCGTATAGCAAGTTAAAAAGTGATCACTTCAGTGCTAGCCATTATAAAAAAAAAATGATCTCTTCAATGTCAATTGTTGTTAAAAAGTGATTACTTCAATGTTAATCTTAATAAAAAAGTGATCACTTAGTATTAAAAAAAGTTACCTCATATAAAATTTTTAATTATAAAAACCACGTAATTTCTCTAATTAGATTTTTTTTGCCGGAGACACTTAAGTGATCGTTTTTCTCCGATTTTGGCACTTAAATGAGCCGGAGAAAAGTTGTAGCACTAAAGTAAGCATCATACACAAGTTAAGGCATTTCTAGTGTACTTCTCCCTAGATTTTGTCAACAATTCGACGGATAATATATCGTGAAATTGTAAAGCAGCTTTTTTTTTTTAAGCTCTTTATCTCACTGATTGTAAAACTTCACGACATGTATAATGCAGAGAGGAATCTTAGATCCTATATGGGTCGAAAAGAATTTACCAAACTTTCCAACTGCTTTCATTGAAAGGAAAGAAAAAGGAGGATAATTACCGCAATTTTTTTTTTTAAAATTATTATATTTATACCAATTCTGTCGTAAACGTTTTAATTGGTCAATTTGATCTCAAACAATTTTATAATATATCAATGTGGTTTGTCGAGCTAATTTTGAATGGAAATCGTTGAAGTAAACACTAGCCATCCTACATATTACGTGTAGCATCCTAAAATTTCATGACAACCCCTAGATATACCATGAACCATGAATAGGTGATGGAAGCGTCATCGGACTATATTATAGTCATTAGACCAATGGATTTCAATTAATCAAGGCCAAGCATTTAATGGACAATTATTTTGTTAGAAATGTACCCTATGTCCATGTGTGATTAAGGATTGCATTGAAGGATGAATTAATAAGGAAACTTTTATTCTTGGCCATGCGCTTTATAAGTAGGATTTTTATTGATTTATGTTACAAAGTTTTATAGCCATATAAATTGTAATTAGGTATTTATATAAGTGGGGATTTAGGGTGGATTATTAGGAGAAAGAGTGGGCTAATTGCTTAAGGCCCAAAACTGCCAAACCAGCCCACCGTTTTCCCCCACCGTTTGGTCAACCAAAAGGCTGGCCCAAGCCCGGCCCAAAGGAGGCCCATCAACTTGCATGAAAAAAATGACAAGTGGCGTGAAGGGTGCTCCAAGTGGCTCTTGCATGCAAGCTAATGATTACTAATCATGAAGGGGAAGAAAAGAGGAGGGGCGGAGTGAGCAAGGGAGAGAAAGAGAGAAAGAGAGGAAGAGAGAAAGAGAGAAAGCCGAGAGAGAGAGAGAGAGAGAGAGAGAGAGAGAGAGAAAGAGAGAGGGTTCGTGTGGGTGCTTCAGTGAAGGGAGAAGAGGACCGGCCCCGCCGTGCATGCACCAGCAGCCACCGTCGATGCCGCCTAGTACCGCTGTCGATCGTGCCAGCCAAAGCCCCAAGTCGCCGTTTGCTTACTCGTTTTCGTGGATTTAAGGCAAGTAGAGTCTGTTAGCCTACATTTTCCTTGCTGTGGTTATGTGTGAAGTGTAATGGGTGTTGGAGATGCTTGGGTTGTGATGATGGATGCTAAAATTCGAGTGAATGGTGCTAGTTTTTCTAGAACAAGTAAGCTGTTGCATGTAAGGATAGTCCGACTCTTTGCTATTCTGTGAATTTTATAAAATTATCCAGTTAGAATTTGATCTTGTGTTATTGATAAAAGTTGTAGATTACATCTTGAGGAGTGACATACTAAAATTTGAGAAGTAACGGACAAGTATTGGTTGGTGAAATGATTTTTCTTTGAAGTGTTAAATCTGGAGATTGTAACCAAGGGTTAGGGGGAGTTTTGTTGAATGTAGCTCATGATATATAATGAATCTGACTTTGAGTTCTTCAAGAAAATTTTACCTTTAGGTCTTGGCTATAACATATCAAAATTTTAGAATTTTCTGAGTTTATTTAGGGTTTATACCGAATTTGTGAATAAAACTGTGCAATGGTGATATTTGAGATTTTAAGGCTGTAATGCATGGACTGTAGCGGCTCGTACAAAGCTCTTTTGACATGGTGTTCTTCATGAAACCTTTTTCTCTAGATATTTTCTATAACATGTTAAATTTTCAAAATTTATTGAGATTTTTACTAATTTTTCCAGAATTTTAATTAAAGGAGTGCATTCTGTTTTGTCCAAAAATTGTTTTATTTCAAGAACAAATGAATTGCTCTAGGAAACGTGATATCTTGGGTGGTTATGTGTACTGAATATGTGGTGACATTTAGCATGTCATGTAACATCAAAAAGCTGATTTAGACCTTTGACATTATTGCATCAAATGCTATGTTGAAAGTAAGGCAAATATGTGAATATACATTGTGATGTTGATCATACCGTCGGAGGTGTGAGCCGACGATGCCTCGGGAATGTCGAGATGCTCGGAGATGTGTGCCGTATGTCCTCGGGAGTTTCGAGATGCCCAGAGGTGTGTGCCAGATGCCCCGAGGTGTGTGTCGGATGGCCTCGTGATGCCAATTGGGGTGCGAGATGCCCAGAGGTGTGTGCCGGAGGTTCCTTGCGATGCCAGGATATATGAGGGATGCAAACACTGGTCCCTAGGAGAAAGATGAGAACCTTTTGAATATCAAAATGTGAATTGAACCATGCACGTGTGTGTGTGCATATGGCATGGGATAAAATTGCCTATGAAATTGAGTTGATACTATATGGCATTGAGAATGCGATCATGAAGGCATTGAATAGATCTCACGAGAATATATATATATATATATATATATATATATATATATATATATATATATATATATATATATATATATATATATATATATATATGATTGTATGGGTGATATGGATCATGCGCATGTATGTGCATATGACATGGAACATGAATTGCCTTAATGAATGAATCTCATGGAGATATAAGCATGATTGCATGGATGATATGTGCCTTTCACATGAAATTGTGGCTGTCTTGCCTGTTGCATTGTGTAGTTTGATGGATCTTTACTGTTGAATGATTGTACTCACCCCTTTTGGGGACTAACATTTTAGATTGAGAGATGCCTCTATCACCTATCACACGTGGTACATTTTATGACTTACCGTCTGATGTTGAGGTCGAGTGCTTGGAGCACCCCTGTGTTGGTATTCATGGTTTAGTGTTTATCCATGTTCATGTTTTGGTGATGTATGATGTGGGTCTACCTGATGGCCCCGTAGTCCAGGAGTTCCTGTCCATGCATGTTCGACATAATGAGATGATGATGGGGATGCTGCCGCTGCCACCGGCCAATGCACCGGGCTAAGTGTGATTAGAGCGTGTGACTGGTAGAGGATGACACTTTTTGGATAGCTGACACTAGATGATGGATTGATGTATATATTTGATGTAAAGTCGGGTACTTTTGGGTTTAGCCGAGCTTAGTTAAAGCCTTGGCCTTTTGTTGTACCGACTTGTGATGTCCATCATAGTTATGTAAATAAAAGTGGTTCAACTCTAACTTATATATGATGTGTAGTTGGTGTGCATCACATTATTTTGTTGGAGTAAGGGATAGGGAGATTGGAATATGTTTCCGTTATATGAACTGTGCTGAGACCGATTTAAATATATATATATATACACGAACCCCCAGGATTTATGGACCCACTATAATTCAATGGTATCAAAGTAACATGTTATTAGGACAAAGGAAAGGTAAGTAATCTGTGGCGACCCTAGTGGATCGGGGGCTGTGTCAAGGGTGCCACATTATGGTCTATATTAACATGGATAATTTTATAATTTTTATATTTTTTCTTTTTTTCCCCCTTCTTCCTCCGCTGGTCGTCAAGTTTTTATAATAGCCGCAACTAGGCCACAAGAGGCTCACCCTCGTGAGAATCTAATGAGAGGCAACCTTGCCTGCCAAGTGAGGCTAGCCCTCATAAGGGCAAGGTCACCTCACCCTGCCTCTAGTGAGGTTCAATGGAGGTCACCGCTTGCTAGCTCTCACCGACCTTTGGCAAGTCAAGTGAAGTTGCCCCTCTCTAGCCTTGGGTGACCTTAAACCCTATGAGGGCTAGCCTGGCTTGGCAAGTGAGGCTAGCAACGTTGGCCTTCACTAGCCATTGCGGAGGCCTATGTGACTGATGTAGGCCTAGTGACCAGCCGAGGAAGAAGGGACAAAGAAGAAAATAAAAAAATTTACAAAAATTGTCAACACTAGTGATTTTCAGCTGAAATTATTATGATAGATTAAATCGACACATTGTCAATAAGGTTAGGAATATATTAGTCAAATTGAAATGTTTGTGAATGAATTGACACTAGTATAATAGATTTCGGTTTTTTAGTAATTTTCCCTATATTAGAGATAGGATATAATAGATTCACAACTTCTCTATCAAACAAAAGAAAGAAATAAACATAAAATTATTCAAAAGCTTTGGTACTCAATGATATTTAGTGTGTGATAATGACCTAGATTTCACCAAGATCAGTTCTCTAATTGTTTGGCCCCCCGCATAGTTCATGCGCACGTCTAGGTCAAACGAGAAACGCAACCAATATCAAAGTAGGACTAGACTCTGCATTGGATTTTTGATTTATCTCCCTTTGCTTAGTAAAAAATAAATTATTTGAAAAATATATTTTTAATAATAATCGCTCATATGTCTTGGAATAATTAGTTGATGAAAAATATTTTCATTATTTAAAAACAATTTATGGTTGAACATTATTATAAATAATGAAATATTTTTCATTCATTCCTTTTTTGTAAACAGTCCGAGCAATCGTTTATATAGAAAATGTTGTTTAAGTCATTCATTTTCCACAAAAAAAAAAACGAATCTTTTTTTGTAAGAAATGAATTATATGAAAAATATTTTCCTAAAAATTATCACTTGTATCGATTATAAAAAATTAATGAATAAAAAAATTATTTTCTTCAAAAATGTTTAAAGATAAATTTTTCTTAATAATGAAAACATCTTTCATCAACTAATTATTTCAAGTAACCTAAGCAATTCTTTTAGAAAAATATGTTTCAAATAGTTCATTGTCATGAAACAAATAGAGCCAAAGTAGGATTAAACGGTGCATAGGATTATGGAATTAATTATGTCGATTAAAAATGGGAAGTACATGTATCTATTTCGTCCACGATAGGTTGGGAGCGGGTGCTAAAGCAAGTGTTGCAAAGCATTTTGTGCAAAACGATGGATGGATAAATCAAAACAATATTGTTTTAGGTTCTTTGCCGATGCACACATGCACCTTCTTTAGTTAGGCTAAATCAAGCAGTCATACATTCGCATTAATCAATCATAAGATTATTTTTCAGATATGAATCTTGCAGTCTATGCACTTTGAATTTTTAAAATTCAAAACACTTTGAAAATTTCCACAAAATACAAATATTAACACATAAATTCATATCTATTGATCCATAATTTATTTTAATTTATATAATGCTTTTAAATTTTGACGAGAAAGCATGCTGAGTCGTAAGCAAATAAATCTTAAATATCACGAATCTCTTATGCAGAGCCAATGAATCGCCACCAATTGAATGGTCCAAATGTATTCGTGTGCATGCAATAAATAGTTGGAAAAATGGATAATGATACAAATGGTTTCTAAACTTTGACTTAATGTGCAATGTGATCCATAAATTTTCAATTTGTTTAATGTGACTCTAAATTTTATTCCAATGTGTAGTATTGTTCCTAGATTTTTTATTTTGTTCAATGAAATTCCTAAACTTTTGGTTTATGTTCAATTTAGGCTTGGAACTATATCAAAATATTTAATGTTGTCCCTGAACTTGAATTATTTGAATGACAATATTATACATTTTTTATAATTCATGGACTAAATTAAACATGTACTAAAAGTTCATGGACTACATTAAACAAAAAATTAGTTTAGGGACGACATTATATACTGAGTTAAAGTTCGGAGACTATTCATTTCATTTTTCCCCGGGAAAAAAAGGACAAAATTTTATATTTATGCCTATGGTAATGTGCAGATAATCACTGGTCACCAGCTCATGCTCATAGTGGATTAGGTAAGCAAGAAATTTTCAAGTAATTATTAACAAATGTGTATGCGTGTGTATGCATATATACATGTCTGATTAGGGCATGCTGAGGAATTCTTAGCTAGATGCCATTTATTTGTTCTTTGGCGGGCTCCAGCCCAACAATCTGACTATATTAATCTGCATAAGTTTTCCTATTATTATAATTTTGGTCGAAATCTACTTTAGCGTTTAAATATGGAAATTCCTATACATAGAGATAGTAACATACCTTACGTAGCAAAATTTACAATTTCGAATTTAATTATGTCCTCTGAAATAGTCGACAGGGTTTTAGTTGAGTCAATTAAAGTTCTAGAGTTTTTGACATTCATCAAGACACACAAATCAGCTTTGAATTTTTGGAGCCAAAGGACATTTTCTTACATAGTTTATCATTCTTGAAAATTCTTAGGGTAAATACTACCAAAAAAAAAAAAAAAAAAATCCTAAACTATACTCGTTATGTCACATATACCCCTTTTTTTTTTTCGTGTGGCAAAAAATCTAAATTTGTATCATGTAACACAAATACCCCAACTCTTACTTCTACATATGTGACATATGTACCTTCTATTTCATTTTTATTCAAGGTATATTTATCACATCGATATAAATTCAGAATTTTTAATGACAGAAAAAAGTTTTGGGTTTTTATATCACAATGAGTAAACTTAGGATTTTTAGTGCCACAAAGAAAAAGTTTGGAGTATTTGTGTCACAATGAGCATAATTTGGGATTTTTTGTGGTATCAACTCAAATTCTTAATGTAACTTTTTTTGAAACACTCTTTATCATTCCACTAATTTAAGCTAAGATCATGTGTGCGCTACGAATTGGATTTGGACTTAACTACGAACATATTTTATTTCACCCTAGCATTGATCTAATTTTGATCAGAAGTTATTTCATTGAAAATTATTTATTTATCTTTTCTTTGGTGTTTGATGTTGGAAAATCAGTTGCTCTACGAAAACATTTTTTATGAAAAAGCCGCGCTCGCAGAATGAGGAACATGATTTTGGGTCTTGAAATTGGGTAACATTTTTCTACCCTCCTCACCAGTGAAAGGCCAATTTCATCATCATCATCGAACTACCGTATGGACACTGTTTACATCATCGACCGCCGCCGTCGATTGAAAAACACAACAGAATCGCCACCGCTGTCACCGGACCTTCTCTGCAGTCATTCCCGACCACTGGGTAGCCCTTATTGTTTCACTAGAGTAAGCCCTTGGGGATGTTTGATCGTGGCGTGCCGGCGAAAAGGAAACTGAGAACAATTAAGGATGTTTCCGATGAGTGCACTCGAATGCTGTTCTCCACATGGAAAGAACTCTTCTTCGTGCCAAAATTTTATCATATTATAAAGTAGTAGCACCAGATGCCAAATATGTGGTTGAAGTCACCCCCTTTTGACTACCATTAACAACAACAACAACAACAACAACAACAACAACAACATGTGATGCTGGGAATTTTATTATTATTATTATTATTATTATTATTATTATTTGACTATTAATATCTTTTCTCTTCGTCCGTTTGTGGCTGAATGTTGGTGAAGAATCCAATCCAGCATGTGATGCTGGGAATTTTCAAACGGCATGTATCGAGGAATTGTCCATTTTATACTTACGGGCTATTAAGAATTTGCACTCCCCGCATATCCAGCTGTTTTAAGGCCAATGATCGCGACAAGATTAGTTGACGCCGGTGGAATAAACATCTTTATTATTTTCTCATGCAATAATTAATTCAATACAAAAGGAGGCCAAAAAAAAAAACAGAGAGAGAGAGAAGAAGAAGAAGAAGAAGAAGAAGAAGAAGAAGAAGAAGAAGAAGAAGAAAATGAACCATCACGTAACGTTATGTTTTCTCTTTTATATTTGTTATACATATAAGAAATGATGAAAATAACATAATGGGAAACACCGTGTGTTGAGAAAACTTTCCAATATATTTTCAAGATTGATGAAGCCTTCCATAGATGTTTAATGATTATGATGATAAGATTTCCAAGTGGTATTCTTGGAGCAACTTGATTCAAATTGTGTTATGAATATTATCAGACTTAAAGAATCAACTGAGAGACTTGTTTGTCTGATCAAGAAGTTCCGAATACCATCAAACTTAGATACTTATCAAGACATTATAATTATCTTTGCTCAAGACATTGTTGAATTATGTCAATTGAGTTATATGAAGACAATAGTAAACCTTGCATGAGTCTTGTCAAGACGACATGCGTCTTTAGATGTTACGCGAAGGTGCATACCACAATGAGGTCTTCGACTAGGGTGAAGTTGTAACAAGGTAGCTGTAGGGGAACCTGTGGCTGGATTGAATCCTTTGCAGTGGAAATGCCCTCTTCCCCTGCAAGCACCTACCCCTAACAAAATGAAAAGCAACGAGCTCTGCAACAAAAGCAAAGTGAGCTGTGCTAGTAGCGCGCATCCATTTTTCAGCTAGCTTCCAATCAAAGCTTGATAAATAGGGGAAGGGTTCCAAACCTAACCTAGGTTGGGAATAGCCCTATTTTCAAATGATTGAGATCTTCAAGATCAAATTATATGAAGCACAATAGCTAGTAATTTGGCTCGGATTTCTTTCTAAAGATATATGGATTGTCCAAAAATGATAAATATCAACATAATGATTCCATCGTAAGGATTCATGATACATGTGACAATCCTATGGAGACAAGACGTTCTTTCCTAACGAGGAACTTTACTAATGGAAACTCAACCCTATCATATGGATGGCAGAATCAAGGGAGACTTTAATCTAGTAATTCAAACAATGGTAAGATCTTCTCATATTATTCAAGTCCAACAGGTTGATTGGATAAATGATCCTTAGAGCATTATCCAACGGTCAGTTTGGAAATCGAGAAGTATAAAAGGAGATCGTAGTGCTGAAGCGAGTACAAAATCTGAAATCTAAAATTTCAAAGTTCAAAGAGAGCTTCGATATTTCATACTTGTCTTTATGAGTTGAAATTGTAATTATTTGAGAGGTGTGAACAGTATCATAGTATGTGCTTTGTGTAAGATAGTGAGTCATATTGGCTTGGATGTAAGCATTACCAATATTGGGCAGAAGCACTTGAATATAAGTGGCATAACTTGAGCATAACATCTAATTGGTTCTCAATGAAATCTAGTTAATAAGGACGCGTTTGGTAATATTTCTGTTCCGGGGAACAATTTTTGAACAAAAATAGTTTTTTTTTTCTTTAGGAAACAACTTTTGAGTATAAGAATGTGTTTGGTAATTGCAAAAAATTTCTACTCCAGGAATAGAAATGTATTTAGTAAATTTGTATGATTTTTTTTTGTTTCTTTTAATTTTTTAATATTTTTATTATATTTTTTTCTTTTTTCTTTTTTCTTTTTTTTTCTTCGTTCTTCCTTTGGCTGGTCGCGGGCCTCGGCCATGGCCGGCGGCCAGCCGACAAGGGCTAGCGAGTAGGTCGACATCGCCCAACAGTGGCCCAGCGAGACCGAGCCTTGCCGATGGCTGGGTGAGCTCGGCCTTGCCTTGGCTGGGCGAGCTCAGCCTCACCGGATCTCGGTGAGGCCGAGCCTTGCCGGGGTCCGGCGACGCTTTGGCGAGGTCGCCGGCCCTCAACGGCTGGTCATCGGCCATGGCTGAGGCTGGCAACCGGCCAAAAGGAAGAAAAAAGAAAAAAGAAGAAGAAGAAAAAATGTTTCTTGGAAGTATTCCCGTGAATAAGAAACAAGTTTTTTTTTTTACTTTTTGTTTTTATTACAAATCTGTTCTCGGGAACAAAAGTGTTAACAAACACGTTTCTTTTCTTTTTTTCTTCCTCGGAATAAAAGAACAAAAATTTGTATTCCAGGGAACAGAAACACATTTTGCCAAACACACCCTAAGCTATTAACGTGGGATAGTGGATGTAGGCTTACTATAAGTCAAACTACCATAACTATCGTGTACAATCTTTTCTATCCCTTAAACTTTCTTTTATTATGTTTAATAGTCTATTATCACTACGAAATTTTTCTTCAGACTTTGTTCTTTTATAATATCGAACTTGGTTGTTTTAAATTCTGCTTTAATTGTATATAATCACTTGTTCACCTTAGGTGATAGTGCTAGCCTCCAACGCCATGAAGTGTTATTATGTTTTAAAGTACATAAAAGATTTTTCGTACGATTGAGAAAGGACCAAGCGAGTGTTCTAACTTGAAAACTTGCAAGTTGTGATGATGTAAAGCGAAGGACATCGGAAATGGAGATCGCTATTTGAGAAGTCGAGGATTCACGAACATTTTTATCCGAGCACAGCCTGATAGTATTTATTTTAGATATAAATCATCTAATTGGAGGAGAGAGATCGCGCATTTTTTATTCGTAGTTTCAATTGAAGTTATACTAAAGATCAGTACATTTGTATACCTACATGAAAATTGAAAAGGATAAAGGGCCATTGGATAACTCATAGCAACATTTATGTGAGGCCCAAGGGCCTATAGGACAGGCCATAAGGAGAGCTTCCTATGTTACTACCAGGTCGACTAGCCCACTATCCAGATTGGCCCATAAACAGGACCAAAAACTTTTTGTATGTGATATAAACATCTGTTTATATTAGAGGGTATCAAAACCTTTCTTCCCGCCTTATTTGCATCAATATATACAAATTGTACTGTCTGTATATCGGGTAAGGTTCCATAGGGGGCGAGCATGGCCCCTAAAATTATATATAGTGCAACGCGATTAGGACATATGGTAGGTCGCATCTAGATCAAGCATGTGATGAACCCTCATAGCCAACTCTGTAGGCCATAAAAAAATTAACTATGTTCGCAGTCCACAATTTGCCGATGTGAATTGTTTTTTACTCAAAATTTCATTCAAAAGACAGATAGATGTTCTATTCAATTATAATTATTGTTATAGCATCCATAAAGTTAACATCCATATATCTAAAAGCTAAATTTGTATCATCGCTGTTACTATTAAATAAAATCTTAATTTTCATTGTCAGTGCTAAAAGTTTATACTTTTGGTCACGATTTTTCGAATTCATCAAATTGTGCGACACGTATCCCGAACGAAGGCCTTAAGGGGAATTCTGATCCAAGTCTCTCTGATTTGCCATCATAGATATTAGGTGCCACATCAGCTCCGATTGTCATGTCAGCAATGACTCAACGATGCCACATCAAGCATTAATGAAATGAGTGATGGAAATGACTACATCGGACAAATTGAGGTAGTTTGTGGGTATTTGATTGTGCAACATGACGATTCATATTGAGATTAGTGTGGTGCAAGATCAGGTGTGCACGCAAAATGCGATTCCCGCCATGTGTATTTGATCGGACTTCGTCGCTGTTCAGCTTCTTGGATTCTTCTTGAGCTTTTTCGGCGACAAAAGCATCGGGAGACCCATGATGGAGGGGGCTTCGTCTTCAAATCAGAGGAAGCATCGTGGAAGTTTCTCAGGTTTTGGAACCTTGTACCGTCAGTTGCAACAACTTTCAGGGGACTCGATCGATCCCAGATCCTCCGCGTGGTGTTCTAATCAATTGTTTTTACCACTCGCAAAACTCTGTATGTATCTACACCAAGGATGTAATCTTTTATGTACCTACTAAACTCTAATATACTTAATCACTGGGATTCGCCCCAGTGGCCACCCTTTCAACATGGAAGGGGGAGGTGAGGGGTTCAAAACCCCACCTTCTCAGGGGGATGGGGTGGGGACGCGTAAGTTTCAGGAGTGGGTTTTGACTCCCACGCCCTGCAAGAGGCAGGGCAAAAGTCTGAGAGTGAGTGTAGAGTAGGAATAGAGTAGGACTGACCAAAAAAAAAAAACTCTAATATACTTTATCGTCGAATGGGTAGCTCAAGTCCTCAGCCTATCGTCCTCCATGTTCAGGGCTTAAATGAGTCCGATTCGCCACACTTGCGCATTCTCTCAAGGCACCCCCAATATCGAACATGCATCTATGGCTCCGGTAATGGCTCGACATGCGTGAGAATAAAAAAAGGGTTGCTATGTCCGGTGAATATAAATCGGGTGCTCAAAGAGAGGCCTAAACACTTTGTTAGTATAAATAAACAGGTGACATAATTTCATCGTGCTATATAAGCTTTAGAATACAAACAACTTACATTCAATAGGGTCGGCATGGATTAAACGTTTACACTAAGGTGTGTGCGAAACAAAAGATAGCCAAACTAAAATCAGATAATGTGATACGAAGGTTATCCACCTTTTCCCGAGAGAGAATCTGCGAGGAAAGTTCCTCTCGCCCACATTCTAAATTTTTGCCAAGTTTTCAAGTTAAAGCAATATGACCGCCCCCCTTTAAAAAGGAACTAATGGCCACTCATTACATTCATCACATATGCTCGAGTGAGACCCCATGAAGAACAACTTGGAGTAACTTTTTAAGGAGGATCAACTGAAGAGGGACGACCAAGCTCTTAGAGAAAAGATGATGACGGACGCAAAGATGGAGATTGAGGAAGTGATGGGCGGCTGCGAAGCACTGCCTCTCCTCTCGCTGAACCACGTCTCGTTGATGTGCCGGTCCGTGTGGGACTCGGTGAGGTTCTATGAGGACGTTCTCGACTTTGTGCTCATCAAACGCCCTTCTTCTTTCGACTGCAATGGAGCTCGGTCTCTCTCTCTCTCTCTCTCTCTCTCTCTCTCTCTCGTGTTATTGATATGAAGGACATGATTGTAACGATCCAGGCCCCACTGTGTAATATTGTCCGCTTTGAATACTGAGTATTCATGGCTTTAAAGCACGTCACACAGGTTAAAGGGACCCCAAGCCTTATAAACTAGCCCGAGACTCCCCCCTTAAGCGATGTGGGACTAGAGAGGACCCCTCCCCTTCCTTGGGCTGTCACACTCTCCACCCCTTAAGGGCACAGCGTCCTCGTTGTGACCCTCACACGCGGTTAGAAGTTGGCTTTGATACTATATGTTGGATGCAAATTGCGCATCCCCAAGATCTCCATAACTAGAACAAAAACATGTATAATTGAGTAAAAAGATTAAAGCACATGTTTTTGGATCCATCGAACATAAAGCGGAAGTAGAAAATGGATTACCCACTTATCAAGGGGATCTACACATTAAGTCATTCTCCTCTATTGCCCTCCGTATCACTGGCTCAATGAGGTGGCCCCTTCACGTTTAGCGTTAAGTAAGCGCTCCTTAGGTGAGGATACATGTGAGAATTAGGGTTAGATGAGAGACTTGGGTATTATTTATAGAGTTTCCAGCTAGGCCCTCTCATTACGGGTCAGATTCAACTCAGCCCACACTAGCCAGCCCATATTAGACTAATTAAAAAACATTCTATCTCACCTTAGACCAACCCTGTTTTACGGTAATCATAAAAACAGTAAATTACAATATCAATTAATGTAGTTTACATTAGGAAAACTCTTATATTCTCTCACTTGGACTATATTAATTGAAATCATACTGTATGTGCGCACATTGGTCTAGAGATAATTATTAATAGTCAATTCTATCCTATAAAGTCTTAAATACCAAATCATAGCGATAACTGTATGTATACACACAGAGCCTTTCATGGTCACGGATGTTCTCAACTTTATTGATATGGATTCAATATGGTAGTGTGGCAAATGGATAATATCTTTCATAGAGAGATCCCATTTGTCAGTCACCATTCTCTTATCTTAAGTATCACAAAATACTTGTGCCACTAGAGAATGTCTTTATGGTTCTATGAACCCACATATGTCTTGTCCTTACGGTTAACATTTATTTATGTATAACAAGACATATGGACAAGGCTAATAACCGAATGCTCCTAGCATTCACTCAAAGTTTATATAGTACCTTGAGACTTTATCAATATGTATTCAACATAATAACAATACATTCAAAAATATTTTATTGAATGCAAGAGTTGATACATATCAAACCGTTACAAAGTGTAACGAATCACAGATGAAACATTTATCAGGGTAAAGCCAAAATAGCTCCCACTAAACAACAGAGTCTCATGATACTCCTAGACCCATGCTAATGACATGTCACTCAAATACACATGGGCATAGGTCGTTAATTAGTGGATCTGCAACCATATCATCTGTTAAAATATGTTATATTATTACGTCACTTTTCTGTACCGTTTCCTTTTGGTCAAAAATTTTGACCACTACATATTTAGACCCCTTGAGACCTCTGTAGTAAATAAATAATATTATAAATTTGTTATCTCAATACAACCGTATAGGTCTATCCATAAAGTTAAAAATAGTCGACTCCTTCATGAGGTTATGGAGCCTAATACCTCCAGTAACAACCTAAAAGAATGTTACTAACATTGCTTACATAGTAGAAGATGACGTATAATTTTATTTACTGCACTTCCTGCTAATATAAATATGTATTATGTTATTGATCACATATCATCTTAATAGCCGGCAAAGTTTACATCTAAATTTCCTACTAGCTGCAAGAATTGAACATATTTGTAAATTAGCATATAATCTCTTGTCCTCTTTAAGTACCTTAAATTTTTTTTTGACAACAACATAGTGATCGCATCTTGGATTTAATTGATTTCTGTCTAGAAGTCCCATCGCAAAGACGATATTTAGTTTAGTGCAAATTTGAACATATATTATACTTTTAAATGCACTGACACAAGGTACACAATTTAATTAGATTTTCTTAATATCTAAATAAGGACAATGTGATAGATTCAGTCCATCACTCTTAATAACAGGAGCAATTCCCGGCTTACAATAATGTATATTGAATATTTCCAAAATGTGGTCAACAAATGTCCTTCGAGATAAATCTAATAAAATATGGTGAAAACAATCCTTACAGACTTCAGTGTAAAGGACAAAAAATGCCATGCCTCAAAGTCACTACTAGTAAGCAAAATATAACGTACATCAAGTATGAGAAAAATAAATTTCCTCCCACTAACCTTATAGTATATATATTAAATTACTTTGTTCCCAATTGGAAAAAATAATAATATTATGAAACTTTAATAATATTGTCTGGAAACTTTCTTAAGACTATGAATAAGACGTTTTATTCTACACACAAGTTTACTTGAATCTGCTGCAAAATCCTTCAATTGCACTATATAGATTTTGTATCTATTTATTTAGCGTAACTCCATATCAAAATAAATTATTAATATCACGTTCACTCTGAAAGAATTTTTTAAAATACTAGAAAGAAATATTTATTTCTTCACTATAATTATCCACCCATTTTTCAAAATGAAAACTTTAGCTACCGATTTGGTTTTAAACTCTACAATCTTTCTTTGAAATCCACTACCAATTCGGTTTTAAATTCTACAATCTTTCTTTGAAATCCTTTTAGTTCTGTACACCAATTTGCAACTAATGAACTTGTGATCTTTAGGTAAATCAGTAAGTTTCCAAACACTATGATGTTTCATAGATTGTATATTGCATTTTATGGCATCTAATCACATACTTGATTGATGATAAAAACAACATTTGTTTATGTCACTAAATCAACCATGTAGTGGATATTGCAGTCATGCTATCACAAATAAAATATATAGTCTAATGGAATAACTGATCATCTTTCCCTAATAAATCTCCCGAGTAAAGCTACAACCACTTCATTCTATATTTGAGAGGTTTGAAAAAATTCCATCATAAACTATATTAAAAATAATACCTTAAATCTCAACAAGTTTAGTCTATGATACAAGAGATTTCATAATTGTCTGTACCATAATTATCTGTATAGGCAAAGACAAAGATATGGTGATTTTCCATCATATTATTATCCTTAATAGTCTAAGAGCAGCTATCTTCTACAATTACGTCGAACTGTAGAAACTTTACAGTATGTGATTCCATAATACTTGTGCATTCTTTAGGGTCATAAAATTGATACCTTTTTTTAACAATTTGAGTAGAATACAAAATAATTTCGAGTAGATCTAAATTTCAACGCACTTAATATTGTATTAGATAACCTCACTTATGCATGACATCTCTAAATTTCATATGATTCAAGTAATTTATGTTCAGTCTATAACTCAAAAGAAGTTTATGAAATAACTTTTGTATGTGAAAATGTTGCTTTCAAAATATCAGCCCATGGAAGATCGGATAAATTAATCTTACTAATCATACTCATCACCATGTTCAATATGGTGCATTTATGCCTTTTAGCCAAATATTTTTGTTAGGATTTTCAAGCATGGTAATCAAGTTACCACCTCAGAATCTACCAAGTATTTGACAAATGACCATTTAAGTTATTTCACATTGTCATACTCTTTAGAATACTCACGACCACTATTAAGCCTAATAACCTTTTAAGACTAATTGTAATTGTTTTATTTTTTATCTCGGTGATTTTACATTCACAGTAATCTATAGAAGTCTTTAGATTACCGTTAAGAGTAGACATAATATCAACATTGTCAACTTTTCTACTCTTCCTTTAGACATTTGTGAGATTATTCTTTAAATATAATTTTTTTGAAAACAACCTCTTCAACTATATATGAGATGTATATGCCATTAGAACGTAAACACAATCTTTGCAGATATGTCCTAATTTCGGTACTAGATAAAACATAACTTCAAGCCATTAAAGCTTTCATCATCTTTTAGCAGTGCAGTCAATAGACTTCATGGACAGTAAGCAAATTCTATTGCTTTTTTCCTAAGCAGCAAATCATATGTCCATTACTTAAAATTTTTGAAGCAGTAAAAACCTTAATAATAGTGGAGTTTATTAATTACAGAAAATGTGACTGAAAAACAAGCAATGTATATAATTAGCATCATGTGAGCACCATGTAACTTGACGTATAAGTACACATCCAGAGAGTTACACGCATAATTATATAATCACATTTGAGCAGAATATATGACATGCAGTTGTACACTCTCTACATGATAGCGGTTATGAGAATATATTCTAATTTTCGTGAATTCATCATCTTTGGGCAGAATATATGACATGCAGTTGTACACTTCCTACATGATAGCGGTTATGAGTGTGGCACCCCTTGACGGTCCCCAATCCGATTAGGGTCACCACAGTTTGCTTACCATTCACTTTTCCTAATAACATGTCACTCTGATACCATTCATTTGCAGCGGGTCCATACAACCATGGGGGTTTACATCTTTTATATCGGTCCCTTGCGCAATTCATATACGGAAGCATATCTAACAAACTCCCTTCTCTATATTCAGGAAACGATGCACACCTACTAAACATCTTATATAAGTTAAAGCCGAACATGTTTATTTACATAAAGCAGATGGACATCTTTAGTCGGTACATCAAAATGCCATAGTCTTCTATACTCGGCTACACTTCAAAGAATGACCGACATCTTTTCCAACAGTTGAATACTTAAAGTCCATCGATCAGTGTTAGCGTCCAAACGTTCCTCCTTTTGCTATCCTCCTCCTTGCAATCATATCCAACTACTTGATTCATCTACTGGTAGCAATGGCAGCAAATGTATCTTATCTAGTCTGAAATGTTATTCCCCAAAAGGGGTGAGTACAACCACTTAGCAGGTAAAGGAATCCAATAACCATTCAATGCATCATACAAGTCATACATGCGTTGCAGGCATTACTTATCTTGAAGCCATGCATATACTATTATGCATCATACCACAATCATAACACATACATGTGTATCATCATGTCATACTCATATCATCGTCATCATGACATTATTATATCACACGCATGTCATCATCATCATATACATGACACCATCATACCATACACATGTCGTCATCATCGTGGCATCATCATATCACACATGTCATCATCATCATATACATGACACCATCATATCATACACTTACCATCATTAAGTCACATATGGCATCATCCTTACCATGCATCCATGCATGTAACGTCATCATCATATCACACGTGCCATCATCATTACCATGCATCCATGCACACATCATATCACATGTGCCATCATTATTACCATGCACATATCACCATTATATCACATGTGCCATCATCATTACCATGCACATATCACCATCATATCACATGTGCCATCATCATTACCATACACATATCATCATGTCATGCATATATCATCATGCATATTTCAATTTCAATTTCTCAATTTCATCTTTTCATATTGGACCGCTACATTTCTCTTTCCCGGGACCAATGTTTGCATCCCACATGTATCCAAGATACAATTCAGATCATCTGGCTCCCCCACTCTCCGGGCATCTCGTACCCCAACTGGCATTACGAGGACCCTCTGGCATCCAGCCATTTAAGGCCACCGGGCAACCGGCCGCACCCTTCAGGCCAGGCATCTCGCACCCAATCTGGCATCGCGAGGTATCCCTCGGCATAATTACCATGCCGAGCTTCCGGCTCCCCCACTCTCCGGGCATCTCGATACCACTCGGTCTCCCGAGGACCCTCCGGTATTCGGCCATTCATGACCACCGGGCAACCGGCCGTACCCTTCTAGCCAGGCATCCCAACACTCCCGGGGCATCGTCGGCTCACACCTCCGACGGTCTTCTCAATTTATCTCAATTCTCATCTTCAATTATAGTTCAATTTTAACATGATATGCGATGTGATGGAAATCAAGATCATATTCATCATTAAATTCATACATGCATCTCAATTCATTGTCTTGCATACATCAAGACCTCATCATACATACTACATGGTACAATTATTTATAAAATAAATAATTTATGGAATTTATGCCAATTAAAAATAATCCATTTATCATGCCCTTTTTACATTTATTTAAATTCCAGCTTGTGCCACTTTCAAAATATTAAATTTAAATATCTATATAATTCTCAAAAATCATAAAAATTAAGGCAAGTAATAAACAAGACAATAGGATAATGATTTCATGCAAAATACATGGCCAAATAGAATTTCACACAAATCCATAATTCACACAAAACAGCATATAATTTTCGGATGAAATCAGAATGCACAGTCTCTGAAGAAATTCGATTAAAATATCCATACGACCTCCAAAAATTACGAAATTTTACCAAGTTATAGCCAAGGCATTAAAATAAATTTTTCATGAAGACTTCCAAGTCAGATTATTTTTAGATTATTTTCTACAGTCACACGAAGCTTCTGGATCCAACACCGAATCGCCCAGTATATGGTTCTCCGAAATACTGAGTTTTCACCTACCTATTCTTCTTTGTTTCCTCCGAAATTTGGATATGTTCTACATCAAGATGTTATCTACAAGTTTTATGAAGAGATCAAAGTCAAATAACCAGAGTATAGTCGTCATTTAGGTCCATGAAGTCTCGGGTGTCCTGTAATACATCTCCAGAATTACCGTCTTCAAGATCTAGTCGATTTACTAGGTTATACTTCTCCATGAATATGTTGTATTTTAAGATGTCCCATACAACTTTCATGAAGAAATTGAAGAGAGATTCTTAGCACAAACCAACATGCAACCACAAATCCAACAAGAGGTCAGTGAAACTGTTCCAGATCTGAGGTCTCCGTAGGATGAGAGTTTAACCCCTCAAATCTCCATCATTTTCCACGAAATTTCAGTATGTTGTAGTTCAAGATGTTAAATACAAATTTTATGAATAGATCGAAGCCAAAATCGAACTCTAAACGTGCAAGAAAGCTTACACAACATTCTGACTCGAGCGGATTCATGCGAAAACATTCCAGATCGAACATCTCCGTAAGATGAGAGTTTGACCCCTCAAATCTCCATAATTTTCCACCAAATTTAGTATATTGTAGTTTAAGATGTTAGCTACAACTTTCATGAAGAGATCAAGGTCAAAATCGAACTCTAAACATGCATGCAAGCTCACACAACATTCTGACTCAAACTGTTCAAGCGAAAACAGCAACACCATTCAAGAACAAGCCATCCAAGCTTCGGTTTCCCCCTTCCAATCACTCAAATTCAACACTATACCAAACATACATGTAACACACACACATGCAAGAGCAGCAAAGGACCCCAACTTGCCTCTAGACCACACGAACGGCGGCACACGGCGGCAAACACGGTGGACGGACGGCGACGGGCAAACTCCTCCTCCTCGGCCTCCCTCTCTCTCGCATCTCACTCTCTCTCGGCAACTCTCTCCCTCTCTCTCACTCTCTCAAAACCAGCCACTCTCTCTCTCTCTCTCTTTCTTTTTGGTGGCTTATATATTGCATGTATCCCCTCTTTGCATGGGGGACACTTGTCCCTAAGAAGGAGACAAGTGTCTCCTTTGTTGAAGACACTTGGAGGCCATGCGGCTCCTCCTCCACCCCCCTCCATGCGCCGACAATGGGCCGGGCTTATGGCCCACTTTAGGCCCATCTCACTTGGGCCTAATGTCCAAACTTAAATGGCCCAAGTTTATTTTTAATAATACATTTTAATCCTTATTTAAATAAATACCTAATTGCATAATAAAATGGCAAAAAGACTTTGTGACATTAATCCATAAAATCAAATCTATAAAGTGCATAGTCAAGAACAAAGTATTCTTTATCAAATTGTCCTATAGCACCAACCTTGATCATCCATTAACATTTTCTACTTAAATAAATACCTAACTTGCAAAAATAATAAGGCCATTAAACTTATAGTCACAAATCCATAAATTCCAATTTATGATGCACATGGCCAATGATAGAATTTTATTTCCTCTCACATAATTATTCGTTAGAAGCTTGGCCATAAATTTTATTGCAAATTATGGATTAAATGGCCATAAAATAACTTGATGGTACTTTCATCACCTATTCATAGACTTTAATGTAACTAGAGGTCATTATGAATTTTGGGATGCCACAATGAGAATATATTCTAATTTTCGTGAATTCATCACTTTTGGGCAGATGAACCACTGGGATTAGTCAATCCTCTACCACACCATCATGTATCCCTCCATGAACTAATACACAATCACCTCATTTGGGAGTATGACCATGCATTAGACCAGGAGACATCACAATCAGCATACGAGACCGAAATTTCTCAAACCTAATTAAGCGTGCCACTTTGGCGGTCACTACTCAATTGAATGCTTGAAACTCTCTTGTACCAGGGATATAAACTTTACTACTCATATACACCATACACATGTGATTTTAACTTTAGTGATTGGGTAGTAAATCACTAAAATCACATATCATGCTAATTACATTACTTTATTCATTAATAAAAATTAATCATATATATATATATATATAACGAACATAAAAGACAGATTCCAATGAGATCACCGATCACAGCAACACAAGAAACTTTTCATAACAGAGAATAAAGCATCTCTTATGCACCCTGATTACAAATTACCAGAACAACATAAAAAAAATGGTGATCTAGAAGATCTCTCACAAATTAACATCAATAGTAATACATGGTACATTAAATCGACAAGCTTGACAGCTGATCCATTATTACTCATGAGTTTCATAAGGCAAAAAAAAGACTCTAAGGCCAATAACTAATTAATTAGCCAATTTTAACTAACAACTTATTATTGCATCAACCAGTGGCTTATAAATTGAGTTAAATCATAGAACAAATATTTAAATTATAATAGTAGATACTATTGTTCTATATAAATGTTGTCATACTTCTTAATCATAAAAAATGTTCAACTTGATGGATATTAATAAGTGATCAGATGGGTTTAGGTACAATATGGAACAACTTAACTGACATGCATTACCTACATTTAGTAGATGTCTTAATTAGTACAATCAGTTTAGTCACGAGTTCTTAAGATGTTCATTATTCAAAGGTTACCAGTGTGTAAAGGAGTATGTTTGAGCAACAAAAGTTTTATAACCTTTATTATATCTCATCACCTCAATACATAAGTCAATTACTATCTCATAATGATTGTATTTCATTAAGCCAGCTTCAGTTAACAATAAAGTTTAATTTTTATTAATGAATCACACATTCATAATGTTTATGTGATAATATACTAGTAACTCATCACCTGTATTTCCAAAATCAAGGAAAATACAATAAAAATACGCAAAAATACACTAAAATACGCGTATTTAGGATTTTGTATGTATTTTCACATCTGTAAAATAAATATAACATGACGTAGAGGATGATCATACAAATCCAACGCTGTCGACCACGCGCCAATCTGACACTCCACGCGCCCGCATGCGCCACCTGAGTGCGCGGCGCGTGGAGCGCACACGCGAGCCGCGCCCCGCGCGTGGAAGCGCGTGAGGGTGCGTGGGGTGCATCTCCGATGCCCTGGCGGCGCGTGGCCGCGCGTGGGGGCACGTGAGGCCTCCCTCGGCAATGCGCCACTGACCTTCTTGCTCGTATCATCGAGCCCAATCCGAATTTGTGATTTAATTTTATTTTTATTGAACAAAAAATCTCGAAAATCACAAATTAAGGCAAAAAATTTATGTGTTCAAGTTCTAGGGTTTTGGTTGCTCTGATACCATTTGTAACAATCCGGGCCCCACTGTGTAATATTGTCCGCTTTGGACACTGAGTCCTCACGGCTTTAAAACGCGTCATACAGGTTAAAGGGACCTCAAGCCTTATAAACTAGCCCATGACTCCCTCCTAAGCGATGTGGTGTTAGAGAGGACCCCTCCCCTTTTTTGGGCTGTCACACTCTCCACCCCTTAAGGGCACAGCGTCCTCGCTGTGTCCCCCACACGCGGTCGGGAGTCGGCTCTGATACCACATGTTGGACGCAAATTGCGCAACCCCAAGATTTCCATAACTAGAATAAGAGCATGCATAATTAAGTAGAAAGATTAACGCATCTGTTTTGAGATCCATCAAACATAAAGTGGAAGCAGAAAAGGGATTACCCATTCATTAAGGGAATCCACGCATCAAGTCATTCTCTTCTATTGCCCTTCGTATCACTGGCTTAATGAGGCAGCCTCCTCACGTTTAACGTTAGGTAAATGCTCATTAGGTGAGGATACATGCGAGAATTAAGGTTAGAGGAGAGACTTGAGGACTATTTATAGAGTTTCTAGACAGGCCCTCTCATTACGGGTCAGGCTCAACTCGGCCCACACTAGCCAGCCCCATATTAGACTAATTAAGAAACCTTCTATCTCACCTTAGACCAACCCTGTTTTACGGTAACCGTAAAAACAGTAAATTACAATATCAATTAATGTAATCCACATTATGAAAACTCTTACAATGATTTCACTTTTGCACCGTGCCATGCCTGCATGAGCATGATCCTCGCTGTTTCTGTGTTCGATGGGCAAGTTATACAACTATGGAATAGGGATACACTTGATTGAGAACCCATCAATTGAGGAGAACGATGCCATTGACGAGCCGCGTCCGATCAACCCCAAGGATAACCATGTCTTTCCAAGTAAGTTTAACGCAGCATACGTCTCCATCAACAGGGAGAACTGCAAGGCCCAATTGAATTTGAGTTAGTAGTCCCAGTTGGTCAATTGTTAAAAGGATTTGTTTCGAAAGAAATCGTAGAACAAGACGAGAATCTGTGGTTTTCCTTTGCATTCATTGATCTAATAAGCATCGTTTGGCCTTCTTTACACAGTGCACGGACGTGGGGCTAGTGAAGAGGAGACTACGAGAGATGGGGATGAGGTACGTGACAGCGGTAGTGGAGAAGCGGGGGTGAAGGTGGACCAAGTCTTCTTCCACGACCCCGACGGGTACATGATCGAGATCTGCAACTGCGACAACATCCCGATCCTCCCCATCTCCTCTTGCCCGTTCAAGCCTAAGCTTGGGAGCTTCAACAAAGCGCCCACGAGCAACTGCGGGTTCCATGATGATGGAGAGCCTCAGCATGGACATCATGAACTTCTCCTTTTGAGAACTCAAGTTTCAATCCGCAAGAAAAGGATCATTGATGCTGGATGAAGAAGCAGCAGCAAACTCAACATGCTTTTCTTTTAATAATTTGCGTGAAATTAAGTACTTTGTCATGTTGTTTTCAAGGGTTGTAATACTGAAGGACCTAAACACGTATGAGTGTCATAAATTGGTTGTCGAAGGGTTCAAGGGTGATTAATTATCACATGTTCCTCTTCTACTATATGTGTTTAAAAAATGTGAGTGATTACTATTTATTCTAAACTATGTCCAAGAGGGGATAAACTGGTTTTTCATATGTTAATGAGAGAATCTGATAAAAAGGGTCTTTTTGCTCTATCAATACATAGTAATCATTTTGCCAATCAAGCATCTCCATTTCTCTGGATCTGCAGTACTTGGGATGTCTATCTTGCGAAAAACTTCTTGACGGAGGAAAATGTTCTTTGTGAAAATCAATTTTAAGTAGAATGGCTGGTTTATAGTTGTTCAGAAATTTACTCCAAAGTGAGATGGAAAAATCTTTTAGATATTTAGATCTTATATTAAAAAATTAGCCTCTCCATCATTATTGTATTTTATTCCAGATGATATCAAATTGCTTGTCTAATATATTAATAATACAGCATGAAATACAAATTTTATGTTTTTACTACCAAAATAAAGCAAGCTAAAAAAAAAAAAGAAATGCAAATAATCAACAAATATAATTTCTCAGTGCTCATAAAACTTCAAGTCAAAATGGTTCTCCATTCCCAAAAAATAAAAATAAAAAGTAATCAAAGAGTGATACCAGAGTAAGTATTTAAATAGAAGGTACCAAAGAGCGGTGCAGACCAGGCTCGAGAATACATAGATTGAAACTCTATGTGAATATGCACGTGAAAAGGAGTTAAAACGATTTCTTTCTTTTAGGATGGAAAAATCATTTTCCTCATTTTTAATTTTTTTTTAACCGTAAAACCTTTTTCTTTGATTATCCATTTTCAATAAGCCAAACATGTGAAAGTTTGAAAAACCAATTCATGAAAATGTCTTTCACAAAACAAACATGCCTGTTGTAACTTTTCAATTTTCCCAAATGTTTCATTATATTATTCCTTGCGCAGTGTATGGGGTTAAAATTCTTGTAAGCTTTGTTTGTTTCGTAGAAAATAAATGATTTGAAAAATATTCAAAAAGTCAATAAAGAAAAGTTTTCATTGTCGACAATTCATGTCTACTCATTTTCATGGATGATGAAATTTATTTTTGTTTATTCATTTTTATAAGTAATATGAGCAATTATTTTTAGAAAAATAATTTTCAAATCATTTATTTTTCACGAAATAAACATGACCATAATAAAAAGCCAACAGCTAAAAGACTTCTTTTTACCTTCTATTCAAGAATGAAAAACTTGATTGCATGAAAAGGGCATTTGAATTTCATAAGATCTGATTTAAAAAAAAGATTATATAAAAGGAGACAAAAATTTAAAGTTTCATTTCTTACAAAAAAAATTTGACAAAGATAAATTTAAGTATATGTTTATGGGGGAAATTTGTCCAAAAAGTTCAAAACCTATTTGCACTTTTAGAAAGTTTGTCTTAAAAATTATAAATTTTGCTAATTAAGTCATAAACCTTTTTAAATTTTGCCAATTGAGTCCATTCAGTCAAATTTAGTCGAAAATAGCTGACATAACAGTCCAATTAGCATCGGATATCCTACGTGACTCAACCAACACTAACGTGGACACATTTAAATTTTTTAAATATTTTTCAAACTTTTTAATATATTTTATTAATTTTTTCATTTTTCTTTTGCTTTTTTTTTCTTTTTTTCTTTTTTGATTCAAACCTTTGCCGGCCTCTGCCGGTCATATACTTGTCAAATAGGTGGGTCGGATTGTGTCACGCCCCAAACCTCGAGCACGCCAACATCCCACCATAGTCATGCAAATGCGACATTCTCAGGTAGTGTCGCCGACCCCATTCATTTATTATTGCGCAAGCGGAACATATTATAAAACCCCTGACAATGAAATACAGGATAGAAAAGTAGGAAGCAAAACCACAACATAACACTTTCATAATTCAACAGAATTACAAACAGAGGCCTACGGTCAAAAGTCTACAAAAGACCAGCTCTTAAAAAGGAACTGTCCTACGACCTACAAGTCGGACACTCTTCTCCAATCCTTATGACTTTACCTCTGCAACTCCTCAAGGCCAACCAAAGTTATCTGGCCGTTCCGTCCACCAAGGACCTGAAATTTTAATCCTACAACCGAGATGAGACATTGTCTTAGTAAGTTCAACCCCCTAAACCCCTATTAGAAAGAAAATACACCAAAGGGTGGCCTAGCCACATCACACATAGAACTTATCTCGCCTCAGTTCCTTCCTACAGGCTAGTACAATTCAAATTACTCAATCACAGATAGTAATAGGAACTTAAACTACTGGAATGTCAACAATATCATTTCGAACGATCACAGGAGTCCGGATTATAAGACCAAATCGTTATGACACGTCCCATACCATGGCACACGATTCCATCCCATAATCCGACCCGTCAATAACACTCAGCATGCGATCCAATTATTATTCACTACCACACAAGGGCATAGCCTACTCACAGTTTGGCTATCTACTGACATTAATGCCAGGCATCGCCTCCCCCCATGGAGCGCGGCTTCGTCATTACGTCGACGGCATTCCCGAAGGAGCATGAGTCCAGTTGGCCTAGCCTCTACTGCGACCCGAGCCACATCACTCTGTTGACGGCGTTTCTAAAGGAATAAAGATCCAGTTGGTGTAGCCACTACTGCGACCGAGTCTTTCAACTAGCACACGACAATTTAATATTGGCCTTCGGACACTTTGCAATTCACTCAATGCTCTGATTAAAATAGTATTCCTGGCCTCTTTTTTTCGTATTAAAACATTCGAGAAAGTAGTCGTGCGTGGGCACACGTAACTTCGAACCAAAAACCAATACTTTCCTTTTTCAAACCCCATTATTTGATATAATACTTAAAATCCATTTTCAGTGTTAAACCCGACACCCGGGATTTTCTGAAGAAATTATATACTTTTCACAATCATCACTCAGTTTCACAATTCAACAATCAATTGCACAAATCATCACTCAATTTGCAATATATAATCATCAATTCATAATCTGAATATACAACAGCAATCAGCGAAATTCTGAGAATTTAGGGTCCCGAAATAATTTTCGGAATTTATTAAATAATTAAATTTATTCCGAAAATTAATTAAATAATAATATTTTAATAATTTTTGTAATATAATATATTATTAAATAATCCAATAATTTCAAAATATTTATTTAAATAAAAAATAAATTCCTTTAAGTCACATCAAGGTTTATATTAATATAAACATTCGCTTACCCTTAAATTAAACACACATTTAGTTAATTAAGCACCTTAATATAATCTACACTTAAATAAATTAAACTAACAACCTAATAACACTTAACATAAACTAAGCACACCTAAAGCATCATTAACCTTCTAATCAAGGTTTAGTGAGCTAAACTCACCTAATTAATGAACCGATCGGACCAAAACAACGAGGACATCGAGGGGATCGACTTTTCTCAAGGCAGGCTGAGCATCCGGGGTCGGGAAGCCAGCCAAAACAGGCAAAAACTGAGCTACCATACCCATTTTTGATTGATGCTATCCGCTGCGGTTTGAGGCCGAGGAAGGGTAGATCTGGAGCTTGGATGAGATGGAAAAGGACCGGGGAAGGTTGAGGGGTCGAACCGAACCCAGGTGGGGCCCGAATGGTGGCCGGAGGTGGCCGAACAGCTCCGGCACGGGCTGATGCAGCAGCTGCGACATAAGGGCAAGCGAGAGGGAGGCGAAGACGTGTGGAGCGGCAGCAAGCAACGACGGCCTTGCGCGCGAGGCTTGGACGGCGAGTGGCGGTGGAGTGCGGCTACTTCGGCGGTGCTGCTGGCCTCGCTATATTCGGCTTAGAGATCTGCTGGGGACGTCGAGCACAAGTAGGAGAAGGAGGAGAGAGGGAGGCGGTGGCGCGGTGGTGGCACGAGCAGGCGGCGAGCGGCCTGGCGGTGCGAATGGTGGCGGCAACCGGCGACAGACGGAGCTGTGGGCTACTACATCCGGCTTCTTCGGTTGCTGGGCGTGCGAAGAAGGAGAAGAAGATGGAGAGGGGGTGCCGACGAGAGAGAGAGAGGGAAGAGAGAGAAGGAAGGGGGGCCATTTCTTTTCTTTTTCTTTTTCTCTTTCTTTAATCCAACAAAATGGCCCACCACATCATCACTTGATGATGTCATACTCCACTATCTCCAAACCTCGCACAACAATCTTTAATGGGTCCAATTCCATCCTCCACCGTGGCACACAAATTTTTAAACTTTGTACATCCCATTCTTCAATTCTTTTCTACTTGAACCAAATTGAAATCTATAAAATTAATCCAATGTTACCACACTTCAATTCACACAATCACTTGACCATAGAACAATCTTAGATCTCAAAAGCACCACCAAAAGCGGGCCTACCAATTTTCCGAATCAAATTAACCATACTTTGATTATTTTGCTGAAAAACCCAATTTATATGCAAAAATCTTCTGAAGATGAGTCAATGATCCTAAAATGATTTGTGACATGCCCGGACTTCCAATTTCTAAATTCTATCTCAATTCACGGTTAATTTCACTTCGGCACGATATTAGCACGTTCTGATCTACCGAGCAGCTTTTAGAAAATTTCATGCATTCAACCTGTGGTTGATCAATTCAAGCCACAATGTACCTCTTTGATACATTGGCGACTTTCGGTTGTCGGGGAAATCTCAAGGTTTCAAATACGGACACAAGGTACCCAATCGACAAAAAAGTCGGTCTAGTACTGATCGACAAGAATTGTGCGATTTGGTGGAATCACCCACACTTGATCACATGCCTCTATTGAGTCGACCTATCTCCGGTCTCTAATTGATTTTTAATTGTGTCGCAATGACCCTTGCAGATTAGCTCAGTCAAAAGGTCACTTCCTGATCAAATTCTCGAGTTTGATACATTAGAATCTCTTAACGGCTTCACCTGATATACTAGTTTTCATATAAGTAGCCAACTCAAGGAAAAGAACTATATACGTGCCAACGAAATGCCCGTCTCAATTTATTGAAAATATAATTGGAAAATTGAGATGTCACAGGTTGAGTTTGGGTTGAGTCATAAATGGTCCAACCTAAATCGACTTATTTAACCCCTTTATGACCCATACCCGATCTGACTCATTTCCAACACATATCCAACCCATTTAAGAAAATCTAAGCAAGCTAATATCTTATGATTTAAAAAATAAAATAAAATAGTATTGCTTCAACACTTTCATGTAATACAAATCTAGTGGACAATTTTCATAATTTTTTTTTTTAAAATAGGCCTTCGTTTGTTTCTTGAAAAATATTTTCCAAAAAATATATATTTTTGGTAAAATTATAAGATTATTTGTTTTTTCCCTGAAATATGAAAATAAATTAGGAAATATTTTCCGACATTTAGTATGAAAAATATGATTAAGTTTTTCCTCCATGACTCCTTTTAATATATATATATATATATATATATATATATATATATATATATATATATAACCAATTTTATAATTATTTTCTTATTTTAAAAATCAAAATTTAATTATTTCAGGCGATGACCAGCCATAGGCGAGCTCAAGTTCTTGCAAAACATCAGCGAGGCCTCCACCGCACTAGATCGGCAAGTTTAAGCTTACGACACCGGTGAGCTCGGGTCTCGCCAATCATTTGCGACCTCGAGCTCATTGGAGGTCGGCGACTTCAAGCCTCGCATGGCTAATCACCAGCTATTGTCGTGCCGGCCATTGTAATGTCGGCCACTGGCTGAGGAAGATGGAAGAAGAAAGGAAAATAAAAAGGAAATATAAAAAATAATTATAATTTCAATTTTTATAAACAAAAATTTAAGACTAAATAGGGAAAGAGAAAGTGTTAGCCTTAGATTGAAAATGGGTTCTAAGTCCAACCCATTTGAAATCCATGTGTTTTAGCCTTTCAATTTTTAAACCCATTTAATTGGTTTTTTTTCAAGATGTAAGTGATCCATATATTACTTATTTATGTTTCAAATGAGTCATATATGGATTTAAGACCCATTTTAATAGGTCTAGCCAACCATTGGGTGACTAAACTCCAAAACTTAAGTGGGCTGGTTGTCTATGAAGTGAAGGAAAACTCAATGATGGCCTTGAGAACAAATTGACCCCGCTCACCATGCTCAAGTTTTTCTTACAATACTTGGATAACAACATCCCAAGTGATGCAGGGAAAATAATAGCCCGTTGGATTAGCTTCAGGCTCACCAATCCAGGAAAACTGTCCAAAAAGTTTTAAATTTATTGCTCTTTTACTAATTTAATCCGAAATCTTTCATTTTTGTCAATTGAGTCCTAAACCCTTTCATCTTTTGCCAAATAAGTCAATTCAACCAATTTTGGTTGGAGATTACTAACGCGACACTTTTTAAATAATATTTAATGATATTTTAATAATTTTTTTGAATTTTTTGAATTATTTTCCCCCTTTTTTATTTACTGTTCTTAGTTTTTCTTTTTAGGGTTTTGGAGAAGGCTAGCGAAGATGGTCGGCTGACCCTCGTTGGCACTAGGAGAAGGAGCATGAAGCCCTCATCAAATCTGGCCAAGTGAGGGCTTGGAGGTCCTCACCGGCCCTTAAAAGACCCGAGCAAAGTTGCCTCCCTTAGCTGAGGCCGACAAGGGTCGGTGGGCCCTTGACTGTGGCAGATGAGGGTCATCGACCCTCGCCTATGGTTGATGAGGGCCAAATGAGGGTCAACGGCAACCGTCGCTGGCCCTATTTCAAAAACATAAATAAAATAAATTAAAAAAATCATAAAAATTCAAAATATTAGTAAAATATTATCAAAAGTTGCCACGTTAACACTAGCTGTCCATGTCAGAAATTTCTGGCCAAAATTGACTGGATGGACTCAATTGATAAAAAGTAAAAATGTTTATGACTTAATAGAAAAAATTGAAAGACTTAGAACTGAAATGACAAAAATGCAATAGGTTTAGAACTTTTTGGACAAGTTTCCCTCACCAATCTCTACCTCTTGACCTTTAGGGTGATCCAAGAAGCCAAGCTTGCAAAAGAAGCCCAACCTGATTGTGGTGATGGTTGTGGCCCTCATTGGATTTGGTAAGGGCTCATGAGCCCTCGTTGTGGCCAGCAATGGCTTAGGCTATAAGGCTTGCGACGCACTTGCTGGCCTTAGCAAGGGTCATGATCCCTCGCCCATGGTTGGCAAGGTCTTCGAGGCCCTCAACCAGGGATCATCGGCCCTTTGAACAAAAATAAAAAGGAAAGGAAATTATTAAAAAATTAATAAAAATAAAAAATATTAAAATATTAAAAATTGTCCACATCAGCACTAGCCATATCACATAGGATGGTTGACATTCACGTTAGTAATTTCCCACCAAAATTGAACGAATGGACTTAATTGACAAAGTGTAAAAATATTTAAGACTCAATTAGCAAAATTAAAAGATTTATGATTGACTTGACGAAAGTATATTAGGTTTAGGATTTTTGGAAAATTTTCCCGTTTATGAGTTAATATTACGAAAAATCCTAAACTAATAAACATGTGACAAATATATCTAAACTAAATAAAAACCACCTGTCATATAGGTTGCATGTCATATTTATGGAATTAAGAAATTGCATATCACGTTAGAATAATTGCATTTAGAGTAAGTGCATTACATGCGTGAAAGAGAAACCCCTAAACAAATTTGAGTGGAATTGCGTGATAATTAAAAACTATATTTAGGTTGAATATGCGTTTTTCTAATCAATCTTGCATAAGCTTACGTTACTTTGAGGTAAGTAATTTCCCCGATTTCCCTCGCAATTCATGTACCACTTTGGATTATTGAGTATTAAACTAATGTTTGCACATCCACATAATAACCTCACATGTTAGTGGACAAGTTAAAATCAATTCAAACTACTTACAAAACATTTTCTTTTTTTAAATAAATGAGAAAATGTACCAAAGTGATGTTAGAGTAATATATCGTAATCAAGTCTCCGAATCCATAATTTCTAGTTCGTAAATGTACAATAATTCTTCAAGTACTTTACTTGAGTTTTTAATCAACCTACCAAGAAAATAGATTAGTGACGACTCTTAATGTTAATAACTTGAACTTGGTATGGGTTTAAGCTTACTATTCCATTAGCCGAACCATAGGTGGTGCATCCAAGGTAAGGTTACAACGAGTACGAGACCTTATTGAAACTTAAATTGATAATTTTAGAACTTTTTTTAAGACGAGATGAATTCTAAGCCTTCTTTAAAAACCTTTAATCATTTTTTTTAGGGTAAAAAAGGCTATTGGCCAAATTTCTTGATGGAAGTAGCCTTTCGAAAATGCCTAAAAGTTCAAGGTAGCTAGAGACCTGCTTTGGGGTTTCTTAGCTTTGCCAAGACCAACATTTGGCCAGATAGGTTACAAAAAGATTTCCCCTAATGGGCTTTACTAAAGATTGAAGACTGAGTGCAAAATCGAAGATCCCATAGTAAGATGGAAGGAAGACTTACTTAAGAATTAGAGCAATAAAAAAAGTCAACCATAATTGTTCTAATTTTAACCCAAATTTCAAATTCAATGAAACGTCATTTAGGCTGACATGAAAATTCACCTACAAATGATATTGTCTTCGATATGAAATTTTGGGAAAAAAACTAGAGTAATGAAACGAATTTGTTTGGACGATTAACAAGATTGATATGAGATTCAAGTAAAAATTGAGAATTTTTTATGAAATAAAAAATTAAGATAGAATTAAAATTATATTTAAAATCAGTGATTTTTTATGAGAAAAAAAAGTTAATGATAGAATTGGAACGAGATCAAAAGTTGATCTTTCTCATGAGACAAAAAAATATTTAGGATAGGTTTTGGTTTGAAGTTAAAGTTTGGTTGAGTCGAGATACATGTGTCACGGGCCGATCAATCTAGCGTTCTTTTGCCTATGCAGTTTTAGGAATTTCTCCCAAATCAGCTTTTCCCACACTCAACTCACAAGGATCTTAGAGAGAGAAACAACTCATAGAAAGAGAAGCTCTGGATTGTATTTCACTGATAACCAGATGTCCCTAGCCTTCACTCAAGGTTTACACAATACCTTGAGATTTCCATTACTTATAATCAATTCAATATAGTGAACACACATTCATGAACACTTTATTGAATGTGTAATACATATATAAGCTTTATTAGAGCAAAATCAAAACAACTCCCACTAAATAGTAGTATCTAATGATGCTTCTCAACCCATGTTCATGACATGTCATTCAAGTACACAAGGGTGAAAGTCTTTAATTAGTGGGTCTACAACTATATTATTTGTGAAAAAAATGTTCTATTGTAGTGTCACCATTATGTATCGTTTCTTTATGGTCAAAAACATGATCGCTACATATTTATACCCCTTAAGACCTTTATTGTTGTTGATAAACAACATTGAAGAGTTATTATCTCGATACAACCATATGGGTCTATTCATAAAATCAAATATGGTTAACTCCTTAATGAGGTTCCAAAGTCAAATATCCTAAGTAATAGCTAAAAAGCATGCTACAAACTTCGTTTGTACGGTAAAGGATAACATAGATTTTTGTTTATCGCTTTGTCATAACATTGCACCTTTTGCTAATATAAAGATATATTATGTTATTGACTTCATGTCATCCTAATAGCTAGTAAAGTCTACATTCGAATACCCTGCTAGCTCTAGATCCTGAACACGTTTGTCAGTATATAATTTTCTTGTCCTTTTTAGTATCTCAAAACCTTATTGGCAGTAATCCAGTGATCATGTCCTAGACATGACTAATATCTATCTAAAGTTTTGTTGCAAAAGCAATATCTAGCCTAGTGTAGACTTGAGCATATATGACACTTCTAAGTGCAGTAGCATAAGGTATATCATTCATTTGGGTTTTCCTAAGATTTGACCAAGGACAATGCTAGAGATTCAATCTATCAGCCTTAAAAAACATGAGTGATTTTGGTTTATAATGTTGTATATTGAGTCTTTCTAAAATATGATCAACATATGTAATTTGAGATAAATCTAATATATGACAAGAATGATTCATATGAATCTCAATGCTAATGACAAAAGATACCTCACTAAGGTCTTTCAAGTTAAAATTCCTTGACAACATTTGCTTTGTCTTATGCAGTAATCCAATGTAACTACTTACAAACAAGATATCATTTACATAGAATGTGAGAAAACTAAATTTTCTCCCATTGACTTTGCAATATATATACCGATCTATTTTATTCTCAATAAAACTGAATGGAGTGACAACACTATGAAACTTCAAGCATCATTGTTTACAAACTTGCTTAAGACCATAAGTAAGGCTTTTCAATCTATAAACAAATTTACTTAAACCGGCTGCTGCAAAATCTTCGGGTTATACCATATAGACTTCTTTATCAATGTATCTATTGAGAAACATAGTTTTAACATTCATCTAATGTAACTTTATGTTAATGCCATATTCACTCTTAAATAGCCTTTAGAAAAGACTAAACTTCTCTGAGTGAAACCTTTCACTACTAGTCTGAGTTTAAACTTCTTAATATTTCATTTGAAATTTCTTTTAGTCTTGTACATCCAATTGTAGCGGATGAGCTTGTGACCGTCAGCCAATTAAACAGGTTTCCAAACACTATCATGTTTCATAGATTGGATCTCGTCTTTCATCGCATCTAACCACAGATCTGATTGAAAATAATAAATAGCATTCACATATATAAGTCACTAGATCGATCACGCAGTAGATATCATAGTCATACTCTCACAAATAAACTATATAGTCCGGTGGTATAACTGAACGTTTTTCCTTAGTTGATCTTCTAAGTGGAGTTACTACAACCATTTCATTCTATACCTGAGAGGCTTGACAAACATCATCAGGATGTATTAATGACAGTATCCTGAACCTTACAAGCTTAGTCTATGGTGTAAAAGACTCCATAATTGTTTGTATAGGCAAAAACAAAGATACAATGATCTCCACCGTACTATTATCTTTAATAGTCTAAAAGCAGCTACCATCTACAGTTACGTTCAATTCAAGAAACTTCCCCGCATGTGATTCCACAATTCTTGTACCTCCATTAGGATCATAAACCGATATCCCTTCAAATGACCTAGGTAAGATACGAAATAACACCGAGTGGTTCTACAGTCCAACTGACTTAATGTTGGATGATATAACCTCACTTCTGCCAGACACTGCAAACCTTAAGATGGTCCAAGTTAGGTTTACGTTTAGCCCACAACTCAAAATGAGTCAATGTAACATCTTTGGTAGAAATGCGGTTTAATGCATATTGGGCTATTTTGTCCCACAGAAAATTTGATAAATTAGTCATAGTAATCATACTCACTATCATGTCTTTCATGGTGCAATTAAGTATTTCGGCTATACCAACTTGTTCAAGATTTTCGGGCATATTAAGCTAAGTTACTATCCCTGAATCTTCCAAGTACTTGACAAATGGCCATTTAAGCTATCCAGCATTGTCATACTTGTCAAAATACTCAACTGCGGTCGTATATGATAGTCTTTAGTCTTATCACAATTGTTTCTTGACTTTAGTCCGAAAGAACTCAAATCTATTAAAAGATTCAAACTTTTCTTTAATCAAATGGAAATAGTCGTCAATAACTATGTTGAAATGAAAATTTCTATAGAACGTTAGCATATATGGTTCACTAATATCAGTATGAATGACCTCCAACAGGTTAAGACTTCAAACTATAGTTTTCGTCTTTATTTTAATCATCTTGCTTCTACAACAGTCTTCACAAATTTATAGGTGACTTTTAAAAGTAGACAAAATATCAACATTATTAGTCTTTCTGTTATTTCTCTAAACATATTATCAAAATGTTTATGCTATAATGCATAAGACTGTTCCTTAGATAAAGATCTATTGAAAACAATCTTTTCAATTGTACAAGCGACATGCATATCGTTGGGAGATTATCATAATTGGTATAATCCATTTGACATATCACAGCACCCAACTTTATTAGACTTGGAAAACATAGATGTGGGATTGTTCTTTACTTCAAAAAAAATAACAACACACTTTTAGACATGATACAAAAACTAAATTCCATCTAAAGGAAGGTACATAAAAGTGTTTCTCAAAATTAAATTCAAACCAGAATCCAGAATCAAAACAACATCTCCCATTGGATCGACGTTAAATAATGTTTGCCATGATGAATTATGATTTATCATGATTTGGCTTCCTTAGATTTATGTATTCCCTTATGGCAAACAACATAATTTGTTGTACCGCTATCTAGCCACCAAGAACCAGATGAGACTTTTGATAGGAATTTTATTCATAAATAAATGCCAAGGAATCATTAATTCCAAACTTACGCTTGGATGACCAAGCTTTATATTCATTATAATGTTCTTTATGTATTATTTCTTTCAATAAAAGTAGTAAATGACACCATCTCTTTCAATGGGTGTTATCTTAAGATCAGATTGTCAGAATGACTAGTGGTTTCATGAGTTCCTTTATGAGTATGATTTTGGACTTCAAATCTATCATCCTTAGGATGTAACCCTTAACCGCATCAGAACCATCACACCTTATGATGAAGAGTCCTTGCATTTATCCCAATCTCGGTATTAGATAAGACATAATTTCAAGCTACCAAGGCTTTTATCATGTTTTTAACAACACAGTCAGCTAGTAAATCATTTTTAAGTGTTCCTAAATGGAACGCCTCATGGATAATGAACAAATTTAATTGCCGTTTTCCCAAGTAGTCAAAAGTGCTTTCTAGTTCCATATCACTAACTGTGAGATTGCCGGCTTATTCTTAATAAAAACAATATGAACATTTACCAGCTTCATTCCAAACAGAAATCCCTTTTTCATACTTGACCTAGTAAGAACCTCAATAATAGCATAATTGCCATTACAGAGAATGTAACTTAATAACAAGCAGCATATGTAATTAGTATCATGTGAGTACCGTGTAACTTGAAAACCTTATAAGTACACTTTCTAAGAGTTACACGTATCATTATATAAACAAATTTGGGCAGAATACATAACATGCAATTGTACACTCTCCACATGATAGCAGCCATAAGAATATCTTCTAACTTTTTATGAATTCACCACCTTGGGGTGTATGAATCACTAGGGTTAGTCCTCCCTCAAACATATCTGTGCATGCATCCTATTAACAATCACCTCCTTTGGGAGTATGACCACGCACTAGAACATGAGATATCCCATTACAATATGAAACCAGTATTTCTCAAATCCAACCAAGTGTGCCACTTTGGCAGTCACAACTCAATTGAATCGTTGAAATTCTTTCACACTAGGGATATAAACTTTGTGACTTACATTTACCATATACATGTGATTTTAGACCTGAAGATTGGGGCAATTCGTCACTAAAATCAAATATCATGCTAATCACATTGCTCTATTCATAAATACATGCTGAACCTTATACATGTTATTAATGAATCAATGCTTTATACAATCTTTATGTGATGATATACATGCAAGCTCACAACGTATTTCCAAATCCATAGAGAAATACATGAAAAATACACAAAAAATTCCAAAAATCATGTACTTTAGTGTTCCACATGCATTTTCATATTTGTAAAAATCATTAAACATATAAAATAAACACATCAGAGTGCAGAAAATTTCCCTACGAGCATGCCGGTGCAAACCACACGCCAATCTAACATCGCACGTGCCCTCATACATCGTCAGAATACAAGGTGTGTGCGCTACATGCGCGGGCGTTGAATCGACTAGAACCTCGGTTTGACTGAGTGAAACTAGTCCTATCGCTCACCGGTTTGATCAGTTTGATGGTCCAATCGATCAACACGAGTCCAGCTAACCTGGTCAACATTGGTCAACCTGGGTTGACCAATTGGGAAATGACGTCATCATCTCTCATTAACGTCGCCTATGATATCAGCAACCCATGGTGATGCCGTGGGTCAACAAGGTGACATCATCAATGAGGTCACCCACTGCCTTAGGCAGTCACGCGCCGGGCACGTGACTCCACACACCGGAGTTGCCGCAACGCATGCAGGCTCATGGCGGTGCGTCCAGGCTTGTTGTGGCGCATCCAGGCTCATCGCGGTGCATCTGACCTTTTCTGGAGGTGTACGACCCACCAAAATGCTCGTCTCGACGAGAAGAAGCCAAATATGTGACCAAAATTCACTTTCATTAGACCAAAATTCACGAAAACGGGCAAAATGGTCCAAAAGTAGGTCAAATCCGAAATGCTCGTAGGCGGTGCATTTGGCCTCCGTTGGAGGCGTGCCACCCATTGAAACGCTCGTCTCAACGAGACGAGCCCAAATATGTTTTCAAAATCAAGTTTCAATGAACAAAGTTTCCGAAAACGGGCCAAATGCAATAGTTTGAGTTCTAAGCTATGAGGCTTTGATGCCAAATGTTTGTTGTTGAAGCGGCATCCTAGGATTGACGTAGGTAGAAACTCAAACATGTTGAGGAGAAGACGAAAATTTGCGTACCTAATTTGGAATCCTTCGTTCTTTATGCGAAATGACAATAATTCAATGCTAAGATGACGAGCCGACACTCAGGTTCTTTTCCTTTATAGCCCTTGGATCTTGGCGTGATGAGATCGTTCCTCACGGCTTCCTTATGTCAGGTGAGAGAATGTTTGAGGAAGAATGAGGGTTAGAGGAAGGACCTTAGTGTTATTTATAGAGTTTTGGATGGGCTCTCTCATCATGCACCAGGCCTAACTCGGCCTATACAAGTGCGGCACCCCTCGACAGCCCCTGATCCAATTAGGGTCGCCACAGTTCGCTTACCATCCACTTTTCCTAACAACATGTCACTCTGATACCATTTCAATTGTAGTTGGTCCATACGACTTGGGGGTTTACATTTTTTTTTGATAGGTCCCTTGCGCAATTCATATACGGAAGCACATCCAACAAACTCCCTTCCCTATATTCAGAAAAACGATGCACACCTACTAAACATTTATAAGTAAAAGTCGTACACTCTTATTTACTTAAACCAGATGGACATCATTCATCGGTACATCAAAATGCCGTAGTCTTCTATACTCGGCTACACTCTAAAAGATGACTGACATCTTCTCCAACAGTCAAATACTTAAAGTCCATTGATCGGTGTCGGCGTCCAAAGGTTCATTTCTTTGCTATCCTCCTCCTCGCGGTCATATCCAACCACTCGATCCATCTACCAGTGACAGTGGCAGCAGAGGTATCTTATCTAGTCTGAAATGTTATTCCCTAAAGGGGTGAGTACAACCATTCAGCAGGTAAAGAACCAATAAACCACTCAATACATCATGCCATACAATCATCACAATCATAGCATCACATGTCATACAAGCATCCATGCACAACATACCATGGCATCGTGCACATGTCATCATACCTCATGTACATCATCATCATATCATACACTTACCATCATTAAGTCACATATGACATCATCCTTACCATGCATCCATGCATGTAACGTCATCATCATATCACATGTACCATCATCATTGCCATGCATCCATGCATGTAACATCATCATCATATCACATGTACCATCATCATATCATGCATATATCACCATGCATAATTCAATTTCAATTTCATTTTAAATCGCCACATTTCTCTTTCCCGAGACCAATGTTGCATCCCACATTCATCACTTGCGCCCAATCTTGGCATCGCGAGAACTCTCCGGCACAATACTTGCCGGGCATCCGGCACCCCCACGCTCCGGGCATCTCGTACCCCAACTGGCATCACGAAGACCCTCCAGGCATATATCCAAGATACAATCGGGCATCCGGCATTTACACTCCCTGGCCGGGCATCTCGCATCCCAACTAGCATCACAAGGCATCCTCCCGGGCATAAACCTCCGGGGCTTTCGGAATTACGTATCGACATACCACCAGGATCCCCCCTCCTCTGGAATTACGTACCGTATACCACCGGGCATCTCGAAACTCCCGAGGAAATCTCCGGGGCTCGCCATGAAAATGGTTTCCCCTACCCTCCGGAATTACGTACCGACATACCACCAGGCCTCCCTTGGAATTACGTACCGTATACCACTGGGCATCCCGAGACTCCTGGGGCATCTTCGGCTCACATCTCCGACGGTATCATCATCATCATAATTTATATTCACATTCATGGCTCAATTTCAACATGGCATATAATGTGATGGAAAACAAGATCATTTTCATCATTTGATTCATATATGCATTTCCAATCATCAACATACATGCAGCAGGATCCAATCACTTATGTCAATACAATCCATGGGGTCCATGCAATATAGAATAATCCATACATCACGACCTTTTTGAGATTTACCAAATTCCAGCTTGTACCGTTTTAGAATATATTTAAATTAAATACCCATATGATTCTTAAAAATCATGAAATCAAGACATGTGATAGACAAGTCAATAAGATAATAATTTCATGAAAACACATGCCCAATAGAGTTCCACACAAGAAGATATAATTCACACAAATACAGCATGCAATTTCGGATAGAAACAGAATGTGCAGTTTTCGAAGTAATTCGATTAAAATACCCGAACGGCCTCTGAAAATTATGAAATTTTACCAAGTTGTAGTTAAGACACTAAAGTATATTTTTCATGAAGACTTCTAGGCAAGGTTCGTTCTAGATAATTTTATATAGTCATCCGAAGCTTCTGATTCTAGCACCGAAACGTCCAGTGTAGTTATCTCCGAAATATCGAGTTTTAACCCACTTACTCTTCTTCGTTTCCTCTGAAATTTTGATATGTTTTGCCTCAAAAGGTCCCCTAAAACTTTTATTGAGGGATCTAAGCCAAATTTCCAAAGAATAGTCACCATATGGGTCCAAGAATTCTCGGATGTCCAGTACCATGTTTCCAGATTAATTATCTTCAAGAGTAAGTCGATTCACTAGGCTACACTTACTCATTTTACTTCAAATTTGAGTATGTTAGTATTTAGGATGTTCTATACAAGTTTCATCAAGAAGTCGAAGGGAGATTCTTAGTAAAAATCGACATGCAACCACAAATCCACCGAAAGGTCAGCGAAATCGTTCCAGATCTAGTGTCTTCGTAGGATGAGGGTTAGACCCCTCAAATCTCCACCATTTTATCCCAAATTTTAGTATGTTGTATTTTAAGATGTTGGCTACAACTTTCATGAAGAAATAAAAGTCAAAATCAAACTCAAAACATGCATGCAAGCTCTCACAAGATTCTGGTTCAGGCGGTTCATACGAAAACAGCATGCAAACTCAAGAACAAGTCACATTCTAGCTCCGGTTTGCCTTCCCTATGATCCGAAACCTACCATCAACAAATCACACATGCAAGGCACACATAAAAGGGTGGAAATCAGTCCCAACTTGCCTCTAAGATCAAGCGAACGACGGCACACCGGTGACGAACGGACGGACGAACGGGCGACGATGGCTCCTTCTTCTCCTCTATCGGTTCCTCTCTTCTCTCTCGCAACTCTCTCCCTCTCTTTGGCTTGGCCGAATCCCTCAACCGGCCATTCTCTCTGCCCCTTTTGTTCTTTGGTTAACAAATAAATCTCTATTTTTGCATGTAAGGGACAAGTGGAAGATGCATGGACAAGTGGTGAGTAGCCTTTTGCATGTTAGAGACACATGGAGAATCCCCCATGCCACTTGTCAATCTCCATGCAAGGGTGATGGCCCTCAATGGGCCGGGCTTGGGCCTTCATGGGCTGGTTGAATAGGGGGCTGGTGTGGGCTGGTTGGATGGGCTTTGGGCCTAAAAATCAGCCCACCCCCTCCTATTCCTATTCCATTTAATCCCCAATTAAATAAACACCTAATTTCAACTTATAAGCCCACAAAAATCTATAATTTAAATCAATAAAATTCTACTTATAAAGTGCACCACCAAGAATAAGATTTTCTATATCAATTTGCACTTTAATGATTCCTTGGGTCACTTGAAGACACACCTCCATCCAAACAATCATCCTTTACAATGCTTGGCCTTAGAATTTCGGCCCACTAACCTTTTAATAATCTATTAACATTTTCCATTTAAATAAATACCTAACTTGCAAAAGTAATAAGGCCATAAAACTTGTAGTCACAAATCCATAGATTCCAATTTATAATACACATGGCCAATGATAGAATTTTCTTTCCTATCACATAATTATCCATTAAAAGCTTGACCATAAATCTTATTGCAAATTATGGATTAAATGGCCATAACTTGATGGTACTTCCATCACCTATTCATAGACTTTAATGTAACTAGAGGTTGCCATGAATTTTGGGATGCCACAACAAGTTAGGTCTATATTCGATTATTAAGAAAATTTTATGTCTTACATTATTACACCAACTCCATAAAACGGTAAATTACAATTTCAATTAATATAGCCTACATGAGGAAAACTCTTACATTCTCTTGCTTTGGCTATGTTAACTGAGACTGTACTATATGTGTGCACTTTTATGTTGGTCTAGTGACAATTCTCAATAGTCAATATTATCCTATAAAGTCTCAAATACCGAATCATGACGGTAACTACATGTACTCATGCAGAGCCTTCCATGATCACAAATGCTTTCAACTTTACTGATATGGATTAATATGGTTATGCGGCAAATGGATGATACCTCATAAAGAGTAATACCTTATGTGTTATCTCCTTTTTTCATCACTATTCTCTTACCTTAAGTGTCACAGAAAATCAGATGTGCCATTAGAGAATATCTTTATGGTTCCAATGAACCCACATAAGTCTTATCTCTAAGGTTAACATTTCTTTATATGTAATGAAGACATATGCTCAAGACTGATAACCAGATGCCCTCAGCCTTCATTCAAGGTTTACACAATACCTTGAGATTTCTATTACATATAATCAACTCAATATGATGACCACACATTCATGAACACTTTATTGAATGTGTAATACATATAAAAGCTTTATTAGAGCAAAATAAAAACAACTCCCACTAAATAACATCTAATGATGCTTCTCAGCCCATGTTCATGACATGTCATTCAAGTACACAAGGGCGAAAGTCTTTAATTAGTGGGTCTACAACCATATTATCTGTGAAAATATGTTCTACTGTAGTATCACCATTTTGTATCATTTCTTTATGGTCAAAAACATGATCGCCGCATATCTAGACTCCTCCAGCCCTTTTATTATTATTGGTAAACAACACTGAAGAGTAAATTGTCTTGATACAACCTTATGGGTCTTTTCATAAAATCAAATATGATCAACTCTTTAACAAGGTTTTGAAGTCAAATATTCTGAGTAACAGCTAAAAAGCATGCTACAGACTTTGTTTGTATGGTAGATGATAACATAGATTTATGTTTATTGCTTTGTTATAACATGCACCTTCTACTAATATAAAGATATATTCTATTGTTAACTTCTTATCATCTTGACAGCTAGTAAATTCTGCATTCGAATACCCTACTAGCTCTAGATCTCTAACCCGTTTGTCAGTGTATAGTTTTCTTGTCTTTTTCAGTATCTCAAAACCTTATTGGCAGTAATCCATTGATCATATCCTAGACATGACTGATATTTTCCTAAAAGTTTTTCCGCAAAAGTAATATCTAGCCCAGTGTAGACTTGAGCATACATAAGAATTCTAAGTGCACTAGCATAAGGTATATCCTTCATTTGGGTTTTCTCAAGATTTGAACAAGAACAATGCCAAAGATTCAATCTATCAGCCCTAACAACAAGAGTGATTTCTGGTCTATAATGTTGTATATTGAGTCTTTCTAGAATATGATCAACATATGTAATTTGAGATAAATTTAACATACGATAAGAACGATCCCTATAAATCTCAATGCCAATGACAAAAGGTACCTCACTAAGGTCTTTCAAGTGAAAATTCCTTGACAACATCTACTTTGTCTTATGCAGTAATCCAATTTCACTTCACAAGCAAGATATCATTTACATAGAATGTGAGAAAACTAAATTTTCTCCCACTGACCTTGCAGTAAATACACTGATCTACTTTATTCTCAACAAAACTGAATGAAGTGACAACACCATGAAACTTCAAGCACCATTGTCTACAAACTTACTTAAGACTATAAATAAGGCTTTTCAATCTATAAACAAGCTAAACTGAGCCATTTGCTGCAAAATCTTTGGATTATACTATATAGACTTCTTTATCAAGGTATCTATTGAGAAATGTAGTTTTAACATTCGTCTAATGTAACTTTATGTTAATGCCATATTCACTCTTAAATAGCCTTTAGAAAAGACTAAACTTCTCTGAGTGAAACCTTTCACTACTAGTCTGAGTTTAAACTTCTTAATATTTCCTTTGAAATTTCTTTTAATCTTGTACACCTATTTGCAACGGATGAGTTTGTGATCGTCAGCCAATTCAACAGACTTCCAAATATTATCATGTTTCATAGATTATATCTCATCTTTCATTGCATCTAACCACAAATCTGACTGAGGATAAGAAATGCATTTCCATATATAAGTCACTAGATTGATCATGCAACAGATATCGTAGTCATGCTCTCACAGGTAGACTATATAGTCTAGTGGTATAATTAAACGTCTTTTCTTGATTAATCTCCTAAGTGGAGTTACTGAAACCATTTCATTCTGCACCTGAGAGGTTGGACAAGCTTCATTAGGAATTGTATCAATAATAGTATCCTGAACCTCACTAGCGTAGTTTGTGGTGTAGAAGACTCCACAATTATTTGTATAGGTAAAGACATAGACATAGTGATCTCCACACAAAGACACAATGATCTCCACCGTACTATTATCTTTAATAGTCTAAGAACAGCTATCCTCTCTAGCTACGTCAAATTTCAGAAATTTTGCTATTTGTGATTTCACAATTCTTGTACCTCCATTGGGATCATAAACCGATATCCCTTCAAATGACCTGGGTAAAATACGAAATAACACCGAGTGGTTTTGCAACACAACTGACTTAATGTTGGATGATGTAACCTCATTTTTGCAGGACACTCCAAACCTTAAGATGGTTCATGTTAGATTTACGTTCAGCGAACGACTCAAAACGAGTCAATGTAACATCTTTGGTAGAAATGCGGTTCAATGCATATTGGGCTGTTTCGTCCCACAAAAAAACTGATAAATTAGTCCTAGTAATCATAGTCATTATCATGTCCTTCAAGGTGCAATTAAGCCTTTCAGCCACACTAACTTGTTCAAGATTTTCGGGCATAGTAAGCTTAGTTACTATCCCTTAATCTTCCAAGTATTTGACTAGTGGCCCTTTAAACTATCCAGCATTGCGATACTCGTCAAAATACTCACCATTGTAGTCATATCTAACAATCTTTAAGTCTTATCACAATTGTTTCATCACTTTAGTCTAAAAGAACTCGAATCTATCCAAAGATTCAGACTTTTTTTTTAATCAAATGGAAATAGTAGTCAATAACTATGTTGAAATAAAAATTTCTATACAACGTTACCATTTATGGGCTGTGTTTGGGAACAACTTTACAAAGCCCTTTGGACCTCTAAAGGCCCTTGGGCAAATGCAAGTGTGTTTGGCATTTAATTTTGGGGATACATTTCCCAAATGCAAGCATTTCCAAGGCCGTGTAAAGGCATTGAGCTCAAGGCTGCCTCTCCCCTACCTTAGCTTTCTAGCATTCTCGGCATGCAACAGTACCCGGTTAATGATTTTTTTGAATTTCCAATCTTACCCTCACTCATTAATCATAATTCCACGTTACCCCCTATTCTAACGTAAAAACCCTTTAGATCTGTCGCGCTTCTTCCTTTGCTTCTCTTCACTCGCGCGCTTGCCTAACGAAATGTAGCTCTCTCGCCTCTCTTTATTCACCTCACGAACATTGCTCGCTTGGTCGCTTGCGGTTGCCTAATCGATGGTTGCCGCTAATCGCCTGGTCGACAGTCGTGTTGTTGCCCAGATCTATTGTTGCGAGGCTTGCCAAGGTCGCAGGACACTGGCACACTGCGCCTGGGGTCTGGCGACCTCAGAGCCCTTGCCTAGGCTCCGAAGTAATCCTAGAAATTATCATCCCATATTCAACGACCGTGGAAGTTATGAAGAAATGGAACGTCACCTTCACGAAGCATTTGACGTTGAAGCTGAAGTGCGAGGTCTATCGCGACGGCTTCCTCCGCAATGCCATCAGCAAGGTCTTCACTTTCACTATAATCTTTGCCACTAATGTTCAATGCTCATTTGATTCGTGTTGATTTCTCCGGTTGTGTTGGTCGTGATTCCACGTTTGTTGATTGTGGTTGTCTGTGGACTAATCTGTTTCTATTTTCTAGCGAACTTTAATTTGTTGTCAGTCTTTCGATGTTTTTATTTTGTTATGGGCTAATCTGACTTTGGAGTTTTGACTTTGATTAGCGAGGCTTGGGGGCATCCAGGACTTTGTGTTTTGATGATTGAATTAAGTCGAGTGATTTGTTCATTGGTCTTGCTACAGTTAATTTCTGGCGAGATGTGGATATTTGCTTGTTTAGTGTAGAAATATGAATTATGAGTTGAAGATCTAGTGCTTCTTCAACATTTGGTCTTCTTCTTGTCCTCGGTTTTGTTGATGCTAACTTATACTATTCTACTCTTTTGTAGTTCCATCTTGATTATCTGTAATGATCTTTGAAATAAAACCCCGGCTATTAATTTGCTTTATATTGGTGGATGACTCGCTAGCATTGTCGTTCATACTAAAGAGTGAGATTGACACTCTTTTTCTCTGTGGCAATAAGAATAAAGAGAGCAAGGATTCTTTTCTTTTTTTGGCTAGAAATGCATCAGACTTAATCTTTATTGCTTTAGAGTTCAGAGTACGACCTCTCAACGGAGTTCAGAACAAATATCCTTGTCTAACAAAGTTGTCAGTGAAAGAGATGTGAGTAATTCACCCCTGTGGACAGAAACACTTCCTAACTTGTGTAGCTACCCAATTAGCATAGTAATTAAGAGAGCAAAGGCTTGGCGATATCTTGGGCCTCAACCAATAACATTAGAAAGAAAGATAAGCTCGAGTAACTTTTACAGTTAGCAAATATCTTGCTAGAATTATCTTTTGCTTCATACCTTCATTTCCAACCATTTCAACAAAGATAACATTTTTGTCCTTGTTGCTGTTGGTGCATCAAAATTTGAAACCTAATGGGGCTTTGTGGAGTTTTGGAATAATCAGGTCTTGCGATTTTGTGTGAAACTTTGATGTGTTCTCATAATTTGAAAATTTGTTAAACTGAAGGTATTGTTGAAAATTTATGTCCTGTGATTCTTTATGCTATTATTTATTATTTGCTAATCTCCTTGCTTATGATGAGACATTCACTGATCTTATCTCTGTTTCCAGTGACAAGCTCTTCTATGTGGGTTAACTTACCCGCTACTACAACATTAATCATTGCCCTTCTCTATTTTTCAATGGATTTTGATATGCGAAGGAAAGCTGCAGTATATAACAGCAAAAAACCTGCAAGCACCACTGCATCTCTGAAGAAACCTGTTCAAACTCCTAAAGTTGTTACATAGTCGAAGTGGAGAAGTAAAGTGGGTTCTCATGTAGTTGAAGATGCAATGGATTGCTTTACCAGGCATCTAATATCCGAGTGGGATCATTGGTACTCTTGTTTAACACCTGATAGAGAAGGCTCAGAGGAATTGGTGTGCATCATCAATGATGTTCTTGCAGAATTCTCAGATTGCGTGAGGAACATTAACCTAATCGACCTTCTTACAAGGTATTCTCATCATGATATTGTTCATCTTTTTTTTTGTATGATTATTGTTACCAAAAATCTGGTTTTCAAGGTCATTGACCTTATTAACTGGTCCAGGGACATTGTTGGTCTCATCTGAACACATTTGGAGATCTTTCGCATGACATGAGCAAAGATTGAAAAGCAACAGTTTGAAAACCTCATTGTTCAGCAGCTAGATGGTGAACTAAGACGTATCTTGGCTTCTGAAAATAAATTGCACCCAGCATTATTTTCCATTGAAGTTGAGCACAAGGTTGCTTTCTTGTAATCTCCTTTACATAGATGTACTTGTGTTCCTTGCTATTCTCATGCCTTTTTTCTTTTGGCTCAGGTTTTATAACATGTAATGGATGGACTTATCTCTCTTACCTTCGAGCCTGAACATCTGCAATGCTCATTTGTCAGATGCATTGTCAGGGAGCTTCTTGCCTGTGCAGTGATGAGACCAATCCTAAACTTAGCTAACCCAAGGCAACTATCTCTTAGCTTTCATTAATATACGGCCCCTAATTTCGTCTGTTATTCATTTTCTATGGAAATTCTTTGTAGGTTTAACAATGAAAGGATCGAGTCTTTTGTCATTTCTAAAACCGAGGCTAATAAAGGTGTAATTACAACTCATGAGGCATCGCCATCTAAAAATGGGACAGGGATCTCATCTGATCATTTCTCCAGATTCTTAGGTCCTACAGTGACTGGTATTGAGCTCGTCCATAAAAAAAAACCCACCAAAAGCGCACATAATGCAAAAGACATCAACATAATGTTTCTTTCCTAAGATCCATTGCTATGGACATGCGATGCTCCCATTCAAGGAATTATTTGTCTGCAGAGTCCCAAAATAGTGATGATAAAGCTATTTTGCGACCCCGCTTTGGAGGTGAGTGGGGAGAAATGCTAGATGTGATGTCTAGTAGAAAAGCTCAAGCCCTTGCTCCTGAACATTTTGAAAACATGTGGGCCAAAGGGAGAAACTATAGAAAGCAGGGAGAAAATTGGTTAATCAAACAGGTTCCACAGCAGTCTTCAGTGAATAAGGCCGTTGTCACTGATCATTCTAGATCTGTGTCCAAACCCAAAGGAAATGATGAAATAGTAAACAACAATCTCCCTGGAGGTGGCACCTCTTATGCAGTAGAGAGTCCCTCCATCCAACCAAACAAGAACTTGTCAGGTCACTCACTAATGACTGTAACTAAAGAAGATGATGACCAGAGTGTCATGCATTCATGCGTTTGGAGGAGGCTGAATCAGGGAGCAGTTCATATACTTCTGACAATGACGAAGTTGAGACAATTACTAGTCTTGACTCTCCTGGAACTAAAGTTTGGGATGGCAAGATCTTCAACTCAGAATTTGGGATGGCAACATTTGGTCTTGTTCTTCACGGTCACTTTGGCCTCTTTGGATGTTGTCTAAGAATATTCATGTAATATTTAAGGAAAACATATTTCTTTCCTTAGAACATATATGACCATGCTTATTTTAATGAAATTACTCTCTTTTTAATTGAGAATGATCCACCTTGATGTATTTTTTGGTTTATAAATTTGTTAATATATCTTTAATACATTATTCTTAACAAAAATATAAAATTTATAATCATTTTTTTGTCAATTTTAAACAAATTAAAATAAAAAAAAACTTAAATTGATCATATTAAAAGGACTTTTCAAATATATGTTTACCAAACAACATTTTCCCAAAGTTACTTTTCAAGGTACTTTTCAATTACATTTTACCAAATAGTTTTTGCATTTCATCAAAACCCTTTAGACCAAAGGCCTTTACATTTTCTTAAAGGCTTTTCCCAAAAAGCTTTCCCAAACGCATCCATAGTCTACTAATATCAGTGTGAATGACCTCCAATAGGTTAGGACTTCAAACTGCAGTTTTTTTCTTTATCTTAATCATCTTGCTTTTATAATAGTCTTCACAAGTCTTTAGGTGACTTTTAAGTATAGGCAAAATATCAACATTATCAGTCTTTCTACTCTTTCTCTAGACATATGATCACAATGTTTATGCTACAATGCATAAGAATGTTCTTTAGGTAAAGATCTATTGAAAACAATCTTTTCAATTATAAAAGTGGCGTACATATCGTTGTGAGCTTATCACAATTGGTATAATCCATTTGACATATTACAGCACCCAACTTTATTCGACTTGGAAAACATAGACGTGGGATTGTTCTTTACTTCAAAAGAATAACAACACACTTTCAAACATGATATAAAAACTAAATTCTGTCTAAAGTAAGGTACATGAAAGTGTTTCTCAACATTAAATGTAAACCGGAATCTAGACTAGAATCAAAATAACGTCTCCCACTAAATTGACATTAAATAATGTTTGCCATGATGAATTATGATTTATCCTGATTTGACTTCCTTAAATTTATGAATCCCCTTATAGCAAACAACATAATTTATTGTACCGCTATCTAACCACCAAGAACTAAATGAGACTTTTGATAGGAATTGGATTCATAGATGAATGCCAAGGAATCATCAATTCTAGACTCATGCTTGAACAACCAAGCTTTATCTTCATTGCAATGTTCCTTATGTGTCATTTCTTTCCACAAAAGTAGTAAATGACACCATTTCTTTCAAAGGGTGTTATCCTGAGATCAGATTGTCAAAATGACTAGTGGTTTCATGGATTCCTTTATGAGTATGATTTTGGACTTCAAATCTATCATCTTTAGAATGTAACCCTCAACCTCATCAGATACATCACACCTAATGCTGAAGAATCCTTGCATTTATCATAATTTCGGCATTAGACAAGACACAATTTCAAGCTACCAAGGCTTTTATCATGCTTTTAGCAATGCGGTCAGCTGATAAACCATTTTCAAGTATTCATAAATGGAACACATCATGGATAATGGACAAATTTAATTACTGTTTTGGCAAGGAGCCCAAAGTACTTTCTAGTTCCATATTACTAACTGTGAGATTGCCAGTTTATTCTTAATAAAAGTAATATGAACATCTACCAGCTTCATTCCAAAAAAAAAAAAAAAATCCTTTTTTTATTATTAAAATTTGACCCAGTAAGAACTTCAATCACAACAGAGTTGTCATTACAGAGAACATAATTTAATAACAAGTAGCATATGTAATTGACATCATATGAGTACTGTGTAACTTGCAAACCATATAAGTACACATCCTGAGAGCTACACGCATCATCATATAAACAATTTTGGGCAGAAAACATAACATGTAATTGTACATTTTCCACATGATTATGTTCTAACTTTTTGCAAATTCACCACCTTTGGGTGTACAAATCACTATGGTTTGTCTCCCCTTAGCCATATGTTGTGCATTCATCTCTCCATGAACTAATATACAATCACTTCATTTGGGAGTATGATCACGCATTAGAATAGGAGATATTCCACCATAATATGAGATTGATATTTCTCAAATTCAACTAAGTGTGCCATTTTGGCGGTCACAAGCCAATTGAATCATTGAAATTTTCTCGTACTAGGGATATAAACTTTATGACTCACATTCACTTTGTACATGTGATTTTAGACTTGATAACAGGGGCAATTTGTCACTAAAATCAAATGTCATGTCAATCACATTGCTCTATTCATTAATATATGCCAAACCTTATACATGTTATTAATGAATCAATGCTTTACACAATCTTTATGTGATGAGATACATGCAAGCTCACAATGTATTTCCAATACCACAAAGAAATACATGAAAAATATGCAAGAATATCCCAAAAATCACATACTTTAGGGTTCTACATGCATTTTCATATCTATAAAATCATCAAACATATAAAATAAACACATTAGAGTGCAAAGAATTTCCATACGAGTAAGCTGGTGCAAACCACGTGCCAATCCGACATCGTACGCGCCCTCATGTGCCACTGGTATGCGCGGCGTGTGAGTTGCACATGCGGGCATTGAACTAGTTGGAACCCCGGCTCGACTGTGTCAAACCGGTCCGACTGCTCACCGGTTAGTCCGGTCCAACCGCTCACCAATTCGTCCGGTTCGACTGCTCACCAGTTCGACCGATCCACCCTGGTCAGGTCGACCTGGCCAATGCTAGTCCACCTGGGTTGCTCCATCGGGAAATGATGTCATTGGTGACATTAGCACTACTCATTAACGTCACCTATGATGTCAGCAACCCATGGCGGTGCTTCGAGTCGGTGGATGACATCACCCATCGCCTTAGGCGGTCACATGCTAGGCGCATGAGCGTGCGTGAGCCCGTGTGGTGGTGCGTGACGCCACGCACTGGAGCTACCACGGCTCATGGCGGTGCATCTGGAGGTGTACAACCCACTAAAATGCTCGTTTTTATGAGAAGAAGCCAAATATGTGACCAAAATCCACTTTCACTAGATCAAAATTCACGAAAACAGGCAAAATGGTTGAAAAGTAGGTGAAATCCGAAATGCTAATGGGCGCCGCATTTGGCCTCCACCGAAGGCGTGCCACCCATCGAAACACTTGTCTCGATGAGATGAGTCCGAATTTGTTTTCAAAATCAAGTTTCAATGGACAAAGTTTCTGAAAACTGGCCAAATGCAACGATTCAAGTTCTAAGCTATGAGACTTTGATACCAAATGTTGGCCGTCGAAACGGCATCCCAGTATCAATGTAGGTAGAAACTCGAACATATTGAGGAGAAGACGAAGATTTGCGTAGCTAATTTGGAATCCTTCTTTCTTTATGCGGAATGACAACAATCCGATGCTTAGATGACAAGCCAATGCTTAGGTTCTTCTCATCTATGGCCCTTGGATCTTGGCATGATGAGACTGCCCCTCACGGCTTCCTTATGTGAGGTGAGAGAATGTTCGTGGAAGAATGAGGGTTAGAAGAAAAACCTTTGCATTATTTATAGAGTTTTGGACGGATCCTCTCATCACAGGCCAAACCCAACTCGACTCACATAAGTTAGGCCCATATTCGACTATTAAAAAAACTTTATGTCTTACCTTATTAGACCAATCCCATAAAACGGTAATTACAATCTCAATTAATGTAACTCACATACAGAAAACTCTTACATAAGATAGATACACAGATAGATAAGTAGATATCGTTGATAAGAGAATGGGGTCTGGAAATAGAAAGACATTCGAACACATGAGTGATCGGAGTTTCTTATTTACTATTACTAGCTAAGAAAAGTCCGCACGAAACACGCGCCGTGGGACCATACGCATTTATCATTATAGTCACTTCTATGAGGGCGATTACTCCACAATTGCTCTTATTGTATAACATAACAGCTCGTGATCACTTGGGCTTGATCTCAACGCCCTTGATGATGAGCCCACCCTTCCAACTTTCGAACTCGCCCGTCATGGCAAATTTCATCTCGCCCGTGAACTTACTCGTCATTGTAAACTGTCCGACCTCCAGTTCATGCCAGGTCTCTGACGATTTGGGCAACTTCGCCTGATGCTCTTGGTTGGTACCGGCCGGGAGAGTCAGTGTTAGATTCACCATCTGCTCCTCCATACCGCCTAAGGACATCTGCCCCTCCATACCGCCCGAGGACGTCGTCCTCAGCAGAAACGAGACTTTGTACGGAACCTCATGCGTAAGGTTAATCGTCTTGAACGACCCATTGACTCCCTGCCACTTCAGCTTCACCGCTTTTGCCACCTCGATGTCTTCGCTGAAGTAGTTTTGTTCAAACGTCATTGATCGGGATAATTATTACGTTGATACGACGGATGACTTGTCAATAAATCCAGTCACACGATTATAAATGTGTAAAAAGTTCCTTACATTGATGGCAAACCTGATAAAAATTTTCAGTATAACTATACAGAGATCAATATTAGACAAACTCTATCAGTCAAGGGAAAGCGGAGAGCAAAAGTAAGAAGCATATTAAAATTATATATATATATATATATATATTGATTTAAGCCGTTCCTTATTAATTGATTATCCAGATTAATAAATTAAATATTTAAAAAAAAATTAAAGAAACTACTACTCTTCCTGATTAATGGAGTTTAGTAAGTCTGCAATTTTCCACGCACTTTTTTCTCTGTTACGTGTATTTGATACTTTGAAAAATAAAAGTATTAAATATTAAATATGTCTAGTAAGTGCCTCGGGACACTCAATAACAAGACCTATTTATTAATTATATTTCAGAAAAAAATATTTTAAAAAATGTCAACTCGGATGCCACATTAATAAGGTATATTTATTATGAAATCAAGAGTTATTGAAGCAAGAAAGCAAATAATTTTACTTAAAATGATATATATGAATAACGGCTAAGTCAGTTTCTCTCATTCCATAATAATAAAGGATATCTCGTAGAATAATGCGTATTCTTAGAGAACCTTAACGGGCTCTTCTTCCTATTTACCTCTCAATCTCCTCTTCCTCCTTTATCATTATTCTTAATTTGACCAATATTCACCAAAGACGAAACAACATCTCTACTCTTTCCATATTTTTCCCAACCACCGTAAAGCCCACTGCCCCTAGAAACCCATCATACTCTCTCCTTATTTTTCATCAACTCAAAAAAAAAAAAAAGTTAAAAAAAAGGTTATAATGGAAAAATATATATATATGGGAAAAGCTCATGTAGATTACAACTTGATATTATAACTCGGTTAGGTTTGATCACTTAAGTGAACAGAATAAAAGAGAACATTAAAACTACAATGAGATTAGAGAGATCAAAACAAGTTGATTTCTAATAGTTAAACAAGTCAAATAGGTCATGGTATAGAGTTCTTAGTATATAACGAACTTACTAACTTTGACAGATATATGTGAAGATGAAACTAAACTTTTATTAATCAATTTTATCTTGTGCTCTTAATTTAATTGTCTTATCACGGCCTCATGAAGGCAAAAATGAAAATTTAGATACCAAGACCGAAGAACGGTTCCTTTTTTGCAGGGATATTAACACAGTTTTCCCTGGATGGTGGGAATTAATCGGAATTATTCTGACCATATATAGAAAGTATATATAGAAACCAATAGGGAGACTTCAATACCATAATTTGTTTGGGTTTGAAATTGTCTAATCATAGTATTATGGGTTTGAATAAAGTAATGACTTAATGTTTCGGGACTACAATAAACGTATTACTTTAGTATATGGAGTATATGCAAGCCTAAATTTATTAGTTTACTATTATATTTTTCAATGGTTAATTCTTGATTCATTCATAACAACAAAATATTTATGCAATTAGATAAAATTAGGCCTGTGCACGCTAGGATACAAGTCAAAATCTGTATCTCAAGATCAGTTGGTGAAATCATGCGGACATTTAGGTAGCTCATGGGAACATTTATGTTCCTCCGTTTTTTTTTTTTTTTTCTCAAACTAAAATATGAATAGAAATCTGTTTGGTAATGTCAATTAATTTTTCTATTTCTCATAATAGAAGAGTAACAGGGGAATAGATTTGAAACAGAAACAAAAAATAGAAAAAAGTAGCTTTTTGTTTCCGGGAACAATTTTTAGAAATAAATCATTTTTTATTCTTTTTCTTTTTCTTTTCTTCTTCTTCCTTGCCGCTCTCCATGGGCTGCCATTCGTCGGCCGGTTGCCACCCGCTCGCTCACCGCCATCGGCTGCCCACTGTTGCCGATCGCTTGCCACCACTAGCCACCTATCGTCGCCAAGCGCCACCCATTGCCATTGCCTTCCAATTGACAATTGGCGGTAGCGTGATGTGATCGGCCAACGATAGGTGGCAATGGTCAAACGCATTCCTATTTTTTTTTTTTATGGATCATGGTCAAATGCATTCCTATTCTTTTTTTATTCCTACAATAAAATTTTTATATAGTCACTAAATGCGTTATTTACTCAGAAATTGTTCTGGGAGTAGAAATAAAAAAAAAATTCTGAAAAGAAATTGTTTCATGAAATAGGAATGCTACCATTCGCACCCTTAATGTGTTCAAGTAGAACAAATTTATCCCCGAGCCATTTATCTATATAGCACAAGAGGGTAAAACATCAACAACATTATATCAAAAAGAATAATTCCAAGAATTATCAATTATAGGAGAGAAAAGAAAGATCAATATTATGTAGACTTGAATGAATACCCTCAAACAAATTTCTGTCTATTTTTATGGTTCCTCCTTTTAGATTTTCCCTAAAGAAATCCCATGGAATGCCTTCCTTTATCTTTTCTAGGTTCCCCTTTATCCGATGTTATTCATGCTTTACTAAAATATGAAAAGCCCTAATTAGATTCATGGTGTAAGGCAAGGTGCACTAGATGATTAAAGATACGCAGATATGTTTTTCAAGGATTGGTAAGTACCTGTCAGTCTTCCACTGCCAATATTCACTTATATAACTGCTGTCGATGTTGAGTCTGTTGGAAATTTCCTATAATATGGGTTTACATTAATTAATTGATTTTCTATTTTAAATAATCGGGTTAATGGATATTCCAATATTTGTTGAAACCTACAATGATCTGATTGAATTGGGTATTAGCATCTATTGATAACGGGCCTAGTTGAGCGTGAAAGTGTAGGCAATTGTGTTTGATTTGAAGCCCGTAATGGGAAGGGCCCATTAACACGCTATTGATTAGGGTTTCTTGGTCCCCTCTCTAGCCTATAAAAGAGTAGGTTATACCTATCGAGTTGCTTTAATCCCATTGAAAGCTGCTATATTCAAATAGGTCATAGAGAGGAAGATCTGGTATTCCGATAGATCCTTGATTATCAGTGATCTATTTTTCTTAAAGTGAAGCAATAGCTCAAACAGGTACGCTTTAATTCCGCTGTATTTATTGATCTTGATGTTTTACAATCATATATGGATATGTTTTTCTTGATTGATTAGTTGTATATGTGAATAAATTTTCTACATTTGGTATCAGAGCTTGTCATATATGATTGTAAAACCCAAATTTTATCTTTTTATGGATAAATTCGAAATTTTCCTCTTTGAGCCAAATATGGGCATTATCTTTCATGTGGATTTTTTGCTTGATTGATCTGAAACCATAGGGCTTTTGTTCTACATATCGAGATCTTTCCAACCATATATAATTTGTATAATTTCGTTGAGAATTGAGAGAGAATTTTAAATTTGAAATTCTAGGGTTTATACATGAAAAGTTCTAAAATTTTCAAATTACTTGCAATTGGTTGATGTTCATTGTAAATCGTTGCATGAGCATTGTTATATATATGTTTTAGCATCTTTCGATTGCAATAAAGAAAGTTCCTTGGGCTCCATCTCCCATGGCAAAGATTGTTTCTTTTTTCGGTGTTCAAAGGAGTCAATCCTGAGTAAGTGCCCGTGTTTGATCACCCTTTTCTTGTTTTCTTTAGAGATCCGAAATCTTGTGGTAGAATTCTTCAAATGCAGCTTGTGCAGTGATCTTTTTGTTCGGAAGAGAGAATTTTTTATTTATTTTTAACTGGCTACTTGAGATTTTGGGTTTTGGGTTGCTATGTATGGTGCAATTGGAGTGATTGTCTCGTATATATATAGAAAAAGTTCTAGAATTTTAAGTTAGATTCTAGTGTTACCTTCGATTTTTATTCGACGGTAGTAACGGTTGGTTTAGAGATTATTATAGCTGATTGTTTGTTCCGCTTTGGACGAGTGGTTAGAGTTTCTGTCTTCTCTTCCTCCCACCTCGTGCTTCGGTGCGATTGTGCGTACGGGGTTTCTGTACGTTCGCATTAGGTTCTTGCACCTCTTTCCTTTTCCTTGATTGCCGCTTTGCTGTTTTACTTGGTGGACCAAGATTACGCATCAATTGATCCACATACGCAATGGGTGACGCTTATGGGGTGCTTTGTTATAAAGTTGAGATTTGTGCCCTATTTTTCATTGATTTGGGTTATTTCTATATTAAGTAGTTAGTGAGTCATTGAAGCTTTGGGGCTATGGTGCTCCCTATAGTTTGGAAAAGAGAACCAATGGTTAAGATTTCTCAAGTTGTTGGGATATCAAATTTAAAGATGAAATAGTTGGTTTTTGCTTTTCACGCGCGGTGCGTGCATCTTGTTGCTAGATTCTAAATGAAACCGCTGCTTTAAGGCTTCATTGTGATTTCGCCATAAATATGTTGATTGTGGGGTGAGCAAAAGACCAAACTGTGATTTTTATTTGTACGAGTGGTTTTATGCTAAGTTATCTGTCTGGATTTGTTGGGTTCATAGTTGATTTGCTAAGTAATGTGGCATGACCAGCAAATTCCAAACTTGCAAATTCTAATCTTTTTGCAAATTGCTTGCACGGCTCCTGCAATGCATTGGTGTTTTATTGACTAAGGTTTAAAATTCCATTGAAGGCGATACAATGAAACCAAGAGATTTGTAAATCGAGATCCAAATGTATATAGATACAAACAAGAGGATGTCATTTATAAAAAAAAAAAAAAAAATTAGGATTAGGCTAGAGAGATGTAAAAGCTTAAGGTTTCAATAGTGGAAGAAAAGTCCATAGTCTACTGTGTAGTGCTTTGTGGAAACCCCAGGTTCAAAAGGGGAAAATCGTAGATGGTGCATGATGAGAAGCACATGAATGATTTTTTTTACATGGGAATTATGTTTTAAATCTATTCATTTGTAGCTTTTTTTTTTTTTTTATTATAATCTTTGGACCGGTGGTGATGGAAGACTATAGCATCAAAATACAAATTAATCAATATTATTGAAAATTTTGGTGAACCAAATGGACCTTTCATGTCTTCCTGTGTGGTTTTACCACGAATTATCAGAGTGGACTGGTTTAACATGATTGAGGTTTAGAAGTTCTTTTTATAGATATTTTGCTTGATCTCTTGTGGGTTTCATGCTAACATGCATGAAGGATACTTCTAAATTCAGATGATATGATTGTGTCAAATAGGTGGAGATTGAGTTATTGCATGACTATGAAATTTCCCAAATTTAAAAGATGCCAAATTTAAATATGCCAACCAAGGGTTGACAGTGAGGAAGTGTGAGATAAAGATTATCCTCATGATTTTTTGATGTAATGATTAATGATAGCTACGAAATTTTTGGCTCCCTTTAATTCTAGTAACCATTCGTATCCATTCTTGTTTTGCCATGAATCCGAAATATTAAAATAATAATTTAAAAAAAAATGGTGGCAAAAATTGTTGCTTGATAAATGCAATATGATCTTAGGAAGCACATGTCGTAAAGTGCTTCATATTGTTAGATGAATTTTGGGCATATATTTTTTGGAGTTTCCTATTGATAAAAATTAGTATATACAATTACCTGCCCAAAGGGGGTTATTGTGTATATTAATTTGAAAATTGCATGAAGATAAATTCCAAAATTAAAAGATGAGGATGTATGACTCAAAAAGATTTATCTGCCCAAAGGGGATAAATTTTTGAAAGTTATATGTAATTCCCCTCTATATTGATATATTAGAGATGAATGATGGGGATGTGTGACTCAAAAGGTTTATCTGCCTAAAGAGGATAAATTTTTTAGAATTATGTGTAATTCCCCTCTATGTTGAGATAATGGAGATATATATAATTTAAATGATTTGTCTACCCAAAGGGGATTGAGCCTTGAAGATTATATGTAATTCTCCTTTGTCGTCTCTATATATTGATATCATGAAAATGTATAATTTAAATGATTTGTCTGCCCAAAGGGGATGGATCATTGACAATTATACGTAATTCTCCTTATTGTTGCTTTATAAACTTCATGCTGTGAAAAATAATGGTGCATTATACACTCTGCCCAAAGAGGAGTTTATAATGTACTAATTATTTCTGTTAAAATACTTATTGCCCATAATTGATCTTATTGCATTATGTGTGATAAACAATTACTTTTGCTATAAATAACAATAATGCCACAGTTGAAATATTAACCTGATTAAATATTATACTGTTAAGGACTTGGTTAAAAAGGGAGATATTTTGATTGAAAATATCAGAATTGAGTCCATGTTTGCTAATTCTCTAACAAAAGGCTTACGACCCATTTTGTTTAAAGAACATGTAAATAATATGTGTGTTTTAGAATCTTTTGATTTCTTTTGTTAGTGGGAGTTATATAGTTTATATTTATGGATATTATAGTTATATGCAGACTGATAATGATTTTATGATGTCTATTAAAGCATTTATTTTAATAAATGTTGTTATTGATTATATTGTTATCCTTTCTCCTGTTGACTGAGAAATTGAAGTATAAAACAGTATCTTTAAACAAATTTTGTTTAAAGATGACTGGATGTCACTGATTATGAGATCTCATGTTGGATTGTGATATAATTGTGCAATTTCATGTTGTTTAGAAATCGCACTAAGGCAATTTCATGTTGTTTAGAAATTGCGTTAATGCAGTTTCATGTCGTTGAGAAATTGCATTGAGGACCGATAAGAAATAGTGTATATTTTGATCACATATTGGCACTATTTCTTACTACACTACTAGGCCCATGATCCATGAAAATATAATGCTTATTATATGTGATTATGGAAGGTCTTGTGTTGTGGCATTTTCTTAACACATTGATCTCCATAGTCCTATACTAAGATTATATAGGATTGGATTGGTATTGAGATGCCATTATTGGAATATTATTTTTTAAAAGTTGTGGCCACATAAAACAAAGTTTTCAGTTATTAATCCGATAGTGTTATTTTCAATATAAAATCTTTTCAAAATAAATAAGTTAATTAATGTAGCCTAAGTGGGAGAATATTGGAAATTTCCTATAATATGGGCTTACATTAATTAATTGATTTTCTATTTTAAATAATCGGGTTAATGGATATTCCAATATTTGTTGAACCCTACAGTGATCTGATTGAATTAGGTATTGGCATCTATTGATAACGGGCCTAGTTGAGCGGCAAAGTGTAGGCAATTGTGTTTGGTAGAAGTAATGGGAAGGGCCTAGTTGACACGCTATTGATTAGGGTTTGCTAGGTCCCCTCTCTAGCCTATAAAAGAGTAGGTTATACCTATCAGTTGCTTTAATCCCATTGAAAGCTGCTATATTGAAATAGGTCATAGAGAGGAAGATCCGGTATTCCAATAGATCCCTGATTATTAGAGTGATCTATTTTTCTTAAAGTGAAGCAATAGCTCAAACAGGTACGCTTTAATTTCGCTGTATTTATTGATCTTGGTGTTTTACAATCATATATGGATCCGTTTTTCTTGATTGATTAGTTGTATATGTGAATAAATTTTCTACAGAGTCCCCTAGCAAAGATTGTGAAGCTGTCCCAGCCTTCGTTTGCAGGTTGATACCTTTGCCACAAACAGCGTTTTGAAATATGAGCAGGGCAACATCAATCAGTACGCGTGTGAAGGTCAAAGCAGGAGCAGGAACTTTATTAGCAAATTACATTTTCAAGTGACCGTACAATATATCGCTATTCGTGCATAGACTTACCTGATCGGACAAGTAACATACAGGAAATTACTTAAACAGAAAGAGAAAGAGAACACGACGCCATCAAGGTTGAATTAACAGACAACCACATCTCTTTGGCACATAAGTTACTCTCTTTTCAATTAATTTTGGCTGGGAATCGCTAATATGAACACCAATTATCCTATATGACACAGGCCGGTCTTGACGTTGACATTTTTAATAATATTTTAATAATTTTTTTCAATTATTCATTTATTTTCTCTCTTTTTCTTTTCTTTCTGTTTCTTCCTCTTTCATTCCTCCTCTAGCCGGTTGATGGACATCGGCCAAGCCCTAGCGAGAGGTTGATCTTGCCGACCCTCGCCTTTGGCTGGTCATCGAGGTCCAACAACTAATTAGAGGAAAAAAGGAAGAATAAAAAAAAAGAAAGAGAAATAAAATAAAAAAATCAAATCAAATGAAAAAATTAATAAAAAAATTCACAATATAATATTACTAATTTGTCTACATTAACATCAGTCGCACCACAAAGAACGACCAACATTCATGTCAACGGTTTTGGATTAAAATTGACCGAATAGATTGAATTTATACAAATGCAAAAGTTTTTAGATTCAATTGATATTAAAAAAAATTATGATTTTTTTTAATTACATATAAAAAAAATTATGATTGAATTGTCACAATTGTAATAAGCTTAAGACTTTTTTTTGGTAATTTTTACAATGAGATTCAAGCATATCTTTTCATATATATATATATATATATCCATTATCAGAGAGAGAGAGAGAGAGAGAGAGAGAGGCTTGCCATGTGAAGCTTGTCCTTCGTTTTTCGGTTGGTTTTGTACTCATTAGAATGGACGGCTCCGCCAAATTCCTTCTGGAGGCCGGCTTGCCTCATGTTCAACAGCCAAGACTTTGCTTCCATTTTGTTCGTTCAGGGATGTTTGATGCCGATCAATCTATCTAGAGAAGGGCTTATATATACTGAATAGCATGCACTCATCGGGGTTATTTCGGTATTTTCTCTGCTCCCAACGGGAATAATTAAGCCACTTTTCTTTCTTCCCTTTTCTCTCTCTTCTTTTATCCATCCCTCTTTTATTCTAAATTAAGTTTCCATGGAATTTATGATCTCTCATGTATAGATACTTCTTTTCTAAGTATACGTACCCCACTTTTCTCTCTCTCTCTCTCTCTCTCTCTCTCTCTCTCTCTCTCTCTCTCTCTCTCTCAATGAGGATTCATTAGCTGTTTCATATTTGTCTAAATCCAAATCATCCAAAAAGCTCATTGATCAAATGTATCAATCACACAGGGTTCAAAATACCAATCAAATGTAGTCCGCTTGTGACAAGTACACTTATCTTGTCCAATTTGATCTTGTCTACTTCACTTCAGGAATATCGTGCCAAGAGACACCCACACGTTGTACTTGAGCCCCTTTTTTCTATTCAAAGTGTGTCTCCTTCGTAAGTAAATAAAGTTTCATATTCCAAAGCTAATGATGGAAGACAAGAATTACATGAGATAAGGACTGGATTCTCTATTAGGGCATTTACTACAAGTGATATTAAGTCTCTCATGGTAGTCAATTCTTTGTTAGAAGAATAATTGTGTGGAGACGAATCCAAACTCCACAGTTAAATGGAGAAAATGAGACAATAGATGTGTTAAATCGACGAGGTCCACATATGGAATGGGTGATCGATAATTGGAGCAAAGAGAAATTGGCTCAAGGCTTTGAACTCATGTTAAGGGATATCTGATACAAAAGCTGAAATTGCTACATGTGGAGAAGAATAACATGTACATATGACTCATTGAAATTATAAATTTAATCCGTTATATGAAAGAGTTACTTTTGCTAAGATTGGTGTAGATTATGAAGTTTTGTTAAATGTAATTTGATCTGTCCAATAGAGAACTCCATCATGTGATATGATGTTTGCATGGAGAAAATAGAAATGAAATTTTCCACAGTTGATGTACAACGCAAAATATTATGCTTCGCTATCCAATTTCCAACTTGAGGAATAAAGGAAGATTCCAATTCTTTTATAAAAATTTGATGCCATTTGACGTTGCAAATGGTTTGGAAGTAGCAAGGCCAGTTCAATTCGTGAAAGTGTTTCAGTTTTTTGTTTTATTTGAAAATATAAATAAATAAATAAAATCTTGTGCTTTTAGATTGTTTGTTGTCTTGAAAATGTCGTGTTTGATTCATAGAATTAAAAGTTCTCAACATATAAGAAAATATTATGAAAAATGTTGTTTTTAGAAGCAACCCTTAATTTACGAAAAAAAAAAAATTCAGTGCGGTTTTATTCGATAATAAAATTGGTTTACTGTACCAAACATCCAAACCCACCTGAGGAACTGATTCTATTAGTGTAACGAAAAAGGTTGATCTAATGGAGGTTTTTTAGGATAGAGTTTTCTTTTATGACTCGGAAAAAGAAAACAAAAATGGAATATAAGTTGTGTCTTTCTAGTAAGGATTAGATTATCAATAGCCAAAAGAAGGAAGAGATTATTCTGAAGGTGTCATGCCACGATGACTTGCCAATTGCCACATACATGTAAAGGAAAGGATGAGAATTATATTTTGCCCACCGAAAAAGCAGATTCTTTGATAGAGGAGAAACGGCAACATTTATGTGGAGCTTTCACAATGGAATAACCAGTGCTTTTTAGGGTGCCGGAAAATGCAAAGCGGGAAAAGGAGCATAGTCTATTCTAGTGGCCTCTTCTTTTTCAAGGCGTACTTTTCACTAGTTACTTGGCCCACGCTTTATTCCAGTATGCATTATCTATATGCATACTTTCGATAGTATTCCATTAATATGAGATGTCATGTAAGAGAAAAAGATGCATTTATCCAATAATAATATTTTATATTTCTATAGAAAAATATCATACGTTTTGAAGGCGTAAGATTCATATATGGTATTCCATTCATATGAGCAAAATTCGAGGGGCCTAATCGCTTCATCTCCAATAAGAGAGCACGATCTATGACTCGTTTTCACGAACCAGATAGGGCCTTAAAGGCAAGGTCTGTAATTGAATATGGTTGAGGTCTTGATGATCTGAACATTTGGTGAGTTCTGGACGACTTGTTGCTAAGGACTTGATGACAAAAAATTTTGACTGGGGTCGCGATGACCTAAATCCTATAAGTATTTGCGTGGAGGACAGTTGTTACTGGAGTATTCAGCCTTGAAAGAGACTCTTCCCAGTTTTTAGCCACACAGTTTTATGTGAGCCTATTTTTTTCTTTAATTCAAAGTGTGTCTCCTTCGAAAAGTAAAGAATTAAGTTTCAGATTCCAAATCTAATTGTGGAAGAAGAGGATCACATGAGAAAAGTAATAGATTCTCCATTGGCGTTATTCACTGATAGTTTTTTTAAATATCTTGTGATCGTCAATTCCTTGTGGAAAGAATAATTATGTAGAGAATAATCCAAACTCCATAGTTAGATAGTGAAAACGAGACAATATGCATGTTAAAGCGATGAGATCCACATAAGGAATGATTGATTGATAGTTGGAACAAAGAGAGAATGGCTCAAGGTTTTGAACACATGCTAAGGGATATTCAATGCAAAAGCCGAAATTACTACATATGGAGAATAAAAACATGTATACAAGACTCATTAAAATTACGTATTCAATCGGTCATTCACATATCAGCAAATTGATACTGTATTTAAAACAGTTATTTTTTCTAAGATTGGCGTAGCTTATGGAATCTTGTTAAATGTAATTGATCTGTCCAATAGAGAATTCAATCATGCGATATGGCATTTGTATAGCAGAAATGAAAATGAAATTTTCCACGGTCGATGTACAATGCATTGCAATTGGTTGCACGAACAGAGCATTCCAATTTGGATGCCATTTCACTGTGCAAATGGTCTAGAAATAGCAATCAAGGCCAGTTCAATTCATGAAAATGTTTATAATTTTATTTTCATTGAAAATATAATGATGACATTTAAAATTTTATTAAATATTTAAGATTATATTGCATAGAAAATTAAAGACTGATTTGGCCCTAACAAAAAGGATTTTCGCATCACGTAGGCATTAATATTATTTGCATAATATCCACCAAAAAAAAATATTATTTGCATAAACTAAGTTTTATTTTTATTTTATTATTGCATTTGGGGCAAATATAAAAAATTATTATTAATATAAAAAAAGGCTATTCTCTCTCTTGTACACGGACTAACACGGAGTGGACTCTCTCTCTCTTCTATCTTGTCCACTAGGGGTGAGCATCGGTTCAGGGTCCGCCCTGTACCGACCCTGGATCGGTCCAACCCTGCCAGTCTTGGTCCAATTTCTAGGGAGACTGGATCGGTCCTTGGTCTTGAAATTCCTGGATCAGCACTGTGCGGGTTGGTCCTTGGTCCTAAGAGTTCTGGGTCGATCCAACCCAAACCAACCCTGACTATATATATATATATATATAATTTTTTTTATATAGAGAAAACCTTAAAATAAACGGCGTCAACAACATTAAACAGCTTTTTAGTGAAGAGTTCAAGTGATTTTACATTATTCTTTAATAACTTAGGTTTTTAATGTCTTTTACGGCGTCAATAGTCATAATTTACGAATGAGGGAAATATTTTTGTGAGGAGTCCTCACGGTATCCAAAAAGGCATCTTATGGCATATTCCTCTAGTATTCGTTCTCTTTTGTCTTATTTGTCCTCTTAATCTTCAATTTTCCAAAATCGAAAGAAACGATTTCTCCGCTCGCCACTCAACACTCGCCTCGCTCGCTTTGGGTCACTCGTGCCGCTCGATGCTCGCTTGGCTTGTTGCTCCCCGTTCGATATTTGATGCTCATTCTATTTGATGCTCACCTCACTTGACCCTCATCACTTGTCTTTCTTAGTTGACATCACTCATCATCGAACTCATTGGGTCAGTACGATCATCGGTTACCCTTTTAAGGAGTATAAAAAATGAAACAAAAAAAATACCGGTTAGTCCTAGGTTGACCTTGATATCTGACTGAACCCATTGGGTCAGTCCGCCCCTTAATCGTTTTTTTAAAGAGTACAAAAAATGAAAAAAAAATTATCAGTTGGTCCCGGGTTGACCCTAGAATCGGATTGAACCCATTGGGTTGGTCTGATCCTCAGTCCTAAGCTCAATAAGGTCAGTCCTCGTTCCAAAAAATTGAGAACTAGCACTGTGCAGGTTAGTTCTAGGACTAGGGGGTGGACCGGTCCAACTTGGACCATGCTCACCCCTACCACATACACGAAAGAAGAGCAAGCGCTCTGCACATGAAAAAAAGTAATAAAAAAAAAAAAGAAAAAGAAGAAAGGAAGAGAGTAGAAAAGTCAAAGAAATGGGCCTAGTCCTCTTTAGTTTGTTGGCCTACAGAAAGAGAGAAAGGGGTAGAGAAAGGACAAAAAAAAAAAAAAAAAAAAAAACAAAGGAGAACATAAAAAGAAGAGAGATAGAGAGAGGGGGAGCCATTTTCTTTGGCCCCTTCCCCTTGGCCCCTTCCCCTTTTTCTCCTTCCTCTTTCCTTCCCCCTTCCTTTCTCTTTCCCGCAACCCACACACATCGGATGCCCTACCAATGGAGATTAGGATAGCTAGCAACAGGCGTCATCAATTTTGTCGAATGGAGCAATGCAAAGACCAATGGGAGACCTGGACGAATAGGTGGGCGCCTTCAATGTTGGAATTCAAGTCGGCGGAAGACGACTTACCTGATTCCGATGCGCAAACAGCAAATAGCCCCGGAACGAACGTTGAATTGCCGATGATTCACGAACAACACTTCCTCACGTTAGTCTGGATGCAATCACAAGGAAAACACCCGATTTCCACGGCGTAAATGCTGATTGTTCTTGCAAAAAATGAAATGGAACACCTTGATCTTCTTTGATGGAAATGGAGAGAAAATTTGGTGCAAATGAATGGCCAACCGTTCCAACTGTTATGTTCGGGAGGTTTATATACGTCTCCCTTCGTACCCCTCCATTAGTGTCTTTCCATCGTAACATATCAAGTCCAAATGGTGCGGTCCAATCGCACCCCATCATGGACGTACTAGCTAACTAGCTAAAGTACAACATCTCCCACTCGGACATGATGGGCTTGATAGCATTCTATCAAGAATATAAGGCATTCAACATTCATCAATTTTACAAAACAATTCATACTGGCAAATAAGCCGTGCGACCAGTGAGTACACCTGCACTTGGGAGCTCAAATTATGCACCTGTTAGGGATGACATAATGGCTACAACCCTGAAAAGAAATAAACAATCGATGTCTCACAGTGCCCCAAACATATTTTGTTACATCAGTCCAAGTATACCTATCCCTTAAAGGCTATACTTGACTATTCTCAAAACACCATGTATTTACAATTACATCCGCAACCACATAGGGCGATATAATTGGTCGACCAGTAAATACATGTGATAGATGTAAAACAACAATAGTCTTCCTTCGCACTCATGTCTCTCTCAATTTCAGAACAACTGCTTTCCTAGACATGTCCCATAGGCCATATCTATTCATGACCGCCCGTAACATGCTAAAGTAGCAACATTGATCTTTCACTTTGAGAACATAGTCAGAAGTAACATAGGGCACAAAATTGAGGTAAAATACAAATTACCTCAAGGGCTCACACGATGAGTAAATAGGGATAATTTTACTCATCTTCCCTTATTGGTCGTACAATGCACATGTAGTATGAATTACATGCTATAGTGGATTACTCTTTCTATAAGAGCGTATGTCATTTATCAAATATATCCACCATACAGATCTTAGCCTAAACATAGTCACGTGCTTCTCACGTACTCATGTTTAGCCCGAGTGCTATATCAGCTCGCTTTCTATAGCGCCCAATTAAGTACTCGCATCCGGCATCTTTCAGGCATACATGATTGTGGGACTATCATGTTCGGTCTTATTATAAACAAATCACAGACCTCATCTTGACTCCAATCAAGGCGACATATTTTATGTACCAAACTTGCTCTTCAGCATTTATTTGTACATAACGTCTCATCTCAACGTGCTAACTACAGCACTTGAGGCGATTGCTCGTGTGAGTGAGCCAATCATTGCCTGCTGACATACTTTTCAATAATATATGTGTGTTTGTGCTAGTCTCATAGTGGATTTGTACTTATTGATAAAACATCAAATCACTAATAAACAAACAAGTACAATACATCTGTCCACAAATACATAAACCAATGATCCTCTACAATAACAGATATCACATTCTACGCAATCCTAGTGACATCCTATGGGTCAAGAATATGTCTCTAGGAATAGCCTTCGTAAATGGATCAACAACCATTCTATTGGTTGAAATGTATTGCAGGATCACTTCTTTCTGCGCTATAATATCTCTGATGAAATTATTCTTTATGTCAATGTGCTTTGTCCTTCCATGATACTTGGGATCTTTCACATAGGCAATGGCTGCTTGACTATCGCAATAAACTGTCACCGGTCTTGGAACTTCAGTGACAATGGCTAAATTTTCCAAGAAACGTTTTAGCCATACTGCTTCTTGCACTGCGGCAGAACATGCAATAAATTCTGCCTCCATCGTAGACAAGGCCGTGCATGTCTATTTCTTGCTATTCCAAGAAATCGCACCTCCATTGAGCAAGAACGCATATCCAGAAGTTGATTTACGCTCATCCAGGTCTCCACCCCAATCGGCATCTGAATAACCTAATAGGCGTAAATCATTCCCTTGGTAACAAAGTCGATAGTCCATGGTGCCCTTCAAGTATCTCAGGATCCTCTTCACTGCTTTCCAGTGTGCTTAACCAGGATTTGATTGATATCGGCTCACCAATCCCACAGCATAACATATGTCGGGTTGAGTACACATCATAGCATACATCAAACTTCCAACCGCACTAGTGTAAGGAACAGTTTCCATCACTTTGATTTCTTCTGGAGTCTTAGGACACATCTCAGTACTTAGGCCTTCACCTTGCATGACAGGGGTATCAATGGGATTACAATGCTGCATATTGAAACGCTCAAGAATCTTCATAATATAAGACTCTTGTGATAAAGTAAGGAGTTTCCTTGATCGATCTCTTTCGATCTTAACTCCTAATATATAAGCAGCTTCTCCCATGTCCTTCATCTCAAAATTGGAGGACAACCATTCTTTTATGGTGATAACCAAAACCTTGTCATTTCCAGCCAACAGAATATCGTCCACATAAAGTGATAAAATCACAAATTTATCTTTGGACCGCTTGACATATACACAGTGATCTTCTTCGATCATCGTGAAACCAAAAGTTATTATTGCTCGATGAAAACGAAGATACCACTGTCTAGATGATTGCTTAAGGCCATATATTGAGCGATGAAGCTTGCAAACTTTATGCTCTTGACCTTTAGCTATGAAACCTTTTGCCACAAGGCGAGTCTTATACTTTTCAATGGATCCATCCGCCCTTCGCTTAATCTTGAAGACCCATTTGTTTCCAATGGCCTTACGATTGGGTGGTAGATCAACCAAGTCCCAGACATGGTTTGCCCTCATTGACTCCATCTCATCTTCCAAAGCTTTTCTCTATTCTTCCTTGTTAGAGGATGAGAGAGCCACTTGAACAGTCTTAGGCTCGGCATCGTCTTTTTGAGTAATCATAAATGCTTCCCCTTCAATCTCAAAACGACGACGGGGAATACTTTTACGATTACTTTTACGCAATTGAATTTCTCTTGAATTCAATTCATCAGGCGATGCAACACTCCCACTAGGTCTTGTGTGTTGAGGTAAATCTTCATTTCCCTCTACAACATCAGTGGGTGTGTTATCAAGATCTTCCATCTCATATAATTGGAAGTCCTTATCAATCTCACCTCTACTAGGAAAATCGTTCTCCAAGAACGTGACATCTCGTGACTCCATTTCGGTCACACTTCCATCAGCTTGTTCACCTATGAACACGTACCCTTTGGAGTGTTCGGAATATCTTATAAAGATACATTTCTTCCCTCTAGGACCTAATTTGCCATGTTTATGGGAAGAATCATGAACATAAGCTGCACATCCCCATGGACGTAGACTACTCAAGTCTGGTTTCCTACCAGTCCATAATTCATAAGGGGTGGAAGTGACCGATTTTGAGGGCACACGGTTAAGTATATAGGCAGCAGTCAATAACGCATCTCCCCAATAGGAGATAGGTAAATTTGCTTGCGCCATCATAGACTTAACCATTTCCAATAAGGTTCTATTCCTTCTCTCAGCTACTTCGTTTTGTTGTGGAGTACTAGGAATAGTCAATTGTTGTACAATTCCCTTTTCATCACAAAGAGCCTTGAATTGCTCCGATAGATACTCACGTTCACGATCGGTTCCCAATGCCTTTATTGTTTTATTTAACTGATTCTTTACCATCGTTATATATTGTCTAAAGCAGTCTAATGCTTCTGACTTATGGGAGATCAGAAAGACATAACCGAAACGTGTGAAGTCATCTATGAAAGTGATGAAATATGAGGCTCCATGCCTCGCCCTCACATTCAAAGGACCACAAATGTCAGAATGTATGAGATGCAATGGAAATTCAGCTCTAGTCCCTTTACCGAATGGTTTTCTAGTTGTTTTTCCCGCTAGACAATGTTCACATACGGATAGACTAACATTAGTGAGTGACCCTAAAAGGCCTTCTCTAGCTAATCTTTGCATTCTTTGCAATCCAATGTGACCTAATCTAGCATGCCAAGTACTTGCATCAATCTCAACATTACTAGAAGATGCAATTAAAGAAAAACAACTATCAACATTAACATTGTACTGATCATAGTCAATATCTAACACCATAAAATCATTCGATACATTACCTAAACCATAATAAACTATTCCATACAAAATGTCAACACAATCACCATGGAAATTCAATACATAACATAAGCTAAAAAAAAACAACTACAGAGACCAAGTTTCATCGAATATCTGAAGCATAAAGGACATCATGCAGGAATAGGTTTCGACCACTACGTAAGATTAATTTACATGTGCCGATACCCTTCACTTCAACTCTTGAGTTATTCCCAACATATATCCATCTTCTTCCAAGCGGTATCCGACGATACTCCACAAATGCTTCTCGGTCTCTAGCTACATGGTCCGTTGCTCCTGAGTCTACAGTCCACATTGGATGAGATTCAGCAAGCATTACAGTACTAGAAACAAAAGCATTACTCAAAGTAATGGAGTAATAGGGTACCTTTTTCGGCTCAGTGCATTCACGAGCAAAGTGACCCATCTTGCCACAATTGTGGCACTCCATCTTGGCCTTGTCCTTCTTCCCACCACGCTTCTTGCGTCGGAAGGTCTTAGCCCTCTTGGGTCCCTGATCAGTCATCTTCCCTTTGTTGTTGAACTGAAGATTCCTCTTGCGCTTGAAGCCCGAAGCTTTGCGCGAACTCGATTCAGCAACATAAGCATGGGTAGAGGATCTCGCAGCCTCTAGGCGCTCATCCTCTAATTCCAAATGACGCGCAATATCATCAAAAGTGACAATATTCTCATTATGCGTCATATTGATCTTCATATGCTCCCAATTGTCAGGAAGAGACCTTATAACAGCCTGAACTTGTTGTTCATCAGTAAGGGAGTGACCTGCCGACTTCAGCTCACGGATCATGTTTGACATCTCCCGAAGATGCTGCCTCATCGTTACATTTGGGCGCTTTCGGAATGTGTCAAACTTGATGGTGAGTCTCCTCAGCTTAGTGGCAGATGTACCCCCAAACTTATCTTTCAAGGCAACCCACATAGCTTGAGCTTTGTCATAACTCTCAAACTCACACATGAGATCATCTTGCATACAGCTCAGCAACGTGATGCGAGCAATGCTATTTTTCTTTTTCCAAGCTTGATAAGCTTCCAGATCTCTCCTGTGTTGAGCTGAAGTTCCATGCTCAGGTTCATCCATGGTATGGTTGAGGGTTTCCAAAACCTCTTGCTCCTCAAGGATGTACTGAACCTTTCGGTGCCAAATATCATAATTGTCACCGTTCAGCTTCTCACCCTTATTGAGGTCAGCCACAATGGTCTTGGATGCCGAAGCCATAATCAATTGCTATAACACATTGACATAATAAACGCAGAATCAATACTAGCACACTTTACAGAATAACACACATATTTAATTTGCAGCAAAGACAAACTAAATTAATGATAATTCAACAAAAGACACAAAAGCAAAAGTTCACTATGTTCCCAATCAACTTCTATGTACAATTGTTCTATTATCATTAATTAGTTTAATTTGCACAAATTTTAAGTTCTAGGTGAGAACTCCTTTCAATTCTACCAACCTACGAACTCCCACTAGGAAAAATAATTACATGACCTTATGTAATTTCTACATTTTTCCTTAACACAAAAAAACATAGCATGATAATAACCAACGTATAAACAACAATCATGCTTCAACTATAATCAAAATTGCAATTCAACATGTAATGGATTTCCTACCATTGTTCTAATTTTCTAGCAACTAGAAAATTGCAAGTATATTAAAATATATACATCATATCATTGAACCAAGCTCTACACAGCATATATAACATCATTTGCACACAAGCTAGCTACTTGTATTTCCTAAATCACAAGAAAATACAAGCTACAAATGAATAAACTGCATTAAACCCCAAAAAATACGCGTACATAGGGTTTCCTAAGCATTTTCATACATTTATAAAATTCAAAAGTATAAAATAATTATACCACTATGTAGAGGACACTCATACGAACCAAACGCCACCAACCACGCTCCAATCGGAGCTCGCACGCGCCCCCACGCGCCGCCTGAGTGCGCGGCGCGTGTGGCGCACGCGCCAGCGAGCCAAACGGCTCCTGGCCGGTCCGACCGGTTAGACCGGTCCCACCGGTGACCGGTCCGACCGGTTAGACCGGTCCAACCGGTGACCGGTCCGACCGGTTGACCGACCGGTCAACGGGTCGGGTCGGACCGGGTGACCGGTCGGGTCGGGTCGGGTCGGGTCGGTCCGGGTCGGGTCGGCCGCCGGCCGGCCAACTATCTCCGGCGGTGACGTCATCGATGACGTCATCCCGGCGGTTACCGACCGTTGGGTGACGTCACGGTGACGTCACCACGCGCGGTTTGCGGTTCGCCGCGTGGCGTGGTCGCGCGCGCGCGCACGCGCCGGTTCGCCGACGCGCGTGTGGCGCACGCGCTGTGTCGCCCAGCGCTTCAGGCGCGTGGCGCCCACGCGCAGCGGCTTCTAATCGTGCGTGTGGGCGCGTCCGACGTCTTTCGGCGGCGCTCAACCCATCACCGGACTCGTCTCGACGAGCTCTTTCACCCTGTATATTCAAAAATTAATTTTGACCAAAAAATTATTTCGAAAAATGGCCAAAACCTCACGGATGCACGCGACCCCGAACCCGTTCTTCGCTCCGGTTCAATTTCGAGTTTTTCATATTGCAATTCCGACTATAAACATCCAAACAGTGTAGAATACAATCTCTTGATCTCAATATCAAATGGTAATAAAGAAAACTCGATGAAAAACAAGGCAGAAATCACGATCGGGCTCTGATACCAATGTTGGAATTCGAGTCGGCGGAAGACGACTTACTTGATTCCGATGCGCAAACAGCAAATGGCCCCGGAACAAACGTTGAATTGCCAATGAAATCACGAACAACACTTCCTCACGTTAGTCTGGATGCAATCACAAGGAAAACACCCGATTTCCACAGCGTAAATGCCGATTGTTCTTGCAAAAATGAAATGGAATGCCTTTTTCTTCTTTGATGGAAATGGAGAGAAAATTTGGTGTGTATGTTTTCCAACTAGTCCAACGGTTGTGTTCGAGAGGCTTTTATACGTCTCCCTTCGTACCCCTCCATTAGTGTCTTTCCATCGTAATGTATCAAGTCGATATGGTGTGATCCAATCGCACCCCATCATGGACGTACTAGCTAACTAGCTAAAGTACATCATTATTTTAATATTAAAAAAGATCTTTAAAATAAAGAAGAAAATCCCAAAATTGATTTACATTTTCCAAAAAATCAGAAAAAGTCTAAAAGATGGTTTTTATTCTCCACAAATGCATGGAAAATCCTTAAAAATCCAAAAAAAAAAAAAACTTAGGGTTTAAACAAGATTAGGTACCGAATGGTATTATTGATTAATTAATATGATCAAATTCTCAATCGTAGTTTCTCTAGTTGCGCATGAATGAAGTATTTCACCCGTGACGTCATTCAACAGTCGGTAACCGCTAAATGATGTCATCGATGACGTCACCGCTGGCGGCTATTGGCCGACCGATCGCCAACCGGCGACTTGACCCAAGAACTCGACCTGACCCGTTGATTGGTCAACCGGTTCGGCGGTCCAATCGGTCACTAGTCAAACCGGCTAGGAGCCTTATGGCTCGCTGGTGCGTGCACCACACACACCGCACACTCAATCGACGCGTGTGGGCACATGAGAGCTTCGATTGGAGCATAGTCGGTGACATTTGGTTTGTATGGATGTGCTCTACACTGTGGTATAATTATTTTTTATTTTTTATTTTTGAATTTTGAGTTTTTTTAAAGGTATAATAATGTGTAGAAAACCCTAAGTACACTTATTTTTTGGGTTTAAGTGCAGTGTTTATTCTTTTTTGGCCTGTATTTTCTTGGGGTTTTGGAAATACAGTAGCTTGCCTACATAAAAATGATATCATATATGCTGTGTAAAGCTTGGTTCGATGGTAGCCTGTGTATAGTTTAATATATTTGCAATTTTATAGTTCTAAGAAAATTCGAACGATGGTAGAAAATCATTGTTTTTCCGTTACTTGTTGAATTGCGGTTTTGATTGTAGCTGCAGCATAATTGTTATTTGTACGTTGGTTCACATCATGCTATGCTTTTGTGTTAATGAAAAATGTAGACATTACATGAGGTCATGTAATTAGTTTTCTAGTGAGAGTTCGTAAGTTGGTAGAATTCGAAGGAATTCTCACCTAGAACTTAAAATTTGCGCAAATTAAACTAATTGATGATAATAGAACAATCACATATAGGAGCTGATTAGGAACATAATGAACTATCGTTTTTGTGTCTTTTGTTGAATTATCATTAATTTAGTTTGTCTCTTCTGTAAATTAAATATGTGTGTTACTCTGAAAAGTGTGTTAGTATTGATTATGTGTTTATTATGTCAATGCGTTATAGCAATTGATTATGAATTCGGCATCCAAGACCATTGTGGCTAACCTCAATAAGGATGAGAAGCTAAACGGTGACAGTTATGATATTTGACACCGAAAGGTTCAGTACATCTTTAAGGAGCAAAAGGTCTTGGAAACCCTCGATCACACCATGGATGAACCTGAGCATGGAACTTCAGTTCAACACAGGAGAAATCTAGAAGCTTATCAAGCTTAGAAGAAGAAAAAATAGCATTGCTCGCATCATATTACTGAGCTGTATGCAATATGATCTCATGTGTGAGTTTGAAAGTTATCATAAAGCTCAAGCAATATGGGTTGCCTTGAAAGATAAGTTTGGGGGTACATCTGCCATTAAATTGAGGAGACTCACCATCAAGTTTGACACATATCGAAAATACCTAAATGTAACAATAAGGTAGCATCTTCGGGAAATGTCAAACATGATTCGTGAGCTGCAATCAGCAGGTCACTCCTTTACTGATGAACAACAAGTTTAGGCTATTATAAGGTCTCTTAATGATAATTGGGAGCATATGAAGATCAACATGACGCATAATGAAAATATTGTCAATTTTGATGATATAGCGCGTTATTTGGAATTAGAAGATGAGCGCCTAGAGGCTACAAGATCCTCTACCCATGCTTATGTTGCTGAATCAAGTTCGTGCAAAGTTTCGGGCATAAAGCGCAAAAAGAATCATCAATTAAACAACAAAGGGAAGAAGACTGATTAGGCACCTAAGAGAGCTAAGACCTTTCGACGCAAGAAGCGTGGTGAGAAGAAGGACAAGGCCAAGATGAAGTGCTACAATTATGACAAGATGGGTCACTTTGCTCGTGAATGCATTGAGCTGAAAGAGGTATCCTATTACTCCATTACTTAAAGTAATGCTTTTATTTCTAGCACTGTAATGCTTGCTGAATCTCATCAAATGTGGACTGTAGACTCAGAAGCAACAGATCATGCAGTTAGAGACCGAGAAACATTTGTGGAGTATTATCGAATACAAATTGGAAGAAGATGGATATATGTTGGGAATAACTCAAGAATTGAAGTAAAGGGTATTGGCACATGTAAATTAATTATACATGGTGATTAAGCCTATTCCTACATGATGTCTTTTATACTCCAAATATTCTACGGAACTTGGTCTTCGTAGTTGTTCTTCTTAGCATAGGTTATGTATTGAATTTTCATGGTGATCGTGTTGACATTTTGTTTGGAATAGTTTATTATGGTTTAAGTCATATATTTAATGGTTTTATGGTGTTAGATATTGATTATAATCAATACAATGTTAATGCCGACGGTTGTTTTTCTTTAATTATATCTTCTAGTAATGTTAAGATTGATGCAAAGTACTTGGCATGCTAGATTAGGTCACATCGGGTTATAAAGAATGCAAATATTAGTTAGAGAATGTCTTTTGGGATCACTCACTAATGTTAATCTACCCATATGTGAACATTGTTTAGTGGGAAAAGCAACTAGAAAACTATTTGGTAAATGAACCAAAGCCAAATTTCCATTGCAACTCATACATTCTGACATTTGTGGTCCTTTGAATGTGAGGGTGAGGTATGGAGTCTCATATTTCATCATTTTCATATATGACTTTACACGTTTCGATTATTCCTGGTACTCCATAACAAAATAGGGTACCTGAGAGAAGGAATAGAATCCTATTAAAAATGGTTAGGTCTATGATGGCGCAAGCAAATTTACCTATTTTCTATTGGAGATATGCGTTATCGACAGCTTATGTACTTAACTGAATACCCCCAAAATCAATAACTCCCACCCCTTATGAATTGTGGACTGGTAGGAAACAAGACTTAAATAATACGTCCATGGAGATGTACAACTTATGTTCATGATTCTTCCCACAAATATGACAAATTAGGTCATAGAGGGAAGAAATGTATTTTTATAAGATATTCTAAACACTCCAAAGAGTACGTGTTCATAAGTGAACAAGTTGATGGAAGTATGACTGAAATGGAGTCACAAGATATCACGTTCTTAGAGACAGATTTTCCTAGTAAAGGTGAGATTGATAAGGAATTTCAATTATATGAGATGGAAGATCTTAATAACACACCCACTAATGTTGTAGAGGGAAATGAATATTTACCTCAACATACAAGAGCTAATGAGAGTGTTGCATCGCCTAGCGAACTGAATTCAAAAGAAATTCAGTCACATAAAAGTTATTGTAAAAGTATTCATCATCGTCATTTTGAGATTGAAGAAGAAGCATTTATGATTGCTTAGAAAGATGATGTTGAGCCTAAGACTGTTTAAGAGGCTCTATCATCCTCTGATAAGGAAGAATGGAGAAAAGTTTTGGAAGATGAGATGGAATCAATGAGGGCAAATCACGTTTGGGACTTGGTTGATCTATCACCCAATCGCAAGGTGATTAGAAGTAAAATGGGTTTTTAAGATTAAGCGAAAGGGGGATGGATCTATTAAAAAGTATAAGGTTCGTTTTGTGGCGAAATGTTATACTCAACAAGAGGGTATAGACTATGCGGAAATATTTTCACTAGTTGTAAGGTTTGCTTCAGTACGCATTATCCTAGCCATCATTGTACATTTGGAGTTTGAATTACATCAAATGGATGTAAAGACGACATTTCTTAATGGAAAACTAGATGAGGAAATTTATATAAAGTAGCTAATATGTTTCATAGCTAAAGATCAAGAGGATAAAGTTTACAAGTTTCATCACTCAATATATGGCCTTAAGCAATCATCTAAACAGTGGTATCTTCATTTTCGTCGAGCCATAACAACTTTTAGTTTCACGATGATCAAAGAAGATTACTGTGATATGTCAAGCGGTCCAAAGATAAATTTGTGATTTTATCACTTTATGTTAACGATATTCTATTGGTTGGAAATGACAATGTTTTGGTTATCACCATAAAAGAATAGTTGTCCTCTAATTTTGAAATGAATGACATGAGAGAAGTTGCTTATATATTAGGAGTTAATATCGAAAGAGATCGAACAAGGAAACTCATTGTTTTATCACAAGAGTCTTATATAATGAAGATTCTTGAACGTTTTATTTTGCAGCACTATAATCTCATTGATACCCCTATCATGCAATGTGAAAGCCTAAGTAGGAACAATTTCCATTAAAGTGTCATAAGACTCCATAAGAAAATAAAGTAATGGAAATTGTTCCTTACGCTAGTGCGATCGGAAGTTTGATGTATGCTATAATGTATACTCGACCCAACATATGTTATGTTGTGGGATTGGTGAGTCGATATCAATCCCGGTCAAGCATACTGGAAAGCAATGAAGATGATTCTAAGATACTTAAAATACACTATGGACTATCGACTTTGTTACCAAGGGAATGATTTCCGCCTATTAGGCTATTTAGATGCTGATTGGGGTGAATACCTAGATGAGCGTAAATCGACTTCTAGATATGTGTTATTGCTCAATGGAAGTGCAATTTCTTGGAATTGCAAGAAACAGACATGCATGACCTTATCTACGATGGAAGCATAATCTATTGCATTCTCTGCCGCAGTACAAGAAGCAGTATGGCTAAAATATTTATTGAAAAATTTAGCCACTATCACTAAGGTTCCAAGACCGGTAATAGTTTATTGTGATAGTCAAGCAGCCATTGCCTATGTGAAAGATCCAAAATATCATGGAAGGATGAAGCACATTGACATAAAGAACAACTTCATCAGAGATATAATAGCGCAGAAAAAAGTGATTCTACAATACATTTCAACTAATAGAATGGTTGCTGATCCATTTACGAATTTGTTCCTAGAGATATATTATTGACCCACAGAATATCACTAGGATTACGTATAATGTGATATGTGTTGTTGTAAATGATCATTGGTTTATGTATATGTAAACATATGTATTGTACTTGTTTATTCATTAGTGACTTGATGTTTTATCAATAAGTGCAAATCCATTATGAAACTAACACAAACACTCATATATTATTGAAAACTATGTAAGCAAGAAATGATTGGCTTACTCACACGAGCAATCATCTCAAGTGCTATAGTTAACACGTTGAGATGAAACGTTATGTACAAATAAATGCTGAAGAGCAAGTTTAGTACATAAAATAATATGTCACATTGATTCGAGTCAAGATGAGGCCTGCGTTTTGTTTATAATAAGACTGAATATGATAGTCACACAATCATGTATGCCTCAAAGATGCCGGATGTGAGTACTTAAATGGGCACTATAGAAAGTGAGTTTATGTAGCACTCGAGCTAAACATGAGTACGTGAGAATCACATGAATATGTTTAGGCTAAGATCCGTATAGTTGATATATTTAATAAATGACATACGCTCTTAAAAAAAGATAAGTCAACTATAATATGTAATTCATACTAAATATGCATTAAACAACTAACAAGGGAATGTGAGTAAAATTATCCCTATTTACTCATCGTGTGAGCCATTGAGGTAGTTTATAATTTACTTCATTTTGTGCCTTATGTTACTTTTAATTATGAAATATCAATGTTACTACTTTAGCATGTTACCGGCAGTCATGATTAGATATGGCTTTATGGGACGTGTCTAGAAAAGCAGTTATTATGAAATGGAGAGAGACATGAGTGCAAAGAAAGACTATTGTTGTTTTACATCAATCACATGTATTTATTGATCGACCAATTATATCACATTCTATAGTTGCGGATATAATTGTAAATACATGGTGTTATGAGAATAATCAAGTATAGCCTTTTAGGAATAGTTATATTTGGATTGATGTAACAATATATGTATGGGGCACTGTGAGACATCAATTGTTTATTTCTTTTTAGGGTTGTAGCCATAATGTCATCTCTAACAAGTGCATAATTTGAGCTCCCAAGAGCAGGTGTATTTATTGGTCGCACGGCTTACTTGCCAGTATGAATTGTTTCTAAAGTTGATGAATGTTGAATGCTTTTATATTCTTGATAGAGCACTATCAAGCCTATTATGTTTGAGTGGGAGTTGTTGTATTTAATTAGTATGTCCATGATGGGGTGCGATGAGAACACACCATTTCATCTTGATATGCTATGATGGAATGACACATCTTAAAAGGATATGCAGGAGTTATATAAACTTCTTCTAAAGATAACCGTTGAGACGGTTGGCAGAACGTATGCTCAAAGAAAAAGTGTTCTCATTTTCTTGTCCTCTTTCCATCAAAGTAAAAGAAGGCATTCCATTTTTCATTGACGAGAACAATTGGCATTTATGCTATAGAAATAAGATGTTTTCCTCGTGACTACATTCAAACCAACGTTAACTAAAATTGTTCGTGATTTATCCACAATTCAATGTTCGTTCCAAGGTAAATTGTTTATCGCGCATCAAAAAGAGGTAAGTCATCTTCTGCTGACTTTCATCCTACATCAACCCCAATGTTATTGGAGTAAGAAGATAAATAAGTGAAGCTCATCATCATCATCTTGAGATGGCGAGGTAGGTGTTTCAGTATTTGTTGTACTTTGGAGTCTTGTCTGGAAATTATGAAACTGTGTTTCAGTCGCTGTTCACCAGAAGGCATTATTATTACCCTGAAGCCAGCCAAATTGGGCACAGAGAACTTGAGTCCCTTCTCCCCGCAGAAGTGGTTGGTGTAACTTTTCAAATAGTCTATTTGGTTGGCAACTCCTTAACGTAATTAGTTTTCACCCTGGTTTGTAAAATCTTTAGTTTTGAGAAAAAGCAATTATCTATCCCTCCCCGAGATTGAGGCTAGTAATTTTTTGAGAGTGATTAGTAAGTTTCAATTAGAAAAACTAACTTCCAACCTATCAGAAGTTTAGTGCTTGTCCGTGCGGTTAATAACCCTTTACTTCGAAAAATCCAGTTTTGAGCCGATTTTTGCCTGTTTATAACTTTTAGTTATGTCTAACAATATTCTAAGTTTCGGAAAAGGATGAAAAACTCGTTGTATATGATTTTACGTGACAATATTTGAATACTTTTAAAAGTTTTCAGTAGAGGAGCACCGAAAAATTTATGGAAGATTAAAATATTTAATTATGCCTATTAATATAAGTTTGGCTCACCTTCACCTTCATTAATTTTGCCAATCTAAACTGATACAATATACTACAATTTGGACATTTATGCATTTATTTTAGAAATAAGCACACAAAAAATCCTAAAACTTATCGCAAAATTGTTATTGAGCCCTAAAACTTTCAAAAAGTATAATCAAGTCATAAAACTTTTTAAATCGATACAATTAAGTCTTTCTATTAGCCCCATCTAATTTGACAAGCGAAAAAGGTTAACATGATTTTTTGTATTTATTTCTTTAAACACGTGGCGACATTTTATAAGAGAAAAGCGCTGATGCGGCATCTTCTTCTGCCTTCATGGCTCGAGATAACTTGAACTGGGGTTCTTCCTTGTAGCTTTCAAAATCTTCAGTAGCTAACAATGCTGCCGCTCTCAAGGACAGGCCTTCGCAACGTATCCGCAGATCTGGAGACTTTACAGCATTGCAAGAGCAAAAGTAATTTTTGTTTTTCTGAAACTATTCGAGATGAAGAAATGCCTGAAGCGATTAGTCCGAAGTTTACGAGCGTCAAAAGCATTAACTGCTTCCAATAGCCAATTACTAGGTTCCATACCTGCATCGTTAAGAGCGTGCGGAAATTTGCAGTTGATGGATCTTTCGTGGAACCGATTGAGTGGATCGCCAATTTCAAGTTTGTCTTTTTATTTGGATCTGTCAAGTAATTCGTTCACCGCCAAAGTTATGCTAAAAACATAAAACTGAGCTCCAGAATTACAGAGAAGCTCGCTTCGAGCTCAAGCTCGATCGGCCATGGCAGCTGCGAGCTTCGAAACCAGATCTGGTCGAAGCTCGCGACTGTCATGGCTAGCTTCGAGAGCTTCGAAGCCAGATCTGACAGCGAGCCTCGACCTCGAACCTCACGGCTAGAGCTTGAGATTCGAAGCAAGATCTGGCCGCGAGCTTCGACTGCCATGGCTAGCATCGAGCTTGAGCTACCAAAGCGGCCCCAAGATTCGAAGCTCAGATCCGGCTTAAGCTCAAACGGCCATGGCTTCAGGCTGCCAGCTTCGACCTCAAAGCTCGCAGCCGTCGAAGGATTCAAGCTCCAAGAAGACGATGATGATGTACGACTAAAGGAAGAAGAAGATGCGGGTCTCTCTTTAACAAATAACAAAAATTCCTTGTCAGCACCTCTCATTTTAAAAATGCCACGTAGATGCCACTTGTCCTAACAATGATAACGAAATCATGTTAGTAAATCGCGCGAGATTAACCCAAACAGTTAATTGTGCCAATTAAATAAATTTTAAGATATAATTGTTCTTTCGTGATTAATTTTAAGGTTTATAATACACTTATTCCTTTGATTTAAGGAATAATTTCAAATAAAGACTTAAGTGAAATTGTTTGTTTATAGAGGTTCTGAAATGGGTATTATCTCAAGTAAGGATATCAAGTGACCAATTTAATTTCAAATAAGGGCTTGGCTTTGCCAACTAGCCTAAATTTATCCACGTTCAAGGGCATTCTCGTCCAAGTATATTTTTTCTTTTATTTCTTTCTTTCTTTCTTTCTCTATGATTTTGTTTTGTTTTCTTTCTTTTTCTTTCATCCTCGTGCCTCTTTGGCTCTACCTGGGCTCCATCTTTGAGGCCATCACCAGCCTCTCTCTCTTTGCCAACTCGTCGTTTGATCAGGACCAGCTTTTCTTCAGAGCAAGTCATTACAGGAGAACTGAGCTCTTTGGAGATTCTAAGTTTCACTTCTCGAAATGGTTCGTAGAAAATTCCACGAAGCCAAAGCAGGTGAGCTTACAAAAATATGATTCCTTCATCCCGAGATTCATTGCAAATTTCGGTCTGGTTTGAGCCTTTTCCTTTGAGGCACCCCACGCAGCCCAAAGATGTTCGATGAAAATGCCTGAATGGGTTAAATTTTGCTTTAACGATGGATGATTTCAAACTTTTGACGTGATTATACCATTGTCCAGGGCTTCAGTATATCAAACTGCTTGATGCCGAGAAGTTGTTGAGCAAAATGGGAATTGCGGTTGCTGTGTTGGCGGAAGACTTAGAATACATGGAGTTTGATGCGCATTGAAGGTGACAGGAGATGTCGCTAAGGGGAGAAAGTTGCATAGCTTGAGAGTTTGACATGAAGTTGGTGGCTGCTGAGTCCTTGACAAGGACGACGTCGCAAGGAAGATGAATTAATTGGTAATATTAGCGAGACGCATAAGAGCAGTTATAGTGTTATTGGTAGGAACGATGTCTCCTGGAAAAAGTTATAGTGTTATTGCTAGGACGATGTCTGCTGGAAAGATTTTTGTGAAGCTATTGCCAAATCTTTATTCGTTAATGTGATAGAGACAAACTGCACAATTTCTCAAAAATTTAAAGCTTGAGTCTATTATATTCAGTCCATTGTCTCTATTGTTCTCTGCAATTCATTGCCTCAAAGGGAAGAAAATCAATGTTAAGGACAAAACCCATAGGTCGGATGCTGCTGTATATTGCATTTGCTACTAGTTACCGAAAATCACTACTAGTTTTAAAATAACTGTCTGGTTCAATATTGTGGTTTGCACCAGTGATCCGAGTTTTTCTGACCTCCAAGGCACTTGACATGAATGCTTTCAAATACTTTGTCTTTGAATTTGGGATATCACATAAATGTAATGTTGGCTATCTACCTTCTTGCTGAAGCTGTCAGGATAGAACTTCCTGAAGCAATATCTAATAGTTGATAGTAACTCTAATCTTTTTATCAGTTTAATTTTACAAAAACTTCCTCAACTCAATTGGCGATGCTGTAGCCAAATAAATCAGGATCCAGATGACATAACCGAAGTTTTATTGATAGAATGGTTGCAAACAAAGCAAAGATGCGAAAAGCTAAATCAGAGACAACCACATATTGCTCAAACTTTATAATCAAATTCAACACTGCCAATTTGCTCATAGTGCTATTACTTCATAACATGTTCTCCACACTCCCAATTCACTCAATAGAATACCCTTTTTCTTGGAGCTCCACAATGGCTTCATTCCTCATCCTAAACCACAGCTTATGGGCTTCTTACTCAAACTTCTTGTTTTCTAATTACAAGCATCTTCATCAGCTTCAACAAATCCGTTGGGCCCACTGGTCGTGCCGATCATATACCTGCTTGTTAACAAAATTTTCCATGGCTTTTTTATCGCCTTGATAAATTGTTGCCGCTCATATCTCTCTTCCTTCAGCCGAGGCTTTAGTGTGCACCACCCTAGGGGCGACGTTTCGTTGTTGGGCTACATGATGCCAATGAGCGTGTATGTGGCCAGTAACGTCTTGCATGGCTGCTTCCAAAAGTAGCAGTCGTCTTTGCCCATACCTAGTTTGCTCAACACCTTCTCATCGAGCGATTTAATATACTGAAGCCCTGGACAATGGTATAATCACATCAGAAAGGAAGAAGTTTGAAATTATCCATTGTTAAAGAAAAATAGACCCATTCAGCCATTTCATCGAACATCTTTGGGGAGCGTGGGGTAAATAAAAACAAATCGAAATTTGCAATGAATCCCAGGATAAAGGAATCATATTTTTGTAAACTCACCTGCTTTGGCTTTGGGGGAATCTTCTACGAACCATTTCGAGGAGTGAAACTTTGAATCTCCAATGATCTCGGTTCTGCTGTAATGGCTTTCTCTGAAGAAAAGCTGGTCTTGATCATACGACAAGATGGCAGAGAGAGGGAGGGGCTGATGATGGCGTCAAAGGTGGAGCCAAGGCAGAGCAAAAGAGAGAAACAGAAAACAAAGAAAACAAAAACATGAAACAAAGAGAGAAAGAAAAATAAAAATAAAAATAAAGAAAAAATGTGATTCGACGAGAATGCCCTAGATGTTGATAAGATTTTGCTAGTTAAGATGCACATAATAACCATTTTATTTCTGGTTAGAACTATTTTTCTATTCCTGAAAGTAAGTTTGGAATATAAATCCGTTTAATAACATAATTTTATTTTTCTATTTGTGTAATAAATTTTTAGTTCAGAAATAAGTTTAGAATGAAAATGAGAAATAAAAATTTTCAACTTCTCTATTTCTCGAATAAAAACGGTAAATAAAAACTCTTCTCATCGGTCACCTTTACTACTAGCCGACTGCCCACTTGCCATCACCCATTCCCTTCTACCAATGGTCATGCACTGCCACCGGCCTCCATCTGTCAATCACTAGTCACTATTGCCGTCTGTTGCCGTCACTCGAGAGAGAAAATTTCGTACCATTATCAAATGAATTACTATTTATGGAACATAAATTTTGTATCGTTATTAAATATATATTTTTTTGCTCAGAAACTCATCTAAGAAATAGAAATATATTTCTAGAACATATATTGATTTTGTGAACAAAATAGTTATCAATTGTGTCCTTAGTATTACTAGGCTCTTATTTGAGATTAAATTGACTACTGCAGGCCCTTATTTGAAACAATACCCACTTTAAGCCCTCTTTTGAGAGGACAGCCCTACTTCGGACACTTAATGGAAATTTTGCCTTAGTTTAATGAGAGAAGCCCTTCCTTTGTAAATACAAGTTTAAAAGTTTTGTAACTAGTTAAAATAAACTTTAGCGAATTCAATACACTTTAATGACAGGAAATTGTCTTCCACAAATAAAAGTTCAAAATTTTAGTAAATCAAAGAATAAAATTTGAGATAGATTTTTGAAGTCTTTTTTTTTTTTTTGTCAAAAAAGTCTCAATTGAATTACAAGCTTCTTATAGTATTATAGACTCTTACATTGTAAAATTACTAAGGAACAACAATTATGTGATACAAAAAATTATTGCAAAATATATGTAAATCCATCACAATTCCTAATATATACAAAGTAAATATCATTAGGCTATTCACAATAAGACCGACAATATTTTCGTTAAAGTTGAATAACGAAGCGTCGGAAAGAAACTTTTTGGTTGTTTCATTTTTTATTTTTTATTTTTTGGTCTTACATCTACTGACGAAATTGAATAATATAACAGGTTAACTTTTAATAAGTTTCAAAATATTACCACTAGCTTTTCAATCATGTCTAGCAATTTTGGGCATGTAGTAATTCATTTGAGAATAATCGGTCATCACACTCCGTTGAGTCAAGGCTTCGCCTTTGTTTAGTATTAAGGAAACTAATTTGAGAGTTGATCTTTTTTTGTTTTTAAATTAAAAATCTTGCTAATTTTTCATAAGAAAGTGCTAAAACATATACACGCATAGAATGCAAAATGCTACTGCATCAGAGAATATTTCACTTCAAATTCTATATGCATAAATTAATTTCATTATTCAAAAGAATCTTTATTAGTAATATCCATCGTCACATGACCCAAAAATGTATAAGTAAATATCCTATAATTACTTTTAAATAAAAGTAGCCTTCGGCTTGGTAACCGTAGAAGAAGGGGAAAAAAAAAAACTGATATTTATCCCCATATGGTTCTTCTTGAAATTTAGCCACAAAAATGACTTCACCAAGCGAAAAATTATCCTTAACAGTATTGTTATTTGGATTTGGTCAAATCTACTTTAGTTTCAATTTGTGAGAAATATCATATTTCTTTTACATCATGTTATTGAAGAGTAATGATAATACGTATATCTACGCAAAAATCAAAGCCGTACCCTTTGATGATTTATTGATTGTTCTCGAAAACATATTTTATTTCTTTAATTCTAGGAGATTATTCGTTGCTTCCATATTTTTTTCATACTGGAATTACAGAGATTCACAACTAATGCAATGTTCCAACTAATTGAACACTTGGCTTAGCTTCAACCAACAAAAAGAAAAAAACATTTGGCTTAGGAACAACAAAAGTTTAGTAAATCAAAAATCACTTTTTTTCTAACGGTTATCACCAAATATTTTCCTACATGTGTAATGTCCTAATAATACGTAATCGATCCTTATATGTCACTCTAAACAGTTCGAAGAACCAGAAGGGAAGCAGAAAATGCCTTTGAGGTTCGGTATTGTGTATGTTCATAGAGAGTGGCGACAAATAAAATGGCACGCCCCGATCCTCCGAGCGCGCGAACATCCCACTCTAGTCAATACAAATGCGACTTCCCAGGACACGTCGCCGACCCATTCTTTTTTATTGCACATGCGGAAGCGAAACAAATCCCCTGACAACATCTAACTTGGGATAGAAAAGTAGACAATCAATCACAACCAAATAAGCTTTCTTATAAACGCATAGGTTTATATACAACACTGGATTGACTACAAAATAGACCGGCTCAACAAAAAGGGAACTGTCCTATGACCAACTTGTCAGACACGTTCGCCGATTTTTCAGCCTCCACCTTCCGAACTCCAGGACTTCCGGTCCTCCACAACCGTCATCTAGGGACCTGAAATATTATCCCACAACCGGGATGAGACTACGTCTCAGCGAGTCCTACCCTCTAAAACTCAATTAGGAAGAAAATACGCCTCAGGGCGCTCTAGCCACACAAATAGGATAGAGGACTTACCTCGCCTCAGTTCCTTCCTGCACATCAGTACATTTCATAATTCAACCAATTCTGATCATTCACAATGATTCAATTAAATCATATTATCTATCTTTCCATACCGTCTATCAAACCGGTCGTTAATACGACAAATGCTCTCCAAAGCTGTAATATATAGACGGTAGCTCGCTGAAGCTGTAGCGTATAGATAGCTCACTGAAGCTGTAGCATATAGATAGCTCACTAAAGCTGTAGCGTATATGTAGCTCACTGAAGCTGTAGCGTATATGTATATAATACTTGCTCGACCAAGCTGATACATATATAAACAACTGCTCGCCAAAGCTATCAATTCAACAATAACCCAAACCAATCCTCAATCAAATCAATTAATAGATTCAAACTGGTCCTACCAACCAATTACGATGCCAATAGCTGACACCGGGTATTTTCAAATTAAATACAAAAACTTCTCCAATTTCACTTAATTCCACATTATTGGAATTATTAACCACAATCATCATTTCCACTCAATTCCTCAATTACACATACAATTAGCACAAACTAACCGCACTACTACAATCAACGTGAAATTCTAATGACCTACCATCCCTAAAATTTTCAAAATTATTAAATAATTAAATTTAATTCCGAAAATTAAATAATTAAATATTATATTATAATAATATAATTTAATAAAATAATATTTATAAAATTCGAAATAATTATTTAATTAAAATAATTAATTAGGGCTTAAACAAGATTACACTAATTTAATCATACAATTAGCCCTAATTAAACATCCATTAAGCTAATCATACAACTAATCTAATTTACATTAAAATAATCTAATCTAACCACCTAAACCTAATTAGACTAATCTAAACACCCCTTAAGCGTCATTAACTTACTAAGCAAGGATTAGAGGATAAACTCAATGGATTAACGTTCCGGTGAGTCCACGGCGAAGGCGACGCCAAGGCGGGCGATAAACCTCAAGGCAGCGACACCAACCAAGGCCGGGAAGGGCTTGAAAATGAGCCACGAAGTCTCCAAAACCTTGCTGTCTTATGCTTCTAATCTGGGCTGAACTGCAGAGAAGAAACCAGCAACTTCAACGGCGAAAACGGGCTGATCGGAGCTCTGGCAAGCGGGTGGTTGGCAACCAATGGCTCCCGGGGGTCTTGGGAGTCTAGCAAGTGGATGGGATGGGCAAAGGAATGGTTGGAATGGGGCGAAACAGCAAGAAAACCCGAAACAGGCGGAACCGGGCGAGTCCAAACAGTCCGGCGAGCGGAAGCTTCTATCAGGATTTCGAGACGGTCGGGGAATCGTTCCGGCGAGAGGCAGGGTGCTCCGGAACGGGCTGGATGTACTCGTTACGGACATGGGTGGAGCGTTTGCTGATTCATCCGGGAAATTGACTTTTAACTCAAATCTTTGGCGAAAGGTTAGCTGGAACAGAAACTGAAACGAGGAGAAAACAGGGGAGGAAAACGGCCGACGATGGCCTTCCGGGCATGCAACGATGGAGGGGCTGGTGAGCTTGGTTTCCTCTGGTTCTCTTGAGCTTTTCCTAAGCCTCAACCATGGAGAAAGCCATGAATGAAGGAAGAAGATGGTCTGCTGAAGAGGGGGCCTCCTTGGTGTCTCACTAGAGCTCAACACTTGTCTAAACCTCATTTGCTTTGCCCCCACCATGACATCACATGACATCATCCACTCTCTCTCCTCAATCTTCCTCCACAACCTTGCCAATAGGTGCAAAATAGCTCTCCCCCATGGTATACGAATTTCATACATTTGTACATCGATTCCTTCAATTCCCTTCCAAATTAAATCCACTTGAGCTCAAATTGAAGTCTATAAATTCATCCAAGGTGTCCTCACTTAAGTCCACATTTTTCCTTGTCCATTGAACCAACTTGTATTCCAAAAATTGCGATCAAAAGCGGTCCTCTGACTATCTCGAACAAAAACGGCCTTATTTTGCTTTTCTGCCAAAAATCTCGGTTTGTAGAAAAATCTTCTGAGGATGAGTCGACGTTCCTAAAATGAATTGTGACTTGACATAACTTCCAATTTCTGTAATTGGGTTCAATTTCACGGTTAATTTCAATTTAGCGCCACTTTAGCGTGTCTTAATCTACCGGGTAGCTTTTAGAAATTTTCTGTGCAATTAACCTGTGGTTGATTATTTTCAAGCCACAAAGTGCATCTTCGACACATTGGCGACTCTCGATTGTCGTAGAAATCTCGAGGTTTCAAATATGGACACAGGGTACCAAAACGATAGAGAAATCGGTCTAGTGCCGATCAACAAGAATTGTGCAATTAGGTGGAATCACCCACACTGAATTACATGGTTCTGTTGAATCGACCTATCTCCAGTCTCTAATCGATCTGTGCCGTAATGACCCTTGCAGATTAGTACGGTCGAGCAATCGGTTCTTGATCGAATTCTCAAGTCTATTGCGTTTAGATTCCTTAATGGCTTCACCTGATAGACTAGTTATCTCGTGAGTGGCCAACTCAGAGAAGAGAGCTATAGACGCAAAGATGAAATGCCCGACTTATTCAATTGAAACCAAAATTGGAAAATCAGGGTGTCACATAAAAGGTAGCGAAGATTAGTCCAAATTTTTCAATGGATGAAGAAGTAGGACAGGATCTAAAGCAAAATCATTTCCTTCGTTATTCTCTAAGGAAATTAGATTGCTTTTCCCCACAAATTGTACATTTGTGTGTAATTTTTCTCCATCGCTGCCGCTGAATTGTCTACGGCGTGCTTTCAGACTCGCATGCAACCAGTAAAGCATGTGTTCCAACCTCATATCATATGCATTTGAAGACACAATTGTTCAGGCTCACAAGAGAACTTGGCGTGCTAGTTCAGTCAGCTTGCGAATTCGCGATGCTCAACATAGAACGAGCTGTGAGTTCTATGGACCAGCGAAGCCAGGGAAGACATAAGGAAGAAAATGCACAATTCGTTTCATGAGGGACCGAAGAAGCACGTAACTATGAAAATGATCTTATTCTTAAGGTGACGACATTGGCACGTACACTGCAAAGTGGAGAGAAAGTGGGGCAGGTAGTGGGACAGTGAGAAATTTTCTGCGGTATGTTCAAGACCACCAAAAGTTGCTATTCAAACAGGAAGTTCATGGAAGAGGTAGAGAATTTCGTCCCAAACTTGCTGGGCTCTCTCCTCGTGGATGAAAAGTGTCCATCTAGAATGATAACCTGGAGATTGGGAACGAGGTTCTTGAATATGTTTTCTTGCATGTAGACCTTGGTATAGTTGATGCGTCACCAAGGATGGTGGTTCGGACTGAGAAAGCGCCAGCCACAGTAGCCTAGTCGGGCGGGAAGTGGCGGAGAGGGTAGGGGATGTTGTTACTGATCAAAACAGTAAACAAGAAACAGAAAACCAGAAGCTATATTTTATGAATGAGGAAGAGACGCACAGAGAAAACAGAACACAAACTTGCATACGTAAGTTTTCTAAGGAAACTGTCAAGTACAGGACAACTTAAACAAGAACAATAACTGCTTACAAACCACACACACGTGCAGCATATAACTGCACCTAAACGTGCTAATTCACTTCCTAGAAAATAGCAAAAAACACTAAATGCACTTGGCTGTTTTTTAATAAAAAAAACAGAGGAAAACAGAGAAAAAAACAAGACAGAAAATAGCAAAACTAAGACATTATAATCCAACAAACTCCTCCTTGGATCAGTTGCTGCTGCATACTCCAATTTTCTTTCTTAATACTTCAAATCTTCCAGCTTGAAGTGGTTTTGTGAACATGTCTGCAAGTTGATCTTCAGATCTGCAATAAACCAACTTAACTTTGCCACTTTGTTGCACCTCACGTAGAAAGAAAAATTTAACTTTAAAATGCTTGGTTTTGCCATGGAAAACTGGATTCTGAGATATTGCTAAAGCAGCCTGATTATCCACATTAACTTTAATGCAATTATTGGAATTCAACCACAAATCCTTTATTATCTTCTTCAGCCACAAAGCTTGATTTGCAACTGCAGTAGCTGCTATAAACTCAGCCTCTGCAGTAGACTAAGCTACAATCTCTTGCTTTTTAGAACATTGGGAGAAACAAGCAGAACCAAAACTGAAACAATATCCAAACGTACTCTTCATGTCATCTACTGAACCAGCTTAGTCACTATCAGAAAATCTTTGCAAATTAAACTTCTGACATTTCTTAAACTTCACACCAAAGAACAATGTTCCTTTGAGATATCTCAAGACCCTTTTTGCTGCAACCAAATGTAACTGACTAGGACTACTCATAAACCTGGAAAAAACACTCACAGTAAATAGAATATCTGGTCTGGTTGCTGTAAGATACATGAGACATCCAATCAGACTTCTATACATAGAAGCATCTACTGCATCTGTTCCATCATTCTTCTGCAGCTTCTCTTTAGCAGCCATAGGAGTGCTTACACTTCGACAATCTTTCATCTGAAACTTCTTTAGAATTTCTTTCATGTATTTTTTCTGACAGATGAAGATCTCATATGAAGCCTGTTTGACTTCCAGACCCAAAAAATAAGCCATCTTTCCCAAGTCTGACATCTCAAAAACTGCAAATAGATCTTACTTCACCTTCTTTATCAATTCCATATCATTCCCCGTCACTAATAGATCATCTACATAAAGTGACAGAATTACAACACTTTGATTCACTTTCTTGACATAAAGAGTGAACTCACTTAAGCTTTTTACAAAGCCAAAATCCTGCAAATATCGATCTATCTTCCCATACCAAGCTCTTAGAGCCTGCTTCATCCATATAGAGCTTTCTTCAACCTCGTATACACTCTCTTCTTGCCCTTTGATATTGAAGCCTTCGGGTTGTTCAACAAAAATCTCCTCCTCAAGCTCTCCATTCGAAATGCAGACTTGACATCTAACTGAAATATAGGCCACCCCTTCTCTGCTGCAATAGCTAACAGTAGCCTTATTGTATCAAGTCGTGCAATAGGAGCAAATGTTTCAGAATAGTCTACTCCCCATATTTGTGCATAGCCTTTCACCACCAGTCTAGCTTTGTGTTTATTAACAGAACCATCAGGATTAAGTTTTGTTCTAAACACCCACTTAACCCCAATCACATTCTTATCAGATGGTCTATCAACAAGCTCCCATGTGTGGTTTTTCTGGATCATTGCAATCTCCTCCTGCATTGCTGCAATCCACATCTGATCCTCCTTAGTTTCCACAAAGTTAGATGGTTCGAGCATTGCCACATTGCTTCTTTCATAGATTTCAGCAAGTGACCTTGTGCCTCTCATTGGTAAATCATCCACACTGTCTTCCAATCCATCTATAACTTCATCAACCTCTACATCTATTGCAAGTTGTTTTTCGAACTGCTGCTGTTCTACACTCTTTCCTTCCATCCAATTCCACTCATCTTCCTCTAGAAAAACAACATCTCTGCTTACAGTCACATTCCCTGTCATAGGGTGAAAAATTCTGTAAGCCTTTGATTGGAGACTGTACCCAATGAAGATTCCAAGCTCTGCTTTCTTATTCAGCTTGTCCCTCTTAACCTCAGGAACATGAGTGTAACACAAATACCCAAAAACCTTCAAATTTTTCACAGAAGGTTTAACACCATACTAGACTTCAAAAGGTGTTGACCTCTCTAAGGCCTTTATGGGCAATCTGTTCAACATGAACACTGCGGTATTAGTTGCTTCAGCCCAGAACTTCTTAGGCAACATCTTCTCCTGCATCATACATCTGGCCATCTCCATAATACTTCTGTTTTTCTTCTCACTGACCCCATTCTGTTGAGGTGAATAGGGAGCAGTGAACTGCTGCAGAATTTTTGCTTACTCACAATTCAACTTAAACTTGTGAGTAGTATACTCAGAACCATTATCAGACCTGAGCATTTTAATTTTCTTCCCACTCTGATTCTCAACTAAGGCTTTAAACTTCACAAACACATTGGCAACTTCAGACTTGGCTCGCAGAAAATAAATCTAACTCATCCTAGTCATATCATCAGTGAAGGTAATGAAATACCTGCTACCATTGAGAGAAGACTCAGACATAGGTCCATATAGATCTGTGTGGACCAATTGCAGCTTCTCACATGCTCTCCAGCCTCCTCCTTTGAAAGGAAATCTGACTTGCTTGCCAAGAAGACAAGTTCTGCACTGTGGAAATTCCTCCTCTAAACTTGGCAAGTCATCTGCCAAGCTATTTCTCTGCATAAACGACATGCTCTTCCTGTGAACATGCCCAAGTCTTTTATGCCATATCTCTGCATTTTCTTCTTTGAACTTTAAAGCCATTTGTTGCATCTCTTGTGGCTTGAACATGAAACTCTTGTCCTTCATTGGGATTCTTAGCACTTCTTTGCTATCTGCATTATTAATAAGACATTCATTCCCTTCGAACTTCACTTTATAGCCCTTCTCAACTAATTGACCAACATTTAACAGATTATGGTCAATATTTGGCACAAAAAGAACATCACTGATCAGCTTCACCTCCTGATTTCCTTCAATAGCCACTGTACCCTTCCCTTGCACTTCGATATACTGTCTGTTGCCAATTCTAACTCTTGACCTGACTGACCTGTCTAGACTCCTAAACAGTTTCGAATTGCCAGTCATATGATTGGTACAGCCACTATCCACCAGCCATGCATTATTCCCAACAGAAGATTCAGAAAAAGAAGCTACAAACAAGTGCTCTTCCTCAGTTTCATTCACTGCTACCTAGGCTTCTCCTGCTTGCTGGTAATTTTTCTCTTTGCAGATGGCTTCCATGTGACCCAACTTGTGACATCTTCTGCACCTAGCATCGAGCTTTCTCCAACATCTAAAAAACTGATGATTAGTTCCACCACAATATTGACAAGGCTTTTTGTTCTTCTTCCATTTGCTAGACCTACCAGAATTTCCTTCTTTTGCTACAAATTTGGAGTCGCCAGCATTTTCTCTAGACTGAATCCATTTCTTCCCTTTGCCTCCATCATTTGATTTCACTCTAGCTTGCAGCGCACCCTCTACAAACTCTTCTCTTCTCATTAGTCTTATGTGCTCCTGTGCTTGCAGAGCATTTAACAATTCTGCAAGCTTTATATCAGGTAAGTCTCTTGTATTTTCCAGAGACGCTATGGTGGCTTCGAACTTCTCTGGAAGAGACACTAGGATCTTCTAAACAAGCCTTTCATCCTTCAAGTCAGTCCCTAAAACTCTGATTTTATCAGCTATCCCCACTAACCTATCAAAGTATTCCTTCACTGACTCAGACTCTTTCATCTGCTGTCTCTCAAATTCTCTCAAGAGATTCAGCACCTTCATACCTCTTATCTTCTCATCTCCTTCTTATTCTTCCTTCAAGAAGTCCCATATGGCCTTTGCAGAGTCACACTTCATAATTCTGGTAAAGATGGTAGGCGAGACAGCAGCATACAGGCAAGATTTTGCCTTGGCTTTTCTTGTGGTTCTCTCTTTATGAAGTTTGATTTTATTCATGGTCGGATTATTTGGAAGTGGAGCAACTTCATAATCATCCTCCACAGCTTCCCACAGATCATGACCCTCCAAAAATGCTGTCATCTTAACAGCCCATGCTTGATAATTCTCTCCAGTAAATACTGGAGAAACCATCGCAAAGAAACCACTCGACCCTTTCTCCATCACCCTTTAACTTCTTTACACTTCGATACTTGCTTCACTTCACAGTCCCTCAAGATCATACATGCTCTGATACCACTGTTGTTACTGATCAAAACAGTAAACAAGAAACAGAAAACCAGAAGCTATATTTTATGAATGAGGAAGAGAAGCACAGAGAAAACAGAACACAAACTTGCATACGTCAGTTTTCTAAGGAAACTGTCAAGTACAGGACAACTTAAACAAGAACCATAACTGCTTACAAACCACACACACGTGCAGCATATAACTGCACCTAAACGTGCTAATTCACTTCCTAGAAAATAGCAAAAAACACTAAATGCACTTGGCTGTTTTTTAATATAAAAAAACAGAGGAAAACAGAGAAAAAAAACAAGACAGAAAACAGCAGAACTAAGACATTATAATCCAACAGGGGAAGAGAGAGGAGGAGGATGAAAGAGGAAGGAATAATGGAGGTTTATGGTTTTTCTTTGGAGGGACAGAAAGCGAAGAGGGCAATTTGAGAAAGAAAATGGTAATTCGATAAACAAATATATGAGGATTATTGGGGAAAGACAGAAGTTGAATTCTAGCAACAAATCATAAGATGCAAAATGTAGGTTTTAAAATATGTGGATGTAACTCGATGTATGGACACAGAAATTTGAATGATAATTAAAGTTTTTTGCAATATAACAATCATGTTGAAAAGGAAACTTCCTTCAACCGCACTTCATAGACATCACTCATTATAATATAATTTAGTTGATTTTATATATGATTGATGCCCCCAACTTATAATCCACCAATTAGAAAGGTAATTGGAGCAAATTTCTCTCTAACCCTCTCTTTAGACCTTTGATTAGGACAACTTGAATTTCACATAAGCTCTGTGACAGTGTGTCACGGAAACATAAATCCACACTTATCATAAGCACCCTTCGAATTTAGTATAGTCATTTGACTTTAGGAATATAGGTAGCCAAACAATATGTTCGTTAGTTTCAAGGAAAATTTAAATATTTTTTTCTTGCTTTTTTCTTTCTTTTTTCTTTTTGCTAATTTGGAGTAACCTCACTTTAATATTAGGTTTCATATATTTTCATCGCAACAGTTGAAATATTATATAACTTTCTTCTAACATGTCCAAAAGAAAATTGAATTACGACACAAACACATAGTAATTCTTGCTGATATAAAAGCTAATCGCGTTGTGGTGGTCATATATTTGGATTTTCTCTTCGTATTCCGTATTTTGCCTAGTATCGCGTCCGTGCTATATGAATGGATCTTGTTCGGATATTGTCGTTATCATGGCAAATTTGGAGCAATGAATTTCGACCGTGAAACAGACGACGAAAAGAATTGAAGAGGGTCGTCTGGAAGTCAGATGCTAAGTTCAAACGAGTGATGGGGATGCACCAGCAGAAGCAAAACAAAAAGACACACTCAAACGTTGTCCAAAAGCTCACCTCTCTGCTTTTTAAACCTGCCATTCCGATAACGTTGTCCAAAGAGTTTACCTCTTATCTCTCAGGTCTCTCAAGAGTGCAACAACGAACATGCAAGCAATGTTGTCAAAGCTTTGCTCATTGCTCTTATTTTTTGGAAGCACCATCGGCACTACTTCCTCGTTCGACTCAATCGATGGAGGGGATCGAAATTGGGTGAGACAGATGGGTTTGGTTTCAGGTTTGTCTCTCTATGGTTCTCTGTTCAAGAAGGCCAAGAACAGGCTCAAGCTGTGCTTGAGGCTGAGAGTGAGCAAGAAGCCGAGGTCAGGAGCATTTGCTTCGGTGGGAGCGGCTCCGTATTCAGTGCCGATAGTCAATACTTGCCGAGTGGTGATCTTCATTAGTGCAGGAACTTACAGGTGAGTGTTAATCATACATAGTCCGAAACAAACCTGGTCAATGCAAAGGCGTGGATGAGCAGGACCTTGCACTGAACCTGAAAATCCTTGCCTAGGCCAGCGGCTGGTTGAACATTTGTTAAAAGTCCAAGTCTTTTATATAAGGTTGATCAGACCTAGGCGTGCCGGTATGAAGACTGGAATCGTTTGCCCAAGTCCATTCATTTTGCGCTTTGAGCACAGCAGAAGCAATTCAGTGACCAGGTTCGTCAGAATGACAGAGTCTGTCCATCCATCAGCACCGATTATATGTGCATAAGTGATTCATCAAATTGCAAAATATATGCACATCTCACATTATCTAATAGCTTAGTTTTTACAACAAACGATTGCACACTTGACTTTGTCAAAGACAAACATTTCAAATTAGGTCCCTTTTCAATCATTTAGGCTGCGTTTGATTATCCGGATTTCAATTGGAATAAGATAGGATGAGGTAAGATTAGAAATCCTTTCAATATCCTCCGGATTGCAAAAAATCCTGTCCTATGTTTGGTGTAACTTGAATATAATATTTTCAAAAATCTTTAAAAATCTTCCAAATATCTCTCTCTGATCATCGTTGTACCTCCTCCAATCTGCACGCCTTCACTGTTTCGCTAACAATAGGAGGGAGCTCCTTTCTCCCATAGCCCGTTCAGCGAGCAAAACCGCCTCATGCACGGACTACAGTGAGAGAAGAGAAGGCCTCTTCATCTCTAAATCCATTGACACCAACTCTTCATTGATGGTAATTACATCTTTAGCAAGTAAAGATGTCAATTTGCAACCAAGAATTTGAAGGACGTGACAAGAACAGTGAAAATAAGAAGGAGAGAAAATTTAAAAAAGAGGAATTAAAGACACTAACAAGAATGCTCTCCCAGATATGGTGGATTCTTCCCAACTTCTTTCCCGTAGGCGTGAAAAATCCTGACCAGAATCAAAACCTTGATCACCAGTCCGAGTGAAGGAGAGTGGATTTTTGGAGATTTTTCATAGCTTTCTTGTCTTCATGTGGTGGTGGGTGAGTCGTGAAGGTGAACAGAATAGAAACAAGTCGAAGAAGAAGAGGGAGAGAGATGACGGGAAGAGAGGGCAAAAGTTGCAGGATAACAGAAGCTTTTGTTTATATTCTGAAATTTAGTTTTTTAATTTTTTAATTTTTTCGAGATTTTACATATATTATCCGGGTCTATTCCTCTTAGGTGAGATTTTTTTATCCGGACTATATCTCATCATATCCAGATTTCATGTCGCTCAAAACACTAGATAGAATAAAGTTATCATATCCAAAGTTTTATCCGACCCACCAAATGCAGCCTTAAAGAATATTGTAGCAAAAGAATTTGGGCCTCCGAAAACCCTTGCGCTAAAAGTTGAGGTATCTGGTAACATAATCCCAAAAGCCTTTGAGTTAAAGTTTAACAATTCCAAAGTCCCTTAGCCAAATATAACTCTCACACTCACCCAACATTTGTAATTCAGCATTTTACGAATGGAACATGACCTTCTTTTCTTCTAATCTTGCCCTATATCCTCCTGCACATATAAGGTATATCGACAGGCAAAAGTACGTGCGGAGGTTAGTGCTTAAATGTCGAAAAATGCATGGGCTTTGAAAACTTAACACATAATTTAAATTTGTCTGGTCATCTTTAATTCCAAATCCTTTTAATTGAACGTGGAGAGAAAGTTGAGATTCCAGCGACGATGGCTTATGTGACCGTGAAAGGAGCAGGTGCGGACAAGACGGTCATTGAGTGGGACGACACAGCAGGCAGAGTCGGACCCAACGGTCGCCCACTGGGCACGTTCGCATCGGCCACGCTCGCTGTCAACCCTCCCTTCTTCATTACCTTGAACATCACCTTCAAGGTGCATTCTTAATGCATTTTGTTTCGACCTAATAGTTTTTATTAATGATAGGTGTCTCTTCTTTTGGCTTTGATCTTAATCGTTTCGTAACAGAACAAACCCCATTGCCCGCGTCTGGAGCGCTAGGGAAGCAGGCGGGGGCCCTCCGCATCTCCGCAGATGCGGCGGCCTTCATGGGGTGCTAATTCATCAGGTAGCAGGACACGCTCTACGACCACGTCGGAAGGCATTACTTCAGGGACTGCAACGTCGAGAGTTCCGTGGACTTCATATTCGGGAATGGCTTGTCGTTCTACAGGGGCTGCCATCTGCATGCGGTGAGCAACAGCTATGGAACCGTGACGACGCAGAAGAGAGATAGCTTGTTGAAGGAGAAGGGGTTCTTGTCTCGGCCGAGCGTCGAGCACTTTCTCCCGGGTGGTCTTCACATGCACCTACGTGGATCGGATTATTATTCCGAAATGATGGGAGTGCGAGACACCCCAAGTACCAAAACTTGATACGGATGAACACTTAAATACCAAAACTTCTAAAATGTATACTTAAGTCCCTAAATCATAGAAGAAATGAACACTTAAGTGCCAACGAGGAAAATTTCTGGCTAAACTACTGGCGTGGCTTTTTCCGACGAGACTTTTTACTGATGTGGCAATTTTTATAAAAAAAAAATTATCCACGCGACGCTGACATGGCTAGATAAGCCCAAAACGATGTTGTTTGACCCATAATTTGATTTTTAATATAAATATTACATTAAATTTTAGTTAAATAAAATAAAATAAAAAGGGAAAAAGAGGAGGGGCTCCACAACCCTTGCCGTCACTGCCCCCACCAACGCCGAAAAGGGCCACAAACGGTGGGGCAAGGCTTAGCCAGGACAGTTGACGAGGGCCTGCAGGCTCTTACCTAGATTTGGGGCGAGGGGTTGTAGCCCTCCTTCAAATCTGACAAGGGTCGTCGGCCCTCGCCCAAAGGGGCCAAGGGCATTAGTTGTGGTGGGGCTGGGCGACCTCGCTGAATGTTACCTCCCTCATTTTTTAAATTTCATTTAATTAATATTTACATTAAAAATCAAATTTGAGGGCAAAACAACATTATTTTGCACATTGATTGTTAAATAGACAACTCCGACAAGCCACGTAGACCACATTTATTCTTAAAATAATGCCACATCAAATTTTTGGCTACCTTTGCAAGAGTTGGCACTTAAGTGTCCAATTAAAAAAAAATGACAATTAAGTATACATTTTAGAAGTTTTAACACTTATTGTGTACTTTTGGTGTGAGAAAAACAAAGGCATGTAAATAGTTAGTTTTCTCATCTTACTCATCAAGGATACTCACATGGATCAAGAAGATATGAATGTGGGGTGAATATGTAGAATGCAGGTATGACATCCCAGATTTTCGATCATGTTTTCTACTGAATAAATCGAGTATTTCATTGACGCACCTATAGGGTTGTTCTTAGAGTTGATCACTCTCGAGATAACTAGACTATCTAGGGAAATCATTAAGAAATTTCAATGCAATAGACTTGATAATTCAACCAGGAATCGACTTCTCGACCGTGTTCATCTTTAGAGGCCATTACGGCATAGTTAAAAATCGATTTAAAATCAGAGATAGGTTGGTTCGACGGAGATGTGTGGCTAATCATGGGTGACACCACTAAATTAGAAAATTCTCATCGGCCGACACTAGACTGATTTTTTTTATTGTTTTGGTACCTTGTGTCCGTATTTGAATTCTCGAGATTTTCACGACAACCGAAAGTGGCCAATGAGTCGAGTGGGTTCATTGTGGCTCGAAGAAAATCGACCACGGGTCATTTGTACTAAAAATTTCTAAAAGTTACTCGATAGCTTAGGTCAAGCTAAAAATGTGCCGAATGAAAATGAACCACGAATTCGAGTCCGATTTTAGAAATTGAAGATTCTGTCATGTTACAATAAATTCTAGAAGTATTGACTCAATTTTAGAAGATTTTTCTGCAAGTCGAGACTTTTTGGAAAAAAGTCGTCCTATAGCCATTTTTGTCCAGAAAAAGGGCAGGACCATTTTTGATTGCGCAATTGGGATGCAAGATGGTTTAATTGGTGAGGAAAAATACTAATTTGAGTTTTGACTCGATAACGGAATTTATTGAGGCCAAATGAGATTGAATCAAGAATGAAACCAAGTCCAATTGAAGGAGAAATTTTAGAAATTCGTATGCCCCCCATTCCCTATGATTTTGGACCATTTCATGGTTGCAATGGGAAGCATTGGTAGCTCATTGAGGGCCAAGGAAACCATACTTGGCCATGGATAAGTCAAGGGAACAAGATAAGAGAAAAACAAGGCAAGTGGACCCCTTGTTCCCTCTTGTCTTCCTCTCTCTTCCTCACCAAGCAACCGGCCAGCTTCTCCTCTCTCCCTCCTCACCATTTTCGCACACCAACAGCCAAGGAAGCCACCGGAGACAATTGAAGCCGCTCGCACGCCGCCGAAGTCGCCGTGACCGCTAGAACGCCGCCCCTCCGCCGCACGAGTGCCAAAGCACGTCGCGCCTTGCCATGCCTCACCGCCATTCAATCGCACCTCCACCTCTGTCCCTGTGTTCTAGCAGCCCCCACAGCTATTGCCGAAGTCGTTTAGTCTGCCTCCGCCCCCATGAGTGCCTGCCAAGGCCCGGTTTAGCCTTTTTCACCTTCCTCAATCCATTCCCGTCTATAACCGAGCTTATGGTTCTCTTTTCCAGCCAAGAACATGTCAGAACAAAGAGGGTTTTCCAGCACCATCTAGGCCCATTTTTAGGTGGTTCCGAGCCTCGAGACCTAGGTCTACTTTGGAGACAATCGGTCCCCGTTGCGTTCCTAACGATTTGATCTAATCGGATCTCGAAACAAGTGAGTTTAACTTACTAATCCTTGTTTAGTAGTTTAATGATGCTTAGGGGTTGATTAGATTTAATTAATTATAATTAGATGGATAGATTAGAGTAGAGTAATTAATTTAGTGCTTTACCAATGCATATTATGCAATTGGTTAGTGCATTTAACAAGTAAATAGGTTCTACTATTTATTGAACAAGCCTCAGAATTTTTCCAGCTCCGTTTCGGCTTCCAATTAGGCATTACGGGCCTAAGTTGGATTTATTGCTATTTAATAATTAATTTTTGTAATTATTTAATTATTTATTTATTTTTCGAAAATTAGGCGGGGATAGCCGGTGACCAGAATTTTATGTTGATTATCGTGGTGCGGTCTGTTTAATTATTTGAGTGCTAGATTGCACTGAATTGATTTAATTGCAATTTTATGATTTATTCCTAAATTAATTAATTTTGATAATTAATTAAAAAATAACGGGACGTCGGTTGACAACGCCAAAAATATTTTGGTGGACATTAGAAAATCGTGGGATTTGTGGAAAGGAAATTATAGTATTTTGGTGGCAAAAGAACATTTCAAGTCTTGTATATAACTTGGTAAAAATGAATGACTTAAGTATCTTATAACTTACGAAAAGTACACTTAAGTCAGCACATCTTAAAAAAGTGAACACCTGAGTCTGTCTCAAAATGAAGGCTTGCCGGAAATCATATGACATTAAAATATTAATATTTCTGCCAATGTGTCTCACCGGAGAGTTTGAGTTAGATCGAATTCACCCCAAATGACGTCGTTTCGGGTGTTGGCCCAAAATAGAGCCCTTAAATCAGCGAAAATATCGTCGTTTTGGCATAATTAAATTAAATTAAATTAAAATTTATTTAAAATATTTAAAATTTTAAATTTTAAAATTTAAAATATTTACAAAAAATTTCAGCCCTCGCCGCCTCCTTTTTAAATTTTTTTTCGAATTTTTATTGTAGATTTTGTAAATTTTTTATAATTTTTCAATTTTTAAAATTTCTAAAATTTTTTAATTTTTAAATTTTTAAAAATTCTAAATATTATAATTTTTTAAATTTCTAAAATTTCTAAAATTTTAAATTTTTAGAATTTCGAAAATTTTTAAATTTTTAAAATTTCAAAAATTTTAAATTTTTAGAATTTCTAAAATTTCTAAAATTTTTAAATTTCTAAATTTCTAAAATTTTCAAATTTTTTAAATTTTTAAATTTCTAAAATTTTTAAATTTTGAAAATTTTGAAAATTTATTTTTAAATGTTTTAAATAAATTTAGTTTTAAATTTAATTTAATTAATTTTTACATTAAATTTTTTACCACGTTAGCACCAAAACGACGCGCCCGTCGCCTCCCGCCGTCGCCAGAAGGTGGGGGAGGGTCGGCGGGGCCACCTCCCTTTTTTTAATTTTTAAAATTTTTAAAATTTTATTTTATTTTTTTAAATGTTTTATATAAATTTATTTTTAAATTTAATTTAATTAAATTTTATATTAAATTTTTTACCTCGTCAGCACCAAAACAACATCGTTTTGCACTCACTTCGCCGGAAAAATTGACACGTTCGCGTTTTGGCTGGATTTTGGTCAGATTGGCACTCAAGTAATCCATTTTGCTCCGATTTTGGCACTTAAGTATACCTTTCGTAAGTTATGGCACTTAAGCGTCCCTTTTTGCTAAATTATGGCACTCTAGGGGTCCGCATGTCGTATTTTGGCTATGGCCGACTGTGTACCCACACATGGTTATTTTATCCGAATTGGTTGTATGTTGGAAGGGTATACTATATCAGCCTATAGACAATATATCAGCTTAGCAGAGAGCAGTATACCGATATACTATATTAACCTACAAGCTCTGATATGGCAGCTTAGCATAGAGTAGTATACCTTATCAGCTTAAATTGAGCAATGTCAGTATGCTATATCAGCCTACGGACAATATGACAGTTTAGTAGAGAGCAGTATACCTGAGCATCTCAGAAACGAGTTATACTATCATCTATCAACTTAGCAAAGAGCAGTCCAGATATAAGTGGGCTTAGTAGATAGTATGAGTTGAGCCGACCAGGAAAGGGGTCGTGGTGACATGTAATCGACTAGGTCGATTAATCAATGATTTGATCTATGGTGGTGAATTGATTGATTGGGGGCCTATTCGAACTGTGTTGAATTGCAGGTGAGATCTAAGGCCAAGGTAAGTCCTCTGACCTGTGTTGTGTTTAGGCAGCCCTTATGGCATATTGGCCTTCTAATCGAGTCTTAGGGGGTAGAACTTGCTGAGACGTTATCTCACCCCGTTGTGGGATAACATTTTAAGCCCATAGATGGCGGCATCTCCACCTTCTCATCCTCCCATGCATTTTGGTATACCAGAAGAGATCACAGAGATAGGATACCACTTTTCGATTCACCCTCACCCGGAAGGTTTGGAATATGTACTGATAGAATCCACTGTTTGGGTTGATGTGAACGAACCCGACAAGGTGCCCCATAAGTACCGATTGTGGTATTGTGAGTATCACGATAGGCGAAGAGAGGGTCCCATGTCGAAATGTGATGTACCCCTGTTTGTTTTAGAGGAAGCGTTTGGGAAGGGGACGGCAGATCCTAAGGATAGATCGGTAGTGGACGTGAAGGATCCCAAGCTCGGTGATCCTGAGTCTCCGGTATACTCCAACACGGATTCCAGCTGGAGCGATGAAGAAGGAGTGGTCGTTGAAGAGGAGGATGATCCGAAGGAGGAACCTGAAGAGGAGGAGCCAGAAGAGGAGGAGCATGAGGAGGATGATTCAGAGGAGGAGCCAGAAGATAATCCAGAGGAGGATCCCATGGACGATCTAGAGTATGACCCGAATGAGGACTGAAACCCCATCCTGTTTTGCAAACCTGAGATGTGAACTGATGTGTGACAGATCACACTTTTGTGAATAGTATTGTAATATATACTATGTGGTTTGTATTGTATAAAAGTGTGGTTATGGTATTTCATATTCAAAAAATATGACCCTACTTTTCTATCACATTGTTTTATCGTCTGAGGATTTTATATCTGCTTTCGCATGCGTATTAAAATGAAAGGGTCGGCGATGCATCCTAGGACATTGCTATTAATCGACCAGGTGAGGGATGGGTGCGTGTTCGAGGATCAGGGCGTAACAGCAGGATGCTGTTTTATGGGTGTGACGCCTTGAATTTTCAATCATGTTTTCAATTGAATAAATCGGGCTTTTCATCGACGTGTCTATAGTGCTATTCTCTGAGCCGATCACTCATGAGATAACTAGACTATCTGGGGAAGTCATTAGGGGATTTTAATGCAAAAGACCAGGAATCGACTGCTCGACTAGGAATCGACTGCTCGACCGTGCTAATTTGCAAAGGTTATTACGGCACAATTAAAAATTGATTAGAGACCGGAGATAAGTCGATTCAACTGAGGTGTGTGATTGAGTGTGGGTGATTCCACCTAATTGCAAAATTCTCGTCGATCGACACTAGACCGATTTTCTGTCGTTTCGGATACCCTGTGTCCGTAATTGAAATCTCGAGATTTTCACGACAACCGAGAGTCGCTAATGTGTCGAAGATATACATTGTAGCTCGAAAATAATCGACCACAGGTCAATTGCAATAAAAATTCCTAAACGCTACCCAGTAGGTTAGGTCATGTTAAAATTGCATTAAATTGAAATTAACCGCGAATTTGAACTTGATTTTAAAAATTGAAAATTCTATTATGTCATGATCTATTTTAGGAATGTCTACTCATCATTCGAAGAATTTTGGGAGATTCTGGGATTTTTACGGAAATTCGATTCGGACGTTTCAGAAAACGAACGGAAATTCGGATTGGCCGAATTGAAGAGATTTTCAACTTGCAAACCGAGCCACATGGCGAAGGGGACTTGCAATAATTGTATGAGCTTTTTCCTTGGCAAATCGAACGTTAAATTGGAGAAAATTTCGAAGAATTTGGAGTCAAAAATTGTTAAATTCGGAACCTTAGGAAGGCAGCATTTTTTGGCTTCAAATTAAGTTAATTTGGTGGATTTACTTTGCAATGAGGTAATTGGAGACAAGTTGGATAAGATTGAAGATAATTGGAGGGACAAGCATTTATTGAAGTTGGACTATTCTCTTGATTTTTTTTCTACCCTTATCCCCGCCGGTCTCCCTCGTGCGCCAGCGTCACCAGCTCTCTCTCACTTTCGCTGCCCCTCACCGATCGACAGCCGTACAATCCTCTCTCTCTCTCTCTTCTACCTTTATTTCTCTCCCTCGCATCCCTCAGTTCTGTCCATTACCCCACCCCCCCTCGCTGAGCCGAAGCTCACGCCCTCTGCCCCCTCTTTCATTTCTTCCCTCTGCAACTCACGCCCATCCCCACCATGTTTTGTCCCCCACAAGTCAACCATCATCACACGAAACTCCATCTTTGATCGCCACTGCTTTTCTTTTCATTTCGAATTCGGCAAACCAAGGTGGACCAAAGCTGCTGCATCATGGCCTCTCCCCTTGTTCACAAGAAGCCCAGCCCGTTTGCTCCAGCATCTTCAAAACAGCTGCTTGTAATCGAGCCAACATCAACCGCAAGGTCAGCAGCGATTTTTCCAGCCCGGGCATAAAGTTGCGGGCCAATTTTCAGACCCGATCTGTGCCCCGTTGGCGTCGCTGCTTTGGAGCTTATCGTTCCTCGTCGCGTCCCCATCATTTTGATCTGAGCAAATCATTAATCATGTGAGTTTAACTCACTAATATTCGCTTAGTAGGTTAATAACGCTTAAGGGTTGATTAGTTTAGGTTAAGTATGGATTAGGTGGATAGTTAGATTAGATTATTGAATTTAATTAATTACCGATGCATGTTAGGTGAATAGTTAGTACAATTAGGGCCTAGACAAGCTCTAGTATTTATCTAGAGTGATTCGGAAATTTTCCGGGTTCGTTTCGGCGTCCAATTAGGCATTACAGGCGTAAATTGGATTTATTGGCATTTATTTAATATTTTTCGTAATTATTTAATTAATTAATTATTTTCCAAAGATTAGATCGAGATAGCTGGTAACCAGAATTTTGTGCTGATTGTAGTGGTATGATCTGCTTAATTAATTGAGTTATAATTTGTCCAATTTGAGTGTGATTGGTGTTTGCGGGTATTTATCCCAAAAATGGATAATGTTGATAATTAATTGGAAAATTACCGGGTGTTGGTCTACAGCGCCAAAAATCTATTTTGGGACTGTTGAAAATGGTGGGATGTTTAAAAGTGGAAATTTTATATTTTGGCTAAGGCCGACCGTGTACCCACACACGAGCATTTTTACCGGGTATTTTTATCCGGAGGAAAATAGGCCAAGATAAAAATGTGTTAATTGAGAAATTTATTTGAGGAATGTAATGTTGTTGGCCGTGGGAGAATAATCATGTGACATTGTGGGTTAGATCAAGAAAACCGCCAAAGTACGGTTGTGTCCATTGGACCGTAGGTTACCACCTAATCTAGGTTGTGCTCGTTGAGCTGTAATTCAGCACCACCACCGAACTTGGAATCGGTTGTGCATGTTGAGCCATAATTCAGCATTACCAACGAATTTGGAATCGGTTGTGCCTGCTAAGTCGTAATTCAGCATTAACTGCTGAAGAATTAATAAGTCGTGCCCGTTAAGCCATAATTCAGCATTGGGGTTGAGTATTTAAGATGACCGTGTAGGCCGTGCTCGCTGAGCCGTAATTCAGCATTGAGTTTGAGTAATTGAGATGACTGGGGAATGGTCTGGTTGACATGTAATCGACTGAGTCGATTGATCGATGATTCGATCTGAATTCTTGATTTGATTGAATTAACTTGCAGGAAGGAACCGAGGTCAAGGTAAGCCCTCTTATTCGTGGTTGTGCTTAGGCAGCCCTTTGGGCGTATTTTCTTCCTAGTTAGGTCTTAGGGGGTTGAATTTGCTGAGACGTAGTCTCACCCCATTGTAGGATAACATTTTCAGGTCCCTAGTTGACAGCGGTAGAGGACCCGAGGCCTGAAGTTTAGAAGGCGAAGCCTAGAGAATTGGCGATCTTGTCTGACTAGTTAGTCATATAACAATTCTCTCTTGTTGAAAGCCAATCCCTTTTTGTAGGCTTCTGTGTATAAACCTTTGTGTTTATAAAAAAAAAAAGGTATTTTGTGAAAAAGCAGCCCTACTTTTCTATCCCATCTTGTTGTCGTCTGGGGAGTTATTATTCGTTTATGCATGTGCATTAAAATAAATGGGTCGGCGACTAGTCCTAGGAAGTCGCATTTGTATCGACCGCAGTGAGATGTGCGTGATATGGCTAGTACAAGTACCTAGAGGGGGGTGAATAGGTATATAAAAGATTTTTCTCTTGATAATCGCGCAATACTTAGATGGATGAAAGATTTGCAACAAATGATAATCTACGTAAGACTGAGTAAAGGAAAGAGAGAATTAAACACGCGGTTTATAGTGGTTCGGCTTGATTCAAGCCTACGTCCACTCTTCTGCACTGACAGCCAATTTGGTTGGATTCCACTATGAACAAATAGATGTTACAGTGTTGATCTTCCTTGATTTCTAGGTGTAGATGATCTACCACACTCGCTCAAGGTATCACCAAGTATAGACACTCTCTGTGTATACAATTTCGCTCAGACTGTATCGACTAATAATCAAGATGCTTCAGACTCTGGAATTTCTCTATCGATCACGTCCTTCAAACAACTAGAACGTCTTCCTTTTTATACTCCTTTATGCCATCATACCCGTTGGCACTTTCCAAAGGAATTCCTCCAATCTACCCGTTGGACGGAATCAATCAAGAAAATCATTCGAGCTATTAAAGGAACTCCGACGATAGCCCATCAATCTGTTCGCCTATACAATCGGGATCTTGGTTTCCAAGAATAGAACATTCCAAGAATACTTCGTCGACCATCGGATCTTCAATTGATCGGATACGAACAAAAGAATCCGTTATCTTTATCCAACCAAAAAGATCTTCTCCGAGAGAATAGGATTAAATCCTCAACCATATACTTCGGCTCTGGATTTCCTTCATCACCGGATCGGAGAAAGGCATCAATGAGAATAGCTTTGAGTCTTGAGTCTTGAGTCTTAAATCTTGAGTCTGGTGATCGAAAGTCTTCGAGACTTTAAACCAGATCTGCGAGATATCCAGGACTAGGCGATAGAAACGTTTTGTCAGCTTCAAAATATTCTGGAAAGATTTCTCCAACAATCTCCCCCTTTTTTATGGTGACAAAACTTTCCTGTAGATTTGAACCACTTTGACCTGCAAAAACATTTCTCAAGCAATATGGCTATCTCATAAAGATTTAACAAAACAACTAGACTCTGCATCCACAGAAAATTGGTTAGTCTTTCATGAGTAATACCATATAACAACACTTGATATAAATGCAAACAGTCAAGCATCTAAATCCACAGCCAATTCAGTCAAATTCAAGTTCACACCCAAGTTCACTCAAGTCATACTAAAAAACAAACACATTCAACCACAAAAATAAATTTAAAGTCAAAGAAAGTTGGTTGGTTGGTTGGTTCAAATTGCTTCTCCCCCTTTTTGTCATCATTAAAAAAGGTGAGAAAGGAGTCAGGTCTGCTTGGGAATGCGCACGATCTGGAAATCTCCCATGGACTGGACTACGCCTTCTAGCCTCTTCAAGTCCTCCCTTAGTTGAGCTACCTCCTCTCCTTTGGCATTGGCTTGAAGTTGTAGAGCGAGGTCTTTCATTTTGTCCTCCAGGGTAACTGAAGATGCTTGTCCAGCATTCTTCAAGGCTTGAATTTCACAGTCCAGAGCATAGATTTGGCCACGCATTTCCAGAAGAAGATCCATAATACGACGAAAATCTGCAGAATTTTCCGTCTGTGTACTTGCATTTGCTTTCTCAGATGGAGTGAATTCAGACGATGGCGCTTCTGTATAGTCTTGCAGACTTGGTGCTGACGTATCGTGTCCTTCTTCAGGTAATTGAGAAGCCTGAATTTCTTTTGGGTCTGCTGGAGATTGTCTTAGACCTTCACTATTGGCAGCATGAGGTGAGGACCTTTCTTGCCCGCCAACTCCCCCTGTCTCTAGGACATCAAGAGGGGAAGAGTGATGATCATGCTCTTCTGTATCTTGATTCCCCTTCTCTCCAGATTCAGCTGCAGACTTTTCTTGCTCTTCTTCTCCTTCTTCTTCAGCTTCTTTCTCCTTCTCTCGCTGCTCTTCTTCTTCTCTGTTCTTGTCTTTCTCCTCTTCTTCTCTTTGATTCTTCTGATGTTCTGTTGATTGGGGAATAGAACGTCTGGTCCTTATCAAGGCAGTGATTGTGAGATCTTCCTCCTCATCTTCATCCTCCAAGATGAGAGTTTTCTTCTTTTTGGATGGGGCACCAATGGCCTCCTTTCCTTTTCTCTTTGAAGCAGACGGAACTGGAGTCTTCACTCTGAATTTCTCCATTGCCTTGGAAAGTTCTTTCAGACGCATCTTTGTTAACATCTTCAAACCTACCACCATCTTATCGCACGGTCGAACACAAAGTGAATGTGGCGGTTCAATATTCATGTGTCTGAAGATCTTGGTCACCAGACTTGGATAAGGCAATTGTCCCTTGTCTTTCGACATTGCTCTGTACATGTGAAAGAGAATAGTGTGAGGGAGAGAGAACTTCTTCCCTGAGTTGATTGCGTACATCAATTTTGCTTCGGAATTAGACACATCAGTCTTTGATGTAGACTTCGGCCTAATGCAATTGATAACAATTTTGTGCAACACAATATTGATGGCACGCATCCTTGAATAGATGATTTTTCCCTCAATATCTCTATCTTCGACAAGGTCCATTGTGGCACGAGCAACTGAGACTTTGACTGGTTGATAACGTCCTCGTTCAACTCCAATTATGTCCGCCAACATGTCCACGTCTACCACATAATCCTGATCTCGAACACTGAATGAAATTCTATTCGCATCTATAAAACTGAGATTCGAATATAAATACGCAGTCAGTTGTGCATATCCGTCCGTGGTATCAGTGCAAAAACGTTCCGATTGAAACGGTGAAACTTCTCCCTTAAGTTCACATTCACAGCATCCAAGAAATCGAAATCGACACTCCTAGGGTTTATCACCCCTCGTTTCAGCGATTTGAAGAACAAATTTTCCTGTTCCTTTGATTTAAATAACTCCATCATCTTTCCCTTCACCTTCGCAGCAACACCCATTCTCGGTTGAAAATCACTGAACATTTTGTCATCGTCGTTCCCATCAGTCGGATTTGGACCCGACATACGAGGGTCACTGGGAATATTCGCAAGAGCTTCCTCTGCTTTACCTTTGGGAGCAATTCCCAAATCCTCCATTCTTTTCAGAAAGATATATTCATTCCCATAATGCTTATCTTTGAGAAAATCATCCACGTATTTCAACGGAGTCCTAGTACTTTTCAACGCACGATAGAGTTTGTAAATATAAGAGGGTTTTTGGACTCTTACAGGGTCTGCGTCCTCGATTACCTCTTCCTCCGGATGTTGACCCGCACCTTGTGGGGTAGATGGCGTTGAGTGACGTGGTGGAGAGTGAATCGGGCTCTGTTGCTGACTCGATAATTCTTCCTCTTCGGTGAGATCGAAATGGGTAGGTCCCTCCTTCATTCTCTGTGGTCCCCTGTTCGCGATTCTTGAAGACTTCCTCGAAGAAGACATCCTTCCTTGTCGCTGAAAGATTCCTTTGCTTGCTTTCCCAAGAAAAGATGACAACTTTCTCGAAGATGAACACGAAGTAGAAATCGGATTGGGAGGAGAATGCTTTTTAGGGTTTTGAAGATTGAAAATGAAAACTGTGTATATATAACTCAGTTTTGAAAAGGGAAGTTCAATCGGTACAAGGAAAATGTACGAATACCTCTTTTCGAAATCAATAACTGCCAAAATTAATCCTTTTGAAAAGACAAGTTTTTTCGGATACTACAAAATAACTGAACGAAAGATCATACATTTTCGAGTTTAGATAAAATAACAACTTACAGTCTATAGTCATCAACGTCTGAGTCTGAGAGATTTGAGTCGAGAGATTTGAGTCGACGGTCATCAACTTTCGAGTCGAAGGTTGGTGAGTCTCTAGACTTTAACTTCTTCGAGCTTCAAAATCTTTGCCGAGTGCTGGAACGGATAAAGTCGAATTGATTTTTCTCCAAAGGCTTTGTGAATATATCCGCTAGTTGACTTTTTGAATCAACAAATTGAATCGAGATTTCTCCATTTTGAATATGATCTCTAATGAAGTGATGTCGAATCTCTATATGCTTTGCTCTTGAGTGAAGAATTGGATTTTTGGTGAGATTGATTGCGCTGGTGTTGTCACATTTGATTTCTGTGCATGAGTCTTCAATCCCAAAGTCTTGTAGCTGTTGTTTTATCCATAGAATTTGTGAACAGCAGCTTCCAAGGGCTACATACTCTGCTTCTGTTGTTGAGAGAGCTACAGTGCTTTGTTTCCTTGAAAACCAAGACACTGTCCTGCTTCCAAGCAACTGGCAAGTTCCTGAGGTACTATTTCTATCGACTCGCAGCCGGCCAGATCTCGCGTCGAATATCCCCGGAAGATTAAAGTCTCCCTTCTTAGGATACCAAAGACCGATGCTTGAAGATGAAGCAACGTATTTAATGATACGTTTTGCAGCACCGAGATGGGATTCTCTAGGATCTGATTGAAACCTAGCACGAGATGCAAACACTCAACAAAATGTCGGTCTAGAAGCGAGTTAGATAAAGAAGTGAACCGATGATGCTCCTGTACAGTTTTTGATCAACTTTCTTCCCTTCTTCATCCTTGTCTATCTTCAAAGAACTTGACATTGGTATATCAGTCTTCTTGCAATTTTCCAATCCAAACCTTTTGACAAGATCATTAGCATATTTTTCTTGGTAAATGAAAGTTCCTTCCTTCAATTGCTTTACTTGAAGATCAAGAAAGAATGTTAATTCTCCCATCATACTCATTTCAAACTCATCCTACATAGACTTAGAAAATTTCTTGCATAGACTTTCATTAGAGGATCCAAAAATAATGTCATCCACATATATTTGAACGAGTAAAAAGCTTTTGATTTCCTTTTTGATAAATAGAGTAGTATCTACTTTACCTTTGACAAAACCATTATGTAATAAGAACTTACTTAGCCTGTCGTACCAAGCTCGAGGTGCTTGCTTTAAACCATACAAGGCCTTTTTCAGTCTGAAGACTGAGTCTGGCTTCTTTGGGTCTTCAAACCCAGGTGGTTGTTCCACATAGACTTCCTCTTGGATAAATCCATTTAGGAAAGCACTTTTGACGTCCATTTGGAATAACCTGAAATTTTTGTAACAAGCAAACGCAAGTAATAGACGAATAGCTTCTAACCTTGCTACAGGAGCGTAAGTCTCATCATAGTCTATTCCTTCTTCTTGCGTGTATCCTTTGGCCACGAGTCTTGCTTTATTTCGTACGACTTTTCCTTTTTCATTCATCTTGTTTCGAACACCCATTTGGCTCCAATAACAGTTTTACCTTTTGGTTTAGATGTCAATTCCCGGACATCATTAATGTTGAACTATCTCGAGCTCTTCTTGCATAGCTTCGATCCAGCTTTCATCGAGATAAAGCTTCTTCTATGCTTTTAGGTTCAATTTCAGAAATGAGTGCCACAAAGACTAGACTCTTCACGTCTTTTGGATCTGGTGCGAATTCCTTCATTAATTTCGCCGATAATGAGATCTTTGGGATGACTGGACTTATGCTTCCGATTCTTGGTTGATTTGTCTCGGATGATGATCTCTTTCTTTATTTGAATCTTCATGAACATCTTGATGCTTTGGTCTTCCAGTGTCGAGATACTTCTTGAGTTGTAAGCTTTGGAAGGTCTGGAGGTGTTCGAGACTCTTCATATTGAGTCTCGATTTGGATTCATCTTGCGTAGAGTCTTGAAATTTGACATTCATTGACTCCTCCACAGACTGGCTTTTCTTGTTATAGACTCTGTAGGCTTTGCTTGATGTAGAATATCCAAGGAAGATGCCTTCATCTGATCTTTCTTCGAACTTACCAACTCGATCTTTTGCATTTTTCAAAATAAAGCATTTGCAACCGAACACATGAAAGTATGAAACAATGGGCTTCTTACCTTTGAATAATTCATAAGGAGTTTTCTCTAGAATAGGTCTTAGGAAGACTCTATTGATGATATAGCATCTTTGTTGAAACAGCTTGCCCAAAATCGTGAAGAAATTTTACTTTCAATTAAAAGAGTTCTAGCCATTTCTTGAAGAGATCTATTCTTCCTTTCCACAACTCCATTTTGCTGAGGAGTGTATGGAGAGGAGAACACATGCTTAAATCCAGATTCATCATACAATTTTGTAAAATCTTGATTTTCAAATTCACCTCCATGATCTGTTCTTCTACTTGAGATAACACATCATTTTTCATTTTGAACCTTTTTAGCAAATTTTTCAAAATATGAAAAGGTTTCTGACTTACTTGCAAGGAAATATACCCAAGTAAAACGGGAGTAATCATCCACAATTACCAGGCAATATTTCTTACCTCCAATACTCTAGGTTCTTGTTGGTCCAAAGAGATCCATATGCAGCAACTGTAATACATGATTAGTAGAGACATGATTCATTGGCTTAAATGAATTTCTTACCTGCTTTCCCAGAATACATGGTGTGCATGGATCGGACTTTTGATATGGTAATTTGGGTAGACCTCGAACAAGCTGCTTTGATGAGATTTTGGCTAATTGCTTCATGTTGACATGACCAAGCTTTCTGTGCCATAAGCTTGCTTCGTCTTGAATTGAGATTAGGCATTGTGATTCATTTAATTTCATGTCTAAGAGGTAGATATTTCCATGCCTTCGACCCATGAAAGACTGAGTAGAGTCTTTACTGATTCCAGAGCATATTCCTTCCTGAAAGGAGATCTTGAAACCAGTATCACACAATTGGCTAATGCTGAGAAGGTTATAGTTGAGTCCTTCCACTAGAGAAACATTGCTTATTGTGAGATTTCCAATTTTCACAGTTCCAAATCCCACAATGCTTCCTTTGCCGTTTCCTCCGAATGAAACATTTCCACCATTTACTTGAACAAGCTTTATGAAGCACTTTGAGTCTCCTGTCATGTGTCTTGAACATCCGCTGTCAAGATACCACTTTACCTTTTTCTTGACGGAGACCTGCATTTAAAAGAAAGTCTCAAGTTTTCTTTGGTACCCAAATTTTCTTGGGTCCTTTGGTGTTAGTAGGATAAACATTATTAGGCCATACTTTCTTAACAGGCTTCCAAACCATAGGACACTCTTTTTCAAAGTGATCCTGAATGTTACACTTTGAACACCTTAGAGCATTTCAACCTACAGACTTTACAAAAACTTTCTTGAAATGATTTTTGTAAGCCTCTCTCGACGGTCTTTTCTTAATTCTTTCTTTTACTTTTGGAAAATCAATCAAAGGAATTATTTCTGCTGTCATGCCTAGACCAGACTTATTGAAGTAAGGTCTTTGAACTGAAAGAACTTTTTCAAGTTTTTCAGATCCTATCGAAAATTTCTTTGAAATATTTGATAAGGCAGTTTTTAAGAAAACATTTTCTTTCAAAAGATTATCTTCTTTTTCTTTAAGAGTAAAAACATTCAAGTCTAAACTTTTAACTCTTTCTTCTAAAATATTTTCCTTTTGTTTTAGAGCTGAGTTTTCCTTTTTAAGTTCGGAAATCCTTTTGAGAGAAGTCTTAAGACTGAAACACGCTTCATCAATGTATTTAGAGACTTTGACAGGAATTTTAAAATCACTTACCTCAAATTCACATGTTCGAGTCTCGATCCAAAATCTGAGTCCGAGTCGAATGTGCCATCGGACATATGTTGGCATATTCATTATCACTTTCTTCACATTCTGTATCACTCCAGGTTTCGGCTTTGAGAGCTTTTCGAAACTTTTCAGCTTTTCCTCTTTTCTTCTTCAGAAGAGGACAGTTGGGTCTAATGTGTCCCTTTTTCTTACATTCGGCGAGACTACATCTTTGTTTGGTTCCTCATCATCAACAGACTTGGTCTGCTGTCTTTGGAAACTTTGTTTCTTTGAGTTGAACCTTCTTCCTTTTCTATTCAGTTTTCTGAATCTTCTTATCATGAGAGCAAGCTCCTCATCGTCCATATCATCTTCAGAATCTGTATTATCAGAATCATCATTTGATTTTAATGCAATTGATTTCTTACCTCTTGGATCTTCGTCTTCATTAATTCGTTCCACTTCATAAGACTGAAGAGTTCCAATTAGCTCGTCGACAGATAGTGGCATAATTCTTTGCGTCTCTCTTATTGAAGTCTTTATGTGATTCCAATCCTTGGAGAGTCCACGCAATAGCTTGTTTACCTTCATAGGATCAGAAATTTTCTGTCCTTGATTCTCAAGACCATTGACAATATCTGTAAAACGACTAAACATGTCAGTTATAGATTCTCCTGGTTTCATTTTGAAGGCTTCATATTGACCGAGGAGAATGTTGATTCTGGTCTCCTTCACTCGATCTGTTCCTTCATAGGTGATATGTAATCTGTCCCATATTTCTTTTGCTGTAACACAAGAAGATATTCTGTTATATTCAGTTGGAGACAAGGCACAATATAAAGAGTAAATTGCTTTTGCATCGAGTGCTTGTCTCTTGTTTATCTCTTCCTGAGTCATTCCGCTGGTCTCAACAGTTTCTTTCCCTCTTTCAGAGAGTGATGCAGCAGTAGGAGTGATTCCTCTTTCCACAACGTCCCATTCCAGAGGATCCTTTGATCGTAGGAAAGCTTTCATCTTGTTCTTCCAGATGTTGTAATCCTTTCCATCAAAGTAGGGTGGTCTGGTATTGCTTTGCCCTTCCACCAGCCCTGGTGCTAGCATACTAGCCATGGATCTTTTACTCAAGTAAAACACTTCAAATAAAGTAAGAACACGAGCTCTGATACCAATTGATATGGCTAGTACAAGTACCTAGAGGGGGGTGAATAGGTATATAAAAGATTTTTCTCTTGATAATCGCGCAATACTTAGATGGATGAAAGATTTGCAACAAATGATAATCAACGTAAGACTGAGTAAAGGAAAGAGAGAATTAAACACGCGGTTTATAGTGGTTCGGCTTGATTCAAGCCTACGTCCACTCTTCTGCACTGACAGCCAATTTGGCTGGATTCCACTATGAACAAAGAGATGTTACAGTGTTGATCTTCCTTGATTTCTAGGTATAGATGATCTACCACACTCACTCAAGGTATCACCAAGTATAGACACTCTCTGTGTATACAATTTCGCTCAGACTGTATCGACTAATAATCAAGATGCTTCAAACTCTGGAATTTCTCTATCGATCACGTCCTTCAAACAACTAGAACGTCTTCCTTTTTATACTCCTTTATGCCATCATACCCGTTGGCACTTTCCAAAGGAATTCCTCCAATCTACCCGTTGGACGGAATCAATCAAGAAAATCATTCGAGCTATTAAAGGAACCTGACGATAGCCCATCAATCCTGTTCGCCCATACAATCAGGATATTGGTTCCAAGAATAGAACATTCCAAGAATACTTCGTCGACCATCGGATCTTCAATTGATCTGGATACGAACAAAAGAATCCGTTATCTTTATCCAACCAAAAAGATCTTCTCCAGAGAATAGGATTAAATCCTCAACCATATACTTCGGCTCTGGATTTCCTTCATCACTAGATCAGAAAGACTGTCAATGAGAATAGCTTTGAGTCTTGAGTCTTGAGTCTTGAATCTTGAGTCTGGTGATCAGAAAGTCTTCAGACTTTAAACTAGACGATCTGCAGATATCCAGACTAGACTGATAGAAACGTTTTGTCAGCTTCAAAATATTCTGGAAAGATTTCTCCAACAGTGCGCACACTCGAGAGTCGGGGCGTGACAATGGTCAATTCGAGTGCATGGACCAGAGGCTTCCTTTAGCAAGCGAGTGCCGAGGTCGAGGGAGCTCCCTCCTGAAAAGGCCAAGCACTTCTTTTCACTCGACTTCACAACGCCCACAAATTATTTCCTTTTTTGCTTTTTACCAAATTATTTTTAGTGTATGACATGTAAATTGTTGAAATATACATGTGAGTTATATTAAAAATAGTCTTACATCGCAACGTTGATGTAATGTGAGTTGTTAATATATTCTAATTGAGTTAGTAACTTATCAGATTAAACTTGTTGTCGAAGATGAAGTCAACTGAATATAATGATAAGCTCGGACTTGAGCTCCCTCTTGGTGATCTCTCTAGTAATTACAGAAGCTTCGGTTGCGCACTTCAAAAGTTTCTTTTTTAAAGAGTTAAATGACTTCGGTGAGACATGCTAGATTTTTTGGCAAACTACGTTTCCGAAATCACTTAAATGTAGATTTTCAAAAGTTGTGGCACACTTCAATAAAAGTTTTAAAAAGTTTTCACCATACAAATATAGTGGCGATGTCGTTGTTTTCCGAGCAGTGAAGAAGAAAACTTGTTTTAAGGTCATGAATGTTAGACTTCGAGGTTTTTGCAGGCTAATAGTCGCATGTGTGTAGCCTTGATTAGCAATTGTAAGGGCTTCACCAAGTTAAGCTAGAGGTGGTCCTTCGCGGTATAGCTTGTGGGTAAGGAAAATGTTCAGCAAACGTCGTACAACACGTGCCACCTCGTTAAATCTTGTATATGGATGGAGAAGAACGTTCGGCTACTGTTGCAGGCCGCGGGGCGATTAGTTTGGCGTGGATGACAAGTTGTCATCACGGTGGTCATAAACCACACCAGATCACGGCAAAGTGGTGTGAGATATGCAACGTTTTATCATAGCAATAACTACATTCACAGATTTGACATGGAGATTAGTGCTCAAGGAAATAATATGCTTATCTGTCGGTATTGAAATATTCGACTCGATGCTTTCGAATCGCTTCAATTTGGAGGGAGCATTTATCACCCTCTTTTGGCTTTTTTGTGACTTTACTTATTATAGCAAGCTAAAGAGGTGATTTCTATATTCCACCTGAATCACCTTAGGCTAGTGATGAGTGTCCGACAACGAGGTGAAAATCAAAGTGGTTAGAGTGAAGTTCACAATATATAAATTTGGAGCAATGATTGAGAAAACAAATTTGACCTTATAATTAAAGTAGATTGTGATCATGGTGGCCATAAACCGCATCTGCTTAGGGCGAAGTGATGTGAGATTTGCAACGTTTTATCATAGTGACACTTCATTCATGGATTTGACATGGAGATTAGCATTCAAGGAAATAATATGCTTATCTATTGGGATCGAAACAATAGACTCGATGCTTTGGAATCGCTTCAATTTGGAGGGAGCATTTATCATCCTCTTTAGGCCTTTTTGTGACTTACTTGTTAGAGCAAGCTAAAGAGGTGATTTTTATATTCCACACGAATCACCTTAGGATAGTTGTCGCGACCTAATCTCGCCGCCAATCCTCGATCTCCCATCATGAGGAGAGGAAGAGGAAAGGTCGGGTTTAGGGTACTTGATCACGAAAGTTCCTCACGGCTTGCGTTACGAAAGACGTCATCACCTTGCCTTTCAGGTCAAGCCTTTCGTAAGTTCCTTCCACAAGATCGCGAGCTCTCCCAAGCTCGTACCCCGCATGACAGCGAAGTGTCACAATCCATACTCACACGGGCGACACACCTCAAAAAAAAAGGTCGGGTGTGGATATTGGATTTAAGGATACCTTTACCATGGTAGCGCTCTCGATAATACGCTTTGCCCATAAAGATAGCATTACTTTATCCTTTGGGGTACTCCCCCATTGAGTGCTAAATCATGGTGAGTTTCATCAAAACTCATACCCCTCGCAACGAGTTTGTTTATATGGTCTAGTTGTTTTAAAGTAACCTAAAAATAATTCTAGAGTCGTCCCTAGTCTAGTTTTTTAAGGGTTGGCTAGAAACCCAATCGAGGGTTGGGAGTGTTCCCTCGATTCCTACACAACCAGATATCTAGATCTGAGGACTTGGGTTATGCTAATATTCTTATTGACTCATTTTTGGTACCTAAATAATATGTTGTGTTTACCTAACGTTTCCATGCATTTTTTTTTTTTTTACATTTTTAGAATCATTAGTCATAAACTAAGTAATCATGCGTTGTTGGTCGTTTTCATGCTAATTTTTTTTAAAGGAAATGAAAATGAAACACCCAATTGAATTGAAAATTGCGAAACAGTAAGTAAACAACCAAGAAAAGTTATAAATCTATCATGCAATCCTAGAAAATATAAAAGAGAAACACAATTGAAAAAGATAAGAGGAAGAGAGAACCCGCAACTCGTCAGGCTTTATATAACAAAAAAACCCGAGACATATAGCAGGGAAATGAATAGTACATGATAATGGTCGGAATGAACATCAACCTCTATCATCTTCGCGCTTCTCCATCTTCAGGATCCTATTCTAAACCCAATTTGAGAAATTTCTAACTAGGTGCATACAATAGAAAGAGACAAACATACACATCAAAACAGTCAAAAATACAACTTCATGTCAAGATCAATCACTTAAAGGAAGGTCAATGTGAAAATCAAATTGTGGAGCCTCGGGGTCGGCCTTTGTCTTTTATGCGTGGGTCCCACTAAGACACCTACGCAATCCATTTTTGTGACTTATAACCATTATCGAACAATTGTGTTCTTGCATGGCCAATAACACTTATAAGTCTCATAACCAAACAATTTATGTGATTCCAAGGTTTTCCCTTGATATCATGCATCGACCCTACCATTCATCTAAAAGTCACATGCATTGTAGAAATTAAACATGCGTGCAAGTCCTTTGGATTTCTTTCTCAACCAATTATACAGATGAGTGAGCCGTCGGCGAATCACTTATTACCAAAGTCATGCACCAATCACAAACACATACGTTTCTAATGAATAGCGTGATTATATGTATGAGGTGTACGTGTGATATTTCAAAGACATCTTTCGAAATCATCCAAGAAAAGTTTTAAGACAAAGTGATGTCTCGGCTATGAAATGTATTCAATTGTTAAGGCTAGCCCGTGGCTCACGTAAATGCATTCACAAGCATTGCAGGCATTTTGAATAGAGTTCACATCATGACTTTCACGATGTTAAATCAGGATTTTAAAGAGGATCGAAAATATTCAGGATTAAGGAATATCTAAGCTATGGAACACATTCAATTACCAAAGTTAGCTTGGGGCTCGCATAAATGCACTCATAAGCGTCGCAGGCATTTTGAACATGGTCCTAATCACAACTTTTCCTTAAGCCAAATTGAGCTTTTGGAAAAGAACTTTCTAACCAATTATTTTTTGGAAACATCACATGTATTAAAATATTTTTTAAATTTGATTTGAAAAGACGATTCGTTAAAAATCATTTAATAATGAATATCAAGATATCTCTAGCAACTTTTATGAAGATGGAATGACCTAGGTTCATGCACAAACTAATCTAGAAAGTTTATTTAAACAATCACAATCATGTTCATATCAGAAATTTTCAAAACAAACATGTAAAGACAACAAAATTGGCCAATAACCACTGACAATCTAGCTATGGAAAAATTCTGTAATATGCACAACATGACAATGAACAACTTTTGTGAAGAAAATCTTCCTAAACAAGCTATACATGATTTTATAAAAATCAGACAATAAGCAATATCATGTCAAAAAATTGTCAAAACAACAGGACACTCAACCAATATTGATTTTTATAAAAGAAATAAAAAATAAAAGAAAAGAATAAGGAAATATAAGAAATAATTATAATTTCGATTTTTATAAAAAAAAAAACAAGGCTAAATGGGGAAACAAAGTGACAGCCTTAGATTGAAAATGAGTTCTAAGTCCAACCATTTAAGACCCATTTGTTTTAGCCTTTCAATTTTTAAACCTATTTAAGTATTTTTTTTTTAAGATGTAAATACCCTGAAAAATCCCAAACTAGTACACATGTGATAAATTTAGCCCAAATTATTTTTTTGTCCATAAAAAACCCCAAACTGGTACACTTGTGATAAATTTACCTCGACTAACTATAAAAAATCTTAAACTAGTATGCGTTCACGACAAATTTACTCCAAACTAATTTATTCGATCATAAAAAACCCCAAACTAGTAAATTACAAATATACCCTCCACTAAATTTGATTAATACTACAAAAAAAATCACAAAAATTGTTAAATGCGACAAACGAAGCGTAAAATCCCAAATTGGTATACTAGTCAATTGTCATGTGTCATTTAACTTGATAATTTGATATTAAAACTTAACGAAAACTAATAGAGGGTAAATTTGTCACAAATATACCAGTTTGGGGTAAATTTGCCAAAGGTATACCAGTTTAGGGTTTTTGGTGATAAAAAAAAATAGTTTGGGGTAAATTTGTCACATGTGTACCAATTTGGGGTTTTCATGGTATTAACCCTAACTCATATATGATCCATTTATGTTTCAAATGAGTCATATATAAATTTAAAACCTATTTTGATAGGTCTAGCCAGCCACTAGGCAACTAAACTCCAAACGTTAAGTGGGTTGGTTATCAATGAAGTGAAGAAAAACTTAATGACGGCCTTGAGGACAGCTTGACCCCACTCACCACTTGGATAACATCCCAAGCGCCATAGGGAAAACAATAGCTCGTTGGATTAGCTTTGGGCTCACCAATCTTGGAAAATTATCTAAAAAGTCATAAATCTATTACATTTTTGCTAATTTAGTCCAAAATATTTCAATTTTATCAACTGAGTCCTAAACATTTTCATCTTTTGCCAATTAAATCCATTTGATCAATTTTGATCGAAAATTACCAACATAACACTTTTTACGTAATATTTAATGATATCTTAATAATTTTTTAATTTTTTATGCTTTTTTCCTCTTTTTTTTTTAACTGTTGAGGGCCGCCAAGCCCTTGCCCGGGCTAGCAAGGGTTAGCCAACCCTAATTCAAAAACATTAAAAAAAAAAAAAAAGGCAAAGAAAAGTAAAAACAAAAAACAAAAAACAAAAAAAAAAAAAAATCCATAAAAATTCAAAATATTATTAACATATTATCAAAAATTGTCACGTCGGCACTAACCGTCCACGTTAGCAATTTCTAGCTAGAATTAGCCAGATGAACTCAATTGGAAAAAAATGAAAATGTTTATGACTTAATTGATAAAATTAAAATGTTTAGAACTGAATTGATAAAAGTACAATAGATTTAGGACTTTTTAAATAATTTTCCTTCACCAATCTCTAGCTCTTGACCTTTGGGGTGATCCAAGAAGCCAAGCCGGCAAAAGAAGCCCAACTTGACCGAGGGTGATGGTCGTGGCCCTCACTGGATTTGGCAAGGGCTTATGAGCCCTCATTGTTGCCAGCAAGGGTTTGGGCTATAAGGCTTGCAACACACCCGTTGGTCTCAGCGAGGGATTGGCGAGGGTTGAATTGACATAAGTGTACTAGATTTGGTGAAAGTGCAATAGATTTAGGACTTTTTGGACAATTTTCCCTCTTCAATCTCTAGCTCTTGACCTTCAGGGTTATCCAATAAGCCAAGCAAGGGTTTGGGCTATAAGGCTTACACCGCACTCGTTGGTCTTAGCGAGGGATTGGCGAGAGTTGAATTGACATAAGTGTACTAGATTTGGTGAAAGTGCAATAGATTCATGACTTTTTGGACAATTTTCCCTCATCAATCTCTAGCTCTTGACCTTTAGGGTTATCCAATAAGCCAAGCCCGCAATAGAAGCCCAACTTGACCAGGGGTGACAATCACGGTTCTCACTGGATTTGGCAAGGGCTCATGAGCACTCGTTGCGGCTAGCAAGGGCTTAGGCTATAAGGCTTGTAGTGCACTCGTTGGCCTCAGCGAGGATCGTGATCCCTCACCTATGGCTAGTGAGGGCTTCACGGCCCTCAACCAGGGGTCACTGGCCCTTTGAACAAAAAAAAAAGCATAGGAAATCAATAAAAATTAATAAAAAAATCGAAAATATTAAAATGTTATTAAAAATTGTCAATGTTAGCACCGACCATATTATGTAGAACAGCCAACATCCACATTAATAGTTTCCTATCAAAATTGGCTTGATGGACTCAATTGACAAATTTTAAAAATGTTTAGAACTCAATTGGCAAAATTAAAAGGTTTATAATTAAATTGATAAAAGTATAATAGGTTTAGGAATTTTTGGACAATTCTATTTATGGATTAATATCATGAAAATTCTCAAATTGATAAACATGTGATGAATATACCTAAACCAATTAATAAAAACCACATGTCATATAGCTTGCATGTTAGATTTATTTAATTAAGAAATTGCATATATGTTAGAATAATTGCATTTAGAGTAAGCACATTACATGCGTCACATATAGGATAGTTTTGGTGAAAGAGAAAACCTTATTAAGATTTGAGTGGAATTGCGTGATAATTGGAAACTATATTTAGGTTGAATATGTGTTTTTCTAATCAATCTTATAGATGCTTACGTTACTTTGAGGTAAGTAAATTCCCTAATTTTCCTGGCAATTCATGTACCGCTTTGGACTATTGAGTGCTAAATTAATGTTTGCACATCCACATGATAACATCACATGGTAGTGGATATTTTAAAATCAATTCAAATTGCCCACAAATTTTTTTTTTGAAATAAAAGAGAAAATATACCAAAACAGTGTTAGAGTAATATATCGTAATCAAGTCCCCAAATCCATAATTTCTAGTTCGTAAATGTAAAGTAATTCTTCAGGTACTTTACTTGAGTTTTTAATCGACCCATAAAAAAAAAATAGATAAGTGGCAACTCTTAATTGAAAGGATTTTGCATGTTAATAACTTGAACCTGATATGGGTCTAAGCTTACCATCCATTAATCGAATCATAGGTGGTGCACTTGAGGTAAGGTCACGACAAGTATGAGATCTTATTCAAACTTAAATTGATAATTTTAGAACTTTATTTGAGATGAGATGAATTCAAAGCCCTCTTTTAAAACATTTAATAAGCTTTTGAGGGTAAAAAGGGCTACTGGCCAAATTTCATTGATGGAAGTAGCCTTTTGAAAATGCTAAAAGCTCAAGATAGCTAAGGACCTACTTTGGGCTGTTTAGCTTTGTCAAGACCAACATTTGGCCAAACAATTTGTAAAAGATTTGCCCTAATAGGCTTTGGATGCCCAAAACCCATTAGGAAAGCAAACTTGTATTTGAAATATTTAGCCTTACATAGTGAATTATTTGCCTAATACCTTAACAAGCCTCCAACTTCAGGTTCAATCCCAATTCCACCCTTAAAAGCTCAACTTTAGATTCAGTCTTAATTTTATCATAAAAAAATTTTGGTCTAGTAAAAAACCACTAATTTTTACTTGGATCCCAAATATGCCCCATTAACTTTCTGTCCAAAATTTCTCTTAATAATCTAGAGATGAAAAACTCCATAGCGTGAAAAGTTCAAGCATCCCGAGCTGAGTGCCTCGAGCGTGAGAAATAGAAAACTCCCAAGTAGTGAAGATTGAAGACTGAGTGCAAAATCAAAGATCCCATAGTAAGATGGAAGGAAGACTTACTTAAGAATTAGAGCAATTGAAAAAAGTCAACCATAATTGGTCTAATTTTTACCCAAATTTCAAATTCAATGAAACTTCATTTAGGCTGACATGAAAATTCACCTCCAAAGGATATTGTCTTCGATATGAAATTTTGGGGAAAAAAACTAGAGTAATGAAATGAATTTGTTTGGACAATTAACAAGATTGATATGAGATTCAGGAAAAATTGAGAATTTTTTATGAGATAAAAAAATTAGGATAGAATTAAAACTCTATTTAAAATTAGTGATTTTTTATTAGATAAAAAAAAAAGGTTAATGATAGAATCGGAACGGGATCAAAAGTTAATCTTTCTCATGAGACGAAAAAATATTTAGGATAGGTTTGGGCCTGAAGTTAAAGTTTGTTTTATTTGTTTTATTTTAAAGTTAATCTCTCGATACATGGGGCCTACATGTTTGTGTTTCTTTTTTTTGTTCATGAACAGATTTTCTATTTTTTTGTTCCCGGGAACAAAAAAAAAACAGAAATGCGTTTGTTTGTGTTTTTGTTCAAAATCTGTTTTTTTGTTCCGGGAACAAAATTAGAACAGAAATAAGAAACAAAAAAAAGTTACTTTTTTGTTCCAGAAACACTTTTGAAGAACAAATTTTCTCTCTCATTTCTTTTCTTCTCTTTTTTTCTTCTTCTTTTTTTCTTCTTTTTTCTTTGGCCGGTCGCCGGCCTCAGCCATGGCCGGCGATCGGCCATTGAGAGCCGGTGACCGGCCATCGAGGGTCGGCGACCTCGCCGGAGGGTCGCCGGCCCTCGGGCGAGGCCGAGCGTCGCTGGCCCCTAGCGAGGCTCAGCGAGCTCGGGCGAGGCCACCGGCCCTCGTCGGTCGGTCACGGCTATGGCCGAGGCCAACGACCAGCCAAAAAAGAAGAAAAAAAAAAAAAAGAAAAATGAAAGAAAAAATGAAAAATAAAATAAAAATATTTAAAAATTAAAAGAAACAAAAAAAGAATATAAATTTACCAAACGTGTTTCTATTCATTTTTTATTCCCAAAACAAGTTTACTAAACGCGTCTTTTTCGGTCAAGAATTGTTCCTCGAACAGAAATAGTTTTTTTTCTATTTCTGTTCCTCGGAACAATTTTTAAACAGAAACATAAACAAACGCACCCATGGAAGCTTGAAAAAGGTGATAATTTTATCCGACTATCATCTGGCAAGACAATGAAGAAAAGCCAACCTTTCCTCCGCAAAACCGATTCTTTGAAGAGGAGGAAGAAGGAGGAGGAGAAGAAGCAGAAGCGACTTCCATGGGGACTACGATGAGCCCAATCTCAATGCTGACTCCTCTCTTCTTGTCGATGCTCGTGGCTCTCTGCGATGGCTACGTGAAGGACCGAACTTTGCTTCACCAATCTTCCAGCAACGACCTCGGATAATACTTGACCAAGGATGAGCTCTGGTTCAATCAAACCCTCGATCACTTGTTGATGTATCAAGACTACACGTGCTGTTTTTTCTCTTTTTTTGTTTTGTTTAGTCAGTTTGTTAGTGTCCTGTTTTTTAGGAGTTGGTTAGTCAATCTTATCTCCTAGGAGCAGTTAGCTGCACGTATCTTAGATATTCTGATTTGTTGCTGATTTTGTGGATCAAGCAAGCCGTTAGTTGGCAACGTGGGTTTGTGGTTACGTTCTAGTATGTATTTTGAACATATTTTTTTTCAGTTTCTGAACACTACGCTCTGCTTCTGTTGTAAACTTGTTCTCTGCTTTTGCTGTAAAGTCTTTTTATGTTTTTGCTGTCTACGTGTTCTCTGTTTTTTCAAGAAAAGAAAAACAACATTGGTATCAGAGCTCTCTTGATCTTAAGGGGCTGTGAGTGACTTGTGAGATTGATTGAGAGGTGTGTCTCGCATCCATAGAAGTTAAAAGCAAGATGGAGGCGGGATCAAGTGGTTTTTCAGCAATGGCTCCACCGACGTTTGATGGAGAAAATTATCAAGCCTGGGCAGTGAGAATGCGAGCCTATCTAGAGGGTTGTGATTTTTGGGAAGCTGTGGAACAAGATTATGAAGTCGCTCCCCTTCCTGACAATCCAACCATCAATCAAATCAAGTTTCACAAGGAGAGGACGACAAGGAAAGCAAAGGCAAAGTCTTGTTTATATGCTGCTGTCTCGCCTGCCATTTTCAGCAGAATTATGGCTTGTGAATCAGCTAAAGCTATTTGGGACTTCCTCAAAGCTGAGTATCAAGGAGATGAGAGGATCAGAAGCATGAAGGGGTTAAACTTGATCACAGAATTCGAGAGACTGCAGATGAAGGAGTCTGAGACAATTAAGGAGTATTCTGGTAAGTTGATAAGCATTGCAAATCAAGCAAGAGTTGTAGGCACTGACCTCTCTGATAATAGGCTAGTGCAGAAGATTCTTGTCTCCTTACCCGAAAGGTTTAAGGCAACCATTGCCTCTTTGGAGAATACCAAGGATTTGTCTCGATCAAGTTGGCAGACTAAGTGCTTTGCAAGCACAAGAGCAGAGGAGGTTAATGAGGGTGGAAGGAAGTACAGAAGGAGCTTTGTTGGCCAAAGAACAGCAGAATGTAGGAGGAAAAGTTAACAAGTGGAAAGGGAAGAAAGGAAATGGCAGTAGTGGTTCAGAAGCTGCTGCAGGAGAGAATAGTGCGAGCAACTCCAAGAACAATTGGGGAAGATATTCCTCATGTCAGCACTGTGGAAAAAAGAATCATCCACACTTTAGGTGTTGGAAGAGGCCAGATGTTAGGTGCAGAAAGTGTCATAAGCTTGGACACATTGAAAAGTTCTGCAAAGAGAAGAGAGATCAGCAGCAGGGTGAGGCACATGTTGTAGTTCAGCAAGAGGTAGATCAACTGTTTGTTGCCTCTTGTTTCTCCTCTAGTACTCCATGTGATAGTTGGCTTGTTGATAGTGGTTGCACAAACCATATGACAAGTGATGAAACGCTGTTTATAAACCTTGACAAGTCGTTGAAGTCAAGAGTGAGGATTGGGAATGGGGAGTACTTAGAAGTGAAAGGTAAAGGGACTGTAGCAATGGAGAGTTGTGCTGGAACAAAGCTGATTTCTGATGTGATGTATGTGCCTAAAATTGATCAGAATTTGTTGAGTGTGGGGCAGTTGGTAGAAAAGGGATTTAAGGTGATATTTGAAGAGGAGAAGTGTTTGATCTTTGACTCCAATGGTCAGGAGTTGTTCAAGATAAAAATGCAACATAAAAGTTTTTCTTTGAATCCTCTTGAGAAGGAGCAGATGGCATTCAAGTGTCGGTCGCTAATGATTTAGAATTATGGCACAAGAGGTTGGGGCACTTTCATCATAAAGGCGTGCTGTTCATGCAGAGGAATGAAATGGCAACCGGGTTACCAAACCTGGAGGAGCAAATCACAAGGTGCAAAGCTTGTTTGCTAGGCAAGCAGACAAGACTTCCCTTCAAGAAATCCACTTGGAGAGCGACAGAGAAGTTGCAATGATTCATACGGATCTATGTGGTCCACAAGTGATTCCTTCACTAAATGGCAGCAGGTATTTCATTATTTTCATTGATGATTATACTAGAATGTGCTGGATTTACTTTATGAAGCGAAGTCGAAGTTGCTGAGGTATTTCAGAAGTTTAAGAAATGGGTTGAGAACCAAAGTGGCTGCAAGATTCAGGTCATTAGATCCGATAATGGAACAGAATACACTTCACGTAGGTTTAAATATTTTTGTGAAGAGGCTGGAATTGAGCATCACCTATCGCTCCTTACTCTCCACAAAAAATGGAGTTAGTGAGAGGAAGAATAGAACTATTATGGAGATGACTAGGTGTTTGCTATATGAGAAGAGTCTACCAAAAGAGTTTTGGGCGTATGCAGCAAGCACGCAGTTTTTCTGCGAATAGATTACCTACGAGCGTATTGGAGATGAAGACACCCTTTGAAGCCTGGTTTGATGTCAAGCCAATTCTAAAAAATTTGAAGGTGTTTGGCTGTTTGTGTTTTTCTCATATTCCACAGGTCAAGAGAGACAAGTTGGGAGAGAAAGCTGAACCTGGGATCTTTGTTGGCTACAGTTTAGTATCAAAAGCTTACAGGATCTATCAACCTCAGACAGGAAAGATGATCACTAGCAGGGATGTTCAGTTCCTAGAAGATGAGAAATGGGATTGGACAAATGAGCCACAAGGCAAGCACAAAGAGGTCTCATTGGAACCTGACGAACTGGTGGATGATGTTCCAATTAGAGGTACCAGATCTTTGACTGATATATATCAAAGGTGTAGTGTGGCTGTTTTGGAACTGCGGGTTATGAGGAAGCTAAAAGTGATCGAGAGGTGGATGAATGCAATGAAGGAAGAGTTGGCTATGATAGAAAAGAACCGGACATGGGAGCTAGTGGAGAGGCCCGAAGATAGGAAGGTGATTGGAGTAAAATGGGTTTTCAAGACCAAATTTAATCCCGATGGCTCGATGAATAAGCATAAGGCCGGTTGGTGGTGAAGGGATATGCACAGGTTTGGGGAGTTGATTTCTCGAAACCTTTGCTCCTGTGGCAAGACTTGATACAATTAGAATGATTCTTGCTTTGGCAGCTCAACAAGGATGGAAGGTATATCGATTAAATGTGAAATCTGCATTTTTGAATGGAGTGTTGCGGGGAGGAGATTTATGTTGAGCAGCCGAAGGCTTTGTCACACCAGGCCGGGAGGAGAAAGTTTATTTGCTGAGAAAGGCTCTCTATGGCTTGAGGCAAGCTCCCAGCATGGTACGGTAAGATGGATGAGCACTTGTTGGGTGTAGGTTTCAAGAAAAGCCTCGTGAATCCACTCTATATGTCAAGAAGTTAGTATCGACTTAGTGGTGGTGTCTCTTTATGTGGATGATATGCTGGTGACAGGGAGTAATAGTGCTCAGATTACTGCATTTAAGCAAGAAATGATGAAGATGTTTGAAATGACTGATCTTGGTGAAATGTCATATTTTCTAGGAATGGAAGTCGTGCACTCGAATGAAGTTTTTATCTGTCAAAAGAAGTATTTGAAGGAGATCCTAAGGAGATTCAACATGGAGGAGTGCAAGAGTGTGAGTACTCCAATGGGTCATAAGGAAAAGCTTCAAAAGGAGGATGGATCAGCACCTGCAGATGAAAGAGTTTATAGAAGTTTGATTGGCTGTCTTATGTATCTCACGCAACTAGGCCGGACATCATGTTTCCTGTAAGTGTTTTATCTAGATTTCTCAATTGTGCAAGTGAGTTGCATATGGTAGCTGCAAAGAGGGTATTGAGGTACTTGAGAGGTACTCTTTCATATGGGATTAAATTTTGTAGAGTTCGGGAGTTTAAGTTGCAGGGTATTCGATAGTGACTGGGCAGATCAATGGATGATATGAGGAGCACTTCAGGTTATTGCTTTACATTTGGGTCGGCATGTTTTTCTTGGTGTTCAAAGAAGCAGGAAATAGTGGCTCAATCAACTGCAGAAGCTGAGTTCATTGCAGCTACGCAGCTGTGAATCAAGCATTATGGTTAAAGAAGCTGATGGATGATTTGCATATGCAGCAAGAAGAAAACATAGAAGTGTTTGTGGATAATCAAGCTACTCTGGCCATTTCACAAAATCCGGTATTTCATGGAAAAACAAAGCATTTTAAGGTCAAGTTTTACTTCTTGCGAGAAGTGCAAAAGGCTGAAGAGGTGAAACTGGTGTACTGCAATTCAGAAAACCAGATTGCAGATATATTCACGAAGTCATTTCATGTTGGTCGATTTGAACTTCTCAGGGCAAAGCTAGGAGTGTGCAGTACTTGATCCAGGAGGAGAGTGTTGATGTATCAAGACTGCACGTGCTGTTTTTTCTCTTTTTTGTTTGTTTAGTCAGTTTGTTAGTGTCCTGTTTTTTAGGAGTTGGTTAGTCAATCTTATCTCCTAGGAGCAGTTAGCTGCACGTATCTTAGATATTCTGATTTGTTGCTGATTTTGTGGATCAAGCAAGCCGTTAGTTGGCAACGTGGGTTTGTGGTTACGTTCTAGTATGTATTTTGAACATATTTTTTTTCAGTTTCTGAACACGACGCTCTGCTTCTGCTGTAAACTTGTTCTCTGCTTTTGCTGTAAAGTCTTTTTCTGTTTTTGCTGTCTACGTGTTCTCTGTTTTTTCAAGAAAAGAAAAACAACATCACTTCTCTCCATATGTACTCTCTCTCTCTCTTTCTTTCTCTGCGTGGACGATCTTGGTTTTTGGTTTCGCTCGATTCCATGTGGATTGGCGTGTAACCGGTCGCTTGATGTTTGGTGGTTGGTGTCCTTGGGGATGAGCTGCTTGAGATGCAAACCCCATCAGTTTTTTCCCGATTCCTGCTTCCCTTTTGAAGGTTAATCCGATTGAACTTTGAACTGATTGAATTTGGAGGACGCGATCAATGTGATTGTGAATTGGGGTAACGATTGATCGGATACTTTGAATTAAAAAATTTTGGCCCCGCAAAATTGTGCATATTGTTTAATTACATCCGCTAACTTAATTATTAGTGAATTTTATTGGCAACCCACTTATTATAAACTCGAACGAATTTTTATATACCTTCTCTTTCGAAATACACGCGGGAATTCGAAGATTCCATTCCTTGAAACAAGTGATGACACCATACTGTTAGTGGCAAAATAAGTACAGAAGGCCAATAGTTGACAAAATATCTAAACTAGTGCTCTTGACCCTGTTTTGCACGGGTTTGATGTCTAAGTATTGTTAATATTTGTTAATTGCTAAAACTCATATTACAATTTTACAGATTCTACTTTTGTGATTACGATAACAGATTCTACATTTTGTTTCTGGATGTACACCAAAGTTGTTCCGCCCTTTTTATCTTTTAGTCTTCGAACTTTGAAGTTGAAGTTGAAGTTGAAGTTGTTATGTCATGGTTCTGATTGTGGATTGTCGTGAAGCGACTCAACATGTAATGTAGGAGTGGGAGCACTATAACTGATATTTTTTTATAGCGATCCTCAGAAAAGGGCATCATGCTATTGCTAACTTTTGGATATTGGATTTTCATTCTCAGGATCGTCGTCAATTTACGCAGCGCTACTATGAGTTCTTCCAACTTCCTGATGGGCCAATATTTTTAAAAATCTGTGGTGAATCTGCATGTAATGGGATAGTGAATGACTACATTAGTGTAAGTGCTACTTAGCTCGGTGTTCTACTAGCTTTTGGCTAGTATAAGCATGCCAATGGTCAAATCACTATAAAGTGGTTAGCATCCCACTAAGCATTATACTGGCACATTTAGAGAGAAAATCTGAAAACTAATACCTGTTAAGGATTTGGAATTTCATGGTTATCCTAAGCTGTGATTCTTTGAAAAAATTTCCCCGTTTTAATTCATGCAGGTTTTGGCAAAGAAGTTTGGAGCTGCTGTGGTTTCACTTGAGCATCGGTACTACGGGAAGAGTTCTCCTTTCAAATCATTGACCACAACGAATCTAAAATACTTATCATCTAAACGGGCACTCTTCGACTTGGCTTCCTTTTGTCAATTTTACCAGGCAAGTTTTCGGATCTGTTAATTATGTCATTAACTATGAATGACAATGGTGATAGAAGTCTCATGAAGAAACCTTGAATTTCACAAGAGAGATGGTCTGAAACTCGGAAAAATCATCAATGAAGTATTCTTGTTACTAGTCAAAACTAGGATTATTTTTATCTATGACCGGGATGTGGTCAAAGTGTCATTTTTTTCACTTACGAAAAGACGTTGATGCAGAGCTGACTGAAAATTTAGCACATGGGGGAAGAAATTGATTTAGGTATCATTTGCATGCTGTGCACATGACATGAGAACAATCCCTCTGAGCGATTGGATGACCTGCCTTTGTTTTTGTTTGATTGAAGTGTCGGCTCTGATGAATATTACTGCATTTGGAAAACGAGGGTTGCTGTTACGAGAATATTTGGCTTTACACCATCCTTCCTGTGAATATCAGATATTAATTTGATTGTATGTATTTGCAAGTGATGCTTGACCTTGAAAGTTTTGATTGCACAAAAAGTTAGTTTGATGTTTTAGGAGGGCTTATTTTTTGCGCATTATCAATTGATGCAATTTTTTAAATGATTAAATATGGTTAAGTCGTGCTAGATTCTTTTGAATGAAACTTTTAGCATTTCCTCTAGAAAGTCGTTACTTCTGTGTGTTGAAGTGAGTCTCCCTTTCACATGATGTCTGCTAGCGGTCTGACTAGTTAGTTGCTTTGATACTATGTGCAGGATTCAGTAAATCTGAAGCTCAATAGAACAGATGCCGGAAACCCCTGGTTTGTTTTTGGCATTTCATATCCTGGAGCTTTCAGTGCATGGTTTCGTCTTAAGTTCCCTCATTTGACATGTGGAAGTCTTGCAAGTTCTGCCGTTGTTCAAGCTGTGTATGATTTCCCTGAATTTGACCGGCAGGTAAGGACAATCTTGATTGCCAGTATTGTCCTTTTTTACTTGCCAGAAGGCCAAGAAGTTGGGGATTATGATTATATTGTGAGGTGCATTTTGATGTTTGGCTGCTGTCAGTTGATCTGTATTAAGAAATATCTGGAAATATTCTCCAACTAAATAAAACTTTCTACTGTTGTTTCCAACTTTAGATTGGTGTTTCAGCTGGAGCGGAATGTAAGGCTGCATTGCAGGAAGTAAATCAACTTGTAGAGCAACGGCTTCAGTCAAATGGAAAGGCATTGAAGGAGTTGTTTGGTGCTGTTGAGGTTCGAATTCCTCTTTCCTTAGCGTGGCAATTATGTCTTCGGAAATATGTTTAGCTGTTGTGCAATGTAGAATCCTTTTTTATCCCTCTTCTTTTTGAAAGTAATCTTTCTCATACTTTGCAGCTTGAGATCGATGGTGACTTCTTGTATTTTCTGGCAGATGCTGCTGTTACAGCTGTAAGCATATCGTTTTTCATTTGTGTTTATTTTGTTACTTTACAAGGTAATATTGGAACTGTGGAGGATGAAATCTTTAATATATATATTTTTACCAAAAAAAAAAAATATTAAAGATTTCATCCTCCGCAGTTCCAATATGGAAATCCTGATAAATTGTGCTTCCCTCTTATTCAAGCTAAGAAGGATGGGGAGGATTTGGTGGTAAGAAACTTTTTCCTGCCTTGACCTCATTCTTTTGTTGTATTCTAGAGCTTTTATGGAAGTAAATGTTCAAGGTGTCTGTAACTCATAAAATGTTTCCTCCAATTGATAGTGCAATGGCAAATAGTATATAATTTTACTAGCTTAGCCAAATAGAATAGCACAGTTGAAAGCTTTTGGGAGATTTTTTTTGAGTTGAGATGATTTAGACAGATCAAAGGAATGGTTATCATTCATGCATGCTTGAAGAGTTTCCTTGAGGCAATGAAATTTCTCTACATATATATTATTCCCTGGACATTAGGATGTTTGCCATTACTTCTATGCCATCTACCAAATGAATCTTCTCTTTCTATGTGGTAGGATTCCTAATTTTTAGCAACACATATCCATTAGACATTTATGAGTGATTTGTGTCTCATGATGCTTCTTGAACAGGTGCAATAATTTATCATAGTCAATAATTAATCTACTTTATTTAAATATCTGTCATCATTCGCCTACAAATTGTTTTCTGTGGAGTAGCTGTACAAACAGATTTTCAGTATTCTTGTGATGCAAGCTTTATTTGAGCGAACCTGGGACGCCTAAAACAAATTGAGGGCGTGCTCTTCCGTTCTCACTTTTGTTCTGATTTTTATTTGGTCAAATTGAAATGTTTATGCAGGTTGCATACGCCAAATATGTTAAAGACAATTATGCAGATAGCGTTAGTTATAGGCAAAAGCACTTGAAGAATACAGCTCTTAATGAAGACAGGAGCGATCGGTTGTGGTGGTTCCAAGTTTGCACTGAAGTTGCGTACTTTCAGGTGGCCCCCTCCAATGACAGTGTCCGCTCGTCAAAAGTTGACACAAGGTGTTCTCATCTCACTCTTCATTCCTTGTTTCATTAGTTTTCTGTGTGTAATCTTATACCCTAGTCTATATTTCTTGTGTTGCAACAGTACCATTTAGATCTTTGCAAGAACGTGTTCGGCCAGGGAATATATCCTGACGTTGACGCAACAAATTTATACTATGGAGGCACAAGAATATCCTGACGAGGGATCATGGACAGCCTCAACAATCACAGCTCGAGGACGACATATGACCTCAGACGGCCAAGAAAGTCCGCCGCCACTTTAGCGGGTCTCGCTGTTCCTCCACAGCGCTTCGTTCCAATAAAATCCTGAGAGCCAAAAATAAGGAATTCCCAGCTCAAATTAAAACCATGTTCATCTCTTGATGAATCTTTTCCCAACGAGAAAATTTCAGAAGTAACCATATAGGGAGCTTTCCTTTTCATAATGGATAACTGCAACTCTCTCGACCAACAAAGCCCTCAGCAATTTACCCACAATCAAAAAAAGACCTAAGGGCGGGTAAAAAAAAGAAAAAGAAAAACTGAAACCCATTTCGTCCTTAGGAACGAGGAGATGAAACGAGCAAGCAAGCAAGCAGAACTGATGAAAACAAAATTCGATTCAGGAAGGAACAGAGTGCCCATACCCAGATTGCGATTGGAGAGAGCGAAGTGGAGGGTGCTCTCGGCATTTATCTTCTTCTCAGAGACGAATAGAAAATGTCGACGAGCATTTGCAACGGATGGGGGGGAGGACGCGCACTGAGCAGAGTGCGAGGGATTTATCAGACGCTGGCTCTTGAACCCTGCGGAGTCGCTCTCTCTTGCACCTAAAACGTTATTAGAATAAGTGCTGACAATGTGAAAAGATCCGTTGTAGTCTAGTTGGTTAGGATACTCAGCTCTCACCCAACTAGGTTCAAATCCCGGCAACGGAAAGTTAGAGTGTGTTTGGTAACATTTCTGTTCAAAAATTGTTCAAGGTTTTCTATTTCTGTTATGGAAAACAATTTTTGAACAGAAGAACGCGTTTGGTAACTACACAAAATTTATGTTCTTGGAATAGAAAAAGAACATAAATACATTTGGTAAATTGATAAAAAAATTTCGTTTTATGTTTTTTATTTTTTAAATATTTTTATTTTATTTTATTTTTCCTTTTTTTCTTTTTTTCTTTTTCTTTTTCTCTTTGGCTGGTTGCCGGCCACCACCGTGGCCGGTGATTGGCTGGGCGACGTTCAGCGAGCTCACCAGAGGCCAGCCTAGCCCTGGTGAGGCTCAGCCTTGCCCTGGCCTAGCGACCCGGCCTTGCGCCAACTGGGGAGGCCGAGCCTCACTATGGCCACGTGAGGCCGACCTCGCCCAGTCGCAGGCGAGGCTCGGCCTTGCTGGGGGCCGGCGACACTCCGGCGAGGTTGCCGGCCCTCAACGACCGGTCGCCAAGCAAAGAGAAAAGAAATAAGTTTTGTATTTTTGTTCTTTTGTTTCTTCAAAAAGTGTTTCCGAGAACAAGAAACAAGTTTTTCTTGTTTTTTGTTTCTGTTCCCAGAAACAAAAAAAAAAAATAGATTTTGAATAAAAACGTAAACAAATGGGTTTCTATTCCTTTTTTTGTTCCCCGGAACAAAAGAGCAAAAATTGTGTTCCGGAGAACAAAAAAAAGAACACAAACAAACATGCCCTTACTTTCCTATTACCTTTTTTGTCTTGTAAAGAGCTTCTCTTTCACTTTGTTTAAAGAAAATTCAGGAAAATTTTGGCTACTTTATATTAAAAATACAAATAGATAAAAGACATCAATATACGAATGGAAACTGGCTCTTTTTCGGCAATATAGGGAAGAAAATGTTTAGTTTGGTAAATAAAATGACTAAAGGATCATAGGTGGAATACGCAAGTTTTTTTTTTTTTTTTGGTCGGTGAATACGCAAGTTGAAGTCCAGCAACAATGCACAACATCACAAAATCTTGGTTTTCAAAGAGTGAAGATGCAAATTGATGCGTGGACACAAAAGTCAGGAACGATTGAAATTTTCTCAACATCAAGAAAAGGAGACTTCCTAAAATCGCACTTACTCGTTGGTGGATTGCAATTATAGACATCCCTGAAGTTTGCAACTTATATAATCCACCTATCAAAAGTGTTGGTGAATCAAATTTCTCTCAACCATCTTTTTAAACCTTTGATTGGGACAGCCACAATTCCAAGTTAGCTCTCTAATAGCGTCACAGAAATAAATCCACACGTATCATAATCACCACCCAAATTTAGTATTGTCATTTGACCGTGGAGTGACAATAGGAATAAGGTTACCAAAATATGTTTCTTAGTTTCAAGGAGAGTTTCAATATCTTTTGCTTCTTCTTCTTTTTTTCCCTCTTTGCTAATATGGAGGAAACTCGTGTTCATATTAGATCTGTGATTCGTGTATCTTTCTGTCAGCCTGTGCCATTAGAACATCATGTATAACTTTTAGTTATCAAGTCCAAAAAAAGTTGAATCACGATGAAAGACAAATCATAAAATTTGCTAATGTACAAGTTAATTGTACCACGTTGAGTCATATATTCGGATTTTGTCTCCTTAATTCGTATGTTGTCTTTATTGCATCAGATCGTGTTTGGGTATTGACGTTAGAATGGCAAATTTGGGGCAATCGATATCGATCATGAAACAGACCCAAAGCAGACAAAAAGGAGTGAAGAGGGTCGTTTGAAAGTCGGCTGCTAAGGTCAAACGAGTGATGGGGTTGCACCAGCAGAAGCTAAACGAAACACCATCAAACATTGTCCAAAAGCTGGCGTCTCTGCTCTTTAAACCTCTTATTGCGATAACGTTGTCCCAAGAGCTTACCTCTTATCTCTCACGTCTCTCAAGAGTGCAACAACGAAAATGCAAGCAACGTGGTTCAAGGTTTGCTTATTGATTTTACTATTTGGAAGCACCATTGGCACTACTCCTTCCTTGTTCGACTCAAACGATGAAAGGCATCAGAATTGGGTGAGACGGATGTGTTCGGGTTTTTGGTTCCCGTTCTGGTTCGTCTTTCTTTGGTTCTCTGCTCAAGAAGGCTAAAAGAAGGCTCAAGCCGTGCCTGAGGCTGAGAGTGAGCAAGAAGCCGAGGCCACGAGGATTTGCTTCGGTAGGATCGGCTCTGCGTTCAGTACTGATAGTCAATACTTGCCGGGTGGTGATATCCACTAGGGCAAGAACTTACAGGCAAGTGTAAATCAGACGTAGTGTCCGAAACAAACCCGGTCAATGCAAAGGCCTGGATGAGCAGGACCTCTCGCTGAAGCTAAAAATCCTTACCAGGGCCGGCAGATGATTGACAAATTGTTGAACTCTTGTATATAAGATCGATTGGACCTAGTGGTGCCGGTCTTAATTGTGGAATTGCTCACCTTAGTCCGTCCGTTTTGTCCTTTGAGCCAATCTGGCAGGGACCATTCAGTCATTCGGTCTCTGGGCCCGTTAGAATGATAAAGTCTGCCCATCTAGGAGCATTGATTTTATGTGCATAAGTAATTCGTTAAAATACAAAATATATGCCCATCTTGCATTTTCTAATAATTTAGTTTTTATAACAAACGGAAGTTAAATTTGAAATTCGATTCCCCACGTCCCTTTTCAATCTTTTTTGGATTATAATAGAAGCATTTAGTTCGGCTTTTCTAAAAAACTTTGGGTTTCCAAGGCAGTTATGTCAAAGTTGAGGTGTTTGGTAGCACAATTTGAAAGACCTTTGAGTTAAAATTTAGCAATTCCAAAGCCACTTAGCCCAGTACATCTCTCTCTCTCCCCACATTTGCATTTCGCAATTTTTGGAATGCTATTTAGGAGTTTAATGAATTTTTCTTTTTTGCAATTATCATCCTGCACATATAGCGTACATCTACAAGTAAATCCTCCAGATGGGGCCGAGCCCTTCATTTTCCCTCGACTTCGTCAATGCCCCCAATTGTCTCTCTTTTGCTTTGACCAATTCTATTTAATGTATGACATGGAACTTATGTATCTTAGTGTAGATCCCTTGACCTAATTTTATGAGTTTATGCAAGATCTTATCGTTTAATAGTTTTTTGATTAGTGAAAGGTACTAGGGGTGAGCACGGTTCCTGGGAAGAACTGGGAACCGGAGAACCGCACCGGAGGGTCTGGTTTGGTTCCTGGTTCTAAGAGACCAGTTCCGGTTCCTATGGGAACCGGAACCGGAACCGGTCAGAATTCAAAAAAGAAAACCCTAGCACGTCACTTCCCCCACATGATTTCCCCCCGCCGATTCTTCCCCCCTTTCCCTTTCTTTTTCTCTCTCTCTTTCTTTTCTCCCCTTTTTCCTCCTCACGTCACTTCCTGCCCCCCCCCCCCAACTTTTTTCTTCTCTTTCCCCCTCTCTCTCTTCTCTTTCCCCCTCTCTCAGCCAAAACCCCACCCCTTCTTCTCTTCTTCTTCTTCTTCCTTCCTTCCTTCCTCTTGCTGGCTGCTGCTTCACCCACCACCACATCGTCGCCCAACGCCCTACTCACCACCACCTCTTGGCCACCGAACCACCACCACCCACCGCTCGTCCGACAAGCCATCTCGCCGTTGAGCTCGACAAGCTGTCGCGCCATCCGCGCCGCCCCTCGCCACCGTGAACCGTCGCCGCTGTCCCCAAGCCACCGTCACCACCTCTTGCCACCGCTCGCTCAGCTGTTCGGGCCGTCATTGCTCTAAACCGCCACTGCCAGAACCAAGCTCTTCCCCCCTTTGCCGTGGGTTGAGCCGCGACCGCCATCGTCTTCGCCGCGTCGTTCGTGCCGCCATTTGTGCCGTGAGACTCGTGTCTTCGTCGCCATTGCGCCGCCGTCGCCGTGTGCTCACTATTGCCGGATCTCCCTCGACACTGCCGCTGGATGCGTCACCCCTCGCTTGCCTTGCCGCTCAGCCGCTTGCCATCAACACCGCTATTGGACGCTACCATTGGACGCCGCTCGTCCCCCCAGTGGAGGCCGTTCACTCGCCCAGCTACCCCGACGCAGCTCACTACTCGCCCAGCCGCCCAATCAGCCTTAACTCCACACCCCTTCGCCTTCGCCCCCAACAAAGCTGCTCCGCTACGGGCTGCGATCAGCGGCGAAGCCAAAGGAGGAGAAGCAAGAGGCGGCAACAGCAAGCTCTTCTTCGTCTCGGAGGTTGGTTTCGCCTCGACCTCCTCTCATTTGCCTGTTCGCGGCTTTGACGGTTTTTCTATTCCTCAGCTGGTAGTTTAGGGTTTTCGTGTGTACGTGTGAGTGAGTGAGTGATTTTCGAGAATTAGACCGAGTCAAGCACGTGTTCATCACGTGCGAAGGTCAAGCTATCGTTTGCTTTTTGCTTATTTTGGTTAGGATGTACAATTTGTGTCAGTTTGTGCAAGGGCACAGAGAATTTGATCTTTGAGTTACCTCGTTTGCGAATGGAGTGCTGGATTGGTATGCCATGGCGTGTTCTGGAATTGCTCCTGCGCATGTCGCACCCCCACTCTCTCTCTTCTTCCACCTATCCGGTTGGGGGTGACGCGAGACGCTGGGGCGCCCTTGGAGACTCCGGCGGGGGCTTACCGGCTGATCGACGATTAGACAATAGGTTTTCCTCCACATTTTTGCTCAAGTGATAGATTGCTCCTTTGCCTAACTAAGATGAGCAACATCGACAATTGCTCAACCTTCATTGTTATGCAACCGTAGTTATTATTATGAAACACATTAACCATAAGGAATCACCAAATTATTTCGGCTTCCGGATATTCACACCCACTATGAAAAAGAAACCGAAAAAAAAAAAAAAAAAAAAAAAAAAAAAAAAAAAAAAAAACAGAGGTAGGTTCCTGTTGGAACCTAGAACCGACTCAAGAACCTATGACAGGGTGGGTTCCGGGTTTTTAGTTCTGACGGGTAGGTTCCAGGTTCCAAAAATTAAAAAACATGTGCCTGAGAGTAGGTTCTAGGTTCCAAACGGAACCAAACCGAAACCGGGAACTGCTCACCCCTAGAAGGTACGTCTCCTTTTGACTTTGATCTTACTAGTTTTGTGATCGAACAAAAACAGAGGTTTGGGATCATCACCCTAATGGATAGTACGATTGTGGAGACATAAATAGAGGCTAATTCTATAAATTATAGAGCAACCATTATGTAATTAATCAATTTAGTATCAAAACTTTTAAAAGTATTCATTTAAGTAATTTTGGCAAGCCACACAAGATTTTCCAACAAGTTTAAGTCATCAGAGTCGCTTAAATGATCACTTTTCAAAAGTTGTGGCACTTTTATGATTGTTTTAAAAATTTAACACCAAATGGGGGCCATAAAGAAATTGTGGCAATACTGTCCTTTTTCTTGGTAGTGAAAAAAGAAAACCCATCATGAGGTTTTTTGCTGGTTCTTGTTAGTTGCATTTTTCTAGCCTTGACTTGCAATGTTAAGGGCTTAATCAAGTTAAGGTAGAGGTGGGGCATTGGCCGTTAGCATGTGGGCAATGGAAATGTTTAGCGACCGTAATACACCACATACTATTATGGCAAAAGTATCACCTAGAATGGGGTGAATAGGTGATTGTACGGAAATGAAATAAATTAACCCAAAACTCTAGCGAGATAACTTTTGATGAAGTGGCCAGATCTTATCAGTGCACAATTCTATTGTAGAAAATTAAAAGTTTAAGGGATAGAGAATTGCACATTCAAGTTTATATTTGTTCGGCTTTTGCAAGCCCACGTCCGCTCTCCTGTGCTACAACTAATTAGTTGGAATCCACTGATGATAACCGATCGGAGGTTACAAGATCTAAGCTCTGACACTCAAGCTCGTGTTTATAGCTTTCTCACACACTCTCAACCTCTAAAAGGTTATACAATTTTGCTCACTAAATCAAATGCAAAATGATCACAAACACCCTTAAGACTTTTCAAATTAAAAGCTCCAATACTTGTGACAGCCAATTGTTGTCCTTCTGCTATGAGATCTCCTCTTATATCCCTCTTAATCCAAGCTAACCATTGGACATGTCATCAAGAGGATCATCTAGCCATTCTACACGTTGGTCTTGGATTTGGTTAAGAAGATCCGATGGCATGAAGATCACCAGGGTTGAAGCTTCCTGTAAGATTTGCTGCCCATACAGCAAGTCGGGTTTCCAAAAGTCGAGTGTCTATGTTTATAAAGAGTAGCTTGTCATCGAAGATTGTAGAAAGTTTGGAACGTGAGGATTTTTTATGAAAACCTTCATTTTCAAGTTCCTCCAAAGAGATGGCATGTTTATCCAGTCAATTTAGCCGTTGCACAAAATATATTCCTTCCTAACCGGTTGATGATACCGTAAATGGACCTAAGCTTAGAACTAGGGAGGATGGAGTCAATTTTTACAGGTATGCCTTCTCATTGTGGGCGAACCTCTTGTTCAAGCCCTTCAGGAACAGCCTTTTAGCAGAAAACTACTCGAACCTTTAGTTCAGAGCCTAGAGACACTCAAACGATGCTAGGATGGTAACATTTCTAACTATCCGAGTTGCATTTCTCAGAGGATCTCACTAGGCTGAAGAAGAAGAGATGTTTAGAAAGACATTGAGAGTTTAACAAAACACTCACTTTACTTCAAGGGGCTCTGCTCAACACATTACATCATTCTTACCTTTTATAGACATTAGAAGGTCACACATAAACAATAACCAAGCTCACGGGTCCTAAAACAAACAGAGGCTCCGAAAAATCCGGTAGGGAATTATTTTCGGTGATATGAATAGTGACGGTGAACAGTAATTTCCATAGCCTACTGCTACAATAATGCTACAGTGACTTGCTACAGTGATCTGCTACAGTCAGTGGTCTCGTCCATCACGGGCATTGTAGTCATAGTCTGAGTCATCGAAACTATGCATCTCTGCCAGAAGGTGTTCTTCATATTTTTCTTCAAATCCTACAAGTGAATCTGGTGAGAGAGTTTGGGTATTCCTGTTTCCCTCGTTTGATGAGGATGCTTCCTCATGATTCCTAAAAGTCCCTATAGTGTCGATAGGCATGTTTGGCCGAGGCCGATTCAATGGTTGTACATAATAGGATGTGTCCATGCCTAGCGATAAGGAGAAAGGCCCTTTATCATAGGGGTCTTGAGAAAAAGGACATCCCCATTGTGCATAGGGGTCTTAAGAAGACTATGCAGGATCATCTGTGTCTGTCATTTCTTGTTCCTGTGATGATGCAGCCTGTCTAAATTCCTCAAATGCTTCCTTGGCTTTTGGTGTAAGGCTATAATGATCCCATACAGTAGGTACATTATAATTCCATACATATTCAAGAATGGTTTTATTTTCCTGGCACAAAACCCTTTGGAGTTCTCGGTACTGGTGTTCACAGCAACCAACAGGTCCTGGAAAGGATTTATAAATTTGAGCTTCTGTAATGTGTGGTTGAGGTTTATAGGATGTGGTCTCTATGTTTTGTGGAGCATTGGTGATGCTGCCATTATTTTTTTACAGAAGCCCATGAGTAGGAGGATAAAACCAATTAAGGAAGGCTAAAAGATTCTTATCACTTTCCTTTTCAATGTTTCGACTAAGTCCGAATATCCGGGTGAGGTTGGTAATGAATCTTCGGGTTGGAATTTCAATAGCTATTAAGTACTTATTAGTTAAGTACCATAATAACCATCGCAATTGATCAAGGAAGTCTTCTTCCTTCCAGGTTAAAGGATGTATGAACGGATAGTCCAGATTTAATCCAAAAAGATAAATGATGGAACCTCCATGGAGTCTGAATAGATCTGTGTGACATTGCCCCATGAGATTTTCCAAATTTTCGGTGAGGCTGTCATTCTGGATTTGTTCAATAATCTCCTGGGGGTATTGCCAACTTGGCTAATCTCGTATTCTTTCAATCTTATACATTTCATTGTGATGAAGAGTATGGAAAGTATGTCTTATGATGTACATGTTAATTTCTACCGGTGTCTTTGGTCTTGACAAGAAGTCAGCAAGCACGTTCTTCTTCCTAGCAATGTGTTTGGTTTCAAAAGAGTATTTTGAAAACTATTCAGCCCATCGAAGCAGTTGGGAATATGGAATCTGCTTATATTTGAACTTGGTCATCTAGGGAAAAGATGTCATGTCTAATTCTACTTGGAAGTGATGGCTGATGAGATGGAATTCAAACTTTTTTATTCCATTCTTTACCGCCATGATTTCTTTGAAAGTGGAATGATAATGCATTCAACTTGAGAAAATTTTACACTTTTATAAGCGCACATATGTCTCTTACATTCAATTTCTTTGAACAAGGCGGCTGCCCAATATTCATCACTAGTGTCAGTTTGGAGAATTCTCTTTCCAGTTGATGGGATTTGTAATAGAGGAAGAGTCTGCATAATTTTCTTAAGTTTAGCAACTACTTTAGTTTGAGATCTTCCCCAGGGTAGGGGATGCTTCTTCAGCAATGCTTGCAGTGGAATCAGCAGCTTTGCAATGTTTGGAATAAAGTCTCTAAGATAATTAATTATCCCGAGGAATTGCTGAACTTGCTTTGTTGTGAAATTCTCTTTTGGAAACTTTAGTAATTCCTAAGCAATATGTGGCCCTAGATAGTATGTTCCTTAATTAAGGTGCATATCAAGAAATTTAATTTATGTCTGGGCAATATTCATTTTTCTTTGGGAAAGCATGATCCCATGTTCTTTCACAATTTCTGCGAACTACTCAAGAAGTTGGTAGTGTGATTCCTCATCAGGATTGTAGAGCAGGATATTATCAATATATACTGCTGCACTTGACATGATTTGTTGGAAAATTCGACACATGGCCTTCTGGAATAGGGATGGCGCTACCTTTAGGCCAAAAGGAAGAACTTTTCATTGGAAATACTGGTTTGGGATGCAGAACTCTGTTTTGGGCCTATCTTCAGGATGGATACCCAGTTGCCAAAATCCAACTTTAAGATCGAATTTGGAATAAATATGGGCCTTAGTTAATCTAGTAAAGAGAGAATTCTTGGATGGTAGTGGGAATTTGTCATCTTGAAGGAAGAGGTTAAGAGGCTGATAGTTTATTACTAGCCACATCTTTCCTCTATTTTGCTCAGCACGTTTGTTGACGTAAAAGGCTTCACAAACCCATTAAGAATTTGAAATTTCAATAAGGCCTTGTTGTAACAATTTCGAGCATTCCTTCTTAGCAAAGACCAGGTGCTCTGGCTTCATTCCCATATGACTCGTCTTAGTTAGATTAATATCTTCATTCTTTTTTAAGGGGGGGCGAACAAAGAATTCGGGATTTTTCCATAAATGATGAGAACACTTTTGAGAGAATTCAAAATGGGATTCTGAGCATGATTCTAACAACTTTTGCATGATCGGATATAACATACTCATTTGGATAGAAAAAAGTCTTTGGATATTGACAAATTCAAAGAATTGATCTTTATACTTAAGAAATTTTTCAATAATGATTTGAAGCTGAGAAATCTGAATCATGATGTCCCAACCAATGATTAGATCCTCGTTGGGAAGACTGGATTCAAAGATTTTTGTTGTTATGGAACATTGAGGAAAAAACTAGACAGTTACTGGGGTGGTTCTTACTCATAGAGAAAGTATCTCCTAAGGCAGAATTGAAATATTGAACACAGGAATCTAATATTCTTCAGGAAGAACTTTAGTATCTAAGATTGAAAAACTTGCCCCGGTATCTATGAGAGCAATGACAGTTATAGATTTGGCAAACTTTGAAGTGAAGATTTTTACAGGAAAATGGGGACAATTGGTTTGGCTTGAAAATATATCGGTGCTTTGTTCTGAAGAAGTGAGAGATATGTGAAAAAGGTCTTCATAGTTTAATTCTGAATCAGTCTCACTAGGAGTTTGATAACAATGAATGACACAAATAATTTGTTCAGACGATTCTTCTTCCGCAGAGAATAAATATTCGATATCATCATTTTCAAGTGAAATACCAATTTCAATTTCTATATGATGTATCAAATGATTCTGACATTTTCTTGCTTGGGGGCAATTTTTTGCAAAATGCCCATTTTGATTGCAAATGAAGTATTGAGTTGATTTCTTTCGGACTGAACGATCCTTCCTTTTGCGTAGGTATCACCATTTGTTCTTTCTTCGGAAGTGCTTAGATCCATGTCTGGATTTCTTTATCTAGAGTTTCTTAAAGTGCTTCTTCTTCCTGGAAGACTTTCCACAAGAACCATCACAGTCTCGCTTGGAGCATTTAATCTTCAGCTTCTAGCGAGAATAGGCTCCATCAAATTCTTTGTTTTCTGTGAGATAAGTTTGGACCATTCGATGCTTTAAACACAAATCATCAAGACACAAATAGATTTCTTGTTGTATTTCTCCCAATAGAATGTCCGCAATTCTCCTTTGTCTGTTGAGAAAAGATCTCTCAACCTACTGGGATAATTCTTTGGGGATGGAAGTCAGGAAAACTTGCTTCAAGTTTGGATCAGCTCCAATACTGTAAAAGAGCTTAAGCATTTCCCAATAATGTTTATCAAGATGCCTTTTTTGGAGAGAGCGGCATTTTCTTTCAAAAAATTCTCTCCTTTTGAGCTCATGAAGGTCATAAGGTTTTCCGATAAAGAAATGGTATAAAAGAGTAATGGCATGACCAAAATCGGGTGAAAGCAAAAATTGAACTTGGTCTTGTTCTGTCACCGATTGCCACCAATGTTTGAGGCTGCCCGTAAACCTTGTATGAAATTCTTCAAATCTTTCTAGCCATTTAGAATATGGAATATCATCAGCGACTTTAATTCTGATCATAATCATCAGACTTTCCTTCCTGAAAGAAATACTTATAATCATATTTCAAAGTCGGTAAGTTTTGTCAATCATCAAAACCAATAAGGGAATGTTTTCACAACAATCTCCCATTTTTTAATGATGACAAAACATTTGTCAAGCAAAACTTTTAAAAGAATATTGTACGATAGATAAAAATAAATTGCTTCATAAATAAAGTTAATTTAAGCAATAAAGCACGAAAATAGGAGATAAGGGTCAAAGGAATTTTAACCAATTCCCTTAGCTTTTACAATACTACCTGTGTTTTGCTGGACCTCCACTTTCTCCCCCTTTTTGTCAAAAATCAAAAAGGTTAGTTCCAAACAAAATAATAGCTGCAAACCATACTATTAATGTCAAACAAAGTCATGATATAAACATCAAACATAGTACGAAATAACCAACAACAACCCATAAACGGAGCAGACAAAAAAAAAAAAAAAAAAAAAAAAAACCAAACTATGAAGAAATAACAAAAACAAAGAGTTATTTAGAAGAGGATGGTTGGTTGGACGCCAGGTCTGGACTAGGTGCTAGAGGAGTTGGAAATGGCATCCTATGTTCTGAAGGTAGCCAAACTAGCACATAATATTGCATATTCTCAAGAGTTCGCTCTATGGAAGTCATTCTGCTGTCCAAAGTAGTCATAGTATTCTCTAGAGTTTCAACCTAAGTATGGATAAAAATTGATAATTTCTTTAGCGATACTTCCATCTGATCCTTGTGTTCCATCATCCTGAGCAAAGTTTGAAGGAAAAGCTATAAGAGTTTTCCTAATGTGGATTAAATTAATTGATATTATAATTTACCGTTTTATGGGGTTGGTCTAAGGTGAGATAGAATGTTTCTTAATTAGTCTAATATTGAGCTGGCTAGTATGGGCTGAATTGAGCCTGGCCTGTAATGAGAGGGCCTAGTTGGAAACTCTATAAATAGTGCTCAAGTCTCCTCTAACCCTAATTCTCACATGTATCCTCACATAAGGAGCATTTACCTAGCGCTAAAGGGTGAGGAGGCCGTCTCAATGAGCCAGTGATATATAGGGCTTTAGAGGATAATAACTTGTGCGTAGATCATCGCTTTTCCACTTCCGCATCAAGAACGATGGATCCCAAAATAAGTGCGTTAATCTTTCTACTCGATCATCTATACTCTTGTTCTGATTATGGAGATCTTGGGGTTGCACGTTTTGCATCCAACATGTGGTATTAGAGCAACCATAACCTAGAACTTGAAGACATAGAATCTTTGCCCTAGTTTTGTGATTTTTGTGATTTTTTGTTCAATAAAAATCAAATTAAATTGTAAATTCGGACTAGGCTTGTTGAGACTAGCAGATCCGTGGCAGCGCATCGTCGAAGGAGGCCGCACGCACCCCCACGCGCTCCCACGGGCAAGGCGCAGCTCGTGCATGTGACGCACGTGGGTGCTGACGTCACAATAATGTCAGCAACCCAGGCCTGACCCGACCTGACCCAATCCGAGGACCCAACTCGACCCGGTCAACCGGTAGGATCGGGCGGTTGGACCGAACGGTTGAGCTTGGAACCAGTCGGACCGCTACCAGTCGGACCATTTTTGACTGGTCTCTTCAGCGCGTGCGAGCGCGTAGGAGCTCTGATGGGCGCGTGGCTGGCGGCTTTGGGTTCGTATGTTCATCCTCTATGTTGTGGTATATTTATTTTACATGTTTGATAATTTTATGAATGTGAAAATACATACAAAATCCTAAATACCTGTATTTTTAGTATATTTTTGTGTATTTTTCTTGTATTTTTCTATGATTTTAGAAATACAAGTGTTAGTTTGCAGGTATATTATCACATAAACATCATAAAAGTGTTATTCATTAATAATATATATAAATTTTTAGCTTTATTAATAAGCAAAGTAGTGTAATTAGTATGATATGTGATTTCAGTGATATGTTGCTCCTATCACTAAAGTTAAAATCACATTATATGATGTATGTGAGAAGTAAAGTTTATATCCCTGGTATGAGAGAGTTTTAAGGATTCAATTGAATTGTAACTACCAAAGTGACACACTTGATTGGGTTTGAAAAACTTCGGTCTCTTATAATGATTGTGATGTCTCTTGATCTAATGCATGATCATACTCCCAAATGAGGTGATTGTATATTAATTCATGGAGGGATGCATAATGGTGTGGTGGAGGATTGACTAATCCTAGTGGTTCACCCAAAGGTGATGAATTCACGAACGTTAAAATATATTCTCATAACCACTATCATGTGGAGAGTTTACAATTGCACGTCATGTATTTTACCCAAAAGTGATTATATAATTTTACATGTAACTCTCTGGATGTATACTTGTATGTCAAGTTACACGGTGCTCATATGACACTAATTACATATATTACTTGTTATTTTAGTCACATTATCTGTAATTAATAACTCTACTATTATTGAGGTTTTTACTGGTTTAAATTTTAAGTAGTGGACATATGATTTGCTACTTGATAAAAGATCAATCGGATTTGCTTATTATTCATGAAGTTTTTCATTTATGAACATTTGAAAAGTGGTTTATCAATTGACTTCACTGCTAAAAGATGATGGAAGCCTCAGTGGTTTGAAATTATATATTGTCTACTACCGAAATTAGGACACATCTGCAATGACTTTTTAAAATAATACGTCTCATATACGGTTGAAAAAGTTGTTTCCAAAAGTTTTCTGTCTAAGGAATAATCTCACATATGTCTAAAGAAATAGTAGAAAATGTAATAATGTCGATATTTTGTCTACTCTTTAACGGTTATCTAAAGATTTCTATAGAATATTGTGGAAGTAAAATAACCGATATAAAGAATAAAACAGTTAGAATTAGTCTTAAAGGTTGTCAAGCATAACCGTGGTGGTGAGTATTTTGATAAGTATGGCAATGCTGAATAGCTTAAAAGGTCATTTGTCAAATATTTGGTAAATTCTTGGGTAGTAACTTAATTTGCTATGCCTGAAAATCCTAACAAAATGATTTGGCCAAGAGGTATAATTGCACCATAATCAACATGGTGATGAGTATGATGAGCAAGACTAATTTATCCGGTCTTCTGTGAGTTGATATTTTGAAAGCAATCTTTTCACTTACAAAAGCGTGTTTCTTACCAAAGTTGTTCCCTAAACTTCTTTTGAGTTATGGACTAAATGTAAATTTAACTTGAATCATATTAAAATTTAGAGGTGTCATACAGAAGTGAGGTTGTACAATCCAATATTAAGTGCGTTGTAATTCAGATCCACTCGGAATTATTTTGTATCTTACCTAGATTGTTCAAAGGGGTATCGATTTTCTAACCCTAATGAAGGTACAAGAATTATGGAATTGATGCCACGCTGCTGGCGTACGGGGCTTCCCTAGGTCATCAAAAAAAAAAGAATTATGGAATTGCAGACAGTAAAATTTCTAGAATTCGACGTAGTTGTAAAAGCTAGCTGCTCTCAGACTATTAAGGATAATAGTACGATAGAGATCATTGTGTCTTTATCTTTACTAATATAGATAATTGTGAAATCTCCTATATCATAAACTAAACTTGTTGAGGTTTAATGTACTATTCTTGATATAGTTCATGATGAAATTTCTCAAACATCTCAAGTGCAAAATGAAGTGATTGTAGTTTTATTTAGGAGATTTGTAAGGGAAAGACGATCAGTTATACCATCAAACTATATAGTCTATCTGTGAGAGCATGACTGCAATATCCACTACATGGTTGATTTAGTGACTTATAAAAATGTTATTTCTTATCATCAATCAAGTATGTGATTAGATACTATAAAAGGTGATATGCAATTTATGAAACATCATAGTGTTTGGAAACTTACTGACTTGCCTAAAGGTCACAAGTTTATTAGTTACAAATAGATGTACAAAACTAAAATGATTTCAAAGAAAGATTGTGGAGTTTAAAGCTAAACCGGTAGCTAAAGTTTTCACTCTGAAAGAGGGGTAAATAGTTAATAGTGAAGAAATAATTATTTCTTTTTATTTTTTTTAAATATTCTTTCAGAGTGAATGTCACATTAATAGTTTATTTTTTTATATGGAGTTATGCCAAATAGATACAAAATCTATATAGTGCAGCTAGAGGATTTTGCAACAGATAATTTAAGTAAATTTGTGTATAGACTGAAAAGTCTTATTCATGATCTTAAGCAAGTTTCCAGATAATATTATTAAAGTTTCATAGTATTGTCATTTTGTTCAGTTGGGAACAAAGTAATTCTATATATATATACTATAAGGTCAGTAGGAGGAAATTTATTTTTCTCATACTCTATGTACATGATATTTTGCTTACAAGTAGTGACCTTGAGGTATCTTTTGTCCTTTGTACTGAGCTTCGTAAGGATTGTTCTCACCATATATATTGGATTTTATTAGATTTATCTCAAAGGACATTTGCTTATCGTATTTTGGAAATATTCAATATACATCATTGCAAGTCGGGAATTGCTCCTGTCATTAAGGGTGATGGACCGAATCTATTACATTATTCTTATTTAGATATTGAGAAAATCATAGTGTGCCTTGTGTCAGTGCATTTAAAAGTATAATGTGACATCCCAGTAGCGTCACGTACTAAGCACAAGCGGAAATTTCATAAATTATTATCTTATATGACTTATAAGAATATGATCTTTAGACTATGGCGTTCACGTTTGAAGGTTAGCATGTATAACATGAATAATTTAAAATTTAAACTTTATATTACAAAGTTAACCTGTAATGGTACTATCAATTCATAATAGACAATCCTATTAAGATCATATATAAAGATCACAAGAAGCTTCGTTACTTTCCTGTTAACATCATTCGAGCTTACAAAAATCAACTCGGATCACTTCTAGTTTTTCGCCTTTTTACATCATACTTACAAGATCAAAAGTAAAGGCGTAAGTAAAAGCCAGGGAAAATGGGTGGGGGTTTCTAACTCCACTATCCCACACAAGCCCACATCCATCAAAAAACAAAAGATGCTCCTCCAGCTTCTACATGATCATGGGCATCTAGGCGCCGTCCGTCCCAGCTCCAAGTCCTCCAACACCAAAAGGAAGAGGGCCAAACATCTCTCCTTCGCGATTTATGAACCACGCAACAAACCTCATCGGAATCATCTCAGCTCTACCACCGTCCATCCATAGCGTAGCCTCATACTTCGAGAAGGTCATCTCAACATCAGGATCAAACACATCATGAAAAGAAACCTCGAGGTGTGCTACCACCCCGTAACGAGCTATCGGCGGCATGTCCATACTATTGATCTGAAAAATATAAGGGATGAGCAAAAACTATGCCCAATAAAGAAATGATAAGACACTAACCTAGACAATCCATAGCTATCAAGAATACAAGAGAATCATAACTAAATAGCTTAAGATACTAAGACAGGATTGTCACAAGTAAAACTAAATGAATATTGATGCATCACATGTATGATCACTCTATACCAGACATACTAAACACATCTAATATATTTATCATAATCCCAATCTACATCAAGATGAAATGCAATAGTAGTATGCACAACTCACATGCCAAGTAGATATTATGATTTAGTATGAATATCAAATCCACCCTCGATCAGTTTACCCACGGAACACAGCCGGCCCGATCGAGTCACTTCCGGAATCCCACATCCAGACTTCCACAATATTTCTATCATGGGCATCTCACTCCGAGGCCTCCCAGTATCACACAACCAGGGCATCCCAAGATCACTCAGCATGGGGCATCTCACTCCAAGGCATCTTAGTATCCCACAACCGAGGCATCCTTGATCACACACAAGGGCATCTCACTCCGAGGTATCCCGGCGTCATGTTCAACCGAGGCATCCAAGATCACATAGCATGAGCATCCCACTTCCAAGGGGCATCACCGGCATCTCAGTACCGATGGAAATCTCTTACTCATTTAAGCACACATTTCACACATCACATCTTCAATTAATGTAATCACCGTATGCACAAAAACCTCAAAAGTGCACAACTACCTCAAGTATAATCTATACACTTCACTCTCATGCACGAAACATACGTGCATGTCCAAATTATAAGATAAAACCCATTTCAGCACGTCCCATACCATGCCTAACAGATTTTTACTCCATAATCAAGCACTATGCATCACACTCACTGCACACACATGCCACCTTTGGTATCTATACCATAACCATACTTCAAATGATGGATGAGGCATACTCATGCACAAAATAACCACTATTATAAGATCACTAGACTCCATATGTGTCATGAAAGTCAAGTACAAGAGACACAACAACTAATGCACATTCTTGGATCAAGGCAGTTTATAAGCTAATATGAGCAGTTTCGAATACAGACAGAGAAAGTATGTCTAATCTTATCAGAATGTTACGAAATTTTAGTATATTATAGAAGAGACATAGATTAACATTTTCCATGAGAAACCTAAGCCTATATCTTAATGTATAAAGAGCAGTAATTGCTGTCTTCTTTCCAAAATTCTGTAGTAACTTTCAGATTTAGTACTTACAAAAGAAATATCGTTTCACTACCCGAACCTTGTCCGTTTGTTCTCAAATTTTAATATGTTATTCCTAAGGAAGTTTCCTACAACTTTCATAAAGGGTTTGAGGTCCAATTATTTCTAGAAAATTACAGAAAATTCGTAGAATCATCAAAGGTCTTACTGTCTCCTACAATACAGCCTACTGTTTCAAAGAGTAGTACTCTCGCCTATACATTTTTGCATCCATTTTGCTATAACTAGAAGTCGAACTTAATCTAATGGATGTTCTCTTAAATAAACTTGTTCTTTTCCTTATCTTCATCATTAGAAATCAATGCGGCACAAAACAAAAGGCTTTCCATCTATATTTCTCTAGAACAAGAATGTTTTGCACCGTTTTCTTCATTTCTAGCTCAACCAAACCGTTAGTTTCTCTACCAATCTCTTTAGTAGTATTCTCGACACTCTTTCATAGTACCTAAGGGTAATTACAGTATGTTTTCACTCACCTAGAATCCTTTCACAGCTCGGTACAAAACAAATTCTCACACCTCGACTCACCTACTGCAACATACACCACTCTTCTTTACTTGGCAACCATCACTACACCTTGCTCGACAATGACAGCTCACTCACTCTTGAGTTCTGAACATGCAAGGCTCTAGTGCAACATGCAATGACTCGTAGCCTCAATCTAGAACTCTTCTAGCTCAATCCAACACAAAACAGCAACATCACATCTAATCCTCCACCATTCAGCTAGATCCGTAAGTTTCTTGACAAAATCAGTGGATAACTTCTAGTTTAGAGACTCATCTTTCCTTACCTTAGTTAAGCTACTAGATGACTCAAAGATTCTTCGAAAATCAGCACCTATTCTCGCACGCAAGAAGAAGAAAAATCGCTGAAGTGTTGCTGGTTTCTCCTGCTGCTCGACCGAGAGAAATAGAGAGGAAGAAGAAGAAAAATGTTTCGGTTTTGCTTTGGAGAGAGAGAGAGATGACGAGAGTTATGAGGGGAAATGAAATAGAGTTAGTAGAGCTAGTCTCTAGGATAGGTTAATCATTAGATTTGCTAATGATGGTGTCTCCCTTGGTTGTTTTGGCTTTTGAAAAGAAAACCGTGGGAGAAGAGAAGATTCGTGGCTTCCATGCATGACTTCCTTTCAACACCTGTCAATTGATATCAATTAACCTTTAAGCCGTGTCGTTAGTCAATTTATTAGTTTCTAATGTTTTTCACTTAATTCCATTTCGAATCCACTAAATTCCAATCCTCTTGTAATTATACAAATTTATGAAATCATATGACATATTAGCAATTTAGTGTTAATCTATGAAGAATTTATCACAAGAAATGCTAAAGTTAGAAATCAACGTTAGCATTACAATCACTAATCAAATCATCATAACTATAATCTATGGCCCAACAGGCTCATTCTATGACAATTCGGCCCACTAAACTTAATTCACCATTCTAGCAGATCCGAGTTTTGGCCCGCTCTAGGCCAAGTCCAAGCCCATAATCTCTCATTCGGCTTATCAAGCTCAATTTGTGTGGCCCGCCACTTCTTAAGCCCACACATTACTCATGGTCCATCGGGTTCACTTTCTGGCCCGATTTAAAATAATCCGAGCTCTTAATAATCTGATTACACTAATAGGGTCAATGAAATTCGAGATGTCACATATAATGTATGCTCAAATTTGCACTAGACTAAATATCGTCTTTGCAACGGAACTTCTAAGCAGAAATAAGTCAAATCCAGGACACAATCACTAGGTTGCTGCCAAAAAAGTTTTAAGGTACTTAAAGAGGATAAAAGATTAGATGCTAATTTATAGACATATTCAATTCTTGTAGCTAGTAGGATATTTAGATATAAACTTTGCTGGCTGTTATAATGACATGAGATCAATAACGGAATACATATTTATGTTAGCAGGAAGTGCAATAAATAAAACTCTATGTCATCTTCTACTATGTAAGTAGAGTTTATAACATTCTTTTAGACTGTTACTAGAGCTATTAGGCTTCGGAACCTCATTAAGGAGTTGACCGTTTTTAACTTTATAGATAGACCCATGCAGTTGTATTGAGACAATAGATTTGTAGTAGTATTTATTAATAACATATGTCTCAATGGGTCTAAATATATGGTAGTCAAATTTTTTGACTAAAAAGAAATGGTATAGAAATGTGACGTTATAATATAGCATATTTCCACAAATGATGTGGTTGCAGATCCACTAACTAAAGGACTTTATTCTTCTGTTCTTGAATGACATGTCATTAATATGTGCTTAGGAGCATCATAATATGTTGTTTAGTGGGAATTATTTTGGCTTTACTCTAATAAAGTTTACTTCAGTATTCGTTACACTTAGTAACGATTTGATATGTATCAACTTTTGCATTTAAAAATATTTTTGAATGTGTTGTCATTATGTTGAATACATATTGATAAAAGTCTCAAAGTATTGTGTAAACCTTTAGTGAAAGCTAAGAGCATCCGATTATTAGCCTTGTGCATATGTCTTGTTATACATAAAAAAATGTTAACCATAAAGACAAGGCATATGTGGATTCATTGAAACCATAAAGACATTCTCTAGTGGCACAAGTTTTTTTGTGACGCTTAAGGTAAGAGAATGGTGACTGACAAATGAGATCTCTCTATAAGAGACGTTATCCATTTGCCACACTACCATATTGAATCCATATCAATAAAGTTGAAAGCACTTGTGACCATGGAAGGCTCTGTGTGTATACATGTAGTTATCGCCATGATTTGGTGTTTAATATTTTATGGGATGAGATTGACTATTAAGAATTATCTCTAGACCAAGGTGCGCACATATAGTACAATTTCAATTAATATAGTCCAAGTGGAAGAATGTAAGATTTTTCCTAATGTGGACTATATTAATTGATATTATAATTTACTGTTTTATGGGATTGGTCTAAGATGAGATAGAATGTTTCTTAAGTGGACTATATGGGGCTGGCTAGTGTGGGCCGAATTAAGCCTGGCCTGTAATGAGAGGGCCTGGTTGGAAACTCTATAAATAGTGCTCAAGTCTCTCCTCTAACCCTAATTCTCACATGTATCCTCACATAAGAAGCGTTTACCTAGCACTAAAAGGTGAGGGGCCGTCTCATTGAGCTAGTGATATAGAGGGTAATAGAGGAGAAGGACTCGTGCATAGATCATCGCTTTTCCGTTTCCGCATCAAGAACGATGGATCTCAAAATAGGTGCGGCAATCTTTCTATCTGATCATCTATGCTCTTGTTCTAGTTATTGAGATCTTGGGGTTGCACGTTTTACATCCAACAAAAGCCTATCTTCACTGCTGTCGATAAGAGGTATTTTTGAAGGATCTGTCTCTAGCCCAAGCTTCATCACCATATCAATGTCCTCTTGCCTCTTTTTAGCAGCTTCAGACTCCTCAACTTTTGCAATTCCTTTACCCTTATCCTACACAACTGAGTCAGGAGATAAAGTAGGAGCAATAAGCAACCCACCAAGTGTGCTTTCAATTGTAGTAGGGATCGAATGAGTTGTAGCAGCAATATGATCTTTTGAGATCAGAAGATTGTCTTGGACTTTTTGAGGATCTGGTAGATCAGAAATAGTCTCTTTAGTTACCACATCAAGAACTTCTTGACTTTGTTGGACCTTTTCAGCACCACCAGTGGCTTCTGGATCAACAGAAATTCCTTTGTCAGGATTAGCAGGGATCTCCAAGGGAATGTTTTTAGAAAAAGTTTCCTTAGGGGCTGTTTGGTAACCATCCAAACAGTACCCAATTCTGATTTTTTGTTCTCGGAAGTAGTTTTGGAATAAAATCGCGTTTGGTAAAATTTTTGTTCCTGGAAACATATTTCTATTTTTTTTGTTCCCGGAAGTAGATTTGAAACAGAATAAAAAATAAATAAATAAATAATTGATTCTTGTTCCGGAAACAAATCTAAGAATCAAAACCAACCCTTCTTCTTCCCTTTTCTCTTCTTCTTCTTCATCAACCGCCATCCCATGATTGCCATCCGCCACCGTCCGCCACCATCCATCGCCGTCCGCTGCCGCTGCCGCCGATCGTTGGCAACCAGTTCGGTGAGCTTGCCAGAGGCTCACCAGGCCAAGGCGAGGCTGGGCGAGCTCGTAGGAGGCAAGCCCAACCACCGGCGAGGCCAAGCCCCGCCAGTGGCCAGGCGACTGGCGAGGCTCAGTTGATGAGGAAGATGAAGAAGAATAGGAGAGAAAGGAAAAAAAAAAAAAAAAAGGAAAAAAGTAAAAAAAAAATATTTAAAATTAAAACAAATTGATTTGGAACGGAATCAATGAGCACGGTACCAAACGCAATTCTATTCCAGAATCAGAAATTTTGGACAGTTACCAAACAGCTTAAAATGCTTAGAAATTGTTCTCGGGAACAGAATAAAAAAGAATCATGTCTGATCAGAATCTGTTCCCGGGAATAGAATCGTTACCAAACACGCCCTTAGCATCTTCAACACGAGAGAGCTCTCCCTATTTCTCATGAGTGTATGTTGCAACTCTCGAAGGATCATCATCACCAGTGTGTAAGGCAAACTCCTATTCTCCAGTAATGACTTGCTATGGGGTTGGTTCCTTAAGCTCAGGAAAAGTTTGCTCCATTTCATGTTTTTGATGTTTAACATCATCATTAGCTGTCTCTGGATCAGTGATGAGATCAACATCCACCATGCTAGTTTGAACAGAGGTTGGTATAGGTTGATCTTCAGAATCTTTCTGCTTATATTCTTTAGCAATTATATTCGTTGTCTGATCTATAGCCACTTCTATTCCTGTCTTTCCTTTCAGCTTCAATCTCTTCCTCATCATCATCAGTGTTAGATTGATATGCATCAATAATGTCATCCAAATCAACTATCCCTTCATCAGATTCAATCTGCATCTCCTCAGTAAGCCTTTGCAGAAAGGCTCGAGTTTTATAGAAGAAAGCAAATTTTCATATAGTCTCCACACCGTAATTAGTCACATAGCCTTTTTAAAACAGTTTGCATTTACACTTTTTCCTGTCACTATCACAATTCCAAATCATGTGGGCGACATCATTTGATCTTTGTATAACCTAATGTTGAATCCAAAAGCAACCACTAGAACCAACCTTACTACTCGTAACCAATGCATGTCTAGTGAGCCTTTCACATAGCTTACATACAAATCGCTGAGGTATATGTTACGGCCAAGAGGTTCCGGTAACTAAAGAGGCGTGCCTTCTCGAGGAGGACCTCCTGTGCTCACTTTGCTTCCCAACGAGACTTCTTCCGGAACTTTCCAAGGGCGGGCGATACTGTCGTTATGCCAAGTTCTAGAAGTTTCTAGCTATTTATGTCGATAGTTGGTAGTTGTCATTAGTGTTGGTAGATAAGGCGGTGCGATCTCGTCCGCCGGATAAAAAGTTAATCAACGGATGTAATCTAAGGGCCTCTAGTATAAGAAGGGGTGCCATCCCTCTCATTTGTAATCATCCAACTATTTCAGTTTATCAAAACTCCTTTCTTTCCAGAGCTCCTCTCTCTAGAAGCTTTCTCTTTCTACGATCCGGGTGAGCGAGTGAGTGTGTGATCGTCGAGTAAGGCTTGGCTTAGGCGATCCAAAAGTGCCCGAGTCGCCGCACGGTCCCAATCCCAATCGATTGGCCCGTGTCAAGTGGTATCAGAGCAAAGGAGAGATCCGTTTCCAGAGATTGAGGAGCGCCAACTGTTCGAGAGAATGTTGAGCCAAGATGCTATTATGGATGGAGAGGCCGTGCAATTCAGGGAGACCCACGGCCGAACGAAGAAAAGAGAAGCCTCGATGGACACCATAGTGGCGTTGGATGAGAAGCTCGCAAAGGTCCAGAGTGCTATGGTCGAATTTATGGAAGGTCTTGATGATGTGAGAGACAGATCATGGAGGTCAAGACCTCGCTTCGTGAAGACTTCACAATCAGCATCAACCAAGCGACAGCCTCATTGCACGACAAGGACGAAGCCCTTGAAGCGTCGATCGATGTGTTGAAGGAGCACGTCCAAGTGATCGAAGAAGAAAGCCCTTGTAGGGATGAGGTCGAAGCCATGAAGGCGGAGATCCAAGAGCTCAAGACCGAGCTCACCCTATGCAAATTGAGCATCACCAATGGGTCGATGACTACACAAGCGGTGCCCAAACTTGAGGTGCCAAAGCCTAAAGAATGCAAAGGCGACCGATCCGCCAAGGAGGTGGACAACTTCGTGTGGAGCATGGAGCAATACTTTGGCACCGTCAACATCCAAGACAAGTGGATCAAGGTAAGAACCGCTTCGATGCTCCTTTCCGATACCACAATGCTTTGGTGGCACAATAGGTACGACGAAATGAAGCGTGGCGCCGATCCCGTGGATACATGGGATGACTTCATGAGGGAATTCTGAGACTACTTCTTCCTCGAGTTTGCTCAACAAGAAACCCGTAGCAAGCTCCATCGTCTCGAACAAAGAGGCACGATCCGAGAGTACGTAAGGAGTTCACGGAGCTCAAACTCCAAATCCGCAACCTAAGAGAGGAGGAGGCTCTCGGAGCGTTCATGGATGGACTAAAGCCGTGGGCACAACTCGAGCTCAAGCGACGGGATGTGAGTACTCTTGCGAGAGCGCTAAGCATGGCCGAGTCCCTCGTCGACCTCACCAAAGCCAAACCAAAGAATCGAGCAAGAGATTGGAGGTCAGATCGATCCTCCGAGGAGAAAGGAAGAAGAACTCCTCGAGGCGCGCATGATCAAAGCGGCCGAGTCAAGACATGGGGAGAGGGAACTTCCACACCGTCCTTCCAAAGGGGTCGACCACAAATGACATGCACAACGAGTAAGTTTGATCAACCCCCGCCTTCTCCTTGCTTCATTTGCAAAGGTCCGCACTGGACCCAAAAGTGCCTGAAGAAGGGTAAAATCAACGCCCTCCTTGCCATCGAAGAAGAAGAGGAGGAGGAGCCCAAAGAAGGGAAGCGGCAAATTTGACTTGGAGCTGTGAAGGTTGTCAACACCGTCCAAGCTTGATCGCAGTCCAAAGAAGAAGAAGAAGCTACACCAAACACGGACATGTTCTTCGTAGAGGTCGAAGTGTGTGGCCGAGTGCTTTACGCCTTGGTCGACACTGGAGCCTCAAACATGTTCATGTCGATCGAGGTGGCGGAAGCCTTGGGACTTCGAGTGGAGCCAACTGGGAAGTCATACAAGCCCATCAACTCGGGTGACTTCCATGGCGTAGGATTGACTCCCAATGTGGACTTCCGAATCGGCGGATGGAATGGCAAGCTGTTGTTCAAGGTAATTCCTCTCGATGATTATGATCTCATTCTGGGAATGCAGTTCTTCCATAGTGTGAGGTCGATGATCGACATGAGGACCAAGTGCATTATGATCCTCGATTCGAAGTGCCCAATGATGATCCCCATGATGAAAGGGGTGGTCGATACCAAGACCATCGCCACGATCCGACGCCTCGACAAGAGCTTGAAGGTCGAGAAGTGCATGCACAAGCTGCCATCCATGGAGAAGCCGAAGGTAGAGTTAGATCCTCCTACTCCAACTCGCGACATGCCGATCCAAGTGCCTTTTCCCGAAGTTGAGTGCTCATCGCGCACCATACCCAAGCCGAAGTTGGAGCCGAAGATAGAAGGGTGTGGTCCGTCATTCATGAGCGTCCAAGCCAAGCAAAATCAAAAGAGGAAAGCCCATGCTCGTGCCAAGAAGGCCGCCCGTCGAGCTGTGAGCGACGAGGGCATCACTCGATTGAGTGGGGGAGAATGTCACGGCCAAGAGATTCCAGTAACTAAAGAGGTGTGCCTTCTCGAGGAGGACCTCCTATGCTCGCTTGGCTTCCCGATGAGACTTCTTCCGGAACTTTCCAAGGGTGGGCGATACTATCATTACGTCAAGTTCTAAAAGTCTCTAGCTATTTATGTCGGTAGTTGGTAGTTGTCATTAGTGTCGATAGATAAAGCGGTACGATCTCGTCCGCCGGATAAAAAGTCAATTAACAGATGTAATCTGAGGGCCTCTAGTATAAGAAGGGGTGCCCTTCCCCTCATTTGTAATCATCCAACTATTTCAGTTTATCAAAACTCCTTTCTTTCCAGAGCTCCTCTCTCTAAAAGCTTTCTCTCTCTACGATCGGGTGAGCAAGTGAGTGTGCAATCGATCAAGCAAGACTTGACTTAGGTGATCCAAAAGTGCCTGAGTCGCCGCGCAGTCCCGATCCCAATCGATCGGCCCGTGTCATATAGGTACCAGTTAAGGCCTATCATTTACATACTATATCATATTTTAGGAAAAGAAGCATATATGAACAAATCTACGTAGTTGCTTTCCTTTTCATTGGGAGAAGTACTATTAGGAAAGGTTTGTGTGTGTGAAGCTTACTTAAGTGGTTTCTTGTTTCCTACAGTCCTTGACGCTGACGAGGAGGCTCTTCCTTCGATATAAGCCACTACAATAATATTTCGAGTTGAACATATGCATATGTCCCATCCTCCCACCTCGTCAACCCCTCTCTCTCTCTCTCTCTCTCTCTCTCTCTCTCTCTCTCTCTAAGTGTGCAAACAAATAATTTCATGTAACTAGTATTTTATGTGATTACTGAGATGATGCCATTCAACCATTACAAGATACTTTCTGCACATACTAAATCCAATGAGGTCAGGAAAACCACGAGAGCAAAAAATGGCTTAATAAAATTGAGGAGTCACAATCAACGAGGGCATGCCACGAGTCATTAGTGAAATTACTAATTTAATCAGCTACAAGCTTTTAAATAAAAAACATGTAAGAGGATGGAAGAAATAGAAACAGTATTATATTAGTCCAATTAACATCATTCATGCGCCCATACATACGTTAGAGAGCCAGGACCGGTGAGAGGACCTGCAAGCCCTCATTTGTTCATGAGAATATTACAAAGTTTGTGTAAAATGACCCGCATCTCAATTACATACATATTACCAGTTAAAAGGAATTCATACCACCTCAGATAGTTGGAGAAACAATTTCGTCACCATTCCGCAAAAGTAATAGCATCCAAAACAAAGCTTCACAAGAAAGACATCATAGTGCTTTTCCACTTACTAAGTTTTGTTTTTCATCGCCAAGGTGTAAAGTTGAGGCCAAACATCTCCTTGGAAGCTTCCTCTGGCTGAACAAAACCAACAAGCTTTGCAACAATTTTGGCACTCTCGGCCACATGGTCCATGTCTTCTGTGTCGGACCACAACCGGTGGGCTAAATGCAAACTTCTATGCTTGGTATTCAAACCGATCCCCCAAGTTTGGAAGAGCATCTCTCTATCTTTCCTGGTGAGCTTCTTTTGCAACTGCTTGGTGAGCATCTGCCTCTCACGACGAAGATCTTGTATGCTGTTTAGCATGATAAAATCCCAGACTGAATGTCCCTACTGAGAATTTAACAAAAGCAGCGAGTGTTTCTTATAATTTAAATTCAGTACCTTGAAACAGCAGTCAAGGCCTAACTATCTTCCAGAGCTTGATTACAACGAGCAGATTTATCCCTAAGAAATGACAACCTCCTGAGCTCTACCTCCAAGTAGATGGAATCCGTCGGATCACCTTTAAACAGAAGGAAAAAGTAGCTCTGTGAACTAATGAGACATTGCATTCCTTCCATAGTTTGACAATCTCCTTCCGCAAGTTTTTGAAGTGTGAAAGCCATTCCAAAGAACCTTCTGTATCATCTTCAATTGGATCCAAGCCAACATCCTTAACGGGTTTAGTAGATGCAATCACATCTGGTTTTATATCATGTACCTGTCAATCAAAAGAGTCCCCACTGAGCAAAATGGGCGTATGTTGACAGAACATCCATATCTAATGGTAGTAACCAAACACTCAGTTCGTTCTCCAAATTTCAAAGCACTTCATATTCAAGTGAGTGGTAATCCATACTTGCATGTCCACATTTACATATGGCAAGACTCTTATAGCTGAAACTATTGTTACTGATCAAAAACAGTAAACAAGAAACAGAAAACCAGAAGCTATATTTTTCAGATGAGGAAGAGAAGTATAGAGAAACAGAACACAAACTTGCATACGTCTATTCTAAAAAAAAAAAAACTGTCGAGTACCACAACTAAATACAAAACAAAAACTGCTCATGTACGTGCAACACATAACTGCACACAAACGTGCTATTAACTTCCTAGAAAATAGCAAAAACACTAAATACATAACTAAATGAACTTGGCTGTTTTTTAATAAAAAAAACAGAGGAAAACAGAGGAAAAAACAAGACAGAAAACAGCAGCATTGAGACATTATAATCCAACAAACTCCTCCTTGAATCAGTTGATGCTGCATACTCCAATTTTCTTTCTTAATACTTCAAATCTTCCAGCTTAAAGTGGTTTTGTGAACATGTCTGCAAGTTGATCTTCAGATCTGCAATAAACCAGCTTAACTTCACCATTTTGTTGCACCTCACGTAGAAAGAAGAACTTAACCTTGAAATGCTTAGTTTTACCATGAAAAACTGGATTCTGAGATATTGCTAGAGCAGCTTGATTATCCACATTGATTTCGATACAGCCACTGGAATTCAGACATAAATCTTTCATTATCTTCTTCAGCCACAAAGCTTGATTTACAGTTGCAGTAGCTGCTATAAACTCAACCTCTGCAGTAGACTGAGCTACAATCTCTTGCTTTTTAGAACACCAAGAGAAACAAGCATAACCAAAACTGAAACAATATCTAGACGTACTCTTCATGTCATCTACTGAACCAGCCTAGTCACTATCAGAAAATTCTTGCAAATTAAACTTCTGACCTTTCTTAAACTTCACACCAAAGAACAATGTTCCTTTGAGATATATCAAGACCCTTTTTGCTGCAATCAAATGTAACTAACTAGGACTACTCATAAACCTGAATAAAACACTCACAGCAAATAGAATATCTGGTCCGGTTGCTGTAAGATACATGAGACACCCAATCAAACTTCTATACATAGAAGCATCTACTGCATCTATTCCATCATTCTTCTGCAGCTTCTCTTTAGCAGCCATAGGAGTGCTTACACTTCGACAATCTTCCATCTGAAACTTCTTTAGAATTTTCTTTATGTATTTTTTCTGACAAATGAAGATCTCATATGAAACCTGTTTGACTTTCAAACCCAAAAAATAAGCCATCTTTCCCAAGTCTGACATCTCAAAAACTGCAAATAGATCTTGCTTCACCTTCTCTATCAATTCCATATCATTCCCCGTCACTAATAGATCATCTACATAAAGTGACAGAATTACAACACTGTGATTCACCTTCTTGACATAAAGAGTGAACTCACTTAAGCTTTTTACAAAGCCAAAATCTTGCAAATATCGATCTATCTTCCCATACCAAGCTCTTGGAGCCTGCTTCAGTCCATATAGAGCTTTCCTCAACCTGTATACACTCTCTTCTTGGACCTTGATACTGAAGCCTTCAGGTTGTTCAACAAAAATCTCCTCCTCAAGCTCTCCATTCAGGAATGCAGACTTAACATCTAACTGAAATATAAGCCACCCCTTCTCTGCTGCAATAGCTAACAGTAACCTTATTGTATCAAGTCGTGCAACAGGAGCAAATGTTTCAGAATAGTCTACTCCCCATATTTGTGCATAGCTTTTCACCACCAGTCTAGCTTTGTGTTTATTGACAGAACCATCAGGATTAAGTTTTGTTCTAAACACCCACTTAACCCCAATCACATTCTTATCAGATGGTCTGTCAACAAGCTCCCATGTGTAGTTTTTCTGGATCATTGCAATCTCCTCCTGCATTGCTGCAATCCACCTCTGATCCTCCTTAGCTTCCACAAAGTTAGATGGTTCAAGCATTGCCATATTGCTTCTTTCATAGATTTCAGCAAGTGACCTTGTGCCTCTCACTGGTAAATCATCCATACTGTCTTCCAATCCATCCATAACTTCATCAACCTCCACATCTGTTGCAGGTTATTTTTCGAAATGCTGCTGTTCTGCACTCTTTCCTTCCATCCAATTCCACTCATCTTCCTCTAGAAAAACAACATCTCTGCTTACAATCACCTTCCCTCTCATAGGGTGAAAAATTCTGTAAGCTTTTGATTGGAGACTGTACCCAATGAAGATTCCAAGCTCTGCTTTCTTATTCAGCTTGTCCCTCTTAACCTCAGGAACATGAGTATAACACAAGCACCCAAAAACCTTCAAATTTTTCACAGAAGGTTTAACACCATACCAGACTTCAAAAGGTGTTGACCTCTCTAAGGCCTTTGTGGGCAATCTGTTCAACAAGAACACTGTAGTATTAGCTACTTCAGCCCAGAACTTCTTAGGTAACTTCTTCTCCTGCATCATACATCTAGCCATCTCCATAATGCTTCTGTTTTTCCTCTCACTGGCCCCATTCTATTGAGGTGAATAGGGAGCAGTGAACTGTTGCACAATTCCTGCTTGCTCACAATTCAACTTAAACTTGTGAGCAGTATATTCAGAACCATTATCAGACCTGAGCATTTTAATTTTCTTCCCACTCTGATTCTCAACTAAGGCTTTAAACTTCACAAACACATCAGCAACTTCAGACTTGGTTCGTAGAAAATAAATCCAACTCGTTCTAGTCATATCATCAATGAAGGTAATGAAATACCTGCTACCATTGAGAGAAGACTCAGACATAGGTCCACATAGATCTGTGTGGACTAATTGCAGCTTCTCACATGCTCTCCAGCCTCATCATTTGAAAGGAAATCTGGCTTGCTTGCCAAGAAGACAAGTTTTGCACTGTGGAAATTCCTCCTCCAAACTTAGCAAGTCATCTGCCAAGCTATTTCTCTACATAAACGACATGCTCTTCCTGTGAACATGCCCAAGTCTTTTATGCCATAGCTCTGCATTTTCTTCTTTGCACTTTAAAGCCATTTGTTACATCTCTTGTGGCTTGAACATGAAAATCTTGTCCCTCATTGGGATTCTTAGCACTTCTTTGCTATCTGCACTATTAATAAGACATTCCTTCCCTTCGAACTTCACTTTATGGCCCTTCTCAACTAATTGACCAACACTTAACAGATTTTGGTCAATGTTTGGCACAAAAAGAACATCACTGATCAGCTTCACCTCCTGATTTCCTTCAATAGCCATTGTACCCTTCCCTTGCACTTCGATATAATGTCCGTTGCTAATTCTGACTCTGGACCTGACTGACCTGTCTAGACTCCTAAACAGCTTTGAATTGCCAGTCATATGATTGGTACAACCACTATCCACCAGCCATGCATCATTCCCAACAAAAGATTCAGAAAAAGAAGCTACAAACAAGTGCTCTTCCTCAGTTTCATTCACTACTACCTGTGCTTTTCCTGCTTGCTGGTAATTTTTTTCTTTGCAGATGGCTTCCATGTGACCTAACTTGTGACATCTTCTGCATCTAGCATCAGGCTTTCTCCGACATCTAAAAAACTAATGATTAGTTCCACCACAGTATTGACAAGGCTTTTTGTTCATCTTCCATTTGCTAGACCCACCAGAATTTCCTTCTTTTGCTACAAACTTGGAGTCACCGGCATTTTCTCTGGACTGAATCCATTTCTTCCCTTTGCCTCCATCATTTGACTTCACTTTAGCTTGCAACGCACCCTCTACAAACTCTTCTCTTCTCATCAATCTTCTGTGCTCCTGTGCCTGCAGAGCATTTAACAATTCTGCAAGCTTTATATCAGCTAAGTCTCTTGTATTTTCCAGAGAAGCTATGGATCTTCTGAACAAGCCTTTCATCCTTCAATTCAGTCCCTAAAACTCTGATTTTTTCGGCTATCCCAACCAGCCTATTAGAGTACTCCTTCACTGACTCTGAATCCTTCATCTGCTGTCTCTCAAACTCCCTCAAGAGATTCAGCACCTTCATGCCTCTTATCTTCTCATCTCCCTCATATTCATCCTTCAAGAAATCCCATATTGCCTTTGCAGAATCACATCTCATGATCCTTGTGAAGATAGTGGGTGAAACAGCAGCGTACAGGCATGACTTTGCCTTGGCCTTCCTTGTGATTCTCTCTTTATGGTACTTTATCTGATTCAAAGTCGGATTGTCTGGAAGTGGAGCAACCTCATAATCATCCTCCACAGCTTCCCACAGATCATGACCCTCCAAAAATGCTATCATCTTAACAGTCCATGCTTGATAATTCTCTCCAGTAAATACTGGAGAAGCCATCGCAGAGAAACCACTTGACCCTGTCTCCATCACCCTTTAACTTCTTTACACTTCGATACTTGCTTCACTTCACAGTCCCTCAAGATCATTAATGCTCTAATACCACTGTTGTTACTGATCAAAAACAGTAAACAAGAAACAGAAAACCATAAGCTATATTTTTCAGATGAGGAAGAGAAGCACAGAGAAACATAACACAAACTTGCATACGTCTGTTCTAAAGAAAAAAAAAACTGTCGAGTACCACAACTAAATACAAAACAAAAACTGCTCACGTACGTGCAACACATAACTGCACACAAACGTGCTATTAACTTCCTAGAAAATAGCAAAAACACTAAATACATAACTAAATGAACTTGGCTGTTTTTTAATAAAAAAACAGAGGAAAACAGAGGAAAAAACAAGACAGAAAACAGCAGCATTGAGACATTATAATCCAACAGAAACCATAACTGGGCAATATCACTACATTGGTCATCATATATTTGTACACAGAAAAACAATCTTTAGATGAATCAAGATTTTCTAAATCATAATATTTCACAAACTTTAAACACCTGATAACCATGGTTTATGTACCCTGTCCGTAGTAAGTTTCCAAAACAATGTAAAAGAAGCCTAGTCTGACCCACGCGGGCCAACCCCTAATAACTCGCTTCCACTTGAGTCATGGGGTGTCACGCCCAAATATTTGAATCAGATAGCAGAGATATAACATTCTTTGATATGGAAAAAGCATACTAACTCCTGTGTTATATTTAAATTCCAATAAAGAAAATAAAAATTTGTAAGGTCCTCCAAAATAATTAATCCATCATTCATCATATAGCTCAATGTCTGTGATGAAAGGAACAAAGAAAAGGCAGGGAACAAAACTCACCCCATGCTGACTAGGTTGATCCTCCTGCTGAGCAATGGACTCCTCTAATTCAGAAGCGGAATCCATACTGCTGTCACATTTCTCAACTGCCCGACTTTTATCCGCTTGAAGCTCATAATCCAAAGAATCCTCCAGTGAACCATGAGAACCACTACCAGACAAATTTTCTTTGGACACACACTTCAGTGAAGGAAACTTTCTCTGACATCCCTCAGGTCTTCCAGGACATTCTTTTTCGTATCGAAGGGGAGGTGTGCTATGGTTTATCTCCATCTCCTCAATTGAAAATGAAATATTTGTAAGGCCTGACTCACAACTTCTACTCCTAACTAGCTTGAAACTTCTGGATGTAGGTAACTCTTTCTCCTGCATCATTGAATATGCTTTTTCACGCGAAGGTTCTACATATTCTTGATGGACGCTGTCTAACTGTCTAGCTTCCTCCAAAGTTGGTGATCCCAATTTCTCTTTTTCCTCATCACCTTCCTCAACCACAATATAGTCTGAGATGCCTTCCGTCTCCTCCACTGATGACATACCACCATTTCCATGGCAGTTCGAGTTCGGCTTTCCAATCTCAATGCAGCGTACTTCTCTGCGAAAGTCCTCAGAATTTTCATCAGTGTACTCTCCAATGTCCTATGGACATATGCTATTTCGCCTGGAGTGAGATATCCAAATTGAGAGCTGTGAAGAGGGGTCCGAGAGTAAAGAGTTCTCTTCGAAGTCGGGAATGTGGATCATATGCCCATCTAAATCACTCCTACTGTGTTGATCTGAATATTATCATGAATCAAATGTTAAGATACCAACATCCAAATACTCATTATCTGCTCGGTTTTGAGTATCTAAAATTGGGCTCTTGAGTTCCCATGAACCTCGCACGCGAAGTTTAGGGTAATCACTGCATGCATCCACCTGAAGTATTAAATCAACAGACGATTCATTGAGGAATAATTGGTGTTATAAGTTGAGGACAAGGAATCTAACAAAGTAGAATTACCTGTGCAGTTGAAGGTTTGTGATCCACAACCAATCGGTGCAAATCCTGAACCTCAGACTGAGCAAGGTCTCGCTGCAGAGACAATTCTGCAATCTCTTTCTTGAGCTGTGAGAGGATACAACCACATAAAATAAGGTTTTAAATAATTAAGTGGTTTCCTGATTTATAAATGGACAAAAAAATGATTCACTGTTCATCGAACTTTGAAGGGGGTGACAACATGGAAATTTTACAAACATAATCTTAAAAGTGCCACAACAAAAAATTATTAAGAAGGCCGGTAAATAAGCTGCATAGTTAGCTCTTCACAAATTAGAACTGATTTTGCTAACAGCTGATGTTATTACCCATCCCAGCAGAGGAAAATGCACATAAACCTACAGGCCATCCAATTTTCTATGCCAAATTACAACAAATAGTGAAGGTTTGTGTGCTTTTAGCTCTGAAGTAGATGCCTATTGACAGGATCATGGCAAAACTTAGAAAGTTCGCTGGACATCCAAGTAAATCAGAAGGTTCGCTCAAGTAACCTCTAGTTATCTTTTTCGTCAAAAAATAAATAAATACATAAAAGAAAAGCTGATGAGCTATAAATGCTAACAGCATAATGGTGAAGCTGTGAGTTATTGCTCAAAGGTGCAGAATGTTAGAAGTGGTCCAAAGGGACATGCTACGGTGAGAGAGAGGAAGAAAATTTGCAATTGTGGAAAATATGCATTCTGCAGGGGAAGGTCAAAAAGGCCAGGTGAAGATATTGCTCTTAAAATTCTCAGTTAAGTCTTAGGTTCCCAAGTTAAATTCCCAACTTTTACATGAACTTTCAAGTGGATGAGCTGGGTCAAGAGATGTCAATTGAGATGGAAATTGCATGTATTGTGCATTGAAGAATATTCAACCCAATGGAACTGGTGGAATTCACCATCGTTATAAAAGAAATAAAAGACTTTCTGACACAGCAGCATACTAAGGAAGAAGTTGGAAGATACACCTAGTTTATGTATGATAATTACACCCAAGTACCTCCCTTTACCATATATAGTGAGAAAAACATCAAAAAATATAGAAAACATCAAATTATAATACTAAAAGCCTTAATGCAGAATTATCACCTTCTCAATTTGGAGATCCTTTTCTTGAAGCAGCACAGCAGTATCAGATGAAACAGACGCTAGTCCTGGATTTCTCAGCTCACTCTCCAATCTAGCCAATTCTCCCTGTAAATGCTTTACCAAAGCTTTATCAGACATAACAACATTGACCCGTGCATTTGTGGCAACCTCTTTAGCACAACTTGCGAGCAATAGCATATTTCGTGACTGTTCAACATGACTTCAGGCTGGACTCATTGTACAGATGATGGAAGTTCTAGCATTTCCTCGCAGTGAGGATTGCAGAATACGAGTCAGTTTGGAATCTCGGAAAGGAATATGTCCATTTCTTCCCTTGCTGGAGCCATTCAAATAGTTCTTGATCAATAATCAAAAGTTTAAAAATAAATCAATGATAAATTGAAAGAAAAGAGGGCTTAAGACTGCAATACTTCCACCAACTCCTGATTTCTTATAGGATCTTAATATTAGTAACTGCTCCGTCCATACAATCAAAGATGAAAAATTGGTAAAACATCATCACGGATGGTTTGCTTTGAATTTCGAAAAGGCTTTTTTTTTTTTTTTTTTTTTTAAAAAATTTCCTCCAAAACATTGATAAAGAAAATAAAAGATACTTAGAAAAAAAATATTAAAAAGAGTATATAACCACACATGTCAATATTCGTATGTTTTAAAATTTTAAGATGTTCAATGTGCAATAAAAGTCAAATTTCAAACACTACAAGAAAAGCAAAATGTGAAAAGTCCAAACTTGCGCCAAACAAACCTAAACAACTACTCTTGAGTCTCTTGACTTCTTATGCTTTGAAACAGTCAATCTTCTTGATGCTAAAATCTGCATGGTAACCTATATGGAGCTGAAGGCTAAGAACCTAGTCAATAGCCTGGAAAACTAATCCCCTACTCTCAAAACAACAATTTTCAACTATGCAGTGGAATTTATGCCTGAGAAACCAAAACCACCCCCCCCAAAAAAAAAAAAAAAAAAGACCAGAGAAAAAAATTCTTTTGGCCGACATCATGTCTAATGAATTGACCCAAGCATTCGGTACAAGAGGTACTTGACATTACTAGAGAAGAGCAAAGATAAACCCATTGTCAGCTCTGAGTACTTGATAGTCACAACAGCTAGGCAGACAAGAATAAATGGAACTAAACATGTGGAAGCTCATGCACTAAACCTGCCACAGGCAGCAATGAGAAACCCTGATGGAGGATTGAAAGTGTGAACAGAGCTCGATATCAGGATTTTACTGAAAGCAGGATAGGAAATAGAGCACAATGGCATAACAGGATCCATATATCCTGTCCAATTTTGTGGGAGAAGGCTTGGTTGTTCATGATGTTGTTATTCACATAACATGTGTGTATGCAGGTAAATTAGTATTGTGTAAGAAATGGACCTTTGGCACAGAAAAGGCATTGCAGTGGTGCTCTATGTTCATGTCAATGCATGGTCCAACTAAATTATAAGATCTCTAAGATGAAGACAACGAAAAAACAAGCTGTAAGGCCAACCTCAGTTTTCGGATAACTGTTCCCAAAGTCAGCAAACTGCGATTTATGTGGCAGCCCTCTTTCAACCTCGCACCAGCTGATAATGACTGAGATGCACGCTCACTTCCTGCTAGATCCACGAAGTTCTGCAGCCAAAAGAAACTATCATATTCTCCCAGTAACAGTTTTTAGGTTGAAGTTAAGTACTAAATATTCATACCACAGTAGCAGAAAGAGTGCTTGAATTGTCATTCCCCAAGAACTCATGAGCCGAACTTTCAATTGTCTGGCAGCAGAATGAGCAATAAATCTTTGACGTTTTAATAGGAATTGACCACAAAACAGATAAAATTCACCATTACCAGTCTGAGGATCTGATGTGATCTTGAGCTAGCTTCGTTAAGGCATGTCTCTCCAACCTGTCTTTGAGCTGTGAAATCCAAATGATCAGTCAAAGCATTTCATCGTAATGCTAGATATAGTATGCAACCAAGAAATTCATCCAACACAAGACTGAATAGCCTTAGTCCTTACCTTCACACACAGAAAGAAGTTCTTGAAAGTGGCTCCAGTCCTTCAGTGTTTCCTCTGTAAGTTTTTCAACTATAGCCCCTCTCTGTCAAAAGAGCTAGCTCTCACAGTGATGTTGTGGATGAGCTCATAGTTCCTCGGCATAGTACAAAGAAATTTACCTCCGGATCATCTAGAAGTCTCAGAGGACTACTATCTGCACTGAGGAGGTCTCTCACAGACTCATTGTAGATCTCCATCGCAGAAAACTTCAACAGGAATTCTCTTTTCTTGTGCTATTGAGAAACAAGAGAATGTCTTTATTAATAAGCAAATGTTAGAGGACGAAGTTGCGATTGAAAATGGAGGAGATCTTTAGGTAGTATATGACTTGTTACCTTCTCTATGTAGCTGTATATATCTGCCATTGAATATTCAGTAATTCCACTCATAGTGTATGTTTTTCCACTACTTGTCTGTCCATATGCAAAAACACTTGCTGCAACATTGAGCATCAGATGGTTGCAATCTCAGGCAAATATCAACATAACAAAACATTGTCGAAAGGAAGGAGAAGAGGTTAAAGTTTACCATTTATCCCACTGACAACTGAAAAAGCAACTTTCTTGGCTTCTTCCTCGTACACTTGCCTTGTGGAGCAATCACACCGGAAAACTCTGTCTGCAGATCAGCCAACATGGAGGACACATAACACTAAGAGATATTGAACAGATTGCTTCCTTAAATGCAAGTCCTCCATTAGAAACATTTGTTGGAATTTGAAGACATGGGCTCAAGACCAAAAGGAAGCTAAATCCAACATAACATGAAAATGTGCTCAAGAAAGAAAGGAAAAAACTTCATGAATGGGATTCAATTACCAAATGTGTAGGCAGCTGGGTACATGGACCACTCTGAAACAGAGAGATTGTTTCTGTAGATAATGGTGTTGTCATGGATACATTCCCAATCTGATACATCATTCCTAGAAATTTCCTTCTGATTCAAGGCCTGAGACGAACTAATACAAAGATTTTCTCTTCACAGAGACTCGACCCCGGCATTATCTCCTGGTTGTCGACTGCCACCATTGCTTACCTTCTTACTATCCAAGTCTATGAACCATCCGAAATCAAGATTAGTCTTCACCGCAACCAAATACTCCGACAAAGCCTGTGACACAGCACGGAGTTCTACACCCCATCACAACTTCACTGTCCAACTATGCATTGTAGTTTTGGAGTCAACAAAGCGAGTGATGTTGGGATCTCATGAAATCTGAGGCCCATTCAACTCCTACACCTACCATCGTCACCTGTGATGAACAAGCTAAACATGGCTTAGAGCTAACTGCCCCACGCCGCATCAATTCGTCTTGAGCACAAAAAAACTCGGTTTCCTCCTACGTTGCTCCTTCCTTTTGTCATCTAATTCAGAAAAGTCAAACAAATGCACATCTGAGGTCACAAGTTCCCATTCTCCGAAAGAAATGGGCGGCCTTTCTTTTTTCTTTAAATTAGCAAATAATTTATTAAACGAACCCATTTTGGAGTTTTCGGGGATAGTCCCCATAACAGACTGTCAAAAAGACTCCTTTGCTCGTGCTGGCTTAGATTATAGAATGTCTTTAGAAAAACAAAGCAAGACGCATTTTCACCTTGGGAAGTGATGACTTCCCAAAGAATGTCTGAGATCTACGCAAAGATACATGGCACTCTGCATTTCACTGCAGTGGGCGCAGAGAGAGAGAGAGAGAGTTCTAAACTAGTCTTTGCATAATTCTCAGTTGCCTCATTTCCTTCCTAGTTGGACAGTAAACAGCAAAATCTCCACAGGGCAGAACATGAATTTCCGGAAAACTGTTGGCTCTCTCTCACTTTAATAAAACATAAAGCGAATGCGCTCCGAAGAAGCGACCAAATTTTCGTGACACGTCTCCAAGCTACATGCCAAGCCACCTAAATTCGACAAGAAAGATGGCATTGCCAATCCGCGACGGCAGAAGCTTCGCCAATCTGTCCTTGGCGGTTCCAAACGAGAAACGTATAAACGCATTCGGGTCGCTTTTTGCTAAAATTCCTAGGCGAATCACTGAATAAGCATGAAACGGAACTCCGGAATGGTTGACCAAACGAAAAAAGGGGGGAAATTTACAATTGTGACTCTCAGCCATGTCGAACTCCAATCCGTACGCCATCCCAATCGCGATCCGACCCGAAAGGCCATTCCGGATCCGAAATTGCAACCCCTCTCTCTCTCCAAGGAGGATGCCGATGATTTCCTGCGAATGTGGAGCGGGAGAGACGGTAGGTAGTCTGTTCCGTGTGCGGGTCGGGTTTAGCCCCGAGTTGAACTGAGCTACTGGGACGGAGAAGTCCTCTCTCTCTCTCTGATTCCTTCTAATAAAAATAAAGCGGAAAATAAAGTTGTGAAATTTATGTTTCTAAAAGGCCATTTATAGGTTTTACAGAGCGATTATATATAATATTATAATGTTATAACAGAAATAACAACCAATCAAGATTACGAGATTATAATATGAAACATACATAGAATTAGGTTTTATATTTTTTTAATATCCCCTCAAACTTAAAGTGATAGAGAAGAAGTCATTTGGATTTTGAAGAAAAAAATTTGAAAATGCCTTCATGGATGTGCCTTCGTGAATGCATCAGCAATTTGATTCACTGATGAAGTGGATACAAGACAAATGACACCATGAAGCATGCAAGAGCATATGAAAAATGGCAATCTATTTCAATATATTTGGTATGCTCATGGAAAATATCATTATGTGCTATTTGAATAGCACGGTTATCACAATAAAGTGCCATTCCACTATTATGACAGACACCCATGTCCACTAATAACTATCATAACTATAATAATTATGTCCTCGTATCAATAAGAACACAACATTCTGCTTACGTATTAGATCGAGCGATAATAGTCTATTTCTTGCTACACCATTAGATAAGTGAGTTACCTAGAAAGAAGTAATAGCCAATAGTGGAGTGATGATCAAGAGAGTCTCCAGCCCAGTTAGTATCAGAGTAAGACTTTAACTCCAAGGTATATTAAGCAAAAAAGTGAAGAATATGAAATATAGTGCTTTTGACATAATGAAGATTTTGAAGAACAACATCAATATGAGTGGTTCATGGTGTGGTCATGAATTGATTGACAATGTGAACAATGTAGGCTATGTCAAGATAAGTGAAAGTTTGGGGTGTGCAAATAAACCGGAACCAACCCGAACCGTTCGAAACCAGTGGTTCTTAAGGAAACCGGTTCAGTTCCCGGTTTCAATTTATGGGAACCGATGGGTACTAGCCCGCTTTCTAGTTTTATGGGTGGATCCGTTGTGACATCCTAAATTTTTTTGCTAGACAAAATAGCAAGCTGTCCATCGGACTACGCCATTCGCATCCTCATCGCAACATCATTGAGTCGCCGCTGCTACCTCATCGTTAATAAACTACATTGATCCAAACATCCCAACCCCAAGAACTTCCAAGGCATTGGCCTTTAAAGAAATAGCTTAAAAAAAATTTACCAAGACTTTTGAATCTTCTCCAAGGTAATCCACATTCCAGCTGGCATGAATCAACAAGTGCTACCCAAATGGAAGACCAAGTATGGCAATGGAGAAAATAAATAAATAAGAGAGAGAAAGAGGAAGCTCTTCCTTGATCACCGAACCCCATCACGCCCACCTTCTGCCCTTCACTTCACCGTCCATTTCAGCCAGCAAAGTGCAAAGAAGCCAGCAACATAGGGACCTCTTCTCTCTTTTCGGCCCTTGCTTTGTCGCCACCAGCTTGTCTCCATTCCATGAAGCAGTCTCCGCAACGCACTAGGACCCGAGGCAAGTGGATATCCTCCATTCTATCCTATATTGATCATTTTTCATGTGACAAGAATAATTTCGTAGAAATCCAAGAACGTTGTTAAGATTTTTGTTTAATTGAAGTTTCGACTACATTATTCGTTTAATCGGAACTTCGACTATGTTACTTAGCTACGTTGTCGAGTTCGAAATAGTCGAGCTCATGGTTAGGTCGTAGAGGCATGGATAGTCGATATTTGGCACTTGCGAGGGCCGGAATGGCAGAAATTTTGAAGGAGAGTCATGACTGGGCTGAGGGCAGATTCAGTTCTAGCCCGACCCAGAAATTTGCTAATTTTGTACCAACTTATGTGGCGCAAATCTCGTGGGGTGGTCCTCATAAGAGTTGTCCCCTGTTGACTGTTCTACGACATACTTTAACTTTAGAATTTTTGGATTTCATATGACAAAAATATATTTGAAAAAAATCGGGATTCAAAATATGTTTTTGGGTCACTGGACCGACCTCTTTTTGTTTTTCAATTTCTACAGATTTCTCGGTCCAGAATTCTAAAATATGTTCGTCACAAAAGTTGTAGAGCACATCCCAAGCTATCACATACTAAATTTTCATAATTTTTCGGTCTCATTAGGTTAGTGAAATATTTATTTTTCTACTCAATTTCGTCCTGGAGATTTTGACTGTTTTGAGCCCGGCTTGCAAAAATTATTTAGGATTGTATAAACTGAACCGGTTTTGAGTTCTTCACAAAAGATGTTCCTTTAGGTCTTTTTCACCTCATACTAAAGTCTCATAATTTTTTAAGATCGATTACCTAGACAATAGCCATCGACTCTAGAGGCGTGCGAGACTCCTTATGAGGCTAGTTTGGGCCTAGAATGTGGGACCTTCCCCACAGTTCACTTAATATCTATATGGATGAGTTTGTATTAGTCTAAGGAATGAATATGACTGATAATTTATTAGATGCATTCTTGAATCCATAAATGATAGTGGTGTTAACGTACTTTTAATTGAATTATGGAATCGTTGCATCATGGTTTGAATGTGTGACTGAGAATGACGTCGGTCCTTAGGACGACGATACCCCAGGTTGTAGTAGGGAAGCCTAGACGGATAACCGGGTTCCTCAAGATGCCTGGGGGGTGTAACGCGGTTTCCCCAAATGCCACGCGATGTCGGATGGGTGCGAGATGCCTGGGGGGTAACGGGGTTCCCCAGAAGATGATGGCAGTATGAAATTGTATTTATTGTGACTTTGGTATTCGTGAATTGAACTATTGGTCATTTGCTAGGAAAATTTATTACTTATATTGATCAACCGTGTATCCTGAAAAAGGTCTCAGGTAAGCTATTGTGTATGTGATTTACAAAACTTTCTATTGAGACTTTCTTTGTCATACACTGACCAATTTTGTGGTATAAACCGATGGACCTTCTACTTGTTGGGTTGTGACTCACTGGTTGTTGACGTCATCTTTTCAAATCATTAGAATGTCGATCACACCTGCCTTCCCAATGATTCACTACGGGGTGCCGGTGAACTTCACTTGGGAGGAGGACAAGTTCACGGACCCCGATTTTCCGAATACTACTTCATTCAAATCAAGTCGAATATGGTCGTTGACGTAGAGCCCCCAATGGGGCAGGTTACCCTTGAGTTCGTCGAGGTGTATGCTCGCGTTAACGAACGTACAATGGGTCTGCTCCTGCTGTCCTCTATAGGGTTAGGAGGCAAAGACAGCCCGGTGACTTAGGAAGGAGGTTGGAGAGAACAAGATTTTTGGAGCTCGGAAGATTTTTGATGACATCATGGGCCACTGTCAGGCGGCGCTTGTATAGTTAGGTGAGAGGGGTGACCAACCTAGAGTCCCGTATAGTCAGTTTAGTATTGACCTTTTGTACTTCCCCATAGCACCCCACTTGTCGTCTGATGTATAATTTATAAATAAATAAGAAATGAAGTTGCCCTATTTACAAAAAATTGTGTGTACCCCAAGATTTCCTTTAGTCCCTTACGCTTCCGCATGCTTAAGAAAAATTAAAATGAAGAAGATAGTGGTGATAGTAGTTCCACAGTAGCCATGCATGCTGGGTTCATCACAGCTCGGGTGGTATTAGAGCATAAGTTTGACTGGAGTGATAAAGTGCATCAACAGTTGAAGGAGTTAAGATAACATTCGCGATAAGATACTAAATGCATGTGTTTGAATTATTTTGAACAACATGTAATGAATTGTCACTCGTAATATTCAGGTAACAATTATAAGTTACCTGTGTATTCCAACAATATGCATATGTTGCTGACGTGATCCCACTAATATTTATGTAATCAGTGACTTAGGCGTCACCAATTGCTTACGTGGGTACAACAATTTGCAGGGAAGCGTGATGAGATCAAGGAGTTCTTCTCCCTCGAGGGTAAAAGCCACTACTTCTAGGGCAAAGCCTAGAATGGAGGATATTTTGTAGGTACTTGCCAATATAGGGAATTTGATGGAACAACAAGCCCAACAACAACAACGACCTGGAGTGGAACGTCAACCTTGGGGATTAGTAGAGCAATTTCTAAAACTGAAGCCACCCTCATTTACCGGTATGGGGAGCCCAAAAGAGGCCGAACAATGGATTGATGGAATGGAGAGAATCTTCCGACTGCTAAACTACAATGATACAGAGAAGATAACTTTGGCATAATACCAATTGGAAGGGAACGCTAAACACTGGTGAAGGGCCTCTAGGGACACGATCTTCTCGGCCGGTACAGTAGTATTATGGGATGAATTCATTAGGGCTTTCTATAGAAAGCATTTCTTTGACTGTGCCAAGGACAGGAAGATAAGGGTGCGAATGGTAACGTTTCTGTTCTTTTTTTGTTCCAGGGAACAGAAACAAAAAAAAAGTGTTTCTGTTCCGGGGAACGGTTTTTGAACAAAAGAACGCGTTTGGTAACGTTTGTTCCGGGAATAAAAAATGAATAGAAACACGTTTGGTAAAATTTATTCTTTTTTTGTTTCTTTTAATTTTTTTAGTATTTTTATTTTATTTTCCATTTTTTCCTTTCTTTTTTTATTTTTTCTTCTTTCGGCCGGTCGCCGGAGGCGGCGGCCGGCCGACGGCAGGCCGGGCAGCCTCGCCCGGCCACAGCGAGGCTCGCCGGCCCCGGCGAGGCCGAGCCTCGCCGTGGTTGGGCGTGGCTCGGCCTCGCCCGCGCCGGCGACACTCGGCCTCGCCGGGGGCCAGCGACGCTCCGGCGAGGTCGTCGACCCTCGAGGGCGTCGCCAGCCCTCGACGGCCAATCGCCGGCCATGGCTAAGGCCGGCGACCGGCCAAAGAAAAAATAAGAAAAAAAGAAGAAAAGAAGAAGAGAAAAAGAAGAGAGAGAAGAGAAACGTTTCTCCAAAATTGTTTCTGGAACAAGAAGTAAAAATTTGTTGTTTCTTTTTTTTGTTCCGGAAACAAAAAAACAAAAAAAGAACAGAAACGCAACCAAACGCGTTTCTGTTCTTTTTTTGTTCCCAGGAACAAAAAAACAAAAAAAGTGTTCAAGAACAGAAATAAAGAACAATTCCATGCAAGCCCTAATAGAATTTGTTCAATTGGACTAGAAGGGATTGACTGTTGACCAATATGAAGCAAAATTTTCTGAACAGTCTAGGTATGCTCCTCGATTAGTTAAAGATTGAGAGGAGAAAGCCAAGAGGTTCCTGAAGGGCCTAAGGACATACATCATAAAGCAGCTGGTGCCCCTAAACATCAAAGACTGAAATGAAATTTACAAGCAAGCCTAACTCGTGGAACAAGAATTAACAAGGGAACAAGCAGAGAGTGAAAGAATGACCAATTTTGGACACCAGATGGCGCCAAACTATGTCCGACGTGACAAGAGGCCCCACCCATCACAAGGACAAGTCGGCCCTTCACATAAGAAGCGAAACTTTGGAAATTTCGGAGGAGCCAGGAAAGGCCAGGCCGCGAATCTAGTATCGTACCGAAATGAACCGTGCCAAAGGTGTGGTGGACAACATGGACCAAGACCCTATTACAACTCAATGAGATGTTTGGGATGTGGATAATAGGGACATATCAGGAGGGATTGGCCCCAGGAGAGAACCCAACCAAATGCTGCCCCTACACGATCGCCACAACAACGTGAGGATAGGGTATCTCAGCAAGGATGACCACAACGACCATCAGCACAAGGACGAGTGTATGTAGTCACCCAAGAGGAAGCGGAAGTTTCCAAGGACGTTATCTTAGGTACAATTTCTTTAAATGACAAGAAGCCTTATGCATTGTTTGACACGGGTGCCACTCATTCTTTTGTATTAGAAAGATATAAACGATTGGCTAAGATAGAAACCAAACCCCTCGATACACCTCTTAGTATTTCTACATCGCTAAAAGATGTGATATTGTCTACATTAGTATGTGAGAAATGCAAGATATCTATGTTGGAGAAATCTTTCCAGAATATTTTGAAGCAGACAAAACGTTTCTATCAGTCTAGTCTGGATCTTTGCAGACCGTCTGTTTAAAGTCTGAAGACTTGTTGATAACCAGACTCAGCACTCAAGACTCAAGACTCAAGATTCAAGACTATTCTCATTGACAGTCTTTCTAATCCAGTGACGAAGGAAATCCAGAGCCGAAGTATATGGTTGAGGATTTAATCCTATCCTCTGGAGAAGATCTCTTGGTTGGATAAATATAACGGATTCTTTTATTCGTATCTAGATCGATTGAAGATCCGGTGGTCGACGAAATATTCTTGGAATGTTCTATTCTTGGAAACCAAGATCCTGATTGTATGGGCGAACAGGATTGATGGGCTATCGTCAGGTTCCTTTAATAGCTTGAATGATCTTCTTGATTGATTCCGTCCAATGGGTAGATTGGAGGAATTCCTTTGGTAAGTGCCAACGGTATGATGGCATAAAGGAGTATAAAAAGGAAGTCGTTCTAGTTGTTTGAGCGTGTGATCGATAGAGAAATTCCAGAGTCTGAAGCACCTTGATTATTAGTCGATTCATTCTGAGCGAAATTGTATACAAAGAGAGTGTCTATACTTGGTGATACCTTGAGCGAGTGTGGTAGATCAGCTACACCTAGAAATCAAGGAAGATCAACACTGTAACATCTCTTTGTTCATAGTGGAATCCAGCCAATTGGCTGACAGTGCAGAAGAGTGGACGTAGGCTTGAATCAAGCCGAACCACTATAAACCGCGTGTTCAATTCTCTCTTTCCTTTACTCAGTCTTACATTGATTATTACTTGTCGCAAATCCTTCAACTATCTAAGTATTGCGCGATTATCAAGAAAAATCATTTATATACCTATTCATCCCCCTCTAGGTACTTGTACTAGCTATATCAATTGGTATCAGAGCTCGTGTTCTTACTTTATTTGAAGTGTTTTACTTGAGTAAAAGATCCATGGCTAGTATGCTAGCACCGGGGCTGGTGGAAGGGCAAAGCAATACCAGACCACCCTACTTTGATGGAAAGGATTACAACATCTGGAAGAACAAGATGAAAGCTTTCCTACGATCAAAGGATCCTCTGGAATGGGACGTTGTGGAAAGAGGAATCACTCCTCTTTTGCATCGGTCTGCGAAAGAGGGAAAGAAACTGTTGAGACCAAATGGAATGACTCGGGAAGAGATAAACAAGAGACAAGCACTCGATGCAAAAGCAATTTACTCTTTATATTGTGCCTTGTCTCCAACTGAATATAACAGAATATCTTCTTGTGTTACAGCAAAAGAAATATGGGACAGATTACATATCACCTATGAAGGAACAGATCGAGTGAAGGAGACCAGAATCAACATTCTCCTCGGTCAATATGAAGCCTTCAAAATGAAACCAGGAGAATCTATAACTGACATGTTTAGTCGTTTTACAGATATTGTCAATGGTCTTGAGAATCAAGGACAGAAAATTTCTGATCCTATGAAGGTAAACAAGCTATTGCGTGGACTCTCCAAGGATTGGAATCACATAAAGACTTCAATAAGAGAGACGCAAAGAATTATGCCACTATCGTCGACGAGCTAATTGGAACTCTTCGATCTTATGAAGTGGAACGAATTAATGAAGACGAAGATCCAAGAGGTAAGAAATCAATTGCATTAAAATCAAATGATGATTCTGATAATACAGATTCTGAAGATGATATGGACGATGAGGAGCTTGCTCTCATGATAAGAAGATTCAGAAAACTGAATAGAAAAGGAAGAAGGTTCAACTCAAAGAAACAAAGTTTCCAAAGACAGCAGACCAAGTCTGTTGATGATGAGGAACCAAACAAAGATGTAGTCTGCTTCGAATGTAAGAAAAAGGGACACATTAGACCCAACTGTCCTCTTCTGAAGAAGAAAAGAGGAAAAGCTGAAAAGTTTCGAAAAGCTCTCAATGCCGAAACCTGGAGTGATACAGAGTGTGAAGAAAGTGATAATGAATATGCCAACATATGTCTGATGGCACATTCAGACTCAGACTCAGATTCTGGATCAGACTCAGACAGTGAATTTGAGGTAAGTGATTTTAAAATTCTTGCCAAAGTCTCTAAATACATTGATGAACTGTGTTTTAGTCTTAAGACTTCTCTCAAAAGAATTTCCGAACTTAAAAAGGAAAACTCAGTTCTAAAACAGAAGGAAAACATTTTAGAAGAAAGAGTCAAAAGTTTAGACTTGAATGTTTCTACTCTTAAAGAAAAAGAAGATAATCTTTTCAAAGAAAATGCTTTTTTAAAAACTGACTTATCAAATATTTCAAAGAAATTTTCGATAGGATCCGAAAAACTTGAAAAAGTTCTTTCAGTTCAAAGACCTTACTTCAATAAGTCTGGTCTAGGTATGACAGCAGAAACAATTCCCTTGATTGATTTTCCTAAAGTAAAAGAAAGAATTCAGAAAAGACCATTGAGAGAGGCTTACAAAAATCATTTCAAGAAAGTTTTTGTAAAGTCTGTAGGTCGAAATGCTCTAAGGTGTTCAAAGTGTAACATCGGGATCACTTTGAAAAAGAGTGTCCTATGGTTTGGAAGCCTGTTAAGAAAGTATGGCCTAATAATGTTTATCCTACTAACACCAAAGGACCCAAGAAAATTTGGGTACCAAAGAAAGCTTGAGACTCTCTTTTAAATGCAGGTCTCCGTCAAGAAAAAGGTAAAGTGGTATCTTGACAGCGGATGTTCAAGACACATGACAAGAGACTCAAATTGCTTCATAAAGCTTGTTCAAGTAAATGGTGGAAATGTTTCATTTGGAGGAAACGGCAAAGGAAGCATTGTGGGATTTGGAACTGTGAAAATTGGAAATCTCACAATAAGCAATGTTTCTCTAGTGGAAGGACTCAACTATAATCTTCTCAGCATTAGCCAATTGTGTGATATTGGTTTCAAGATCTCCTTTCAAGAAGGAATATGCTCTGGAATCAGTAAAGACTCTACACAATCTTTCATGGGTCGAAGACATGGAAATATCTACCTCTTAGACATGAAACTAAATGAATCGCAATGCCTAATCTCAATTCAAGATGAAGCAAGCTTATGGCACAGAAAGCTTGGTCATGTCAACATGAAGCAATTAGCCAAAATCTCATCAAAGCAGCTTGTTCGAGATCTACCCAAATTACCATACCAAAAGTCCGATCCATGCACACCATGTATTCTGGGAAAGCAGGTAAGAAATTCATTTAAGCCAATAAATCATGTCTCTACTAATCATGTACTACGATTGCTGCATATGGATCTCTTCGGACCAACCGAACCCCGGAGTATTGGAGGTAAGAAATATTGCCTAGTATTTGTGGATGATTACTCCCATTTTACTTGGCTATATTTCCTTGCAAGTAAGTCAGAAACCTTTTCGTATTTTGAAAAATTTGCTAAAAAGGTTCAAAATGAAAAAGGATGTGTTATCTCAAGTATAAGAATAGATCATGGAGGTGAATTTGAAAATCAAGATTTCACAAAATTGTGTGATGAATCTGGATTTAAGCATGTGTTCTCCCCTCCATATACTCCTCAGCAAAATGGAGTTGTGAAAAGAAAGAATAGATCTCTTCAAGAAATGGCTAGAACTCTTTTAATTGAAAGTAAAATTTCTTCACGTTTTTGGGCTGAAGTTGTTTCAACAGCATGCTATATCATTAATAGAGTCTTCCTAAGACCTATTCTAGAGAAAACCCCTTATGAATTATTCAAAGGTAAGAAGCCCATTGTTTCATACTTTCATGTGTTCGGTTGCAAATGCTTTATATTGAAAAATGCAAAAGATCGAGTTGATAAGTTTGAAGAAAGATCAGATAAAGGCATCTTCCTTGGATATTCTACATCAAGCAGAGCCAGTCTGTGGAGGAGTCAATGAATGTCAAATTTCAAGACTCTACGCAAGATGAATCCAGTCAGACTCAATATGAAGAGACTGAACCTGCTCCAAACCTTCCAAAGCTTACAACTCAAGAAGTATCTCAGACTCTGGAAGACCAGCATCAAGATGTTCATGAAGATTCAAATAAAGAAAGAGATCATCATCCAGACAAATCAACCAGTAACTGGAAGCATAAGTCCAGTCATCCCAAAGATCTCATTATCGGCGAAATTAATGAAGGAATTCGCACCAGATCCAAAAGACGAGAAGAGTCTAGTGTTGTGGCTCTCATTTCTGAAATTGAACCAAAAAGCATAGAAGAAGCTTTTTCTAATGAAAGCTGGATCGAAGCTATGCAAGAAGAGCTCAGACAGTTCAACATTAATGATGTCTGGGAATTGACATCTAAACCAAAAGGTAAAACTGTTATTGGAGCCAAATGGGTGTTCAGAAACAAGATGAATGAAAAAGGAAAAGTCGTACGAAATAAAGCAAGACTCGTGGCCAAAGGATACACGCAAGAAGAAGGAATAGACTATGATGAGACTTACGCTCCTGTAGCAAGGTTAGAAGCTATTCGACTATTACTTGCGTTTGCTTGTTATAAAAATTTCAGGTTATTCCAAATGGATGTCAAAAGTGTTTTCCTAAATGGATTTATCCAAGAGGAAGTATATGCGGAACAACCACCTGGTTTGAAGACCCAAAGAAGCCGGACTCGGTCTTGGACTGAAAAAGGCCTTGTATGGTTTAAAGCAAGCACCTCGAGCTTGGTACGACAGATCGAGTAAGTTCTTATTAAAGAATGGTTTTGTCAAAGGTAAAGTAGATACTACTTTATTTATCAAAAAGGAAAACAAAAGCTTTTTACTTGTTCAAATATATGTGGATGATATTATTTTTGGATCCTCTAATGAAAGTCTATGCAAGAAATTTTCTAAGTCTATGCAGGATGAGTTTGAAATGAGTATGATGGGAGAATTAACATTCTTTCTTGGTCTTCAAGTAAAGCAATTGAAGGAAGGAACTTTCATTTACCAAGAAAAATATGCTAATGATCTTGTCAAAAGGTTTGGATTGGAAAATTGTAAAAAGACTGATATACCAATGTCAAGTTCTTTGAAGATAGACAAAGATGAAGAAGGGAAGAAAGTTGATCAAAAGCTGTACAGAAGCATCATTGGTTCACTTCTTTATCTTACTGCTTCTAGACCTGACATTTTGTTGAGTGTTTGCATCTGTGCTAGGTTTCAATCAGATCCTAGAGAATCCCATCTCAGTGCTGCAAAACGTATTATTAAATACGTTGCTTCATCTTCAAGTATCGGTCTTTGGTATCCTAAGAAGGGAGACTTTAATCTTCTGGGATATTCAGACGCAGATCTGGCCGGCTGCAGAGTCGATAGAAAGAGTACTTCAGGAACTTGCCAGTTGCTTGGAAGCAGGACAGTGTCTTGGTTTTCAAGGAAACAAAGCACTATAGCTCTCTCAACAACAGAACCAGAGTATGTAGCCCTTGGAAGCTGCTGTTCGCAAATTCTATGGATAAAACAACAGCTACAAGACTTTGGGATTGAAGACTCATGCACAGAAATCAAATGTGACAACACCAGCGCAATCAATCTCACCAAAAATCCAATTCTTCATTCAAGAGCAAAGCATATAGAGATTCGACATCACTTCATTAGAGATCATATTCAAAATGGAGAAATCTCGATTCAATTTGTTGATTCAAAAGGTCAACTAGCGGATATATTCACAAAGCCTTTGGAGAAAAATCAATTCGATTTTATCCGTTCCAGACTCAACATTTTGAAGCTTGAAGAAGTCAAAGTCTAGAGACTCACCAACCCTTAGACTCTAATCTCTCAGACTCTAAATCCTCAGACTCAGACATTCATGGCTATAGACTGTAAGTTGCTATTTTATCTAAACATATTATTCAAAAAGGTACGATCTCTCGTTCAGTTATTTTATAATCTCTGTGAAAAACGAAATCTTGTCTTTTCAAAATGATTAATTTTGGCAGTTAATGATTTTAAAGAAGTGTTCGTACACTTTCCTTGTGCCGATTGAACTTCCCTTTTTCAAAACTAAGTTATATATACAGTTTTCTTTTTCACCCAATCTTCAAAACCCTAAAAAGCATTCTCCTCCCAATCCGATTTCTACTTCGTGTTCATCTTCGAGAAAGTTGTCATCTTTTCTTGGGAAAGCAAGTAAAGGAATCTTTCAGCGACAAAAAAGGATGTCTTCTTCGAGGAAGTCTTCAAGAATCGCGAACAGGGGACCACAGAGAATGAAGGAGGGACCTACCCATTTTTATCTCACCGAAGAGGAAGAATTATCAAGTCAGCAACAGAGCCCGACTCACTCTCCACCACGTCACTCAACGCCATCTACCCCACAAGGTGCGGGTCAACAACCGGAGGAAGAGATAATCGAGGACGCAGACCTTGTAAGAGTCCAAAAACCCTCTTATATTTATAAACTCTACCGTGCGTTGAAAAGTACTGGGACTCCGTTGAAATACGTGGATGATTTTCTTAAAGATAAGAATTATGGGAATGAGTATATCTTTCTGAGAAAAATGGAGGATTTGGGAATTGCTCCTAAGGGAAAGGCTGAGGAAGCACTTGCGAACATTCCAAGTGACCCTCGTATGTCGGGACCAAATTCGACTGACGGGAACGATTATGATAAAATGTTCAGTGATTTTCAACCTAGAATGGGTGTTGCTGCGAAGGTGAAGGGAAAAAGGATGGAGTTGTTTAAATCGAAGGAACAGGAGAATCTGTTCTTCAGACTGCTGAAACGAGGGGTGATAAACCCTAGGAGTGTTGATTTCGATTTCTTGGACGTCGTTAATGTGAACTTAAGGGAGAAGTTCAATCTGCTTCAACTTGAGCAATTTTGTTCCGATACCACAGATGGTTATGCGCAATTGACAGCATACTTCTATTCGAATCTCAGTTTTTTGGATGCGAATAGAATATCATTCAGTGTTCGAGACCAGGACTATGTGGTAGACGTGGACATGTTGGCGGACATAATTGGAGTTGAACGAGGACGTTATCAACCAATCAAAGTCTCAGTTGCTCGTGCTTCATTGGAACTTGTCAAAGATAGAGATATAGAGGGAAGAATCATCTATTCAAGGATGCGTGCCATCAATGTTGTGCTGCACAAAATTGTGATCAATTGCATCAGGCCGAAGTCTACATCAAAGACTGATGTGTCTAATTCCGAGGCAAAATTGATGTACGCAATCAACTCAGGGAAGAAGTTCTCTCTCCCTCACACTATTCTCTTTCACATGTACAGAGCAATGTCTAAAGACAAGGGACAATTGCCTTACCCAGGTCTGGTGACCAAGATCTTCAGACACATGAATATTGAACCACCACATTCACTTTGTGTTCGACCGTGTGATAAGATGGTGGTAGGTTTGAAGATGTTGACGAAGATGCGTCTGAAAGAACTTTCCAAGGCAATGGAGAAATTCAGAGTGAAGACTCCAGTACCGTCTGCTTCAAAGAGAAAAGGGAAGGAGGCCATTGGTGCCCCATCCAAAAAGAAGAAAACTCTCATCTTGGAGGATGAAGATGAGGAGGAAGATCTCACAATCACTGCCTTGATAAGAACCCGACGTTCTGTACCTCAATCAACAGAACTTCAGAAGAAACAGAGAGAAGAAGAGGAGCAAGCCAAGAACAGAGAAGAAGAAGAGCAGCGAGAGAAGGAGAAAGAAGCTGAAGAAGAAGGAGAAGAAGAGAGATAAAAGTCTGCAACTGAATCTGGAGAGAAGGGGAATCAAGATTCAAAAGAGCATGATTATCACTCTTCCCCATTTGAGGTCCTAGAGACAGGGGGAGTTGGCGAGCAAGAAAGGTCCACACCTCATGCTGCCAATAGTGAAGGTCTAAGACAATCTCCAGCAGACCCAGAAGAGTTTCAGGCTTCTCAATTGCCTGAAGAAGGACACGATACGTCGACACTAAATCTGCAAGATTATACAGAAGCGCCATCGTCTACATTCACTCCATCTGAGAAAGCAAATGCAAGTACACAGACGGACAATTCTGCAGATTTTCGTCGTATTCTTGATGTTCTTCTGGAAATGCGGGGCCAAATCTATGCTCGACTGTGAGATTCAAACCATAAAGAATGCTGGACAAGCATCTTCGATTCTACGGAGGACAAAATGAAAGACCTCGCTCTACAACTTCAAGCCAATGCCAAAGGAGAGGAGGTAGCTCGGCTAAGGGAAGACTTGAAGAGGCTAGAAGGCATAGTCCAGTCCATGGGAGATTTCCGGATCGTGCGCATTCCCAAGCAAACTGACTCCTTTCTCACCTTTTTTAATGATGACAAAAAGGGGAGAAGCAATTTGAACAACCATCTTTAAACTTTGACTTTAAATTTGTTTTTGTGGTTATGTTTGTTTTTTAGTATGACTTGACTTGAGTGAACTTGAATTTGACTGAATTGGCTGTGGATTTTGATGCTTGACTATTTGCATTTATATCAAGTGTTGTCATATGGTATTACTCATGAAAGACTAACCAATTTTCTGTGGATGCAGAGTCTGGTTGTTTTATTAATCTTTATGAGATAGCCATATTACTTGAGAAATGTTTTTGCAGGTCAAAGTTGTTCAAATCTACAGGAAAGTTTTGTCACCATCAAAAAGGGGGAGATTGTTGGAGAAATCTTTCCGAATATTTTGAAGCCGACAAAACGTTTCTATCGCCTAGTCTGGATCTTTGCGGACCGTCTGTTTAAAGTCTCGAAGACTTGTTGATAACCGCACTCAAAGACTCAAGACTCAAGACTCAAGACTCAAGACTATTCTCATTGACAGTCTTTCTAATCCAAAGGACGAAGGAAATCCAGAGCCGAAGTATATGGTTGAGGATTTAATCCTATCCTCTGGAGAAGATCTCTTGGTTGGATAAATATAACGGATTCTTTTATTCGTATCTAGATCGATTGAAGATCCGGTGGTCGACGAAATATTCTTGGAATGTTCTATTCTTGGAAACCAAGATCCTGATTGTATGGGCGAACAGATTGATGGGCTATCGTCAGGTTCCTTTAATAGCTTGAATGATCTTCTTGATTGATTCCGTCCAACGGGTAGATTGGAGGAATTCCTTTGGTAAGTGCCAACGGTATGATGACATAAAGGAGTATAAAAAGGAAGTCGTTCTAGTTGTTTGAGCGTGTGATCGATAGAGAAATTCCAGAGTCTGAAGCACCTTGATTATTAGTCGATTCATTCTGAGCGAAATTGTATACACAGAGAGTGTCTATACTTGGTGATACCTTGAGCGAGTGTGGTAGATCATCTACACTTAGAAATCAAGGAAGATCAACATTGTAACATCTCTTTGTTCATAGTGGAATCCAGCCAATTGGCTGACAGTGCAGAAGAGTGGACGTAGGCTTGAATCAAGCCGAACCACTATAAACCGCGTGTTCAATTCTCTCTTTCCTTTACTCAGTCTTACATTGATTATTACTTGTCGCAAATCCTTCAACTATCTAAGTATTGCACAATTATCAAGAAAAATCATTTATATACCTATTCACCCCCCTCTAGGTACTTGTACTAGCTATATCAATCTATAGGTGGACGAAATAAGGAAATAGACCTGATAGTGATGACCATGTATGACTTTGACGCCATCATAGGATTGGCTTGACTCTGTAAACAACGAGCTAAGGTGGACTGTTATAGGAAGATGATTCAATTCAACCCACCTAACGAACCTAGTTTTGAAATCTACAGAGATCAAATAAACCCCTTAGTGACCCTTATTACAATAGTAGAGGTAGGGGTGAGCATCGGCCCTGGACTGACCCTGGAATGACCGTGGACTGACCCAACCATGCCGGTCCTAGTCCGGTTCACAAGGAGATTAGGTCAATTCTTGGTCCTAAAATTCCTAGACCAACATTGTGTGGGTTGGTCCTCAATCTTGAGAATTCAGGGTCAGTCCAACCCGGACCAACCCTAACTGTGTGTGTTTGTGTGTGTGTATGTAATATATATATATATTAGAAAAAATCTTAAAATAAATGGCGTCAACAATATTAAATAGCTCTTTAGTAAGGAGTTTAAGTAATTTTACATTGTTATTTAATAACTTAGATTTTTAATGTCTTTTATGATGTCAATAGTCAAAGTTTACGAAGGAATAAAATGTTTTGTGAGAAGTCCTCACGACGTCCAAAATGGCATAAACAACTATTTACGACATCCCCCACCGTACTCGTTCTCTTTTGTTTTATTTGTTCTCTTAGTTTTCAATTTGCCAAAATCGAAAAAAAAAAAAATTTCTCCACTCGCCACTCGACACTCGTCTCGCGCGCTTCGGGTCACTTGTACTATTTACTGCACGATGCTCGCTTGGCTTGTTACTCCCTGCTCGACACTCAATGCTCACTTTATACAACGCTCACCCCACTCAACCCTCACCGTTTGCCTTTTTTAGCTAACCTCACTCGTTATCAAACCCATTAGGTCGGTCTGGTCCTCGATTGCCCTTTCAAGGAGTACAAAAAAACGAAATAAAAAATTATTAGTTGGTCTCGGGTTGACCCTAGAAACGGACTGAACCCATTGAGTCAGTCTGATCCTTAATCGCTTGTTTAAGGAGTACATAAAATAAAATAAAAAATTATCAGTTGGTCTCGGATTGGTCCGATCGTCAGTCCCAAGCTCAATAGGATTGATCCTCGGTCCTAAAAATTGAGGACCAGCACTGTGTATGTTTGTCCTAGGGTTAGGCGGTGGACCGACCCAACCCATACCATGCTCACCCCTAAGTAGAGGCGCATATGCTTCTCAATGAGGGATGTCAAGGATACCTAGCAGTAGTAAAGGATCAAACCAAGGAAGAAGCCAAACTCGAAGAAATTCGAGTGGTCCAAGAATTTCCTGACGTATTTCCCAAAGAACTACCGGGATTGTCACCAAAACGGGAAATCGAGTTCATAATTGAATTAGTACCTGGAACTAAACCAATATCAGAAGCCCCATATAGAATGGCCTTAGCTGAATTAAAGTACAGTTGCAAGAATTACTCGATAGAAGATTCATTAGACCAAACACGTCCTCATGGGGTGCACTGGTGTTGTTTGTAAAGAAGAAGGATAGGTCAATGCACATTTGCATTGACTATAGGCAACTGAACCAAGTAATAATCAAGAACAAGTATCCGTTACCTAGAATCGACGATCTATTTGACTAGCTACAAGGAAGTTTAGTCTTTTCTAAGATAGACCTAAGGTCTAGGTACTACCAATTAAGAATTAAAAAGGAAGACATCTTTAAAACTGCCTTTTGGACTCGTTATGGGCACTACGAGTTCCTAGTTATGTCGTTTGGACTAACAAATGCCCCGACTACATTCATGGACCTAATGAATAGGGTGTTTAAACCCTATTTGGATCAATTTGTAATTGTCTTTATTGATGATATCCTGATATATTCAAAAGGGCCAGAAGAACACGAGCGACACTTGAGGGTAATATTGCAGACCCTTAGAGACCATAAATTGTATGCCAAATTCAATAAGTGCAAATTCTGGTTGGATCGGATAATATTTCTGGGCCATGTGGTATCAGAAGAAGGAATCTCAATGGATCCAGCAAAGGTCGAGATCGTAGTAAATTGACCAAGACCAACAACGATGACGGAAATACGAAGTTTCTTAGGACTTGTAGGGTATTATAAGAGGTTTATAGAAGGATTTCACAACTTGCAGGTCCATTGATCCAATTAACTAGGAAAAATGTGAAGTTTGAATGGAATGATGAATGTGAAAAGAGCTTCCAAGAACTTAAGAACAAATTGACTACAACCCCGATACTAGCTATCCCTTCTAGATTTGGTGAATTCACGGTATATAGCAATGCCTCCCACAAAGGGTTGGGGTGTGTTTTGATGCAACATGAGAAGGTCATAGCGTATGCATCAAGACAAGTAAAACCTTATGAATTGAATTACCCAACTCATGACCTAGAATTAGAGGCGGTAATTTTTGCACTGAAGATATGGAGACATTATCTGTATAGGGAAAAATTTGAAATTTATACAGATTACAAAAGTCTGAAGTTTCTATTCTCCCAGAAGGAATTAAACATGAGGCAAAGAAGGTGGATGGAACTGCTAAAGGATTACGACTATGAGATATTGTATCATTCAGGAAAAGCGAACAAGGTAGCAGATGCTCTCAATCGTAAGTCAGTTGTGGGTATGGCAAGTATAATGACGAGAGAATGGAACTTGTTAGAAATAATAGTCAATTCAGAGTTTAAGATAGAAATGGATCATCTCGCCAATGTACTAGTTGCACTAAGGATCAAACCCAAAATTATCCAGAAAATTAGAACGCTACAATAGTTGGACCCGGAAATTGTAAAATTTCAAGAAGAGATATTGTCGAGGAAAAGACCGGAGTTCCAAATTTCTAAAGATAGAATAGTGAGATACCAGGGACAACTATGTGTCCCTAATAATGAGGAAATAAGAAAAGAAATCTTATCGGAAGCACATAGAAGTAATTATAGTATCCACCTTGGAAATACAAAGATGTATCGAAATTCACGGCAACAGTACTAGTGGAATGGTATGAAGGCAGACATTGCTAAGCACGTATATCAGTGCTTGATGTGCCAACAAGTGAAGGCAGATTATCACAAGCCTGTAGGAATGCTAAGACCGTTGGATATACTGGAATGGAAATGGGAGCATATAACGATGGATTTCATACAGGGATTACCAAGGACATCAAGCGGCCACGATTCTATCTAGGTAATAGTGGATCACCTGACTAAGTCTACTCATTTCTTAGTGGTACGTATGGATCATTCAATGGGAAAATACGCAGAATTATATGTGAGGCATATAGTATGCCTACACGGTGTCCCTGTAACCATCACTTCAGATCGAAATTAGAGGTTTACCTCAAACTTCCGGTGGAGTCTTCAAATTGCAGTAGGGACCAAACTTCAATTTAGTATTGCCTTCCATTCGCAAATAGACGGGCAAGTAGAGAGAGTAATCCAAGTGCTAGAAGATATGTTGAGAGCTTGCGTGATTGATTTTAAGGGTAACTAGGATGAGAAGCTACACCTAATAGAATTTGCATACAATAATAGCTATTAACAGAGCATTGATATGGCCCCATTCGAGGAATTATATGGAAGAACTTGTAGAACACTTGTATGCTAGAATAAGGTTGGCGAGAGAAGGTTGATAGGACTAGAGCTAGTACAAGTAACATCAGATGCAATGGAAATCATTAGAAGTCGGCTTAAGACGGCCCAGAGTCGAAAGAAAAGTTACGCAAATAGATGTCGAAGACCCTTGGAATTTAACATGGGAGACCATGTATTCTTAAAGGTATCGCCAACGAATGGTGTATCAAGATTCGAAAAGTAAGGCAAGTTGAGCCCAAGATTCATTGGACCTTTTAAAATCCTCGAAAGGATAGGGGATTTAGCCTATCGACTCGCATTACCTCCTAAGCTGTCAAATCTACATGATGTCTTCCATGTATCGATGTTGAAAAAGTACCAACCTGACCCTACACATATATTGGATCATGAGGTCATCGAAGTAGACGAAAAAGTGAAATACATGGAAGAGCCAGTGCAAATACTTGATAGGAAGGAGCAAGTTCTTTGAACCAAAGTAACCCCGCTCGTCAAGTCATTATGGCGATACCATAACATATAAGAGGCCACGTGGGAAAGTGAGGAGGAAATGAGGCAAAAGTATCCCCATCTCTTCAATGGAACATCCGAAACATTCAATTTCAATGACGAAATTCTTTAAGAGGGGAAGATTTGTGACATTATGAATTTTTTTGCTTGACAAAATAGCGAGCTCTCCATCGGACTACGCCATTCGCATCCTCATTGTGACATCACCAAGTCGCCGCCGCTACCTCCTCGTTAATAAACTACGTCGATCTAAACATCCCAACCCCAAGAACTTCCAAGGCATTGGCCTTTAAAGAAATAGCTTAAAAAAAAATTACCAAGACTCTTGAATCTTTTCCAAGGTACTCCACATTCCAACTAACATGAATCAACAAGTGTTGCCCAAATGGAAGACCAAGTATGGCGGTGGAGAAAAGAAATAAATAAGAGAGAGAAAGAGGGAAGCTCTTCCTTGATCACTGAACCCCATCACGCCCATCTTCTTCCCTTCACTTCACCGTCCATTTCAGCCAGCAAAGTGCAGAGGAGCCAGCAACATAGGGACCTCTCCTCAGCACAAGAAGGTTGGGTTTTTCTCTCTTTTCGGCCCTTGCATTGTCGCCGCCAGCTTGTCTCCGTTCCGCGAAGCTATCTCCACAACGCACTATGACCTGAGGCAAGTGGATATGATCCGCTCTATCCTATATTGATCATTTGTCGTGCGACGAGAATAGTTTCGTAGAAATCCAAGAACGTTGTTGAGATTTTCATCTAATCGAAGTTTCGACTACGTTATTCCTTTAATCGGAAGTTTCGACTAAGTTACTTAGCTACGTTGTCGAGTTCAAAATAGTCGAGCTCGTGGTTAGGTTGTAGAGGTATGGATAGTTGATATTTGACATGTGCGAGGGCTAGAATGGCAGAAATTTTGAAGGAGAGTCGTGACTGGGCTGAGGGCGGATTCGGTTCTAGCCTGACCCAGAAATTTGCTAATTTTGTACCAACTTATGTGTTGCAAATATCATGGGGCATTCTTCACAAGAGTTTTCTCCTGTTGACTTTTCTATGACATACTTTAATTTCAGAATTTTTGGATTTCATATGACAAAAATATATATGAATAAATTTGGGATTCAAAATCTGTTTTTGGATCACTGGACCGACCTCTTTTTGTTTTTCCTTTTCTACAGATTTCTCGGTCCAGAATTCTAAAATATGTTCTTCAAAAAAGTTATAGAGAACATCCCAAGCTACCACATACTAAATTTTCATAATTTTTCAGTCTCAATGAGTTAGTGAGATATTTATTTTTCTACTCAATTTTGTCTTGGAGATTTTGATTGTTTTGAGCCCAGCTTGCAAAAATTATTTAGAACTGTATGAACTGAACTGGATTTTGAGTTCTTCACAAAATATGTTCTTTTGTCTTGTCCACCTCATACTAAAGTCTCATAAATTTTGAAGATCGATTACCTAAACAATAGCCATCGACTCTAGAGGCATGTGAGACACCTTATGAGGCTAGTTTAGGCCTAGAATGTGGGACCTTCCCCATTGTTCACTTAATATCTATATGGATGAGTTTGCATTAGTCTAAGGAATGAAAATGACTAATGATTTATTAGATGCATGCTTGAATCCCTAAATGATAGTGGTGTTAACGTACTTTTAATTGAATTATGGAATCGTTGCATCATGGTTTGAATGTGTGACTGAGAATGACGTCGGTCCTTAGGACGACGATACCCCAGGTTGTAGTAGGGAAGCCTAGACGGATAACCGAGTTCCTCAAGATGCATGGGGGGTGTAACGCGGTTCCCACAAATTCCTCACAATGCCGGATGGGTGCAAAATGCCCAAGGGTAACGGGGTTCCCTGGAAGATGATGGCAACATGAAATTATATTGATTGTGACTTTGGTATTCCTAAATCGAACTATTGGTCATTTGCTAAGAAAAGTTATTACTTATATTGATCAACCATGTATCCTGAAAAGGGTCTCAAGTAAGCTATTGTGTATGTGATTTACGAAACTTTCTATTGAGACTTTATTTGTCATACAGTGACTGATTTTGTGGTATAGACCGGTGGACCTTCTACTTGCTGGGTTGTGACTCACTGGTTGTTGACTTTATCTTTTCAGATCATTAGAATGTTGATCCCACCTGCCTCCCCGATGATTCGCTACAGGGTGCCGGTGAACTTCACTTGGAAAGAGGATAGGTTCACAAACCCCGATTTTCCGAATACTATCTTCATTCGGATCAAGTCGAATATGGTCATTGACATAGAGCCCTCGGTGGGGTAGGTTACCCTTGAGTTCGTCGGGGTGTATGATCGTGTTAACAGACGTACGGTGGGTCCGCTCCCGTTGTCCTCTGAAGTGTTAGGAGGTAGAGATAACCCGACGACATAGGAAGGAGGTAGGAGGGAACAAGATTTTTAGAGCTCAGAACATTTTTGATAACATCATGGGCCACTGCTAGGTAGCACTTGTACAATTAGGTGGGAGGGGTGACCAACCTAGAGTCCCGTATAGTCAATTTAGTATTGACCTTTTGTACTTCCCCATAGCACCCCACTTGTCATTTGATGTACAATTTATAAATAAATAAGAAATGAAGTTGCCCTGTTTACAGAAAATCGCATGCAACCCAAGATTTCCTTTAGTCCCTTACGCTTCCGCATGCTTATGAAAAATTAAAATGAAGAAGATATTGGCGATAGTAGTTCTACGAGCCGTGACGTCTTTGGGGGTCGTCACATCCACCCACCCACCTACCCAAACCGAACTGGTTATATTATTATAATATATTAATTTTTAATATTAAAGAAATTTCCAAACACTTCCTAAGATCTCTAATAGCTTCCCTATTCTTGCCATTGCCGTTTTCACGTTCGCCAACTCAAGAAGCACCGCATGCTACACGGGTCTAATGTCCTCCACTCCAGACCCCTCTTCCTCTAGCTTAGCCAACATCCTATTAGATCTATTCAGACACCCCAAACTATCACTAAACCTCTTCAACATGTAATTAGCAGAACCCATCAGCTGCAAAGCCATGGCAATAAGCAAGCTTGGCAACAAGCAAGCTGGGCTTTGCAGCAACAAAGCTTGCATAAACCCTTGTAGAAACCTCAAGCAGACAAGGTTTTTACAAGGAAAACGAAAGGGGAAAAAAAAAAGAAAAAAGGTTGCCAACTCCCGTTCCGATTCTGGGTGGTTGCTGCTCCATTGATTATTAAACAACTTTTGGTGGGACCAGTTCCATGGATCCACTCGGGAACCAGTCACTGGTCCGGTTCCTAGGTGAATCCATGAAACTAAGGGACGGTTCCCAATTCCAATTTTTCGGAACCAGCCTTTAGCAAATGGTTCTCGATTATAGGCTAAGAACTGCTCGCTCAAACCATGCACACCCCTAGTGATAGTATGGTATACAAGGCTACCAACCAACTATCGATAAAGAGGAGGATTCAAAAGAAGAGTCCCATCTTTGTGATTAAACTTGACATTAGTCTTAATAGGAGTTGCAGTAGTCATGTTATCAGCAAGTCCTGCTCGAGAAAGAAGATGAGTAGCATATTTAGCCTAAGATAGATTATAACCCAAGCAATCTGAATTAATCTCCAAGCCTAAAAAATAAGTGAGTAGCTCAAGATCTTCATTTTAAACCATTGACTGAGATATTGTTGGAGTTTTGTAATGCATGTGTGATCATCGCTAATGATAACCATGTTGTCTACATAGAAAAAAAAAAAGGTAGCAGAATATACTAGTGAGATGTTCATTGAACAAAGAGAGCACTGTCATAAGGGCTAAATTTATGACCAAGGTGTTCCATGGTAGAACTGAACTTGTAACACCATGCATGAGGAGCTTGCTTCAGTCCATGTAGTGCTCGACATAAGTAGTGTATCCAAGAGGAGGAGGTTCCATATATGCTGCCTCAGTAAGATCACCATTGAGAAAAACATTTTTGATATTTATTTGCAACAAAGGCCATCACTTAATAAAAGTGATAGCAAGAAGACTTTGAAAAGACATAAGACAAGCAATTACAATGAACATCTCATCATAGTCAATCCTATAATCTAGAGTAAAACTTTTACTACTAGTCGAGGTTCGTAATGTTCCACCTCACCATGTGCCTTCATTTTGATCTTATACACCCATTTACAATCTATAGCAAACTTTCCAAGAGGAAAACAGAGCAAATCCCACATATGAGATTTGTCTAACACTTGCAACTCGTCCACCATTTCTTGCAACCAAAGAGGATTAGTATGAGTTGTTTTATATGTGTGATGCTCATGGAAAGAAGAAATAGTAGAATAACAACGAAAATCACAAAATTGAACAAAAGATTGACTTACATGGGTGGACGATGATAATGAGAAAAAGGTATCACTAAGGGTAGAGAATGTACGGCTGGTGCATGCATATCAAGAGTTGTCGAAATGGGATCCTAGATGTACCTGCATCAGGATTAGAAGAAGACAACTTTGAAAAGGAAGATGCAAGTGTCATTTTTAAGAAATAGTTATACTAAAGGATTGGTGAAGAAGCAAATGGTTGGAGATAACTTAAAAGGACGGAGAGACAAGGACATCTTGTATTACCAAAAAATAACATGATGAGACACATGTAGATGATTAGAGACAAGATCTTAACATTTATATTTTTTATGCTAAATGCCATATCCAAGTAACATGAGCGGGCTCAAGGTTGTAACTTTGTGCATTCATTAGGAAGTAAATGCATAAAGCAAGCATTGCCAAAAACTCGAAGAAGTTTGTAATTAGGAACACTACCATACAAGTGCTCTAATTTAGACAAGAGGTTGAAATGAGAAGTCATACAACATCTAAGATATGCCTATGTTTATGCTCTACTTGACCATTTTGTTGTGAAGTTCATGGAAAAGAATGATGAATGATAATATTGTTTTGAGAAATAATTTGAAAAAAAAAAAAAAAAAAAAAAAAAAAAACTCTGTATCTCTATGTTTTATGGCATTATTGGTACAAAAAACTTTGATATCTCAAGAAAATTGTGTTTTTATCGGGTACACAAAATCACGATAAATATGAGTAAGTTCATAGCAATTCTTACATTATAGCCACAAACAAGAATGATCATCAAAAAGTCACAAAATAAAGAGATCTTCCTGTAGTTGGAGTAGGAGCTAGCCCTCAAATATCGAAGTGAATAAGATCAAAGATAGCATAAGAGATATAGTCACTAAAATCAAATGGTAAAGCATGACGTTTTCCCAACTTACAAGATAAGCAATCAAAGTGTTTATCGTCTACAAAACCTAGATTGCCACTGTAAATCAAAGGATCTAATCTAGAGAAAGAAGCATGACTCAAGTGAGAATGCCAAGTTCCAAATGAAACTATGGTAGCACAACCAGTGAAAAAATTTAGATGCTGTAAGGAAACAAGATCAAATCAACGTCCACTTTACGGCTTGTCCTAATTATCTGTCCCATTCGTAGATCCTACACACGGCAACCATTTGAAGAGAAATGAATATCAAAACCAACTTCACATAATTGTCCCATAGATATCAATTTTAAAGAGAGTTTAGGAAGTAAAAATGTATTAGGTAAGGACAATTTGAATGTCGAAATGTTACTAGTATGACTAATTATTATCAGTGAGTTATCAGTTGTATGAACCACAAGTACTTGTGAAACAAATGAGTATGACATCAAAAAATTGGAGTCGAAAGTCACGTGATTACAGTAGCCAAAATCAAAGAACCATGAATCAAGAGTATCTGAACAGAGTAATAGAGCAAAATTGCTAGGGACAAAGGAGCAAGAAGTGCAAAATTCTCGAAAAATGGAACAAACATTTTTTAATTGATAAGGTAAAAATGAGTCTTTGGTGGAACCCTTAGTAATAGCACCAATCACTTGACGTGCAATTGAGGTGGACCTCTCTGCTGGGATTGGTTGTTGTCTCTGTAGGTTGCCTAGATTGTCGTCGATAACAATTGGATGCAAAATAACCAAATCGATGACAATTCATACGATATTATCTATGCGAGGAGGAAGAATTAGGAGTGGCAAGCATCATGTCTGTAGGCAAAGGCAAAGACCGTTGCACCTTCAAGGTAGCAAGTCGAATATTCTTAGTCAACAACTTGGAGACAAATGTCTCAAGACAATGTAATGGATATTGATGTAGAAGTGAAGCTTGCTTATGTTCAAATTCATCATCACGTGCCATAAAAAATTGCATAACACACATGCGATCGCGATATTCAGCAAACTTACGAGCATCAGAATCTGCGTCCCATTGTAGTTCGAATAATGTTAGTTGATCTCAAATGGCATGCATGGAGGATAAAGAAATCATAAATAAACTGACCTGTCTCTTGATGCATGTGATGCAAATTTTCTAACAGCTAATACTAATGGACAATATCTTAAGTGGATATTGACTTGCAAGCAGATCTCATGCTTCCATTATCGTATTAAGACAACCAAATTGATGTTTGATAGAAGGAATCGAAATGCTTCGAACCACATAAGGATTTGATTTTTCTTGCTATCTTAGTCCTTCAAGTGTTCATTAAGGGTGCATTTGTTTAGGGATAAACTTCAGGAAAAAAGAAAATACTTTCAGGGAAATTGTCTTTCAAGAAAATGGTTAGTTTTCCTTTATCTGTTATGTGACTGAAAATGTTTTCAAGTGTTTAGATCTCATTAAAAAAAAAAAAAAAGATTTCAATCTCATGACTTTATTTCAAGCGAAAAGGAAAAACATTTTTTTTTTATTTTTTGTTCTCGTCTTTCTCTTTCCTCCTTCCTCCTTCGCCAATCGCCGAGCCTCAGCAATGGCTACGAGAAGGCACTAGTGCTATCGTCGAGGCCCGGCGAGGGCCAACCTAACTAGCCTCGAGCGAGGTCAAGCTCGCCACGGTAAGGTTGGCAAGGCTCGACTCATCCGAGGCTAGCCCACACTTGTGATCAGTCACCTAGGCCCAACAACTGGCAGAGGAGGAAGAAGGAAAATAAAAAAGAAAATAAAAGAGAAGCAAAAAATATATATAAATTAATTAATTAATTAAAAATTGATATTTTAAGTATAAAAAAAAATGTAAGAGGAGCAATCCCGAAAAGTGTTTTCACCTTCTTAGAATTAGGAATTCACTTTCCTAATTTTATGTATGAATATTTTTCTTGGCTAGAAAGTGTTTTATGGTAATTAATTATTTTCAATGAACCAAACTGGTGGGAGTTTGAAAAACTAATTTTGGAAAAACATTTTCCCTTAAACAAATGCACCATAAATGTCTTCTTAATGCACAAATAGCACCAGTGATGTAAAGTCGAAGTCGACGTCCTCTCAAAAAGTTGGGTATTTCTTGAGCCAATAAATTATAATTGGAACCATTCATAATGGTCTAAATGGGTTTTGAAACTTCCAATTATTTCATAATATGCAATATCCTTGCATAAGCCTAGTAGATCCTATAATGAGTTCGAAGAATACCGGTACCTACAGAGCTGACATGGAGAAATTAAGGCGGGAAATAGATTCAGGACCTTGACATACCTCGGGAACCACTCGAAAAACCCCAAGGACCGGTCTGAAACAGGTTGAACCGGAGGTGGGCAAACGCCGGTCAATGGCCGATTAGCGCGATCAACAGTCACCATCAGAGGCTGACGTGGCAAAGACGTGTCAACGACATGGTTGAAACGTGGCGCTAACTTCGTTTGGTCAGCGGGTGGGGGCGCATGCGGCGTCGAACGGTGATGATGTGCCGGAGTAGGATACCCGAAGTGTTAGAATAGCACCGTAAGTTGTCGGGGTCAGCGAATCCGAGAAGTGGCAGAGTGTGGCGAAGTGTGCAACGCCGAATGGAGATGTAATTTTAGGGTTGGGCTCTTTTGAGGGCAGAGAGTGTACTGGTCGTGTCAATTTTGCAAAAGAAACAATAGAAAGTGGCATTACAGCACTCATCAGTGGCAGGTTTGACCAAATGTTCGATCCCAACGCGGCTGACATAATATTGCTGCGACTGCCACTTTATAATAGACTCAATGGGCGGCGCTTCCTCAATCTATAGTGACTCTGATACAATGATAAGGATAAATCGAAAAATAAAGTTGTGAAATTTCTGTTTATTGATAAACTATACAAGAAATAGGCTTTACAGTGTTGATTGATTTCATTATGTTTTGATATTTGAATAACCATCTGAAAATTACAGTGACACGTAGGTGGATTTTCCGGAAAATATCAAACATAAGACTGTATCTTCTTTACCGGGTACTCTTACTGTAACGTCCAGCTGAAGTGTTGAGTATTTTAAGGAACGACATCCATATTCAGACCATGCTGTTGAAAGGATAAAGTGAAAACAATAGCGTGGAAAGGAACAAGCATCGTATACCCATAAGACATCTCCAAGCAAAGAATGACTGAGGAACCTGGTTAGCTTGAGGGAAGAAAAAAGGCTAGTTTTCATGAATTCCTCATTCCACGGTCACAACTTTTTTCTGCTTTCAGAATTCAAAATTTCTGCAAGAATCGCCTGTAGTAATAATCTTAATAAGTGGACATACTAAATGATACGGTAGGTTACAAGTTAAGATTATTATAAATGGGTTACAATCACTATCGAACAACTATTAATCACATCGCTGATATATTAACTGTGTGAACTCCTCTCGTCTTCAAGTCCGAACTTTAGCAAAACTGGATCGGCTTCTTAATTATTTAACCTACCAATGACTAAAGCACCGGATGCTTTCTTGTACCTCGGTCAAAATTTGGCTCAGTCAAGAATCAATCTGGGGGAGAGGCACCCGTTCGAGGAAAAGCACCGAAAAATGAACAAAATGTAAAACACAATCATAATAAGAACACACACCCTTCACGCCTTGCATGGCAACATTCCTACCTTGTAGCATCTAATATGTGACAATGACATTATATTCACGTATTTTTTATGAGCATTATATGTGATGTTGATATTTATATTAAGATACATTCTCTATGAGCAAGTGTTCTTATATGGACAAGTTGATAATGGGTGTATAAGCACAGACTTCGCTGCTTCCTATCAAGTGTATTGAAGATATAATTGATATGTAAGATGCAAATGGATCCTAATCGTATATTGTGTAATTGAATTCTAGAACTCGTAAACATATAGTATCTCCGGCAATTTGAAAACCAAATCTTTAATTGTTGAAATCCATAAGAAAAGTAATGATTTTCTTTGAATTGGTTTTAGTATTCTATATTAGATAAAATAAGCCGACGAATGTTCTCATTTGATCTCAGATCACGGGTGCTGATAAAGTGTTAAACTTGACAAATGGATGGACTTTCATCATAAAAAATTTAATTCATTTTTACTTTTCTCTGCAATTCCTAGGTCGACAAAGTAAGGAATATTAAGGTGGATATGTAAGAGTGTTTTATTAAAGGCACACAAGTTTACCTCACTGTGGGAGATACTTTCTCTCCCGACTCCCGGTCAAAAATCGCACAAGCAAAGAATTAAATAAAGCTTATTGTAGACAGGAGAGGCCACCCCAAGAAAAGCATAGAAAAATGAAGAATATCTATAGAGAAAGAATAATATGTCCCCACAAATTAATTCAATTCAAGCATACAAGCCAACACACACACACCCCCACACCCACACGACCTTGCTCGAAAGAAACATATTGATTAGCTATGGCTGCTTCCGACACGAGAACCTGCATGATGATTGCCGAAGCCGCTGCCCAGATCGTGTCGCAGAAACTAGATATCTTGCTCTCTCACCCGGCCTGCGTTGAGTGCTTCCTGATGCAAGCCCGCGCGGAGAATGCCAAGGCGAAGCTGGCCACGATCCAAGACTTCATTTCCACTCAATATGGACCGTCCAAAACCACGGAGTGGTTAGGGCGGCTCCTCCGAGCCATGGACTATGCTGAAGAATTCATCGACAAGTTCTACCTCAGAGAGGCCCGCGAGAGGCACGAGGCCCTGCGCATGGCAGCAAGGCCGTTGGCCTCGCTAGTCTCCAAGTGCAAGCTGTGGAGGGACTTGTCCATGCTTGTGAATATGATGGAGGAGTTATGTGATGAGAAATTCTTGAAGGAGGGGGCCGAGGGCAAGAGGAAAAAGGAACCTGCTAGTTACTCCTCCCATGCTAGTGTTCCATGGCAAGGCAAAAAATTGGCGAGGCTGACTAGTTTCTGGGATTGGCAAGCACGGACATACTTCTTGTGTCACGACGCCAAGAAGCAGGAAATAATACAGCAGATCAGAAAGCGATCGGAGTGGATCAAAGTGACTTCCATTTGCGGCGAGCAAGGAATTGGCAAGACGTTCCTCGCGAGAAGGGTCTACAGCCAAGCGAAGTACATGGACTATGAGTGGCGCGCTTGGGTCCACGTCTCGGCCAGCATGGACAAGCGGGGGTTCCTGTGCGAGATACTGAAGCAAGTCGAGAAGCAAGTGGGGGAAATGAAGGACATGGATATCAAGGAGATTATGAAAATGCTAAGCTTGAAATTGTCCGAGCCGAAGAGATTCCTCATAGTGTTGGATGACGTGCAGCTGTCTGACGAGCCACTCTTGCTAGCGTTATTGACAATCATCCCGTACTCTTCGCCGGGCCACATAATCACTACGACTCGGGACTATAGGATAGCTGGGTACACCACAGAACCTCTGATCAGACTAAAAAACTTGGGCGATAGAGAAAGCCAGAGGATGCTCGCTTGGAAGTTGTATGGAGTACCCGAAGGTAGACTCTCAGAGGAGGAGAAGGATATCCTAAACAAGTGTCGTGACTTGCCACTCTATATATCCTTACTCGGCGGGTTTCTGTCAAATGCTGGTGAGCAAGAACGCACAGCGTTGGCGGAAGAGGGTTTCAAGTTAGATATGCTACAATTGAGTTGCCATAAATTGCCGGTCCATCTAAAACCGTGCTTCATCTACATGGCTTTGTTCCCCGTAGCAATCCCCATTCCGACAAGAAGGCTAGTGAGGCTGTGGTTGGCCGAGGGCTTATTGGATTCGCATTGTTACGACAGAGAAAGGGAAAGGAAAACGCAGCCTGAGGACGTGGGAGAGACGTTCATTCTGGAGCTCGCGAATAGGAACGTGATCGATGTAGTAAGCTGGAGGGCTGATGGATCCCCCAAAGCTTGCCAAATGATCACCTCCCTGTACGACATGATCCGCCCAATTGCAATGAGCCTGGGGTTCCTCCATATACATGACACTAGCAAGTCGAAAGACAAGAATGACCGTGATCCAACCAGCCAGCAACAACAGCGGCTGGCCCAACTGCGAGAAAGAACCAAGATTCGGTGGATTGCGGAGCACACGAACATAGTCAGAGATGGCCACGGCGGCAGCTACCCCGGTTTGAATCTCAGCCATGTCCGCTCGTTTCTGTCGTTCTACCTGAGGAGAGGCGTGCTCACCAAAGACATCAGCACGTTTCTTGGGAAGATGACGTCCGAGACTGACTATAGCTTGCTAAGGGTGCTTGATTTGGAGGGTGTGTATAAGCCATCCTTGCAAGGTGTGCTCCACAAGCTGGTGCTTCTAAGGTACCTAGGATTGAGATCCACGGTGTTGGACTCAATCCCGAGTGCCGTTGCAGATCTACACCATCTCGAGACTCTCGACATAAAGCACACCAATATCACTTCATTGCCGAGTTCCTTGTGGAAGGCGAGGAACTTGAGGCACCTGAATCTCAACTGGTTCTACATCGACTTGAAGAAGATCCTCAAGGCTTGTGGTGACAATGTCAATGCCTTGACTAAACTCCAAACCTTAAGCGGGCTGGTTATCGGTGAAGTGAAGGAGAACCCGATGACGGGCCCCATGAACTACTTGACCACGCTCAACACGCTCAAGCTTTTCTTGCAACACTCTAACGACACCTCAGGCGCTGCAGGGAAAACAGTAGCCCATTGGATTAGCTTCAAGCTCACCAATCTCCAGTCCTTGACCTTTGGGGTGATCCAAGAAGCCAAGCCCGCGGAAGAATCCCAGATCACGGAAAAGGCCACGAAAGCAGTCGATCCCACGAAAGAAGCCACAAAAGTATCCAAGCCCGAGAAAAAAGCCAAGCCCGTGACATCACAGGTAGGCCCGTTACCGGAACTGTCGTTGGCTGAGCAACATCACGAACTGTTGGAGCTCTACTTGCTGGGCCAACTCAACAATCCCAGCTGGACACAGCTCTTGCCAGTCTCTCTCCGGGTTTTGACTTTGTCGGGTTCGAGGTTGAAGGCAGACATGATACCCCAGTTGGGTGGTCTCCTGAAACAACTGAGGACCTTCAGGCTCTTGGCCAACTCCTTCCTAGGCACTAGTCTGAGGTTCACCAAAGATGGGTTTCCGAGCCTCATGATCTTGAAGATATGGAAGCTGCCTCAGCTTGTGAACGTGACTATTGAAGAAGGAGCAATGCTACATCTCAAAGAACTCGAGTGTAGGCAAATCGAGAAGTTGAAAACTGTTGAAGGGATCAACAACCGTAAGGAATTGGAGAATATATGTGTGCTATTCAAAAAGACTGCTCCGGGTTTTGTTAACAGTCTCGACAAGGAAAAGACGAATCTGCACAACATGGAAGAGACCAAGACGGACGAACCTACAAATGACGATGATAGGTATGGGATAATAATATTAAATCTCAAACGTGATTTATACGCATGATTATGGATTTTTTTTATAGAATTGAAAATTTCAACAATTATTTACTAGTGGTTAAAACGAATAATTGGGATCCTCATCAAGTAAATATTTCATTAACTCGTTCCACCATATTAAGTCAATGCATATCAAGTCTCTGTGTAAGTCCACATCGAGTTCTATAGAAGAAAGCAAATTTTCATATAGTTTCCACACCGTAATCGGTCACATAGCTTTTTTAAAACTAGTATGCATTTATACTTTTTCCTATCACTATCACAATACCAAATCATGTGGGCAACATCATTTGATCTTTGGATAACCCAATGTTGAATCCAAAAGTAACCTTTGGAACCAACCTTACTACTCATAACCGACGCATGTCTAGTAAGCCTTTCACATAGCTTACATAAAATTCGCTAAAGAATAGATGCCAATTAAGGCCTATCATTTACATACCATATCATATTTTAAGAAAAGAAGCATATAAGAACAATCTACAAAGTTGCTTTCCTTTTCATTGGTGGGAGTACTATTAGGAAAGCTTTGGGTGTGCGTGAAGCTTACTTACTTGGTGGTTTCTTGTTTCCTACAGTCATTGACGATGATGAGGACTTCCTACAATATAAGCCACTACAATGACATTTCAAGTTGAACATATGTATATGTCCCATTCTCCCACCTCGTCAACCCCTCTCTCTCTCTCTCTCTCTCTCTCTCTCTCTCTCTCTCTCTCTCTCTCTCTCTCTCTCTCTCTCTCTCTCTCTAAGTCTGCAAATAAATAATTGTAAGAATTTTCCTAATGTGGGCTACATTACTTGAGATTGTAATTAACCGTTTTTACAGAGTTGATCTAATAAAGTAGGATATAAAGTTGTTTAACAGTCAAATATGGGCCTGGCTTGTGTGGGCCGAATTGGGCCTGGCCCGTGATGAGAGGGCCAGTCCAAAATTCTATAAATAGGCTAAGGTCCCTCCTCTAGACCTGACTTTTGCGATAAAACATGCACGCACCCAATTTCTCACATAAGGAACACTCGTGAGAGGCGATCTCATCGAGTCAGGGTATCGAGGGTCATAGAGGAGAAGATCTTCAGTGTCAAAGGCTTAGATTGCTGCTATTTTGCTCCAAGAACAATGAATTCAAAATCAGGTACACAAATCCTCGTCTTCAACCTTAGGATGTTCGAGTTTCTAGCTATGTCAATATTGGAAAGCCGTTTTGACGGCCTACAATAATTTCATGTAACTATTATCTTGTGTGATGATTGAGATGATGCCATTCAACCATTACAAGATACTCTTTCTTTAGTTTTAGGCATCTAAGTCTGTATAAACTCAATCCATATATTACTTACCTTACCAAAAAAAAAAAAAACTCAATCCAATGAGGCCGGTAAATCCACGAGAACTAAAAAAATGGCTTAATGAAGTTGAGGAGTCACAATCGACGAGCGCATGCCACGAGACATTAGTTAAATTACTAATTTAATCAGCTACAAGCTTTTAAATAATAAACATGTAAGAGGATGGAAGAAATAGAAACATTATTACATTAGTCCAATTAACATCAATCATGCGCCAATACATATGTTAAAGAGCCAGGACCGGTGAAAAGACCTGCAAGCCCTCCTTTGTTCATGAGTATATTACAAAGCTTTTGTACAATGACCTGCATCTAAATTACATATATATTACCAGTTAAAGGGAATTCATAGCATCTCAGACAGTTGGAGGAACGATTTTGTCACCATTCCGCAAGAGTAATAGCATCCAAAACAAAGGTTCACAAGAAAGACATTATAGTGCTTTTCCACTTGCGAAGTTTTGTGCTTGATCGCCAAGGAGTAAAGTTGAGGCCAAACATCTCCTTGGAAGCTTCCTCTGGCTGAACAAAACTGACAAGCTTTGCAACAATTTTGGCACTCTCGGCCACATGGTCCATATCTTCTGTGTCGGACCACAAGCGGTGGCTAACTGTAAACTTCTATGCTTTGTATTCAAACCGATCCCCCAAGTTTGGAAGAGCATCTCTCTATCTTTCCTGGAAAGCTTCTTTTGCAACTGCTTGGTAAGCATCTCCCTCTCACGACGAAGATCTTGTATGCTGCTCAGCACAATAAAATCCCAGACTTAATATGTTCCTACTGTGAATTTAACAAAAGCAGCGAGTGTTTCATATAATTTGAATTCAGTACCTCGAAGCAGCAGTCAAGGTCTGACCATCTTCCAGAGCTTGATTACAACGGGCAGATTTATCCCTAAGAAACGACAACCTCCTGAGCTCTACCTCCATGTAGATAGAATCCGTCGGATCACCTTTAAACAGTAGGAAAAAGTAGCTCCTGTGAACTAATGAGACATTGCATTCCTTCCACAATTTGTCGATCTCCTTCCACAAGTTTTTGAAGTGCGAAAGCCATTCCAAAGAACCTTCTGTATCATCTTCAATTGGATCCAAGCCAACATCCTTAACGTGTTTAGTAGGTGCAATCACATTCGGTTTTATATCATGTACCTGTCAATCAAAAGAGTCCCTACTGAGCAAAATGTGCGTGTGTTGACAAAACATCCATATCTAATGGTAGTAACCAAACACTAAGTTCGTTCTCCAAATTTCAAAGCACTTTATATTCAAGTGAGTGGTAATCCAAACTTACTTGCATGTCCACATTTACGTATGACAATACTCTTATAGCTGAAACCATAGCTAGGCAATATCACTATAGCTGAAACCATAGCTAGGCAATAACACTACATCCGTCATCATATATATGTACACAGAAAAACAATCTTTAGACAAATCAAAATTTTCTAAATTATAATATTTAACAAACTTTAAACACCTGAAAGCCATGGCTTCTGTACCCTGTCTGTAGTAAGTTTTCAAAACAACGGAAAAGAAGCCCAGTTTGACCCACGCGGGCCAAGCCCTAATAACTCACATCCACTTGGATCATGGGGTGTCACGCCCAAATATTTGAATCAGAACTTTGATATGGAAAAAGCATGATAACTCCTGTGTTATATTTAAATTCCAATAGAGAAAATAAAAATTTGTAAGGTCCTCCGAAATAATTAATCCATCGTTCATTATATAGCTCAATACGCCTGTGATAAAAGGATCAAAGAAAAGCGGGGAACAAGGCTCACCACATGCTGACCAGGTTGATCCTCCTGCTGAGCAATGGACTCTCTATTTCAGAAGCGGAGTCCATACTACTGTCACATTTCTCAACTGTCCGACTTATTTCTGCTCGAAGCTCATAATCCAAAGAATCCTCCAGTGAATTATGAGAAACACTACTGCACAAAGTTTCTTTGGACACATACTTCAATGAAGGACACTTTCTCTGACATCCCTCAGGTCTTGCTGCAACATTGGGCATCGGATGGCTGTGATCTCAGGCAAATATCAACAAAACAAAACAATGTCGAAAGGCAGGAGAAGAGGTTAAAGTTTACCGTTTATCCCACTGACAACTGAAAGAGCAACTTTCTTGGCTCCTTCCTCGTACACTTGCCTTGTGGAGCAATCACATCTGACACTCTCTCTGCAAATCAGCTGACACGGAGGACACAAAACACTAAGAGATATTGAACAGATTGCTTCCTTGAATGCAAGTCCATCATTAGAAACATTTGTTGGATTGGCTTCTTAATTATTTAACTTACCAATGACAAAAGCACCGGATGCTTTCTTGTACCTCGGTTAAAATTTGTCTCAGTCAAGAATCAATCTGGAGGAGAGGCACCCGTTGGAGCACCGAAAAAATGAACAAAATATAAAACAGAATCATAAAAAGAACACACGCCCCTACACACCTTGCATGGCAACATTCCTACCATGCAGTATCTAATATGTGACAATGACGTTATATTCACGTATTTTATATGAGCATTATATGTGATGGTTGATATTTATGTTGTAAGATACATTCTCTATGAGCAAGGGTTCTTATATGGACAAGTTGGTAATGTGTGTATAAGCATAGGCTCCGCTGCTTCCTAACAAGTGTATTGAAGATATAATTGATATCTAAGATGCAAATGGATCCTAATTGTATCTCGTATAATTGAATTCTAAAACTCGTAAACATATAGTATCTCCAGCAATTTAAAAATCAAATCCTTAATTGTTGAAATCCATAAGAAAAGTAATATTTTCTTTGAATTGGTTTTAGTATTCTATATTAGATTAAATAAGCCAACAATGTTCTCGTTTGATCTCAAATCACGGGTGCTGATAAAGTGTTAAACTCTACAGATGAATGGAATTTCATCACAAAAAATTAAGCTCATTTTTACTTGTCTCCGCAACTCCAAGTTCGACAAAGTAAGGAATATAAGAGTGTTTATTAAGGGCACCCAACTTTACCTCATTGTGGCAGATACTTTCTCTCCCGACTCCCGGTCAAAAATCACACAAGCAAAGAATTAAACAAAGCTTACTGTAAACAGGAGAAGCCACCCCAAGAAAAGCATAGAAAAATGAAGAATATCTGTAGGAAAGAATGATATGTCCCCACAAATTAATTCAATCCAAGCAAACAAGCCAACACACACACACGCCCACACGACCTTGCTCGAAACAAACATATTGATTAGCCGTGGCTGCTTCCGGCACTAGAAGCTGCATGATGTTCGCCGGAGACGCTGCCCAGATCGTGTCGCAGAAACTAGATATCTTGCTTCCTCACCCGTTCTGCGTTAAGTGCTTCCTGATGCAAGCCCGCGCGGAGGATGCCAAGGCGAAGCTGGCCACGATCCAAGACTTCATTTCCACCCAATACGGACCGTCCAAAACCACGGAGTGGTTGGGGCGGCTCCTCCAAGCCATCTACTATGCTGAGGAATTCATCGACAAGTTCCACCTCAGAGAGGCCAGCGAGAGGCACGAGTCCCTGCGCACGGCGGCAAGGCCGTTGGCCGCGCTCGTCTCCAAGTGCAAGCTGTGGAGGGACTTGTCCACGCTTGTGAATATGATGGAGGAGTTATGTGATGAGAAGTTCTTGAAGGAGGGGGCCGAGGGCAAAAGGAAAAAGGAACCTGCTAGCTCCTCCTCCCATGCTAGTGTTCCATGGCAAGACAAGAAACTGGTGAGGCTGACTAGTTTCTGGGATGGGCAAGTGCCAACTATCTTCTTATGTCGCGAGGCTGAGAAAACGAAAATAATGAGTCGGATAAGACAAAAACCGCGGTGGACTGAATGGACTTCGATTTGGGGCGAGCAAAGCACCGGCAAGACGTTCTTTGCGAGATGGGTCTACAGCCAAGCGAAGTACATGGGCTATGAGTGGCGCGCTTGGGTCCACGTCTCGGGCAGCTTGGACGAGCGGGAGATCCTGTTTGAGATACTGAAGCACGTCGAGAAGCTAGCGAGGGACGTGAAAGACATGGATATCGAGGAGATAATGATAATGGTGCGACAGAAATTGGCCAAGAAGAACAGACTCCTCATAGTGTCGGATGACGTGCAGCCATCTGACGAGCAACTCGTGCGAGTGTTAGCGATTAGCGTCGCAATCTTCTCAGAGGGCCAGATAATTACCACAACTCAGGACAGTAAGATAGCCAAGTTGACGTATACATCCGAGGCAGAGCCGATCAGGCTACAAAACTTGGGCAATGAAGAAAGCCAGAGGATGCTCGCTTGGAAGTTACATGGAGTACCGGAAGGTCAGAGACTCTCAAAAGAGGAGAAGGATATCCTAAACAAGTGTCGTGGCTTGGCGCTCCATCTATCCTTACTCGGCCGGTTTCTGTCAAATGCAGGAGAGCGCGAACGCACAGCGTTGGCGGAAGAGGGTTTCAAGTTAGATATACTACAATTGAGTTGCCATAAATTGCCGGTCCATCTAAAACCGTGCTTCATCTACATGGCTTTGTTCCCCGTAGCAATCCCCATCCCGACAAGAAGGTTAGTGAGGCGGTGGTTGGCCGAGGGCTTATTGGATTCGCATTGTTACGACAGAGAAAGCGAAATGAAAAGGCAGCCTGAGGACGTGGGAGAGACGTTTATTCTGGAGCTCGCGAATAGGAACGTGATCGATGTAGTGAGCTCGAGGGCGGATGGATCCCCCAAAGCTTGCCAAATGATCACCTCCCTGTATGACATGATCCGCCCAATTGCAATGAGCATGAGGTTCCTACACATACATGGCACTAGCAAGTTGAAAGACAAGAACAACCGCGACCCAACTAGCCAGCAACAACAGCTGCTGGCCCAACTGCGAGAAAGAAGCAAGATTCGGTGGCTTGCGGAGCACACGAACATAGTCAGAGACGGCCACGGCGGCAACTACCCCGATTTGAACCTCAGACACGTTCGCTTGTTTCGGTCGTTCTACCTGAGGAGAGGTGTGCTTACCAAAGACATCAGCACGTTTCTAAGGAAAATGACATCCGAGACTAACTATAGCTTGCTGAGGGTGCTTGACTTGGACGGTGTGTATAAGCCATCCTTGCAAGGGATGCTCCACAAGCTGGTGCTCCTAAGGTACATAGGATTGAGATCCACGGTGTTGGACTCGATCCCGAGTGCCGTTGCAGATCTGCACCATCTCGAGACTCTCGACATAAAGCACACCAACGTCACTTCCCTGCCGAGTTCCTTGTTGAAGGCGAGGAACTTGAGGCACCTGCATCTCAACTGGTTCTATGTCGACTTGAAGAACATCCTCAAGGCTTGTAGCAACAATGTCAATGCCTTAACTCAACTCCAAACCTTGAGCGGGCTGGTTATTGGCGAAGATAAGGAGACCTCAGACCTCATGTACAGCTTGAGCTTTTCTTGCAACACTCGGATAAGGACGCCTCAGGCGCTGCAGGGAAAACAGTAGCGCATTGGATTAGCTTGGGGCTCACCAATCTCCAGTCCTTGACCTTTGGGGTGATCCAAGAGCCCAAGCCCGTGGAAGTACCCAAGCCCGCCGAACAAGCCCAGCCTGCGCAAGAAGCCCAGCCCTCGGAAGAGGCCAAGCCCACGTAGGAAGGCACAAAAGTATCCGAGCCCGCGAAAGAAGACAAGAAAGGAGCCAAGCCCATGACATCGCAGATAGGCCCCATACCGGAACTGTCGTCGGCTGAAAAACATCACGAGCTGTTGGAGCTCTACTTTCTGGACCAACTCAACAAACCCATCTGGACACAGCTCTTGCCAATCTTGCTCAGGGTACTGACTCTGTCGGGTTTGAAGTTGGATATAGACATGATGCCCCAGTTGGGTGGTCTCCTGAAACAACTGAGAACCTTCAGGCTGTTGGCCAATTCCTTCCTAGGCACTTGCCTGAGGTTCGCCAAAGATGGGTTTCCAAGCCTCATGATCTTGAAGATCTGGAAGCTGCCTCGGCTTGAGAACGTGATTATTGAAGAAGGAGCAATGCTCCATCTCAAAGAACTCCAGTTTAGGCACCTTGATGTGATGAAAAAAGTTGAAGGGATCAAGGAGTGCAAGGGACTGGAGAATATCCGTGTAGTAGTCAGAAAGGCTGCTCAGGGTTTTGTTGACGTCCATGATAAGGGAGAAGGAAATACGTTGTACAAGATAGAAGAGACCAAGATGGATGAACCTACGGACAACGGCGATAGGTATGGAATAATAATATTAAATCTCAAATGTGATTTATACTCATGATGATGGATTTTTTTATAGAATTGATCATTTCAACAATTATTTATTGGTGGTTAAAACAAACAATTGAGATCCTCATTAAATAAGTATTTCATTAACTCATTCCACCATATCAAGTCCATGCATGTCAAGCCTATATATAAGTCCCTAGCGAGTTCTATAGAAGAAAGCAAATTTTCATATAGTCTTCACACCATAATTAGTCACATAGCCTTTTTAAAACAGTTTGCATTTACACTTTTTCCTGTCACAATACCAAATCATGTGGGCAACATCATTTGATCTTTGTATAACCCAATGTTGAATCCAAAAGCAATCATTGGAATCAACCTTACTAGTCATAGCCGACGCATGTCTAGTGAGCCTTTCACATAGCTTACATACAAATTGCTGAGGTATAGATACCGATTAAGGCCTATCATTTACATACTATATCATATTTTAAGAAAAGAAGCATATATGAACAAATCTACATAGTTCCTTTCCTTTTCATTGGGAGGAGTACTATTGGGAAAGCTTTGTGTGTGTGAAGCTTAAGTAGTTTCTTGTTTCCTACAGTCCCTGACACTGACGAGGAGGCTCTTCCTTCAATATAAGCCACTACAACGATATTTCGAGTTGAACATATGTGTATGTCCCATCCTCCTACCTCGTCAACCCCCCCCCTCTCTCTCTCTCTCTCTCTCTCTCTCTCTCTAAGTGTGCAAACAAATAATTTCATATTACTATCTTATGTAATTACTGAGATGATGCCATTCAACCATTACAAGATACTCTGTCTTTAGTTTTAGGCATTTAAGTCAGAATATTCTCAATCCGATGAGGTCAGGAAAACCACGAGGACAAAAAAATGGCTTAATGAAATCGAGGAGTCACAATCAACGAGGGCATGCCACGAGTCATTAGTGAAATTGCCAATTTAATCAACTACAAGCTTTTAAATAAAAAACATGTAAGAGGATGGAAGAAATAGAAACAGTATAATATTAGTCCAATTAACATCATTCATGCGCCCGTACATACGTTAGAGAGCCAGGACCGGTGAGAGGACCTGCAAGCCCTCATTTGTTCAAGAGAATATTACAAAGCTTTTGTACAATGACCTGCATCTCATTACATACATATTACCAGCAAAAAGGAATTCATACCACCTCAGATAGTTGGAGAAACGATTTCGTCACCATTCCGCAAAAGTAATAGCATCCAAAACAAAGCTTCACAAGAAAGACATCATAGTGCTTTTCCACTTACGAAGTTTTGTTTTTGATCGCCAAGGTGTAAAGTTGAGGCCAAACATCTCCTTGGAAGCTTCCTCTGGCTGAACAAAACCAACAAGCTTTGCAACAATTTTGGCACTCTCGGCCACATGGTCCATGTCTTCTGTGTCGGACCACAACCGGTGGGCTAACTGCAAACTTCTATGCTTGGTATTCAAACCGATCCCCCAAGTTTGGAAGAGCATCTCTCTATCTTTCCTGGTGAGCTTCTTTTGCAACTGCTTGGTGAGCATCTGCCTCTCACGACGAAAATCTTGTATGCTGTTTAGCATGATAAAATCCCAGACTGAATATGTCCCTACTGAGAATTTAACAAAAGCAGCGAGTGTTTCTTATAATTTAAATTCAATACCTTGAAACAGCAGTCAAGGCCTGACTATCTTCCAGAGCTTGATTACAACGAGCAGATTTATCCCTAAGAAATGACAACCTCCTGAGCTCTACCCCCAAGTAGATGGAATGCGTCAGATCACCTTTAAACAGAAGGAAAAAGTAGCTCCTGTGAACTAATGAGACATTGCATTCCTTCCATAGTTTGACGATCTCCTTCCGCAAGTTTTTGAAGTGTGAAAGCCATTCCAAAGAACCTTCTGTATCATCTTCAATTGGATCCAAGCCAACATCCTTAACGTGTTTAGTAGATGCAATCACATTTGGTTTTATATCATGTACCTGTCAATCAAAAGAGTCCCCACTGAGCAAAATGGGCGTATGTTGACAGAACATCCATATCTAATGGTAGTAACCAAACACTCAGTTCGTTCTCCAAATTTCAAAGCACTTTATATTCAAGTGAGTGGTAATCCAAACTTACTTGCATGTCCACATTTACATATGGCAAGACTCTTATAGCTGAAACCATAGCTGGGCAATATCACTACATTGGTCATCATATATTTGTACACAGAAAAACAATCTTTAGATGAATCAAGATTTGTTAAATCATAATATTTCACAAACTTTAAACACCTGATAACCATGGTTCCTGTACCCTGTCCGTAGTAAGTTTTCAAAACAACGTAAAAGAAGCCTCGTCTGACCCACGCGGGCCAACCCCTAATAACTCGCCTCCACTTGAGTCATGGGGTGTCACGCCCAAATATTTGAATCAGATAGCAGAGATATAACATTCTTTGATATGGAAAAAGCATACTAACTCCTGTGTTATATTTAAATTCCAATAAAGAAAATAAAAATTTGTAAGGTCCTCCAAAATAATTAATCCATCATTCATCATATAGCTCAATGTCTGTGATGAAAGGAACAAAGAAAAAGGCAGGGAACAAAGCTCACCCCATGCTGACTAGGTTGATCCTCCTGCTGAGCAATGGACTCCTCTAATTCAGAAGCGGAATCCATACTGCTGTCACATTTCTCAACTGCCCGACTTTTATCTGCTTGAAGCTCATAATCCAAAGAATCCTCCAGTGAATTATGAGAACCACTACCAGACAAATTTTCTTTGGACACACACTTCAGTGAAGGAAACTTTCTCTGACATCCCTCAGGTCTTCCAGGACATTCTTTTTCATATCGAAGGGGAGGTGTGCTATGGTTTATCTCCATCTCCTCAATTGAAAATAAAATATTTGTAAGGCCTGACTCACAACTTCTACTCCTGACTAGCTTGAAACTTCTGGATGTAGGTAACTCTTTCTCCTGCATCATCGAATATGCCTTTTCAAGAGAAGGTTCTACATATTCTTGATGGACGCTGTCTAACTGTCTAGCTTCCTCCAAAGTTGGTGATCCCAATTTCTCTTTTTCTACATCACCTTCCCCAACCACAATATAGTCTGAGATGCCTGCCATCTCCTCCACTGATGACATACCACCATTTCCATGGCAGTTCGAGTTCGGCTTTTCCATCTCAATGCAGCGTACTTCTCTGCAAAAGTCCTCAGAATTTTCATCAGTGTACTCTCCAATGTCCTCTGGACATATGCTATTTCGCCTGGAGTGAGATATCCGAATTGAGAGCTGTGAAGAGGGGTCCGAGAGTAAAGAGTTCTCTTCGAAGTCGGGAATGTGGATCATATGCCCATCTAAGTCACTCCTACTGTGTTGATCTGAATATTGACATGAATCAATTGTTAAGATACCAACATCCAAATACTCATTATCTGCTCGGTTTTGAGTATCTAAAATTGGGCTCTTGAGTTCCCATGAACCTCGCACACGAAGTTTAGGGTAATCACTGCATGCATCCACCTGAAGTATTAAATCAACAGACGATTCATTGAGGAATAATTGGTGTTATAAGTTGAGGACGGCAAATCCATCAAGGAATCTAACAAAGTAGAATTACCTGTGCAATTGAAGATTTGTGATCCACAACCAATCGGTGCAAATCCTGAACCTCAGACTGAGCAAGGTCTCGCTGCAGAGACAATTCTGCAATCTCTTTCTTGAGCTGTGAGAGGATACAACCACATAAAATAAGGTTTTAAATAATTAAGTGGTTTCCTGATTTATAAATGGACAAAAAAATGCTTCACTGTTCATCAAACTTTAAAGGGGGTGACAACATGGAAATTTTACAAACATAATCTTAAAAGTGCCACAACAAAAAATTATTAAGAAGGCCGGTAAATAAGCTGCATAGTTAACTCTTCACAAATTAGAACAGATTTTGCTACCAGCTGATGTTATTACTGATCCCGGCAGAGGAAAATGCACATAAACCTACAGGCCATCCAATTTTCTATGCCAAATTACAACAAATAGTGAAGGTTTGTATGCTTTTAGCTCTGAAGTAGATGCCTATTGACAGGATCATGGCAAAACTTAGAAGGTTCGCTGGACATCCAGGAAAATCAGAAGCGTTCACTCAAATAAACTACACTTGTCTTTTAGCCGAAAAATAAATTAAATAACATAAAAGAGAAGCTGATTAGAAATTTACAGCTATAAATGCTAACAGCATAATGGTGAAGCTGTGGGTAATTGCTCAAAGGTGCAGAATGTTAGAAGTGGTCCAAAGGGACATACTACGGTGAGAGAGATGAAGAAATTTGCAATTGTGGAAAATTTGCATTCTGCAGGGGAAGGTCAAAAAGGCCAGGTGAAGATATTGCTCTTAAAATTCTCAGTTAAGTCTTAGGTTCCCAAGTTAAATTCCCAACTTTTACATGAACTTTCAAGTGGATGAGCTTGGTCAAGAGATGTCGATTGAGATGGAAATTGCATGTATTGTGCATTGAAGAATATTCAACCCAATGGAACTGGTGGAATTCACCATCGGTATAAAAGAAATAAAAGACTTTCTGACACAGCAGCGTACTAAGGAAGAAGTTGGAAGATACACCTAGTTTATGTATCATAATTACACCCAAGTACCTCCCTTTACCATATATAGTGAGAAAAACCTCAAAAAATATAAGAAACATCGAATTATAATACTAAAAGCCTTAATGCAGAATTATCACCTTCTCAATTTGGAGATCCTTTTCTCGAAGCAGCACAGCAGTATCAGATCAAACAGACGCTAGTCCTGGATTTCTCAGCTCACTCTCCAATCTAGCCAATTCTCTCTGTAAATGCTTTACCAAAGCTTTATCAGACACAAAAACATTGACCTGTGCATTTGTGGCGACCTCTTTAGCACAACTTGCAAACAATAGCATATTTCGTGACTGTTCAACATGACTTCGCGCTGGACTCATTGTACAGATGATGGAAGTTCTAGCATTTCCTCGCAGTGAGGATTGCAGAATACGAGTCAGTTTGGAATCTCGGAAAGGAATATGTCCATTTCTTCCCTTGCTGGAGCCATTCAAATAGTTCTTGATCATTAATCAAAAGTTTAAAAATAAATCAATGATAAATTGAAAGAAAAGAGGGCTTGAGACTGCAATACTTCCACCAACTCCTTATTTCTTATAGGATCATAATATTAGTAACTGTTCTGTCCATACAATCAAGGATGAAAAATTGGTAAAACATCATCACGGATGGTTTGCTTTGAATTTCTATAAGGCTTTTAAAAAAAAAAAAAAAATTTCCTCCAAAACATTGATAAAGAAAATAAAAGATACTTAAAGTTAAAAAAAAATATATATATATATATATTAAAAAGAGTATATAACCACACATGTCAATATTCGTATGTTTTAAAATTTTAAGATGTTCAATGTGCAATAAAAGTCAAATTTCAAACACTACAAGAAAAGCAAAATGTGAAAAGTCCAAACTTGCTCCAAACAAACCTAAACAACTACTCTTGAGTCTCTTGACTTCTTATGCTTTGAAACAGTTAATCTTCTTGATGCTAAAATCTGTATGGTAACCTATATGGAGCTGAAGGCTAAGAACCTAGTCAATAGCCTGGAAAACTAATCCCCTACTCTCAAAACAGCAATTTTCAACTATGCAATGGAATTTATGCCTGAGAAACCAAAACCACCCCCCCCCCCCCAGAGAAAAAAAAAAAAAAAAAAAAAAAGATCAGATAGAAAAATTCTTTTGGCCGACATCATGTCTAATGAATTGACCCAAGCATTTGGTACAAGAGGTACTTGACATTACTAGAGGTACTTGACATTACTAGAGAAGAGCAAAGATAAACCCATTGTCAGCTCTGAGTACTTGATAGTCACAACAGCTAGGCAGACAAGAATAAATGGAACTAAACATGTGGGAGCTCATGCACTAAACCTGCCACAGGCAGCAATGACAAACCCTGATGGAGGATTGAAAGTGCGAACAGAGCTCGGTATCAGGATTTTACTGAAAGCAGGATAGGAAATAGAGCACAATGGCATAACAGGATCCATATATCCTGTCCTATTTTGTGGGAGAAGGCTTGGTTGTTCATGATGTTGTTATTCATATAACATGTGTGTATGCAGGTAAATTAGTATTGTGTAAGAAATGGACCTTTGGCACAGTAAAGGCATTGCAGTGGTGCTCTATGTTCATGTCAATGCATGGTCCAACTAAATTATAAGATCTCTAAGATGAAGACAACGAAAAAACAAGCTGTAAGGCCAACCTCAGTTTTCGGATAACTGTTCCCAAAGTCAGCAAACTGCGATTTATGTGGCAGCCCTCTTTCAACCTCGCACCAGCTGATAATGACTGAGATGCACGCTCACTTCCTGCTAGATCCACGAAGTTCTGCAGCCAAAAGAAACTATTATATTCTCCCAGAAACAGTTTATAGGTTGAAGTTAAGTACTAAATATTCATACCACAGTAGCAGAAAGAGTGCTTGAATTGTCATTCCCCAAGAACTCACGAGCCGAACTTTCAATTGTCTGGCAGCAGAATGAGCAATAAATCTTTGACATTTTAATAGGAATTGACCACAAAACAGATAAAATTCACCATTACCAGTCTGAGAATCTGATGTGATCTTGAGCTAGCTTCGTTAAGGCATGTCTCTCCAACCTGTCTTTGAGCTGTGAAATCCAAATGATCAGTCAAAGCATTTCATGGTAATGCTAGATATAGAATGCAACCAAGAAATTCATCCAACACAAGACTGAATAGCCTTAGTCCTTACCTTCACACACAGAAAGAAGTTCTTGAAAGTGGCTCCAGTCCTTCAGTGTTTCCTCTCTAAGTTTCTCAACTATAGTCCCTCTCTGTCAAAAGAGCTAGCTCTCACGGTGATGTTGGATGAGCTCATAGTTCCTCAGCATAGTACAAAGAAATTTACCTCCGGATCATCTAGAAGTCTCAGAGGACTACTATCTGCACTGAGGAGGTCTCTCACAGACTCATTGTAGATCTCCATCGCAGAAAACTTCAACAGAAATTCTCTTTCCTTGTGCTATTGAGAAACAAGAGAATGTCTTTATTAATAAGCAAATGTTAGAGGAAGAAGTTGCGATTGAAAATGGAGGAGATCTTTAGGTAGTATATGACTTGTTACCTTCTCTATGTAGCTGTATATATCTGCCATTGAATATTCAGTAATTCCACTCATAGTGTATGTTTTTCCACTACTTGTCTGTCCATATGCAAAAACACTTGCTGCAACATTGAGCATCAGATGGTTGCAATCTCAGGCAAATATCAACATAACAAAACATTGTCGAAAGGAAGGAGAAGAGGTTAAAGTTTACCATTTATCCCACTGACAACTGAAAGAGCAACTTTCTTGGCTCCTTCCTCGTACACTTGCCTTGTGGAGCAATCACACCGGAAAACTCTGTCTGCAGATCAGCCAACATGGAGGACACATAACACTAAGAGATATTGAACAGATTGCTTCCTTAAATGCAAGTCCTCCATTAGAAACATTTGTTGGAATTTGAAGACATGGGCTCAAGACCAAAAGGAAGCTAAATCCAACATAACATGAAAATGTGCTCAAGAAAGAAAGGAAAAAACTTCATGAATGGGATTCAATTACCAAATGTGTAGGCAGCTGGGTACATGGACCGCTCTGAAACAGAGAGATTATTTCTGTAGATAATGGTGTTGTCATCGATACATTCCCAATCTGATACACCATTCCTAGAAATTTCCTTCTGATTCAAGGGCCTGAGACGAACTGATACAAAGATTTTCTCTTCACAGGTACCCAACCCCTGCATTATCTCCTGGCCGTCGACTGCCACCATTGCTTAACTTCTTACTATCCAAGTCTATGAACCATCCGAAATCAAAATTAGTCTTCACCGCAACAAATACTCCGACAAAGCCTGTGACACAGCACTGAGTTCTACACCCCATCACAACTTCACTGTCCGACTATGCATTGTAGTTTTGGAGTCAACAAAGCGAGTGATGTTGGGATCTCATGAAATCTGAAGCCCATCCAACTCCTACACCTACCATCATCACCTGTAATGAACAAGCTAACTATGGCTCAGGGCTAACTCCCCCACGCCGCATCAATTCGTCTTGAGCACAAAAAAACTCGGTTTCCTCCTACGTTGCTCCTTCCTTTTGTCATCTAATTTAGAAAAGTCAAACAAACGCACATCTGAAGTCACAAGTTCCCATTCTCCGAGAGAAATGGGCGGTGTTTCTTTTTTACTTTAGATTAGCAAATATTTTATTAAATGAACCCATTTTGGAGTTTTCTGAGATGATCCCCATAACAGACTGTCAAAAAGTCTCCTTTGCTCTTGCTGACTTACATTATAGAATGTCTTTAGAAAAACAAAACAAGACATGTTTTCACCTTGGGAGTATTCACTTCCCAAAGAATGTCTGAGATCTACGCAAAGATCCATAGCACTGTGCATTTCACTGCAGTGGGCGCAGAGAGAGAAAGAGAGAGAGAGTTCTTAATAGTCTTTGCAAAATTTTCAGTTGCCTCATTTCCTTCCTAGTTGGACAGGAAACAGCAAAATCTCCGCAGGGCAGAACATGAATTTTCGGAGAACTGTTGGCTCTCTCTCACTTTAAAACATAAAGCGAATGCGCTCTGAAGAAGCGACCAAATTTTCATGACACGTCTCCAAGCTACATGCCAAGCCACCTAAATTCGACAAGAAAGATGGCATTGCCAATCCGCGACGGCAGAAGCTTCGTCAATCTGTCCTTGGCGGTTCCAAACGAGAAACGTATAAACGCATTCAGGTCGCTTTTTGCTAAAATTCCAAGGCGAATCACTGAATAAGCATGAAACGGAACTCCGGAATGGTTGACCAGACGAAAAAAGGCGGGAAATTTGCCATTGTGACTCTCAGCCTTGTCGAACTCCAATCCGTACGCCATCCCCCTCATGATCCGACCCGAAACGCCATTACGGAACCGAAATTGCAACCCCTTTCTCTCTCCAAGGAGGATGGCGATGATTTCCTGCGAATGTGGAGAGGGAGAGACGGTTGGTAGTCTGTTCCGTGTTCGGGTCGGGTTTGGCCCCAAGTTGAACTGAGCTACTGGGACGGAGAAGTCCTTCTCGCTCTCTCTGATTCCTTCTAATAAAAATAAAGCGGAAAATAAAGTTATAAAATTTCTGTTTCTAAAAGGCTATTTATGGGTTTTACAGGATGATTATCTATAATAATATAATATTATAACAGTAATTACAACCAATTAGGATTACGAGATTACAATATGAAAGATACATAGAATCAGGTCATATATTTTTCTAAAATCACCTCAAACTTAAGGGATATAAAAGAAGTCATCTGGATTTTGGAGAAAATATTTTGAAAACGCCCTAGTTGATGTGCCTTAATGAATACGTCAGCAATTTGATTGACTGATGAAGTGGATACAAGACAAACGATACCATGAAGCACGCGAGAGCATATAAAAAATGGCAATCTATTTCAATATGTTTGGTACACTCATGGAAAATATCATTATGTACTATTTGGATAGCACGATTATCACAATAAAGTATTGTTCCACTATTATGGCGGATACCTATGTCCACTAATAACTATCATAACTATAATAATTATGTTGTCGCATCAATAAGAACACAACATTATGCTTACGTATTAGATCGAGTGACAACAGTCTATTTCTGGCTACACCATTAGATAAGTGAGTTATCAAGAAAGAAGTAGTAGTCGGTAGTGGAGTGATGATCAAGAGAGTCTCCAGCCCAATCAGTATTAGAGTAAGCCTTCAACTCTAAGGAATAGTAAGTAGAAAAGTGAAGACTATGAAATATAGTGCTCTTGACATAACGAAGATTTTGAAGAACGGCCACAATATGAGTGGTTCGTGGTGTGGTCATCAATTGATAGACAATGTGAACAATGTAGGCTATGTCAAGATGAGTGACGGTATGATATACAAGACTACCAACCAGCTTTCGATAAAGAGTGGGATTCAAAAGAAGAGTCCCATCTTTGTGATTAAATTTGACATTAGTCTCGATAAGAGTTGCAGTAGTCATGTTATCAATGAGTCCTACTCGAGAAAGAAGATGAGTGGCATATTTAGCCTGAGATAGATTATAGCCCAAGCAATTTGAATAAACCTCCAAGCCCAAAAAATAAGTGAGTAGCTCAAGATCTTCATTTGAAACCGTTGACTGACATACTGCTGGAGTTCTGTAATGCAGGTATGATCATCGCTAATGATCACCATGCCGTCTACATAAAAAAGAAAAAAAAAAGTAGCAGAATATACCCGTGAGATGTTCGTTGAACAAAAAGAGCACTGTCACTAGTGCTAAATTTATAACCAAGGTGTTCCATGGTGGAACTAGACTTGTAACACCTTACACAAGGAGCTTGCTTCAGTCTATATAGTGCTCAATGTAATCGACACACTTTGTCAAAAGTATTGTATCCAAGAGGAGGTTCCATATACGCTGCCTCGGTAAGATCACCATCGAGAAAAATATTTTTAATATCCATTTGGAATAGAGGCCATCGCTTAATAAAAGCGATAGTAAGAAGACTTTGAAAAGATGTAAGATGAGTAATTATGGCAAACATCTCATTATAGTTAATACTATACTCTTGAGTAAAACGTTTTACTACCGGTTGAGGTTTGTAGTGTTCAACTTCACCATGTACCTTCGTTTTGATCTTATACACCCATGTACAATCTATAGCAAACTTTCCAAGAGGCAAACAGAGCAAATACCAAATATGAGATTTGTCTAATGCTTGTAACTCACCCACCATTTCTTGTAGCCAAAGAGGATTGGTATGAGTTGTTTTATATGCGTGATGCTCGTGGAAAGAGGAAATAGTAGAATAACAATGAAAATCATGAAACTCAACAAAATATTGACTTACATGGGTGGACGACAATAATGAGAAGGTATCACTAAGGGTAGAGAATGTGCGGCTGGTGCATGCATATCAAGAGTTGTCAAAATGGGATCCCCATATGTACCTGCATCAAGCTTAGAAGAAGACAACTTTGAAAAGGAAGATGCAAGTATGTCATTTTTAGGAAATAGTTTTACTGAAGGATTGATGAAGAAGCAAATGGTTGGAGATAACTCAAAAGGATGGAGAGATGAGAACATCTTGTATTACCAAAAGTAACGTGATGAGACACATGTAGATGATTAGAGACAAGATCTTAACATTTATACTCTTTATGCTCAATGCCATATCCAAGAAAGTAACATGAGCGAGCTCGAGGTTGTAAACTTTGTGCGTTCATTAGGAAGTAAATGCATAAAACAAGCATTGCCAAAAACTCAAAGAAGATTGTAATTAGGAACACTACCATAAAAGTGCTCTGTTTTAGACAAGAGGCTAAAATGAGAAGTCGTACAACATCTAAGATATGCCTATATTTATGCTCTGCTTGATCGTTTTGTTGTGAAGTTCTTGGAAAAGAATAATGAACAATAATACTATTTTGAGAAATCATTTGAAAAAAACTATGTATCTCTATGTGCCATGGCAATATTGGTACGAAAAACTTTGATTTCTCGATAAAATTGTGTTTTTATCACGTACACAAAATCACGATAAATATGAGTAAGTTCATAGCGATTCTTCGTATAGCCATGTATAACAAGAATGATCATCAAAAAGTCACAAAATAAAGAGATCTTCCCATAGCTGGAGTAGGAGGTGGCCCTCAAATATCGACGTGAATAAGATCAAAGAAAGCATAAGAGATATAGTCACTAAGATCAAATGGTAAAACATGATGTTTTCACAACTTACAAGATAAGCAATCAAAGTGTTTATCGTCAACAGAACCTAGATTGCCACCGTAAATCAAAGGACCTAATCTAGAGAAAGAAGCATGAATCAAGCGAGAACGCCCAATTTCAAATGAAACCGTGGCAGCACAATTGGTGAAAGAGTTTAGATGCGGTAAGGAAACAAGCTCAAATCGACGTCCACTTTATGGCTTGTCCTAATTATCTATCCCAACAACCATTTGAAGAGAAATGAATATCAAAATCAAGTTCACATAATTGTCCTATGGATATCAATTTTAAAGAGAGTTTAGAAAGTAAAAAGGCATTAGGTAAGGACAATTTAAATGTCGAAATGTTACCAAAATGACTAATTATCATCTATGAGTTATCAATTGTATGAACCATAGGTACTTGTGAAGCAAATGAGTATGATATATAAAAATTGGAGTTGAAAGTCATGTGATTATAGTAGCTAAAATCAAAGAATCATGAATCAAGAGTACCTGAAGTGACTAATAGAGCAGAATTGTCAGGGACAAAGGAGCAAGAAGTACAAAATTCTCAAAAAACGGAACGAAGATCTTTTAATTGATAAAGTAACAAATGAGTCTTTGATGGAACCCTTAGTGATAACAGCAATGGATTGACGTGCAATCGAGGTGGACCTCTATGCTGGGATCGGTTGTTTGTCTCTGTAGGTTGCCTAGGTTGTTGTCGATAACAATTGGATGCAAAATAACCAGATCGATGGCAATTCATACAATACTGTCTACACGAGGAGGAAGAATTAGGAGTGGCAAGCATCATGTATGTAGGCAAGGACAAAGACCGTTGCACCTTTAAGGTAGCAAGTCGAATATTCTCAATCAACAACTTGGAGACAACTGTTTCAAGACAAGGTAATGGATCTTGATGTAGAATTGAAGCTCGTATAGATTCAAATTCATCATCAAGTGCCATAAAAAAATTACATAACATGCATGCGATCGCAATATTCAGCAAACTTATGAGCATCGAATCTATGTCCCATTGTAGTTCAGATTATTTTAGTTGATCTCAGATGGCATGCATGGAGGATAAAAAATCATGAATAAAATGACCTATATTTTGATGCATGTGATGCAAATTTTCTAATAGCTTATACTAATGGGCAATATTTGAAGTGGATACTAACTTGCAAGCAGATCTCATGCTTCCTTTGTCATATTAAGACAACCAAATTGATGTTTGATAGAAGGAATCGAAGTGTTTTGAAACCACGTAAGGATTTGATATTTCTTGCTATCTTAGTCCTTCAAGTGTTCATTAAGGGTGCATTTGTTTGGGGATAAACTTTAGGAAAAAAGAAAATACTTTCGGGGAAATTGTTTTTCAAGAAAATGGTTAGCTTTCCTTTCTTTGGTATGTCACAAATTTTTTTTTTTTTTTTTTTGGTGTTTAGATCCCATTAAAAATAATAATTTCAATCTCATGACTTTATCTCGAGGCGAAAAAGAAAAATGTTTTTTTTTTAAAATATTTGTTCTTCTTGTCTTTCTCTTTCCTCCTTCCTCCTCCGCCAATCGCTGGGCCTCAGCAATGGCTTTGACAAAGCCACCAGTGTTGTCGTCGAGGCCCAGCGAGGGCTGACCTAACTAGCCTCAGGTGAGGTCGAGCTTGCCATGGCGAGGTTGGAAAGGCTTGACTTGCCTAAGGCCAGCTCGCGCTTGTGATCGGTCGCCTAGGCCGAACAACTGGTGAAGGAGGAATGAGGAAAATAAAAAAGAAAATGAAAGAAAAGCAAAATAGAAAAGAAAAGAAAATTTAAAAAAATTAGAAACTAGTTCTTCAAATAAAAAAAAAAAAAATGCAAGAGGAGCAATTCCAAAAAGTGTTTTCACCTTCTTAGAATTAGGAATTCACTTTCCTAATTTTAAGCATGAGTATTTTCCTTGACTGGAAAGTGTTTTCAGTTAACTAATTATTTTCAATGAACCAAACTGGCGAGAGTTCGAAAAATTAATTCCAAAAAAATATTTTTCCTTAAACAAATGCACCATAAATTTCTCCTTAATTTCACTAGTACTTTGAGTAGTTGCACAAATAGCGCCAGTGATGTAAAGTCAAAGTCGACGTCCCCTCAAAAAGTTGGATATTTTTTTAGCCCATAAATTATAATTGGAATCATTCATAATGGTCTAAATGGGTTTTGAAACTTCCAACTATTTCATAATATGCAATATACTTGTATAAGCCTAGTAGATTCTATAATGAGTTCGAAGAAAACCGGTACCAACAGAACTGACATGGAGAAAATAAGGCCAGTAATAGATTCAGGACGTTGAAATACCTTGGGAACCACTCGAAAAACACCAAGGACCGGTCTGAAATAGGTTGAACCGGAGGTGGACAAACTGGTCTGGTTAACGCTGGTCAATGGCCGATTAGCGCGATCAACAGTCACTATCAGAGGCTGATGTGGCAAACACGTGTCAACGACATGGTTGAAACGTGGCGCTAACGTCGCTTGGTCAGCGGGCGGGGGCGCATGCGGCGTCGAACAGTGATGATGTGCCGAAGTAGGATGCCCAAAGTGTTAATAGCACCGCAAGTTTTCGGGGTCAGCGAATCCGAGAAGTGGCAGAGTGTGGCGAAGTGTGCAGCGCTAAATGGCGATGTAATTTTAGGGTCGGGCTCTTTTGAGGGCAGAGAGTGTAATGGTCGTGTCAATTTTGCAAAAGAAACAATAGACAGTGGCGTTACAGCACTCATCAGTGGCAGGTTTGACCAAATGCTGGATCCCAACGCGGCTGACATAATATTACTGCCACTTTGTAATAGACTCAATGGGTGGCGCTTCCTCAATTTATAGTGACTCTGATACCATGATGAGAATAAAATGAAAAATAAAATTGTGAAATTTCTGTTTATTGATGAACTATACAAGAAATAGGCTTTACAATGTTGATTGATTTCATTATGTTTTGATATTTGAATAGCTATCTGAAAATTACAGTGACCCGTAGATGGATTTTCCGGAAAATATCAAACATAAGACAGTATCTTCTTTACCGGGTACTCTTACTGTAACGTCCAGCCGAAGTGTTGGGTATTTTAAGGAACGACGTCCATATTCGGACCATGCTGTTGAAAGGAAAAAGTGAAAACAATATCATGGAAAGGAACAAGCATCGTATACCCAGAAGACATCTCCAAGCAAAGATTGAATGAGGAACCTGGTTAGCTGGAGGGAAGAAAAAAGGCTAGCTCTCATGAATTCCTCATTCCACGGTTACAACTTTTTACTGCTTTCAGAATTCAAAATTTCTGCAAGACTCGCCTGTAGTAATAATTTTAATAAGCGGACATACTAAATGATATGGTAGGTTACAAGCTAAGATTATTATAAGTGGGTTACGATCTACCGAACAACTATTCATCACATCGCAAATATATTAACCGTGTGAACTCGTCTGTCTTCAAGTCCGAACTTTAGCAAAACTGGATTGGCTTCTTAATTATTTAACCTACCAATGACAAAAGCACCGGATGCTTTCTTGTACCTCGGTCAAAATTTGGCTCGGTCAAGAATAATCTGGGGGAGAAGCACCCGTTCGAGGAAAAGCACCGAAAAAATGAACAAAATATAAAACAGAAACATAAAAAGAACACACGCCCCTACACACCTTGCATGGCAACATTCCTACCATGTAGAATCTAATATGTGACAATAACGTTATATTCACGTATTTTATATGAGCATTATATGTGATGGTTATGTTGTAAGATACATTCTCTATGAGCAAGTGTTCTTATATGGACAAGTTGGTAATGTGTGTATAAGCATAGGCTTTGCTGCTTCCTGTCAAGTGTATTGAAGATATAATTGATATCTAAGATGCAAATGGATCCTAATTGTATCTCGTATAATTGAATTCTAAAACTTGTAAACATATGTTATCTCCAGCAATTTGAAAATCAAATCCTTAATTGTTGAAATCCATAAGAAAAGTAATTATTTTCTTTGAATTGGGTTTAGTATTCTATATTAGATAAAATAAGATAAAATAAGCGAACAATGTTCTCATTTGATCTCAGATCACGGGTGCTAATAAAGTGTTAAACTCTACAGATGAATGGAATTTCATCACAAAAAATTAAATTCATTTTTACTTGTCTCTGCAACTCCAAGTTCGACAAAGTAAGGAATATAAGAGTGTTTATTAAGGGCACCCAACTTTACCTCATTGTGGCAGATACTTTCTCTCCCGACTCCCGGTCAAAAATCACACAAGCAAAGAATTAAACGAAGCTTACTGTAAACAGGAGAAGCCACCCCAAGAAAAGCATAGAAAAATGAAGAATATCTGTAGGAAAGAATGATATGTCCCCACAAATTAATTCAATCCAAGCAAACAAGCCAACACACGCACACGCCCACACGACCTTGCTCGAAACAAACATATTGATTAGCCGTGGCTGCTTCCGACACGAGAAGCTGCATGATGTTCGCCGGAGACGCTGCCCAGATCGTGTTGCAGAAACTAGATATCTTGCTCCCTCACCCGGCCTGCTTTGAGTGCTTTTCGATGCAAGCCCGCGCGGAGGATGCCAAGGCGAAGCTGGCCACGATCCAAGACTTCATTTCCACTCAATACGGACCGTCCAAAACCACGGAGTGGTTGGGGCGGCTCCTCCGAGCCATCTACTATGCTGAGGAATTCATCGACAAGTTCCACCTCAGAGAGGCCCGCAAGAGGCACGAGGCCCTGCGCACGGCGGCAAGGCCGTTGGCTGCGCTCGTCTCCAAGTGCAAGCTGTGGAGGGACTTGTCCATGCTTGTGAATATGATGGAGGAGTTATGTGATGAGAAGTTCTTGAAGGAGGGGGCCGAGAGCAACAGGAAAAAGGAACCTGCTAGTTCCTCCTCCCATGCTAGTGTTCCATGGCAAGGCAAAAAACTGGTGAGGCTGACTAGTTTCTGGGATGGGCAAGTGCCAACTAACTTCTTATGTCGCAAGACTCGGAAAACGAAAATAATGAGTCGGATAGGACAAAAACCGTGTTGGACTGAATGGACTTCGATTTGGGGCGAGCAAGGCACCGGCAAGACGTTCCTTGCGAGATGGGTCTACAGCCGAGCGAAGTACATGGGTTATGAGTGGCGCGCTTGGGTCCACGTCTCGGGCAGCTTGGACAAGCGGGAGATCCTGTTCGAGATACTGAAGCACGTCGAGAGGCTAGCGAGGGACGTGAAAGACATGGATATGGAGGAGATAATGATAATGGTGCAACAGAAATTGACCAAGAAGAACAGATTCCTCATAGTGTTGGATGACGTGCAGCCATCTGACTAGCAACTCGTGCGAGTGTTAGCGATTAGCGTCCCAATCTTCTCAGAGGGCCACATAATTACCACAACTCAGGACAGTAAGATAGCCAAGTTGACGGATCATCCGAGGCAGAGCCGATCAGGCTACAAAACTTGGGCATTGAAGAAAGCCAGAGGATGCTGGCTTGGAAGTTACATGGAGTACCGGAAGGTCAGAGACTCTCAAAAGAGGAGAAGGATATCCTCAACAAGTGTCGTGGCTTGCCGCTCCATATATCCTTACTCGGCGGGTTTCTGTCAAATGCAGGAGAGCGCGAACCCACAGCGTTGGCGGAAGAGGGTTTCAAGTTAGATATACTACAATTGAGTTGCCATAAATTGCCGGTCCATCTAAAACCGTGCTTCATCTACATGGCTTTGTTCCCCGTAGCAATCCCCATCCCGACAAGAAGGTTAGTGAGGCGGTGGTTGGCCGAGGGCTTATTGGATTCGCATTGTTACGACAGAGAAAGCGAAATGAAAAGGCAGCCTGAGGACGTGGGAGAGACGTTTATTCTGGAGCTCGCGAATAGGAACGTGATCGATGTTGTGAGCTGGAGGGCGGATGGATCCCCCAAAGCTTGCCAAATGATCACCTCCCTTTATGACATGATCCGCCCAATTGCAATGAGCATGAGGTTCCTACACATACATGGCGCTAGCACGTTGAAAGACAAGAACAACCGCGACCCAACTAGCCAGCAACAACAGCTGCTGGCCCAACTGCGAGAAAGAAGCAAGATCCGGGGGCTTGCGGAGCACACGAACATAGTCAGAGACGGCCACGGCGGCAACTACCCCGATTTGAACCTCAGACACGTTCGCTCGTTTCTGTCGTTCTACCTGAGGAGAGGTGTGCTTACCAAAGACATCAGCACGTTTCTAAGGAAAATGACATCCGAGACTAACTATAGCTTGCTAAGGGTGCTTGACTTGGACGGTGTGTATAAGCCATCCTTGCAAGGGGTGCTCCACAAGCTGGTGCTCCGAAGGTACCTAGGATTGAGATCCACGGTGTTGGACTCAATCCCGAGTGCCGTTGCAGATCTGCACCATCTCGAGACTCTCGACATAAAGCACACCAACGTGACTTCCCTGCCGAGTTCCTTGTGGAAGGCGAGGAACTTGAGGCACCTGCATCTCAACTGGTTCTACGTCGACTTGAAGAACATCCTCAAGGCTTGTAGCAACAATGTCAATGCCTTAACTCAACTCCAAACCTTGAGCGGGCTGGTTATTGGCGAAGATAAGGAGACCTCAGGCCTCATGTACAGCTTGAGTTTTTCTTGCAACACTCGGATAAGGACGCCCCAGGCGCTGCAGGGAAAACAGTAGCGCATTGGATTAGCTTGGGGCTCACCAATCTCCAGTCCTTGACCTTTGGGGTGATCCAAGAGCCCAAGCCCGTGGAAGTACCCAAGCCCGCCGAACAAGCCCAACCCGCGAAAGAAGCCATGAAAGCAGACCAACCGGCAGAAGAAGCCCAACCCGCGCAAGAAGCCCAGCCCTCGGAAGAGGCCAAGCCAACGAAGGAAGGCACAAAAGTATCCGAGCCCGCGAAAGAAGACAAGAAAGGAGCCAAGCCCATGACATCGCAGATAGGCCCCATACCGGAACTGTCGTTGGCTGAAAAACATCATGAGCTGTTGGAGCTCTACTTGCTGGACCAACTCAACAAACCCATCTGGACATAGCTCTTGCCAATCTCGCTCAGGGTACTGACTCCGTCGGGTTTGACGTTGTATATAGACATGATGCCCCAGTTGGGTGGTCTCCTGAAACAGCTGAGAACCTTCAGGCTGTTGGCCAATTCCTTCCTAGGCACTTGCCTGAGGTTTGCCAAAGATGGGTTTCCAAGCCTCATGATCTTGAAGATCTGGAAGCTGCCTCGGCTTGAGAACGTGATTATTAAAGAAGGAGCAATGCTCCATCTCAAAGAACTCCAGTTTAGGCACCTCGATGTGATGAAAAAAGTTGAAGGGATCAAGGAGTGCAAGGGACTGGAGAATATCCGTGTAGTAGTCAAAAAGGGTGCTCAAGGTTTTGTTGACATCCATGATAAGGGAGAAGGAAATACCTTGTACAAGATAGAAGAGACCAAGATGGATGAACCTACGGACAACGACGATAGGTATGGAATAATAATATTAAATCTCAAACGTGATTTATACTCATAATGATGGATTTTTTTTATAGAATTGATAATTTCAACAATTATTTACTGGTGGTTAAAACAAACAATTGAGATCCTCATTAAATAAGTATTTCATTAACTCATTCCACCGTATCAAGTCAATACATATCAAGCCTATATATAAGTCCCTAGAGAGTTCTATAGAAGAAAGCAAATTTTCATATAGTCTTCACACTGTAATTAGTCACATAACCTTTTTAAAACAGTTTGCATTTACACTTTTTCCTGTCACAATTCCAAATCGTGTGGGCAACATCATTTGATCTTTGTATAACCCAATGTTGAATCCAAAAGCAACCACTGGAATCAACCTTACTACTCATAGCCGATGCATGTCTAGTGAGCCTTTCACATAGCTTACGTACAAATTGCTGAGGTATAGATACCAATTAAGGCCTATCATTTACATACTATATCATATTTTAAGAAAAGAAGCATATATGAACAAATCTGCATAGTTCCTTTCCTTTTCATTGGGAGGAGTACTATTGGGAAAGCTTTGTGTGTGCGAAGCTGACTTAAGTGGTTTCTTGTTTCCTTCAGTCCCTGACGCTGACGAGGAGGCTCTTCCTTCAATATAAGCCACTACAATGACATTTCGAGTTGAACATGTGTATGTCCCATCCTCCCACCTCATCAACCTCTCTCTCTCTCTCTCTCTCTCTCTCTCTCTCTCTCTAAGTGTGCAAACAAATAATTTCATATAACTACTATCTTATGTAATTACTGAGATGATGCCATTCAACCATTACAAGATACTCTGTCTTCAGTTTTAGGCATTTAAGCCAGAATATTCTCAATCTAATGAGGTCAGGAAAACCACGAGGGCAAAAAAATGGCTTAATGAAATCGAGGAGTCACAATCAACGAGGGCATGCCACGAGTCATTAGTGAAATTACCAATTTAATCAGCTACAAGCTTTTAAATAAAAAAACATGTAAGAGGATGGAAGAAATAGAAACAGTATTATATTAGTAACATCATTCATGCGCCCGTACATACGTTAGAGAGCCAGGACCGGTGAGAGGACCTGCAAGCCCTCATTTGTTCAAGAGAATATTACAAAGCTTTTGTACAATGACCTGCATCTCATTACATACATATTACCAGTTAAAAGGAATTCATACCACCTCAGATAGTTGGAGAAACGATTTCGTCACCATTCCGCAAAAGTAATAGCATCCAAAACAAAGCTTCACAAGAAAGACATCATAGTGCTTTTCCACTTACGAAGTTTTGTTTTTGATCGCCAAGGTGTAAAGTTGAGGCCAAACATCTCCTTGGAAGCTTCCTCTGGCTGAACAAAACCAACAAGCTTTGCAACAATTTTGGCACTCTCGGTCACATGATCCATGTCTTCTGTGTCGGACCACAACCGGTGGGCTAACTGCAAACTTCTATGCTTGGTATTCAAACCGATCCCCCAAGTTTGGAAGAGCATCTCTCTATCTTTCCTGGTGAGCTTCTTTTGCAACTGCTTGGTGAGCATCTGCCTCTCACGACGAAGATCTTGTATGCTGTTTAGCATGATAAAATCCCAGACTGAATGTCCCTACTGAGAATTTAACAAAAGCAGCGAGTGTTTCTTATAATTTAAATTCAGTACCTTGAAACAGCAGTCAAGGCCTGACTATCTTCCAGAGCTTGATTACAACGAGCAGATTTATCCCTAAGAAATGACAACCTCCTGAGCTCTACCTCCAAGTAGATGGAATCCGTCAGATCACCTTTAAACAGAAGGAAAAAGTAGCTCCTGTGAACTAATGAGACATTGCATTCCTTCCATAGTTTGACGATCTCCTTCCGCAAGTTTTTGAAGTGTGAAAGCCATTCCAAAGAACCTTCTGTATCATCTTCAATTGGATCCAAGCCAACATCCTTAACGTGTTTAGTAGATGCAATCACATTTGGTTTTATATCATGTACCTGTCAATCAAAAGAGTCCCCCACTGAGCAAAATGGGCGTATGTTGACAGAACATCCATATCTAATGGTAGTAACCAAACACTCAGTTCGTTCTCCAAATTTCAAAGCACTTTATATTCAAGTGAGTGGTAATCCAAACTTACTTGCATGTCCACATTTACATATGGCAAGACTCTTATAGCTGAAACCATAGCTGGGCAATATCACTACATTGGTCATCATATATTTGTACACAGAAAAACAATCTTTAGATGAATCAAGATTTTCTAAATCATAATATTTCACAAACTTTAAACACCTGATAACCATGGTTCCTGTACCCTGTCCGTAGTAAGTTTTCAAAACAACGTAAAAGAAGCCTAGTCTGACCCACGCCGGCCAACCCCTAATAACTCGCCTCCACTTGAGTCATGGGGTGTCACGCCCAAATATTTGAATCAGATAGCAGAGATATAACATTCTTTGATATGGAAAAAGCATACTAACTCCTGTGTTATATTTAAATTCCAATAAAGAAAATAAAAATTTGTAAGGTCCTCCAAAATAATTAATCCATCATTCATCATATAGCTCAATGTCTGTGATGAAAGGAACAAAGAAAAAGGCAGGGAACAAAGCTCACCCCATGCTGACTAGGTTGATCCTCCTGCTGAGCAATGGACTCCTCTAATTCAGAAGCGGAATCCATACTGCTCTCACATTTCTCAACTGCCCGACTTTTATCTGCTTGAAGCTCATAATCCAAAGAATCCTCCAGTGAATTATGAGAACCACTACCAGACAAATTTTCTTTGGACACACACTTCAGTGAAGGAAACTTTCTCTGACATCCCTCAGGTCTTCCAGGACATTCTTTTTCATATCGAAGGGGAGGTGTGCTATGGTTTATCTCCATCTCCTCAATTGAAAATAAAATATTTGTAAGGCCTGACTCACAACTTCTACTCCTGACTAGCTTGAAACTTCTGGATGTAGGTAACTCTTTCTCCTGCATCATCGAATATGCCTTTTCAAGAGAAGGTTCTACATATTCTTGATGGACGCTGTCTAACTGTCTAGCTTCCTCCAAAGTTGGTGATCCCAATTTCTCTTTTTCTACATCACCTTCCTCAACCACAATATAGTCTGTGATGCCTGCCATCTCCTCCACTGATGACATACCACCATTTCCATGGCAGTTCGAGTTCGGCTTTTCCATCTCAATGCAGCGTACTTCTCTGCAAAAGTCCTCAGAATTTTCATCAGTGTACTCTCCAATGTCCTCTGGACATATGCTATTTCGCCTGGAGTGAGATATCTGAATTGAGAGCTGTGAAGAGGGGTCCAAGAGTAAAGAGTTCTCTTCGAAGTCGGGAATGTGGATCATATGCCCATCTAAGTCACTCCTACTGTGTTGATCTGAATATTGACATGAATCAATTGTTAAGATACCAACATCCAAATACTCATTATCTGCTCGGTTTTGAGTATCTAAAATTGGGCTCTTGAGTTCCCATGAACCTCGCACACGAAGTTTAGGGTAATCACTGCATGCATCCACCTGAAGTATTAAATCAACAGACGATTCATTGAGGAATAATTGGTGTTATAAGTTGAGGACGGCAAATCCATCAAGGAATCTAACAAAGTAGAATTACCTGTGCAATTGAAGATTTGTGATCCACAACCAATCGGTGCAAATCCTGAACCTCAGACTGAGCAAGGTCTCGCTGCAGAGACAATTCTGCAATCTCTTTCTTGAGCTGTGAGAGGATACAACCACATAAAATAAGGTTTTAAATAATTAAGTGGTTTCCTGATTTATAAATGGACAAAAAAATGCTTCACTGCTCATCAAACTTTAAAGGGGGTGACAACATGGAAATTTTACAAACATAATCTTAAAAGTGCCACAACAAAAAATTATTAAGAAGGCTGGTAAATAAGCTGCATAGTTAACTCTTCACAAATTAGAACAGATTTTGCTACCAGCTGATGTTATTACCGATCCCAGCAGAGGAAAATGCACATAAACCTACAGGCCATCCAATTTTCTATGCCAAATTACAACAAATAGTGAAGGTTTGTATGCTTTTAGCTCTGAAGTAGATGCCTATTGACAGGATCATGGCAAAACTTAGAAGGTTCGCTGGACATCCAGGTAAATCAGAAGGTTTGCTCAAGTAAGCTCTAGTTATCTTTTTCGTCGAAAAATAAATAAATAACATAAAAGAAAAGCTGATGAGCTATAAATGCTAACAGCATAATGGTGAAGCTGTGGGTTATTGCTCAAAGGTGCAGAATGTTAGAAGTGGTCCAAAGGGACATGCTACGGTGAGAGAGATGAAGAAAATTTGCAATTGTGGAAAATTTGCATTCTGCAGGGGAAGGTCAAAAAGGCCAGGTGAAGATATTGCTCTTAAAATTCTCAGTTAAGTCTTAGGTTCCCAAGTTAAATTCCCAACTTTTACATGAACTTTCAAGTGGATGAGCTTGGTCAAGAGATGTCGATTGAGATGGAAATTGCATGTATTGTGAATTGAAGAATATTCAACCCAATGGAACTGGTGGAATTCACCATCGGTATAAAAGAAATAAAAGACTTTCTGACACAGCAGCGTACTAAGGAAGAAGTTGGAAGATACACCTAGTTTATGTATCATAATTACACCCAAGTACCTCCCTTTACCATATATAGTGAGAAAAACCTCAAAAAATATAAGAAACATTGAATTATAATACTAAAAGCCTTAATGCAGAATTATCACCTTCTCAATTTGGAGATCCTTTTCTCGAAGCAGCACAGCAGTATCAGATGAAACAGACGCTAGTCCTGGATTTCTCAGCTCACTCTCCAATCTAGCCAATTCTCTCTGTAAATGCTTTACCAAAGCTTTATCAGACACAACAACATTGACCTGTGCATTTGTGGCGACCTCTTTAGCACAACTTGCGAACAATAGTGTATTTCGTGACTGTTCAACATGACTTCGGGCTGGACTCATTGTACAGATGATGGAAGTTCTAGCATTTCCTCCCAGTGAGGATTGCAGAATACGAGTCAGTTTGGAATCTCGGAAAGGAATATGTCCATTTCTTCCCTTGCTGGAGCCATTCAAATAGTTCTTGATCAATAATCAAAAGTTTAAAAATAAATCAATGATAAATTGAAAGAAAAGAGGGCTTAAGACTGCAATACTTCCACCAACTCCTTATTTCTTATAGGATCATAATATTAGTAACTGTTCTGTCCATACAATCAAAGATGAAAAATTGGTAAAACATCATCACGGATGGTTTGCTTTGAATTTCTATAAGTTTTTTTTTTTTTTTTAAAAAAAAAAAAAAAAACTTTTCCTCCAAAACATTGATAAAGAAAATAAAAGATACTTAAAGTTAATATATAATATATATCTATATATTAAAAAGAGTTTACAACCACACATGTCAATATTCGTATGTTTTAAAATTTTAAGATGTTCAATGTGCAATAAAAGTCAAATTTCAAACACTACAAGAAAAGCAAAATGTGAAATGTCCAAACTTGCTCCAAACAAACCTAAACAGCTACTCTTGAGTCTCCTGAATTCTTATGCTTTGAAGCAGTTAATCTTCTTGATGCTAAAATCTGCATCGTAACCTATATGGAGCTGAAGGCTAAGAACCTAGTCAATAGCCTGGAAAACTAATCCCCTACTCTCAAAACAACAATTTTCAACTATGCAGTGGAATTTATGCCTGAGAAACCAAACCCCCCCCCCCCAAAAAAAAAATAAAAGACCAGATAGAAAAATTCTTTTGGCCGACATCATGTCTAATGAATTGACCCAAGCATTTGGTACAAGTGGTATTTGACATTACTAGAGAAGAGCAAAGATAAACCCATTGTCAGCTCTGAGTACTTAATAGTCACAACAGGTAGGCAGACAAGAATAAATGGAACTAAACATGTGGGAGCTCATGCACTAAACCTGCCACAGGCAGCAATGACAAACCCTGATGGAGGATTGAAAGTGTGAACAGAGCTCAGTATCAGGATTTTACTGAAAGCAGGATAGGAAATAGAGCGCAATGGCATAACAGGATCCGTATATCCTGTCCTCTTTTGTGGGAGAAGGCTTGGTTGTTCATGATGTTGTTATTCATATAACATGTGTGGATGCAGGTAAATTAGTATTGTGTAAGAAATGGACCTTTGGCACAGAAAAGGCATTGCAGTGGTGCTCTATGTTCATGTCAATGCATGGTCCAACTAAATTATAAGATCTCTAAGATGAAGACAATGAAAAAACAAGTTGTAAGGCCAACCTCAGTTTTCGGATAACTGTTCCCAAAGTCAGCAAACTGCGATTTATGTGGCAGCCCTCTTTCAACCTCGCACCAGCTGATAATGACTGAGATGCACGCTCACTTCCTGCTAGATCCACGAAGTTCTGCAGCCAAAAGAAACTATCATATTCTCCCAGTAACAGTTTATAGGTTGAAGTTAAGTACTAAATATTCATACCACAGTAGCAGAAAGAGTGCTTGAATTGTCTTTCCCCAAGAACTCACGAGCCAAACTTTCAATTGTCTGGCAGCAGAATGAGCAATAAATCTTTGACGCTTTAATAGGAATTGACCACAAAACAGATAAAATTCACCATTACCAGTCTGAGAATCTGATGTGATCTTGAGCTAGCTTCGTTAAGGCATGTCTCTCCAACCTGTCTTTGAGCTGTGAAATCCAAATGATCAGTCAAAGCATTTCATGGTAATGCTAGATATAGAATGCAACCAATTCATCCAACAGAAGACTAAATAGCCTTGGTCCTTACCTTCACACGCAGAAAGAAGTTCTTGAAAGTGGCTCCAGTCCTTCAGTGTTTCCTCTGTAAGTTTCTCGACTATAGCCCCTCTCTGTCAAGAGAGCTATCTCTCATGGTGATGTTGGATGAGCTCATAGTTCCTCAGCATAGTACAAAGAAATTTACCTCCGGATCATCTAGAAGCCTCAGTGGAGCACTATTAGTGCTGAGGAGGTCTCTCGTAGACTCGTTGTAGATCTCCCTCGCAAAAAACTTCAACAGAAATTCTCTTTCCTTGTGCTATTGAGAAACAAGAAAATGTCTTTATTAACAAGCAAATCTTAGAGGAAGAAGTTGCAAGAGAAAATGGAGGAGATCTTTAGGTAGTATATGACTTGTTACCTTCTCTATGTAGCTGTATATATCTGCCATTGAATATTCAGTAATTCCACTCATAGTGTATGTTTTTCCACTACTTGTCTGTCCATATGCAAAAACACTTGCTGCAACATTGAGCATCAGATGGTTGCAATCACAGGCAAATATCAACATAACAAAACATTGTCGAAAGGAAGGAGAAGAGGTTAAAGTTTACCATTTATCCCACTGACAACTGAAAGAGCAACTTTCTTGGCTCCTTCCTCGTACACTTGCCTTGTGGAGCAATCACACCGGAAAACTCTGTCTGCAGATCAGCCAACATGGAGGACACATAACACTAAGAAATATTGAACAGATTGCTTCCTTAAATGCAAGTCCTCCATTAGAAACATTTGTTGGAATTTGAAGACATGGGCTCAAGACCAAAAGGAAGCTAAATCCAACATAACATGAAAATGTGCTCAAGAAAGAAAGGAAAAAACTTCATGAATGGGATTCAATTACCAAATGTGTAGGCAGCTGGGTACATGGACCGCTCTGAAACAGAGAGATTGTTTCTGTAGATAATGGTGTTGTCATCGATACATTCCCAATCTGATACATCATTCCTAGAAATTTCCTTCTGATTCAAGGGCCTGAGACGAACTAATACGAAGATTTTCTCTTCACAGGGACTCGACCCCGGCGTTATCTCCTGGCTGTCGACTGCCACCATTGCTTACCTTCTTACTATCCAAGTCTATGAACCATCCGAAATCAAGATTAGTCTTCACCACAACCAAATACTCCGACAAAGCCTGCGACACAGCACGGAGTTCTACACCCCATCACAGCTTCACTGTCCGACTATGCATTGTAGTTTTGGAGTCAACAAAGCGAGTGATGTTGGGATCTCATGAAATCTGAGGCCCATCCAACTCCTACACCTACCACCATCACCTGTAATGAACAAGCTAATTATGGCTCAGAGCTAACTCCCCCACGCCGCATCAATTCGTCTTGAGCACAAAAAAACTCGGTTTCCTCCTACGTTGCTCCTTCCTTTTGTCATCTAATTTAGAAAAGTCAAACAAACGCACATCTGAAGCCACAAGTTCCCATTCTCCGAGAGAAATGGGCGGTGTTTCTTTTTTCTTTAGATTAGCAAATATTTTATTAAATGAACCCATTTTGGAGTTTTCTGAGATGGTCCCCATAACAGACTGTCAAAAAGTCTCCTTCGCTCGTGCTGACTTACATTATAGAATGTCTTTAGAAAAACAAAGCAAGACATATTTTCACCTTGGGAGTATTCACTTCCCAAAGAATGTCTGAGATCTACGCAAAGATCCATGGCATTGTGCATTTCGCTGCGGTGCACAGAGAGAGAGAGAGAGAGAGAGAGAGAGAGAGAGTTCTAAGCTGGCCTTTGAAAATTTTTAGTTGCCTCATTTCCTTCCTAGTTGGACAGTTGTAAACAGCAAAATATCCACAGGGCGGAACATGAATTTCCGCAAAACTGTTCGCTCGAATGCACTTAGAGGAAGCGACCATATTTTCATGACATGTCTCCAAACTACAAGCGGAGCCGATATCATTTGAATACACACGAACTGGAACCGTTCAACCAGCAACGCCTCATTGGCTCATTAACTTGGACCAAACGAAAGAAAAAGAAGAAATTACCGTTGGCTCTCAGGCTGTTGAACTCGAATCCTCACGCAACATCCCCCTCGGGATCTGACGCGAGACGCCATTCCGGCAACGGGATCGCTTGCCTCCGACGTTTGAACCCGAAAGAAGTGGCGAAAGATTTCGAAATGCAGGGCGAACGTGATGCGGAGTCGACGAGGATGCGCGCGAGAGATGGAGAGGGAGAGAAAAAGCGAACCCCGGCAAGCTCTGGCGATGAAGATTTGGTTTACTTTCTTAAGGCCCTGCGAATATGGAGAAGAGAGGGACGGTTGTAAAGTCCTGGTCGGTGTTGGTTTTGGGTTTCGATTATTGCCACTTTTGCTGGCTTCGTTTTCAGCCTTTGAATTAAAACTGCCAACCGAACCAAAATTTCTGCTCTCTTCTCTTTTTCCATTTTTATAAAATTTCTATTTTTACACCGTCGGGAACACGCAGCAAAAGCCAGACCTCGACCTATCAACATACCCAGTTGCACGGCCCACTTTCGTTTAAAAGATTAAACTAATGAGTTATGGACTAACGAAAATATATTAGCTCCCTCACACTACACCAAATGTCCCACCATATGACTTTTTTTCTAACACTCTCAGGTGTATCTCCGCATTTCATACGTGCCCAATATCTTCCACTTTCCCGTGGTCTTTGATCTACCAATCGATCACACACATCACAAGCAAATAGAGTAGATAATTATGTGTGCCATGTCAACTAATAATATTGCGTGCTATGGTGTCGACAATTATATGAGCTATGTGGAGTACGATTTATACTCCCCGTCAATAATATATGAGGTCTTGCTCCCCGATGAGCAAGTGAGGGTTGTGGGGTTGTGGGGTCAGCACCCAAGCCACCAAAGAGTTTTTACAGTTTGAGTTAATATTTTATTTATAGTTTGAGTTTAAACTGATAAATAGTTACTGAATGTTTATATTTTCTTTTTCTTAATAGAGAGGTGCAAAGTGTTAATTATGGTGGAATCGTATGCTAGATGTAGTCATGTTTAAGAGTGAATTAGGATAAACCTTATGTCTCAATTTCTCTTTCTATATTTACTCTCCATTTTGTTGTGTTTAAGCGGTTAATCCTAATAATATCGCGACGCATCATGTCAATAATTGTAAGTATCTACGAAACATGGAATTGGTGGAGCTCCTAATGTTCTCTTTTTTTGCTAAGCTACGCTTAGATATCTTCTTAATTTGCTTGGCCAAGGTAGTTCGATGAGCAATTGAAAATGTTTGGTGCTTTGGTTTGAATTGGGAGGCCCATCATTGCAATTTATGAAAGCATCGGGCAGGTTGGTGAGCTCTCGAACAAGGAAAAAATATTTAGTTCGTGAGCATGTTTATTTCGATGCTAGCGTGATGCGACTGTTCATTTAATGAAAAGCCCTCGCCCTTCGTTGATTTCACATGGTGGTGGTTGCTTGGAATCAAAATAATATCAACTCCCAAAAGAAAATTAATAATTGCAACATTTGCCATGTGACCCTCGATTACTTTTCTTAACCCCAATTCTTTTATTGCAAGAGGGGACGATAGATAATCGTCCCGTTTCACTGTCCCGACGTGCACGAGTGACTTTCGTACAATCATTTAAAACGGACTTACTTCGACGTGCGAAAACTAATTCCGACGACACACAACAGTATCAGGATGCTAATGATGCCGCCGGAAAAAGCCGAGCCAGTTCAAATCGATCATGGCCGGACTCGATCGACGCGTAATGAGAGGGGTTTTCTTTTCAGGGATGAATTTAGGAAGGAATCACATCAAATCGAAGTGTTGTGTAATTAAAACTCCTGTGCACCAAAATGGGCCACACCACTGCAAAACTCCACTTGATTTTCATTTCGTAGATGCTTGAACACAACATGCAACCTAAACCGGCGTTGATGGTGGGTCGGTGATTAAAGCCACGAACCAATTGGGTGGTAACTAATCATTTAATTAATTAATGATAATCTGTGAATAGATCTATTGACCTAACCGGCCCTGTCCACCATCCGGAAAGGAGGTGAAGTAGAACTTAAACAAACGGTGATTTCAGATCAAGGAAAGAAGCGAGAGTAATCTTCCCACCATTGAAGTTTGGGAGGCTTCTTTAGCTAAAATTATCTGTTGGCTATATAAGAGTGTCAAATAGAATCATCCGAAGTAAAATTAAAACTCAATTGAACCGACCCAAATAAAATAATAAAAAGATAAAAAGATGGGTTATTTTTTGTAGGGGTTCCATTATATTCTATTAGTAAGTGAAACAACGGGATTCCAACGTTTCGGTTTGATTTTGAGTCATGAACTCCGGAAACGACCCAGAATGGCATTACTAGACTTGTTTCAAAACAAAAACCAATTGGAACAAATGCATTCATGAACATGAAAAGGGAAACCTGGACGACCCCCTCGCCTGACCGTCCGACTGTCGACTTCTCGTCCCCGCCGTCGTCTCCTCATCCCCTTCGGTTCCATCGGATCTGCTCGAGCCGTGGGTTATGTTGCTATCAACATGCGATCTACTGGTGAGCTCTGATCAATCGGGTCACCAAACAAAATCCATAGAAGCCTCAAATTACAAACGACCCTGTTTTCCTTTCTTCTCTCATCGGAAATATACAACGTGTCTTTTGATAATTCGACATGTTAAATTATTTCAGATGTTCATGGGGTCTCAACGAGCCAGGGAGCTACAATTAGGGCGCGCATAACAAAATTTTTGGAATAGAAATCAATTTCTTGCCAGAAATTGATTTCTCAATTTTTATTCCATTAACAAGTTTCTAAATAAAGAAACACATATGACAATGATTCAAAATTTTTATTTCTAGAATAAAAATTCGTTTGGTAAAAGAATAAAATTTCTATTTCTAAGAGCGGCAACAATCGACGTCCAATGGCCGAAGTCTGATGTCCAGCAACCAATGGCAAGCGGCCGGAGTCTGGAGTCTGACATCCGGCGGTCGACGACCGACATCCGGCATTCGACATTTGGAGTTCGGTGCTCGACATCCGACTAGCCGACAATCGGCGTCCAACATCCGAACTTCAGCATTTGATGTTCGAAGTCTGACAGCCGGTAGTCGGCGGCCAATGGCCAACAACTAAAGTTCGGCAAGCAATGGTAGGTAGCTGACATCCAATGGCCAGTGGCAAGCGACGGGCGGTTGACGACAAACGTCCAGTGGTCGATAGTGGGCCTCCAACATCCAACGTTTGGCGATAAGCGGCCACCAACCAACGAGCATCCAACGGCCGACAATCAACAAAAACCGGTAGGAGTCCGATGGCTAGCAGTCGGCGGCGAGCAACCGATGGCAGGCGTCTAGCGAGTGGCAACGAGTGGCAAGCGTTTAGTGTCTCATGGACGGCTGGTAGGTAATGGGCGGTAACAAGAGTGAACGATAATAAAAATTTTGATTTCTTATTTATATTTCAGAAATAGAAAAGTTAAAAATTTTAATTTCGATTTCTACTCTAAATTTATTTTAGAATTGAAATCTGTTTTAAAAATAAAATATTAAATTGTATTACCAAATGAATTTTTATTTCAAATCTGTTTTGAATAACAGAAAAACAGACAAATCTAAAAATAGAAATATTATCGTGCACGCTGGTAATATGCAATCTCAATGCCACTTAATCTTGTCTGGTCATACTCATTTCTTGAATATCTTTTCGGTTTTCCCTTTGGGAAAAGCTGAAGAAAAGCTGCAAGAGTTCGAAGGGCAGGACCACTTTGACTCTGTGGGGAAAAGAATTGCAGGACACCCCACGTGGCTAGCGAAAGCCATGCGTTCATGCATGTGTTCTCTCTTTCCATGGCCATAAATACTTTTGTCGCGTAAAAGAAATTAATGAATAATAATAATAATAATAATAGCAGTTCGGAAAAAAGATAAATTCGAGGAGCAAAAAGTTGTGTTGTGGAGATCGAATTTCGGAATCGACGCATGTGCCTTCCCACCGACAGTGACACGTGGTCGGGGAAAAAGAACGTAGGTTTCGTCAACAATTCGGCGGATAATATTTCGTGAAATTGTAATGTAGCATTTTTGTTTAAGCGCCTAGGAAAAAGGGACAAAATTAATATACTCTTGCCTATGGTAATGTACAGATAATCACTGGTCACCTGCTCAAGGTCATAGTGGATTAGGTAAGCAAGATACTACCAAGTAATTATTAACGTGTGTGTGTATTTATATGTCTGATTAGGGCATGCTGAGAAATTCATAGCTAGATGCCATTTGTTTGTTCTTTGGCCAGCTCCATCCCAACAAAGAGATTCCTATGACCAAACTCATACATACGTGGAGATTCCTATACATAGAGATACTAGCATACCTTGCGTAGCAAAATTTGAAATTTCGAATTTAATTATGTTCTCTGAAATAGTCGACGAGGTTTTCGTTGAATCAATTAAAGTTCTGGAGTTTTTGAAATTCATCAAGATACACAAACCAGCTTCAAATTTTTGGAACCAAAGGATATTTTCTTACATAGTTCATCATTCTGGAAAAATCTTTGGGTAAATAACACAAAAAATCCTAAATTGTACTCATTATGACATAAATACCCCACATTTTTTTTTGTGTCACAAAAAATCCCTAAATTTGTCTCATGTGATACAAATACCCTAACCCCTTCTATGTCACGAAAAAACCCAAACTTATACATACGTGACATGTATACCATTTATTTTAGTTTTATTCAAGTTATATTTATCACACTGATAAAAGTTCGTTTTTTTTAATAATTTGCATCACAATGGGTAAATTTAGGGTTTTTAGTGACAAAAAACTAAGTTCCGAGTATTTGTGTAACAATGGCCATAATTTGAGATTTTTGTGATATTAATCCAAATTCTTAAGAAATTTTTTTTTGAAACACTCTATATCATTCCACTAACTTAAGCTAAGATCATGTTTATGCTACGTGGCTGGTTTGGACTTAAATACAAGCATATTTCCTTTCACCCTAGCATTGATCTAATTTTGATCAGAAGTTTGTTTCATTGAAAATTATTAATTTATCTTTTCTTTGGCGTTTGATGTTGGAAAATTAGTTGGTCTACGAAAATCACTTTCCATGAAAAAGCCACACTCGCAAAATGAGTGAAATGATTTCGGGTCTTGAAATTGGAGAACATTTTTCTACACTTCTCACCAATGAAAGGCCAATTTCATCATCATCATCATCATCATCGAATTACGTATGGACACTATTTACATCATCGACCACCACCGTCGATCACAAAACAGAACCGAATCGCCACCGCTGTCGTCGAACCCTCCTTCTTCAGTCATTCCCGACCACAGAGTAGCCCTTATTTTTTCACTAGAGCAAGCCCTTGGGGATGTTTGATCGTCGCGTGCCGGCGAAAAGGAAACTGAGAACAATTAAGGATGTTTCCAGTGAGTGCACTCGAATGTTGTTCTCCACATGGAAAGAACTCTTCTTTGTGCCAGAATTTTATCGTATTATAAAGTAGTTAAATTAAATACGAGAAAGGCAGCACCAAATGCCAAATATGTGGTTGAAGTCACCCCCTTTTGACTACTATTAATTTGTGTGTGTGTGTGTGTGTGTGTGTGTGTGTGATTATTTGATTATTAATATCTTTACTCTTCGTCCTTTTATGGCTGAATGTTGGCGAAGAATCCAATCCAGCATGTGATGATAGGAATTTTTAAACGGCCCGTATCGAGGAATTGTCCATTTTATATTTAGCGGCTATTAAAAATTTGCGCTCCTACATATCCAGCTGTTCTAAGGTTAACGATAGCGACCAGATTAGTTGACGCCGATGGAATAAACATCTTTATTTTCGTTTCATGCAATAATTGGTTCAATGCAAAAGGAGGCAAAAGAGAGAGAGAGAGAGCAAAGAAGAAACTGAACCATCACGTAACGTTATGTTTTTCTCTTTTATATTTGTCATAAAGATAAGGGAAGACGAAAATAACATAATGGGAGACACTGTATGTTGAGAAAACTTGCCAATATGTTTTGAAGATCGATAAGGCCTTCTATAGATGTTTAACGATTCTGACAATAAGATTTCCGGGTGATATTCTATTTGTTCTGAATGTTAACAAACTTAGAAAATCATACTAAGAGACTCGTTCGTCTGATCAAGAAGTTCTAAATATCATCAAACCCAGAGACTTATCAAGACATTCTAATTATCTATGTTCAAGACATTGTTGAATTATGTCAAATTGAGTTATATGAGGACAACAGTAAAGCTTGCATGAGTATTGTCAATATGACATACCTCTTCAAACGTTACGCGAAGTATTTTCAGATGATTAAGATATTTAGAATCAAATTATATGATGTGCAACAGTTAGTAATTTGTTTCAGATTTCTTTCTAAAGATATATTGATTGTGAACCATGTGACAATCTCCTGGAGATGATATGTTCTTTCATGACAAGGAACCCTACTTATGGAAATCCAACCTCTGTTATATGGGTAGCAGAATCAAGAGAAACTTTAATCTAGTAATTCAAACAACAGTAAGATCTTTTTATATCATTTAGGTTAAATGGGTTAATTGGATGAATGGTCATCAAAGTATTATCCAACGGTTAGTTTGGAAACCAAGGAGTATAAAAGGAGATCCAAAGTTCAAAGAGAGCTTTGATATTTCATACTTGTATTTATAAGCTGAAATTGCAATTATTTGAGAGGTGTGAATAGTGTCATAGTGTGTGCTTTGGGTAAGATAGTGAGTCCTATTGGCTTGGGTATAAGCATTACCAACTTTGGACAGAAGCTATTGGATATAAGTGGCACACCTTGACTGTGACATCTAACTGATTCTTTAGTGAAATCCAACTAATAAGCTATTAACATAAGAGAGTAGACATAGGGTTTTAACAAGTCAAACTACTATAACTATTGTGTACAATCTTTTCTATCACTTAACCTCTTTTTTATTTTGTTTGATAGTTTATTGCTCACAAGAAGATTTGACACTGCGAAGTTTTTCTTCATACCTCGTTCTTTGGTGATATTTAACTCGGTTGCTTAAAATTTCACTTTAATTGTGTATATTCAGCCCCTCTATAGGTGATGGTGCTAGTCTCCAACACCATGAAGTATTATCATGTTTTAAAGTACATAAAAGATCATCCGTACAATCGAGAAAGGACCAAGGGAGTGTTCTAGCTCGAAAGCTTGCGAGTTACAACAATGTAAAGCAAAATACATTTCGAAAATGAAGATCGCTATTTGAGAAGTTGAGGATTTATGTACATTTTTATCCGGGCACAATCCGATAGTTTTTATTTTAGATATAAATCATCTAACTGAAGGAGAGAGATCGCGCATTTTTTATTCATAGTTTCAATTGAAGTTATACTAAAGATCAGTACATTTGTAACTTTATGTACATGAAAATTGAAAAGGATAAGGGGTCTCAGGATAACTCATAGCAACTTTAATATGAGGCCCAGGGGCTTATGGGACAGGCCATAAGGAGAGCTTCCTATGTTGCTACCAGGTCGACTAGCTCACTTTTCTGATTGGCCCATAAACAGGACTAAACACTTTTTGTATGTGATATAAACACCTGTTTATATTAGAGGGTATCAAAACCTTTCTTCCCGACTTATTTGTATCAATATATACAAATTGTTCTGTCTGTGTTTATCGAGTGAGGCTCCATAGGAGGCGAGCATGGCCCCTAAAATAATATATAGTGCGTTGCGAATAGGACACATGGTAGGTCGCATCTAGATCAAGCATGTGATGAACCCTTATAGCCAACTCTCTTGGCCACAAAAAATTAACTATGTTCTGTCCACAATTTACTGATGTGAATTGTTCTTTACTCAAAATTTCATTCAAAAGCCAGCTAGATGTTCGATTCAATTATAATTATTGTTATAGCATCCATAAAGTCAACATCCATATCTCTAAAAGCTAAATTTGAACACTTATGTTTTCATTGTTACTATTAAGTAAAATCTTAATTTTCTTTGCCGGTGCGGTTAAAAATTTATGCTTTTTGTCATGATTTTTCGAATTCATCAAATTGTGTGACACGTAACCTAATCAAATCAAGGCCCTAAGGAGGATTTTTGATCCAACTCTCTCTACTCTCCCGTCATAGATATCAGGCGCCACATCAGCTTCGATTGTCATGTCAGCAACTACTCCGTCAACAATGCCACGTCAAGCATTAATGAACTGAGAGATGGAAATGACCACATCAGACAAATCGAGTCAGTTCTCGAGTATTTGTTTTCTCACCATTACGATTTGTATTGAGATTAGAGTGGTGCAAGATCAGGTGTGCACGCAAAATGGGATTCCCGCCATGCGTGTTTGGTCGGATCGACCGGGCAACTTCGTCGCTGTTCAGCTTCTTGGATTCTTCTTGAGCTTTTTGGGCGACAAAAACATTGGGAGATCGATGATGGAGGGGGCTTCAATCTTCTGATAAGAGGAAGCATCGTGGAAGTTTCTCTGGTTTTGGAACCTTGCACCGTCGGTTGCAACAACTTTCAGGGGACTCGATCGATCCCAGATCCTCCACGCGTTGTTCTAATCTATTGCTTTTACCACTGGCAAAAACCTTGTGTGTATCTACACCAAGGATGTAATCTTTTATGTACCTACTAAACTCTAATGTACTTTGTCCTCAAAGGGATAGCTCAAGTCCTAAGCATATCTTCCCCTATGCTCAGGGCTTAAATGAGTCCAAATTGCCACACTTGTGCATTCTCTCAATGCAACCCCAAATATCGAACACACGTTTATGGCTCCAGTAATGACTCGACATGTGTGAGAATGAAAAGAGGGTTGCTACATCCAGTTAAGATTAATTGGGTACTCAAAGATAGCCTTGAACACTTCATTAATATAAATAAATGGGTGATATAATTTCATCGTGTTAAATAAGCTTCGAAATACAGAACTTACATTCAGTAGGGTCGGTGCGGATTAAACGTTTACACTGAGGTGTGTACGAAACAAAAGATAACCAGACTAAAATCAGATAATGTGATACGAAGGGCATCCACCTTTTCCCAAGAGAGAATTTGCAAGGAAAGTTCCTCTCGCCCATATTTTTAATTTTTGCCAAGTTTTCAAGCTAAAGCAATGTGACGGCCTCTCTTTAAAAAGGAACTAATCGCCACTCATTCCATTCATCACGTATGCTCGATTGAGACCACAAGAAGAACAACTCAGAGAAACATTTTAAGGAGGATCAGAAGCTGAAGAGGGACGACCAAGCTCTTAGAGAGAAGATGATGACGGGTGCAAAGATGGAGATTGAGGAAGTGATGGGCGGCTGCGAAGCACTGCCTCTCCTCTCGCTGAACCACGTCTCATTGATGTGCCGGTCTGTGTGCGAGTCGGTGAGGTTCTACGAGGACGTTCTCGGCTTCGTCCTCATCAAACGCCCTTCTTCTTTCGACTTCAATGGAGCTTGGTCCGTCTCTCTCTCTCTCTCTCTCTCTCTCTCTCTCTCTCTCTCTCTCTCTCTCGTTATTGATATGAAAGACATGATTTCACTTTTGCATTGTGCCATGCCTGCATGAGCATGATCCTCGCTTTTTCTGCGTTCGATATGCAGGTTATACAACTATGGAATAGGGATACACTTGATTGAGAACCCATCAATTGAGGAAAACGACGCCATTAACGAGCCACGTCCAATCAACCCCAAGGATAACCATATGTCTTTCCAAGTAAGTTTGATGCAGCATACGTCTCCATTAACAGGAGAACTGTAAGGCACAATCGAATTTGAGTTAGTAGTCCTAGTTGTTCAATTGTTAAAAGGATTTGTTTCAAAAGAAATCTTAGAACAAGACGAGAATTTGTGGTCTTTCGTTGCATTCGTTGATCTAATAAGCATCGTTTGGCCTTCTTTACACAGTGCACGGACGTAGGGCTAGTGAAGAGGAGACTACAAGAGATGGGAATGAGGTACGTGACAGCGGTGGTGGAGGAAGCGGGGGTGAAGGTGGACCAAGTCTTCTTCCACGACCCCGACGGGTACATGATCGAGATCTGCAACTGCGACAACATCCCGATCCTCCCCATTTCCTCTTGCCCGTTCAAGCCCAAGCTCGGGAGCTTCAACAAAGCGCCCGTGAGCAACTGCGGGTTCATGGAGACCATGATGATGGAGAGCCTCAGCATGGACATCATGAACTTTTCCTTTTGAGAACTCAAGTTTCAATCCACAAGAAAAGGATCATTGATGCTGGATGAAGAAGCAGCAGCAAACTCAACATGCTTTTCTTTTGATAATTTGCGTGAAATTAAGTACTTTGTCATGTTGTTTTCAAGGGTTGTAATACTGAAGGACCTAAACACGTTTGAGTGTCATAAATTGGTTGTCGAAGGGTTCAAGGGTGATTAATTATCACATGTTCCTCTTCTATTGTATGTGTTTAAAAAATACGAGTGATTACTATTATTCTAAACTATGCACTTCCAAGAGGGGATAAAATGGTTTTTCATATGTTAATGAGAGAATCTGATAAAAAGGGTCTTTTTGCTCAATAAATACATAGTTATCATTTTGCCAATCAAGCATCTCCATTTCTCTGGATTTGCAGTTCTTGGGATTTTATCTTGCAAAAAACTTCTTGACGGAGGAAAATGTTCTTTGTGAAAATCAATTTTAAGTAGAATGGCTGATTTTTAGTTATTCAGTAATTTACTCCAAAGTGAGATGGAAAAATGTTTTAGATATTTAGATCTTATACTAAAAAATTATCCTCTCCATCATTATTGTATTTTATTCCAGATGATATCAAATTGCTTGTCTAATATATTAATAATACAGCATGAAATACAAATTTTATGTTTTTACTATCAAAATAAAGCAAGCTAAAAAAAAAAAGAAAATGCAAATAATTAACAAATGTAATTTCTCAGTGCTCATAAAACTTCAAGTCAAAATGGTTCTCCATTCCCAAAAAAAAAAAAAAAGGTAATCAAAGAGCGATACCAGAGTAAGTATTTAAATAGAAGGTACCAAAGAGCGGTGTAGACCAGGCTCGAGAATACATAGATTGAAACTCTATGTGAATATGCACGTGAAAAGGAGTTAAAACGATTTCTTTCTTTTAGGATGGAAAAATCATTTTCCTCATTTTTAATTTTTTTTTAACCGTAAAACCTTTTTCTTTGATTATCCATTTTCAGTAAGCCAAACATGTGAAAGTTTGAAAAACCAATTCATGAAAATGTCTTTCACAAAACAAACATGCCTCTAGTAACTTTTCAATTTTCCCAAATGTTTCATTATATTATTCCTTGCACAGTGTATGGGGTTAAAATTCTTGTAAGATTCGTTTGTTTCGTAGAAAACAAATGATTTAAAAAATATTCAAAAAGTCAATAAAGAAAAGTTTTCATAGTTGACAATTCATGTCTACACATTTTCATGGATGATGAAATTTATTTTTGTTTATTCATTTTTATAAGTAATACAAGCGATCATTTTTAGAAAAATATTTTTTAAATCATTCATTTTTCACGAAATAAACATGGCCATAATAAAAAGCTGACAGCTAAAAGACTTCTTTCTACCTTCTATTCAAGAATGAAAAACTCGATTGCAAGAAAAGGGCATTTGAATATCATAAGATCTGATAAAAAAAAAAAAAGATTATATAAAAGGAGACACAAATTTAAAGTTTTATTTCTTACAAAAAAAATTGACAAAGATAAATTTTAGTATATGTTTATGGGGGGAAATTTGTCCAAAAAGTCCCAAACCTATTTGCACTTTTAGAAATTTCGTCTTAAAAATTTTAATTTTGCTAATTAAGTTATAAACCTTTTTAAATTTTACCAATTGAGTCCATTCGGTCAAGTTCGGTCGAAAATAGCTGACATAACGGTCCAATTAGAACCGCTATCCTACATGATTCAACCAACACTAATGTGGACACATTTAAAAAATTTTAAATATTTTTCAAACTTTTTAATATATTTTATTAATTTGTTCATTTTTCTTTTTCTTTTTCTTTTTTTTTTTTCTTTCTTTTTTTCTTTTTTGATTCAAACCTTTGCCAACCTCTGCTGGTCATATACTTGTCAAACAGGTGGGTCGGGTTGAGTTTGGGTCAAGTCATAAATGGTCCAACCTAAATCGACATATTTAACCCCTTTATGACCCATACCCGATCTAACTCATTTCCAACACATACCCAACCCATTTAAGAAAACCTAAGAAAGCTAATATCTTATGATTTTTCTTATTAAAAATAGTATTGCTACAACACTGTCATGTAATGCAAATCTAGTAGACAATTTTCATAATTTTTTTTTTAAATAGGCCTTCGTTTGTTTCTTGAATAATATTTTCCAAAAAGTATTTTTTTTAGTAAAATTATAAGATTATTTGTTTTTTGCCTAAAATATGAAAATAAATTAGGAAATATTTTCTGACATTTAGTATGAAAAATATGATTAAGTTTTCCTCCATGACTCCTTTTAATATTTTTTTATTTTTATAAAAAAAAACCAAATTTATAATTATTTTGTTATTTTGAAAATCAAATTTTAATTATTTTTATTTTTTAAAACATAATTTTTAATTATTTCTTTTTCTCATTGCTTTTTCTGTTTTGTTTTTGCTTCTTTTTTGGCTGGTCGTCAGCCACAACGACAGCCGATGACCAGCCACAGGCGAGCTCAAGGCTCACTAGATGTCAACGAGCTTAAGTCTTGCAAAACATCAACGAGGCCTTTGCCTCACTAGATTAGCAAGTTCAAGCTTACCTGACACCAGTGAGCTCGGGTCTCGCTAATCGTCGGCAACCTCAAGCTCATTGGAGGTCGGCAACTTCGAGCCTCACCTAGCTGATCACTAGCTATTGTTGTGCTAGCCGTTGTTGTGCCAGCCACTAGCTGAGGAAGATGGAAGAAGAAAATAAAATAAAAAGGAAATATAAAAAATAATTATAATTTCAATTTTTATATAAAAAAAATTAACACTAAATAGGGAAAGAGAAAGTGTTAGCCTTAGATTGAAAATGGGTTCTAAGTCCAACCCATTTAAAATCCATTTGTTTTAGCCTTTCAATTTTTAAACCCATTTAATTGGTTTTTTCAAGATGTAAGTGATCCATATATTACTTATTTATGTTTCAAATGAGTCATATATGGATTTAAGACTGATTTTAATAGGTCTAGCCGACCACTGGGCAACTAAACTCCAAACCTTAAGTGGGTTGGTTGTCTATGAAGTGAAGGAAAACTCAATGACAGCTTTGAGAACAGATTGACCCCGCTCACCACGCTCAAGTTTTTCTTACAATACTTGGATAACAACATCCCAAGTGATGTAGGGAAAATAATAGCCCGTTGGATTAGCTTCAGGCTCACCAATCCAGGAAAAATGTCTAAAAAGTTTTAAATCTATTGCACTTTTACCAATGGTTAATACCCTAAAAAACCCAAAACTGGTAAACCTGTCACAAATTTACCCTGACTGATTATAAAAAATCCTAAACTTGTACATTTATGACAAATTTACTCCAAACTAATTTATTCAACCTCAAAAAACCAAAAACTGGTAAATTTATGACACCTTTAGCTTTCGCTAAATTGGATTAATACCACAAAAAAAAATTGTAAACTGTGACAAATGGAATGTAAAATCTCAAATTGATATACCAGTGAACTATCACGTGTCATTTAATTTAATAGTTTGATAGTAAAATTTAACGAAAACTAACATAGGGTAAATTTGTCACAAGTGTACCAGTTTGGGGTAAATTTGTCAAAAGAATACTAGTTTTGGGTTTTTGGTGATCAAAAAAATAGTTTGGGGTAAATTTGTCATAAGTGTACTAGTTTTGAGTTTTTCAATGTATTAACCTTTTTTGCCAATTTAATCTGAAATCTTTCATTTTTGTCAATTGAGTCCTGAACTCTTTCATTTTTGCCAATTAAGTCAATTCAACCAATTTTGGTTAGAGATTACTATCGTGAAACTTTTTAAATAATATTTAATGATATTTTAATAATTTTTTGATTTTTTTAATTATTTCTCCCCCCCCTTTTTTAGGGTTTTGGAGAAGGCTAGCAAAGGGGTCGGCTAACCCTCGTCGACACTAGGAGAAGGAGCATGAAGCCCTCGCTAGATCTGGCAAAGTGAGGGCTTAGAGGTCCTTGCTGGCCCTTAAAGGCCCCAAGCAAGGTTGCCTCCCTTGGCTGAGGCCAACAAGGATCGGTGGGCCCTTGACTGTGGCTGATGAGGGTCATCAACCCTCGCCTATGGTCAATGAGAGCTAGATGAGGGTCAGTTGGCAACCGTCGCTGGCCCTAACTCAAAAACGTAAATAAAATGAATTGAAAAAATCATAAAAATTCAAAATATTAGTAAAATATTATCAAAAATTGCCACATTAACACCAATTGTCCATGTCAGCAATTTCTAGCCAAAATTGACCAGATAGACTCAATTGGTAAAAAGTAAAAATGTTTATGACTCAATTGATAAAACTGAAAGGCTTAGAACTGAAATGACAAAAATGCAATAGGTTTAAAAACTTTATGGACAATTTTCCCTCACCAATCTCTACCTCTTGACCTTTAGGGTGATCTAAAAAGCCAAACTTGCAAAAGAAGCCCAACCTGATTGTGGGTGACGGTCATGGCCCTCATTGGATTTGGTAAGGGCTCATGAGCCCTCATTGTGGCTAGCAATGGCTTAGGCTATAGGGCTTATGACGCACTTGCTGGCCTTAGCAAGGGTCATGATCCCTTGCCCATGGTTGGCAAGGGCTTTGAGGCCCTCAACCAGGGATCGTCAGCCCTTTGAACAAAAAAAAAAAGGAAAGTAAATTATTAAAAAAATAATTAAAATATTAAAATATTAAAAATTTTCCACATCAAATCTAGCCGTATCACATAGGACAACTGACATTTACGTCAGTAATTTCCCACCAAAATTGATCGAATGGACTTAATTGACAAAGTATAAAAATATTTAGGACTCAATTAACAAAATTAAAATATTTATGATTGACTTGATGAAAGTATATTAGGTTTAGGACTTTTTGGAAAATTTTCCCATTTATTAGTTAATATTATGGAAAATCCTAAACTGATAAACATGTGACAAATATTGAATTAAGAAATTGCATATCATGTTAGAATAATTGCATTTAGAGTAAGTGCATTACATGCCTGAAAGAGAAAACCCTAAAAAAGATTTGAGTGGAATTGCGTGATAATTAAAAACTATATTTAGGTTGAATACTAATCTATCTTGCGTAAGCTTATGTTACTTTGAGGTAAGTAAATTCCCCGATTTCCCTTGCAATTCATGTACCGCTTTGGATTATTGAGTATTAAACTAATGTTTGCACATCCACATAATAACCTCACATGTTAGTTGATAGGTTAAAATCAATTCAAACTGCTTACATAATATATATTTTTTTGAAATAAAACAGAAAATGTACTAAAACTATGTTAGAGCAATATATCGTAATCAAGTCTCCGAATCCATAATTTCTAGTTCGTAAATGTACAGTAATTCTTCTGGTACTTTACTTGAGTTTTTAATCAATCCACCAAGAAAATATATTAGTGACGACTCTTAATGTTAATAACTTGAACCTAGTATGGGTTTAAGCTTACTAATCCATTAGCCGAACCATAAGTGGTGCATCCAAGGTAATGTTACAATGAGTACAAGACCTTATTCAAACTTAAATTGATAATTTTAGAACTTTTTTTTTTAGATGAGATGAATTCTAAGCCTTCTTTTAAAACTTTAATCAGTTTTTTAGGGTAAAAAAGGCTACTGGCCAAATTTCATCGATGGAAGTAGCCTTTCGAAAATGCCTAAAAGTTTAAGGCAGTAGGTTAGCTCTACTTTGGGGTTTCTTAGCTTTGCCAAGACCAACATTTGGCCAAATAGGTTACAAAAAGATTTGCCCTAATGGGCTTTGGAGGCCTAAAACTCATTGGGAAAGCTAAATCAAATGCAATCTTTGAACTTGTATTTGAAATCTTTAGCCTTAGATGGTGAATTATTTGCCTAATACCTTACAAACCTCCAATTTTAGGTTCAATCCTAATTCTATCATTAAAAGCCCAACTTTATATTCAGTCCTAGTTTTACCATAAACTTTTTTCGTTTCGTAAAAAAATCACTAATTTTAACTTTGGTCCCAAATATGCCGTTAACTTTCCATAAAAAATTGCTCATGACACTCAAGAGATGAAAAACTCCCTAGTGTGAAATGTTCGAGCATTTCGAGTTGAGTGTCTCACGTGCGAGAAATGGAAAACTCCCAAGTACTAAAGATTGAAAACTGAGTGCAAAATCGAAGATCCTATAGCAAGATGGAAGGAAGACTTACTTAAGAATAAGAGCAATTAAAGAAAGCCAACCATAATTAATCTAATTTTTACCCAAATTTCAGATTTAATAAGACGTCGTTTGAGCTAACATGGAAATTCATTTTCAAAGAATATCTTATTGGATGTGAAATTTGGGGGAAAAAAAGCTAGAGTAATGAAATGGGCATGTTACATCACTAATGGCGATTTTGGACGGTTAATAGGGTGAATATGAAATTTAGGTAAAAGTTGAGAATTTTTTATGAGGCAAAAAAAATTTAGGACAAAACTAAAATTATATTTAAAGTTGATGTTTTTTATGATATAAAAAGGTCAATGTAAAATCGGGATTGGACCAAAAGTTGGTCCTTTTTATGAGACGAAAAAAGGGTTGGGTAGATTTGGGCCTGAAGTCAAAGTTTTTTGTTTTTTTCTAAATGTTGTGTCGAGATACATCGAAGCATGGAAATGATGATATTCCGATTATAATTTGGCGAGACAACGGAAAAAAGCCAACCTTTCCTCTGCAAAACTGGTTCTTTGGAGAAGAGGAGGAGGAGCGATTTCCATGGGGACTACGATGAGCCCGATCTCGATGCTGACTCCTCTCTTCTTGTCGATGCTCGTGGCTCTGTGCGATGGCTACGTGAAGGACCGAACTTTGCTTCACCAATCTTCCAGCAACGACGTCGGATATTACTTGACCAAGGATGAGCTCTGGTTCAACCAAACCCTCGATCACTTCTCTCCATATGTACTCTCTCTCTCTCTCTCTCTCTCTCTCTCTCTCTCTCTCTCTCTCTCGGTGTGGACGATCCTGGTTTTTTGTTTCGCTTGATTCCGTGTGGATTAGCGTGTGACTGGTCGGTTGATGCTTGGTAATTGGTGTCCCTCGGGGATGAGCTGCTTGAGATGCAAAACCCCATCAGTTCTTTCCCTAATAGTAGATCCCTGCTTCCGTTTTGAAGGTTAATCCGATTGAACTTTGAACTGATTGAGTTTGGATGACGCGATCGATTTGCTTTTGAATTGGCGTAACGATTGATCGGATACTTTGAAAAGAGTATTTTTTCGCTAACTTTATCATTGGTGAATTTTATTGGCAATCCACTAATTATGAACTCGAACAAATGTTTCTATAATTTCTCCCCACGCGAGAATTGGGAGATTCTCAGCGGCCCATTCCTTGAGACGAGAGATGACACAATATTAGTGGTTGCAAAATAAGTACAGAAGGCCAATAGTTGACAACATATGCTCTTGACCATGTTTTGCGTGGGTTTGATCTCTAAGTATTGTTAATATTTGTTAATTGCTAAAACTCATATTGCCTTTTTACACATTATGCTTCTACATCGTGTTTTTGGACATACACCGAAGTTTTTGTGCCCCTTTTTTATCTTTTTGTCTTCTAACTTTGAAGTTGAAGTTGTAGTTGTTATGTCATGGTTCTGATTGTGGATTGTTGTAAAGCGACTCAACATGTCGATCTTCGGATGCTATTGCTAGCTCATGGAATTTGAATTTTCATTCTCAGGATCATCGTCAATTTGCACAGCGCTACTATGAGTTCCTCGACTACTTCCAACTTCCGGATGGACCAATATTTTTGAAAATCTGCGGTGAATCTGCATGTAATGGGATAGTGAATGACTACATCAGTGTAAGTGCTACTTAACAGCATAAGCATGCCAATCGTCAAATCACAGCGGTTAGCATCCCACTAAGCATTATATTTAGGGGTGAGCATGGTTTCATAGTAGAATCTAAAACTTGAGAACTAGATCAGTGAGAACCTATCCGGTTCTAGGTTCCAAGGTATGCAAGGTAGGTTTCAGTTTTCAATAATTGGGAACCTATTTTGATAGGTAAGTTTCAAGTTCTAGGTTGGTAGAACCTGTAATCTGTAACTTAGATTTTGGAACAAATTTTTGTATTTTGTAACAAATTTTTGTGTTTTTATTGGTCTCTGTCTTCTCGTGATCTTGTGGTCATGACGTTAGATGATGAGTGTGTATTCTAGAACCACTAGTCTAAACTTTCATTTTATGATTAAGATTTTTACTTTGTCAATATTTCATATTTTTCGTATGTCTAAATATAAGTTATGATCAACAAATTGTAGCAGCGAGTACTAGTCATTAAAGGTGATAATTTATTGCAATTATTCAATTAATAATACATGTGGAACCTAGGTAGACCTTGGAACTGACCTAGGAACATGTGATAGGATAGGCTCTAGATTTCAGGATATGTAGGGTAGGCTCTAGATTCCAAAAAAATGAGGAATCTGTTCCAATGGATAGGTTCCAAGTTCTAAATGGAACTTGTACGGAATCTGGAACCGTTCATCCCTAATCATACTGGCACGTTCAGAGAGAAAATCTGAAAACTAACGTTACCAGTTAAGGATTTGGAATTTTATGGCTATCCTAAGTTGTGATTCTTTGAAAAATTTTCCCACTGCTAATTCTTGCAGGTTTTGGCAAAGAAATTTGGAGCTGCTGTGGTTTCACTTGAGCATCGGTACTATGGGAAGAGTTCTCCTTTCAACTCATTGACAACAACAAACCTAAAATACTTATCATCTAAACAGGCACTCTTCGACTTGGCTTCCTTTCATCAATTTTATCAGGCAAGTTTTGAATCTGTTAAGCATGTGATTGACCATGAATGACAATGGTGATAGAAGTTTCATAAAGAAACCTTGATTTTCAGAAGAGAGATGGTCTGAAACTTGGAAATATCATCAATGGAGTAATATTGTTACTAGTAAAAACTAGTACTATTTTGATCTATGACCGGTATGTGGTCAAAGTGTCCTTTTTTTCACTTGCCAAAAGATGTTGATGCAGAGCTGACTGAAAATTTAGCACATGGGGGAAGAAATTGATTTAGGTATCATTTGCATGCAATGCACATGACATGAGAACTATCACTCCGAGCAATTGGATGACCTGCCTCTGTTTTTATATGATTGAAGTTGGCTCTGACGAGTATTACTGCATATGGAAACAAGGGTTGCTGGAATGAGAAGATTTAGCTTTACACTGTCCTTCCTGTATATATCAGATCATAATTTGATTGTCACGTGTTTGCAAGTGATGCTTGACCTTGAAAGTTTTGATTGCACAAAAAGTTAGTTTGATGTTTTCGAAGGACTTGCTTTTTGCGTGTAATCGATCAATGCAGTTTTTTGAATGATTAAATATGGCCACGCCATGTGGTAGATTCTTTGGAATGAAACATTTAGCATTTCTTCCTGAAAGTCTTCTGTGTGTTGACGTAAGTCCCCCTTTCACATGATTTATGCTTGCAGTCCGACTAGTTAGTTGCTTTGACACTATGTGCAGGATTCATTAAATCTGAAGCTCAATAGAACAGATGCTGGATACCCCTGGTTTGTTTTTGGCATTTCATATTCTGGAGCTCTCAGTGCATGGTTTCGTCTTAAGTTTCCTCATTTGACATGCGGAAGTCTTGCGAGTTCTGCTGTCGTTCAAGCTGTGTACAATTTCCCCGAATTTGACCGGCAGGTGAGGACAATCTTTATTGCCAGTATTTTCCTTTTTCACTTGCCAGTAGGCCAAGAAGTTGGGGATTATGATTATGTTGCGAGGTGCATTTTGAAGTCCGCTTGCTGTTTTCGATGTTCCAGTTGATCTGTATTGAGAAATACTTGGAAATACTCTCCGACTAAATAAAACTTTCTACTGTTGTTTCCAACTTTAGATTGGTGTTTCAGCTGGAGCGGAATGTAAGGCTGCATTGCAAGAAGTAAATCAACTTGTTGAGCAACAGCTTGCATCAAATGGAAAGGCATTGAAGGAGTTGTTTGGTGCTGCTGAGGTTCGACTTCCTCTCTCCTTACTATGGTGATTATGTCTTCAGAAATGTGTTTGGCTGTTGTGCAATGTGGAATCCTTTTTGGTCCCTCATCTTTTTGAAAGTAATCTTTCTCATACTTTGCAGCTTGAGATCGATGGTGACTTCTTGTATTTTCTGGCAGATGCTGCTGTTACAGCTGTAAGCCTATCGTTTTTCATTTGTGTTTATTTTGTTGCTTTACAAGGTAATGATATTCAAGATTTCATCCTCCACAGTTCCAATATGGAAATCCTGATAAATTGTGCTCCCCTCTCATTCAAGCTAAGAAGGATGGGGAGGATTTGGTGGTAAGAAACTTTTTCTGGCCTTAGCCTCATTCTTTTGTTGTATTCTAGGGCTTTTATGGAAGTAAATGTTCCAGGTGTATGCGCCTCTTAAAATGTTACCTTGAGGCAATGAAATTTCTCCACATATATACTATTCCTTGGACAGTAGGGTGTTTTCCATTACTTCTATGCCTTCCACAAAATTAATCTTCACCTATGTGGTGGGATTCCTAGTTTTTGGCAACACATGTCCATTAGACATTTATGAGTGATTTCTGTCTTATGATGCCTCTTGAACAAGTGCAATAATTTATCATAGTCGATCATTAATCCACTTTATTTAAATATCTGTCATCACTCGCCCACAAATTATTTTCTATGGAGTAGCTGTGCAAACAGATTTTCAATATTATTGTGATGCAAGCTTTATCTGAGTGAACCTGGGATGCCTAAAAAAGATTGAGGGCGTGCTTCTCCTTTTTAGCTTTTGTTCTGAGTTTTATTTGGTCAAATTGAAATTTATATGCAGGTTGCATATGCCAAATATGTTAAAGACAATTATGCAGATAGCGCTAGTTATAGTCAAAAACACTTGAAGAACACAGCTCTTAATGAAGATAGGAGCGATCGGTTGTGGTGGTTCCAAGTTTGCACTGAAGTTGCATACTTTCAGGTGGCCCCCTCCAATGACAGTGTCCGCTCATCAATAGTTGACACAAGGTGTTCTCATCTCCATACTTTTCATTCCTTGTTTCATTAGTTTTCTGTGTAATTTAATACCCTAGTCTATATTTCTTGTGTTGCAACAGATACCATTTAGATCTTTGCAAGAATGTGTTCGGGGAGGGAATATATCCTGATGTAGACTCAACAAATTTATACTATGGAGGCACAAGAATAGCAGGTCTGAGCACTAATCTTTTTAGTTTGGCTTGTTAGCGTTTGGTTATCCTTGCGTCTAAGAATCAAATGGACTTTCTCTCCAGAATTGATTGGACATTTCTGTGGTTCTTGATGCCCCTTTAATCGAAGAGTTTCAATATTTCTCATTTAGGAGATACGGCTTTCCTGGCTGACAATTCCTGAGCTTATCCTTTTCATGAAAGCCAATCAACAAATAAAATCAGACACCTGAACCTGGAACACGTAATTACAAAAGCCCAGATGGATGGATTAAACAGTTTCATGCAGAGTCTGTTCCCTTTTTTTGGGAATCTTATAAGTAAACTGATTATAACTGACAATTGAGCTGAGACTATTGTATTTGTTAATTTGCATTCTTCAATTTATGCTTACAATCCTGTTTATTGGAGTCCTTCTGCATAAATTGATAGGCATCAATGAAAAGTCATATCAAGGGCTGAGAATGAATCTGGTTAAATAAGGGCGACAATAAACCAAATGAAATATAATAGTGCATGACACATTATGAGCATATTCTGGAATCTGCATGTAGCTTCTTCTTCTTTTCAATAAAGTTATCTATTTGTGAGTCCCAAAAGTTAAAAGCTGTCAAGAAACGGGCTCATAATGTATATCTAGCATGCTTTTTCTATACTGCACCTTGAGTGTAAGGCCTTACACATCCACGGGATAATTAGGGAGCAGACAAATACGCGTAATGACTATAGGAGAGTGTAAAGATTCGAACTCATGATTGTGCTCTAATACCATCTTAGCCTCAGGTGACAGTTTTTCCTGTAAGGGTAAGCTGTCAGGAAATAGGTACACATTGTATATATACCATACTTCTTATCAAAAGAAACTTGTGTGATTCCTTTTGACATTAAGGTGTAACTTTGCCAGGCTCAAAGATAATCTTCACAAACGGCTCTCAAGATCCATGGCGGCATGCTTCAAAACAGATCTCTTCACCAGATAGTAAGTTCCCATGATTTCAGACAACCATTTACCAGTTTTTGTTAGCCACTGGTTTCAATTAGTGAAGAGTAGAACATGATTGTGAAGTTTCTCTTTGGTTTCAAGCTAGCAACATGCTTAAAACAAACATTCCATGAGATGATGACATAAGACTAAACTTCCCAACACATTTTGATATTATCTTTCTCTTGCATAAATATCAATAATATTCATAGTTGTTATTGTAAATTACATGCACAACAATTTATGGTGTTGTGCTGTTAGACTGAATGATGATGAAGAATTGCCTTGTGCGTTAATGCCTTTGGTTAAGAATATATAATAAAGTGCCTCTATATACTGTCAGAGATTATCCCACGTGATATTTCCTTGGTCTAGTACATCTGCAGTTACATGTTCATATGGGGTTCCATTGCTTATGCTTTTTGGACCTCTCTGTGTCACTCTCTTCCATACTGAAATTACTGTTGAATTTCAAATGTTGTCAGTGCCTTCCTACCTCATCTCCTGTCATAATTGTGGACATGGAACTGACATGCGAGGGTGCCCACAGTCTCCTCTGAGCCTTGAAGGTATGGATGGCTCAGACTTACTTAAATGCTGCATAAAGTTACGAAATATTCATGGTTGTGCTACTGTATGCTGGTCCATTGGGAAACTTGCATTTTCCAGTGGTGTGAATTGCAGCAGAACTGAATGTCGTCGCTGTGAAAAATGGAATTTCAGTTTGATTCTCGCACAAATAACTTGCTGATATTGCTGCTTCTCACTTTGGCTTTTCTTCTGCTGGTCCTGATGGTTTCAAGATCTGATTTCTTTAATAAAACTCATGATTTTGCCCCCTTATGAGGACAAATTTTGAAATGAAATATGCAAAGAAAAAATAAGTGTTTGCCATCTCCTGATATTAGAAGAAATGAGCAGAAGGAGAAGATGAAAATGAGGTGCTGCACTAGGTGAATTATTTGAAGATAAGAAATATAACAGAATTATTGAGAATAGGTAGTCCTAGTCTCAAGAATAGTGTTTGTGCGGTTGACTTTCTCTTCTTGGCATGGCGATTGAGCAATGATTAGTGTGGATTGAACGATTGATAGCATCTCTTGCTAAAGTTTTCCCAACCACTCGCCACTTAGGGCGCGTTTGGTAACTATTCTTTTTCCTAGGAATAATTTTTGCTTAGAAATGATTTTTTCTAATTCTATTTCCGAGAACAATTTCTGAATTTTTGAAGGCGCTTGGTAATTGTTCAAAATTTTTATTCCGAAGATAAAAATATGTTTGAAAGGATTTTTAAATTTTTTTATTTCTTTAAATTTTGTAGTACTTCTATTATATGTATATATATATTTTTTATTTTTCTCTTTTTATCTTTTTCCTTCTCTTCTTCTTCCTCCTCCTTTGTGGCTGGTTGCTGGCCATGGTGGTGGCCGGTGACCTCACCGGACCTCGCCCTTGCTTGCCGGAGGCTCGCCTGGCCACCGCGAGGCTCGGCCTTGCCCAGATCTGGTGAGGTGAGCCTTGCAGTGGCTAGGCAAGCCTCCAGCGAGCTTGCTGGACCTTGCCCAGCCAGTTGCCGGTCACTGGCGTTGGGGCGGTGGCGGTGGCAGCAGCTGCCAGTGATCAGTTGGGATTGGGAGCAAGAGGAAAAAGAGAGAAGGAGAAAATTGAAATTGTTCCCAAGATTAAGAAGCTATTTTTTTAATTTCTTGATTCTGTTCCAAATCTATTCTTAGAAACAAAAAAATGGAGTTTTGTTTTTAGGAATAAAAAATTTATCAAACGAATTTCTGTTCTTTATTTGTTTTGAAGAACTAAAGAACAGAATCAGTTGTTCCCAGAATGTTACCAAATAAGCCCTTAGCTTCTGGTGGAGTTGACATTGACATTAAACCTTGCCCGCTTAAGTAGAATGACTTATGTTTAAATGTGTTTTTGCAGTTTAGGAAAAGCAAATATCGTGTGCAATTCAAATACTTTAGTCTTAAGTAAAGAAATTTTCCAAGTTTACATTGTCTGAGTGTCATGCTTCTTTCAGGCAATGCCCAGAACTGCAGCTCCCCAGATGCGGTCCACAAAGTAAGGCAACAGATCACAGAAAACATAGACTTGTGGCTGTCTGAGTGCAAAAACAGTGGTAGGAGCTCTATCTGAAGTGCATGCTTATGCTGTACGTGAGTTTTGGGAGGTGGTCCTCTGCCTAACCGTGATATCATGATAAACTTTTCAGGAGATGCTTAATTCTAATTTTTGAAGGGTACTGTAACCCTCATCCTGCTCTTGTTTAGTTGCACTTGTCTGTCCAGGACTTGCTGCAAATCAACAATTGCAATAATTTGCCTTTGCTTTGCCCCTGTAATTGTTTTGTCAATACCTTGACATGTAAATATGGAATAAATACTCCAACGATGTAAAACTGCTGTAGTAACTCATTTTTAGCATATTTAAGGTCAATCTTCTTGCTTCCATCATTTTTCGTTTAAAGTGTTGCCATTCATGTGATGTGATTAAGTACACAGCAGTCTTGCTTTCTTTGACCGTCTCTGATACTGGTGTCTAAGACAAATCGTTTGTGCCCCATGAGGGCTGGTTTCCTGAGTTTGAAATGCTTAGACATCTTCACTCTGAAAGACTAGCATCAGATCAGGTTATAAGTATTGAAAGACGACTCTTCTGCTCTTGTTGATTTTATTGCAGTAATGGGGATTAGCGTTCAAACCGATTGCCACTTCCACCTTTATATAAGTTACGCCTGCACGTGTATTTATGTCGAGTCTGCGTTGATGGAGTGAGTTCATCTTCACACTGAAAAAGCAAATCATCCTCTGTCCCTTTCACATACACTGGCGAGGTTCTTTTGATTCTGGTAGGAGATTTGAGGCGAGCGTTGCGCAAGTACCTTGGTAACATTAGTTAAGAAAAAATAACGGTAAGAAAATCACCTAATGAGACTTCCCGTTTTATAAAAGCCAACGTTTGAAACTTACTAAAAGCAGAATTTGCATTTTCGTAGCATTTTCATAGATATTAAGAATGGTATATACATTGAATTTGCAGATTGATAGGCAAGATTCTTATGGGGTGTATGATAATATACTTGATCACTTTCAGATTGTCACATAATTTGTAAACCTGTTCTTTTTTTTAAAACAAATATCATGAAGCTGTAACTTCCCCCGACGCACACCACGTCAAACGTCATTGCTCGCATGACATCATGCCCCACAAAGATGAGTTTCGGAAGAATGGAATGCTAAAAACTGACTATAGTCAAAAGGTCACCATGAAGCTGTAACATAATTTGTAAACCTGTTCTTTTTTCTTTTAACAAATATCATGAAGCTGTAACTTCCCTCGACGCACACCGCGTCAAACGTCATTGCTCGCATGACATCATGCCCCACAAAGATGAGTTTCGGAAGAATGGAATGCTAAAAACTGACCATAGTCACAAGGTCACCATATTTCATTCACACATCTTTTTCCTTTTCCAAACAATAAAACAGCCATCTCAAAACTGTTGATCCTGTACCAGCAAGTTCATCGAACAGATGTTGGAAGACAAATGGAGGAGGCTCGCGCAGTCAATGGATACATGATTACCATCAAGAGCCATCATGAAATTGGAGATTGACGAAACCGAGACCACTCTCATATCAGGCTACTTTCAACCAAAATTGGGATCTTCTTGAAGGTCACCAAATTTCCTACTTCAGATAAGTAGAAGAAACCCAGAGCAGAATGTAGGTTATAAGTGAAGTCGTTACTTCGAAACCGCGCAGTCCTTTAAACAAAGGGGGTATTATGGAGACCATCAAGAATGTCCCCAGTAGCCATGACAAAATGAAGGCACCAGCCCTGCATATGGAGACAAATCATGAATCCAAGTCATCCATTGCAAGCACTCAACATATGGGGCAGTTCAATTGGCAAGAACGGATATATGTATAGTGAGGAATGAGTTAAACGACTATCAGGCCAGGAATATAAGAACTAAAAATAAATAAATTGCTAGAGAGAGTTTTTAACTGAAATCGATGAAGAACACTAAGAGTATGTCATCCACGTACCCATAAAGGAAAGCTCGCAGTTTGCTTTTCAGCCGATCGTGTATGAAGTATATGGTAACTATTAGGGATATGGCTACTTGAAGAGTGGGGCCTTCTTCCGTTGGAAAAAGCACAGTGAGAAGTCCAAGTACTAAAAATGTGGCAGCTGTTTTTATGATGAACTTTGAGGATGGTGTCTGAAACCTGCCCATGACAGCCAGCACAGCGCGGGATTGAGTTACCTCCCTCACCTTTTTCTTGACATCAATTTTCGGGTTCTTCCTCTCGTAGAACTTCTGCATGATTATTTTGTCATGTGCAGATTCAATTGCATCCAAACTGGGCTTGTGTCCTGCATATTTTTGGACAAGGAAATTCCTTGCGGCTTGAATTTCATCTTCAGAAGCCTCTTTACTGATTCCCAGCCGCTTATACGGGTCCTTTACATTTATTCTAGGAAAGACGGTTGAACCTGAAGAGGCCAGTAAAATAGGATGAAGTGATGTGGAGAACAAAATGACACATCATATCATTAATTAGCTCTACTTTTTCTTGATAAAACATCAATTTTTATTAGCCATGACACAACATCAATTAACTCAATGTGAAAATCATTGTTTCAACGGGCAAATACAAAATGGAACTAAGTACTATAGATCCTTTCAGAATGACCTATTAATCTTACTGGGCTTGACATGGTGAACAACCATCAAAATCTGCATTCTGCATGGGAGTTCAATGAGATGCTCATTTTGATTGATAACCATGAAAAAAGAGTCACCCTCGGTCAAACTAACACCTAAATATTCCAATAGCTTCTAGAATGGGAGAGTAAATAACTAATCCAACAATCAACTTTTTGTTGATAAAGGATAAAGCATCCGATACCAGTGGGGTCACTATAAGAAGCATCCATTGCAGACCTGATCACTAGAGCTTGATGCCTGCTGCAAATTTCAATGAACAAACCCAGTAAATGAGGTAAGAAAATTGCAAAGAACCGAATAGTTCATTTTCATGAACCATGAGAGTTTCCTTGAGGGACCAATACCTTCCTCCATGCAGGGACCTTAACTTTCCTTTGGGTCTTGCAATAGAAATAAGGGATGGGAATTCTACACATAAGGACTTGGCACCTTGAGCAGGTATCAAGAAACATTTTGATGGACCAATGGTAAATCCAGAGATAGTCATCTTTGATTCAGTTTGTTAGCTATCGGCAATCTGTCTGCAAAGTTCAAATTCAGAGTGCATATAATTAGGAGGATCAGTTTTGCAAAATGAGTAGCACAACGTTTCACTGCACTCATTAACAACACCAAATAATGAATACCGCATCGCCCTTCATTTAGCCATTTCTATATGGACAGTCCAGAAATGGCATTGCCAGGCCACTCTCAAGTCATAAGAGATTGTCTGTTGACATCATCCATTTACACCAATTGCACTTTATAAAGACAGTGTTGACCTGACGGCACCGAGCATGGATTTCTCATTCATCAAATTCTCTACAATGATCATATGCTGCACCCAAACTATGCCTAAAGAATACACTAAGCTCTAGCTTCGTCCAGACCGAACAACTTGCATTTTTGCAGCAAACGCTCCCGATGTTCTATCCCAAGAGATCATGCACAGCCTCAACAATCACAGCTCAAAGACGAGATACGACCTTAGAGGGCCAAGAAAGTGCCTCTAGCGGGGTCTTGCTCTTCTTTTATAGTGCTTCAGCCTAAGAAGCCAAAAATAAGGAATCCCCAGCTCAAACTAATTAAAACCATGTTCATTTCACGAGGAATCTTTTACCAACAAGGAAGTTTCAGAAGCAACCATGAAGTGGGCTTTGCTTGTCCATGCTAATTAGCAGCAACTCTGTCGACCAGCAAAGTCCTCAGCTATCTAACCACAATCAAGAAAAGACCGAAAGGAAAAACCAAAACCCATTTCGTCCTAGGATCGACGAGCTCGAAAGGACAAGCCTCGGGGTGGAGCATGGGACGAGCAAAGCGGAACTGATGAAACAAAATCGATTCGGGACCATACCCGGATCGTACGCAATTAGGGAGAGAGCTGGGTGTTCTTGGCGCTTATCTTCTTCTCAGAGACGAATCGAAAATGTCAACCAGCATTTGCAACGGATAGGAGGACGGTGAGCAACGAGCAGAGAGCGAGGAATTTATCAGGGTCGCGTCATGAACCCTGGGGTTGGCCTCTCGCTTAATCGCGTTCTTTACCTTGAGTTCGGCTCCGTTGTAGTCTAGTGGGTTAGATCCTCGGCTCTCACCCAAGAGACCCGGGTTCAAGCCCCGGCGATGAACTTTCCTTTAACCTTTGGTTAATACTTAAAAAATCATAAATTAGTATATTTATGACAAATTTATCTTAAACTATTCTTTTTACCATTTCATAAAAATAAAAAAACTATAAACTGGTACATTTATGACAAATTTACCTCCAAACTAATTTATTCGATCGCAAAAAACCCAAAACTAATAAATTTATGACAAATATACCATCAGATAAATTGGATTAATATCACAAAAAGATTACAAAAATTGTAAACTGTGATAAATGGAACATAAAATCCCAAATTGGTATATTAGAAAACTGTCACGTATTATTTAACTTAATAATTTGATAATAAAATTTAACGAAAACTAACATAGGGTAAAATTGTCACAAAGTGTATCAGTTTGGAGTAAATTTATCACAAGCATATCAGTTTTGAGTTTTCCAGAGTATTAATTCTTAACCTTCCATAGTTTTTGGTAAAGAGCATTTCTTTCGCTTTATCTAAAGACAATTTAGGAAAAATTTTACTGCTTTTATTATATTTAAAAAAACAAATAGGTCTATAAAATCTGGGCTCGCTTGAACAAAATGGTACCAGCGCTATATGCATTCTCTTTGCTTTTGATAGGTGCGAAAGTCAAAGATTGTTGGCTGATGAAAAAAAGGTAGGTGCAATCTTCACATTGTTCCACGCTCAATTAATAAAGTGTCGAGAGGAACTTCAAAATTCATCTTTTTGCTTTGAGCCGTAGCTCATGGCCACGGCGAGCTTGGAGCTCGTCTGGCCGCGATGTCCACGCCCAAATTGAGGTTGGACTATAGGCGACCTCCGATCTCAGGTTGCCAGTGGTTGCGATGGCTGTAGAGCAAGGGGGTCAAGCGTGAGGAGGAGAGGGAAGAGGGGAAGGGGTACTCAACAAGGGTGGAGCATGTTGCATAGGGACAAGACACCAAGAATTACAGCTCAGCCGATGAAAGCGCCAATGATAGAGTTGGGCGAGGGAAAAGAGAGGAGGAGCAAAGATGAAGGGACTGTAGAGTTTGTTGTTAGTTCAGGACATGTTTGATAACCATTATTTTTTTTTTTTTATTTTTTGGAATAAAAAAAATAGAAATTCCTCGGAACATATCAATGATTTTGTCCGTGCTTGAAACAATTTTGTCTTCTTCATATTACTATATCTCTAGAGTTAATAATTTTATATGAAGGGTTATTGAACTCAATTACTTGCTGCCATTGCTCTTCAGTTTCCTGTTAAGGTCTATCCTATAGAAGGTGCTCAAATTGGATCAGTGATCGATTTGTAGGTTTCGTTGTAAAGCTAATTGGTTACTTCCATTTACGTAAATTAATAGTTCAAACCGCACTCAAAGGTAGGGCATGAGGATTTTGAATGAAAACAATAAATAATTTTTTTAAAAATATTTTTGGGAACAAGAGAAATAATGTCATTTTAGAGAAACAAACTCAAAGTAACCTAATACTCGTTTTTACACAATTGACACAAAATCTGGTCTCCAAACTTAATATGAGTCCCCATTTTTGGAAAAAAATTCAAAAATTTGAAAATTCAAGAAAACTTTAAGAATTAGATTTTGAGTAGTTTTACTAGATTTTAATGTTAATTCTAATTTAGAATTATTTTAGCATATAAAAGTGAAAATCTTTTTATGAAAATTTGATTCAAAATTGTATAAGCTTTTAGGGCTATACTATATGGATTTTGAAAAGTTGTTTTCTTTTAGAGACAATGCTAGGTCTATACCCTTGATTATAATAATGCTCAAAGATTTATTATTAATCTCATTATATTGTGAGTTATAAACTAATGGGATTCTTTGTTATTATTTCCAACCATAAATTTTATGTTGGATATTTTAGGCCATCTTAGAATATCTTGATTAATTAAATTCTTACAAAAGTCTAATTTTATCCAAATATGAATTGTTAAGTTTCCATTGATATTTTTATAATTAGATAAAAAAAATTGGGAATAAAAATTTTTAGGGTCATACCAAACATGTTTTTGTTCTTTTTCTATTCGGGAAATAGAAATTTTGTGCGGTTACTAACGCGTTATTCTGTATGGAAACTCGTCTATGGAATAGAAATAGAAAAAAAACTTTTTCTGGATAGATATTGTTTTTGAGAATATAAATGTTATCAAATGCACACTTAGAGGGACAAGAGAGTGATTATGGCAATAGGGAAAGAAAGTGTTAGTTTGGCAAAAAATTTGACTAAGGATCATTGGTGGAATACCCGTCCAAATGTGAGGATGTAAATTGATGTATGGACGGAAAAGTCAGTAATGTAATTGAAATTTTCTCACTATCATGGCCCAGTTTTCCACAAATTCTAGGTGAAAGACAAGTATCCGTGCCTTGCCAAGTTAGACGAGAAGTTGGTGATCTTTTTACATCGATTACAAAGAGCCCGAGAGCAACATGAAAGAACGGATCTTCGGTCGCATGAGGAATACGGTCAAAGATCTGGAACGGACCAACGGATTGAAGAACGGGGTGGCGAGTCTCAAGCTGGGCGCGAGCGAAATACTGCAGAGGTCAAAGTGTGAAGATTTGCACTGGAGTGTGGGAGAGATGGAGTTCGACAAGAGCATCCACATCTGGCACACAGCCATTGAGCTGCGCCGCTACATGGACGGCAACGTGAAGTGGGGCAAACGCCTCGAAGACGTCATGAGATCCAATATGAGTAGGTTGGTCTCTCGGTACATTCTCTATCTCATACTACTCCATCCTTCCATGTTGCTGGCGAAAGGAAGAGGAAAAAAGAAAAAAGAAAAAAGAAAAAAGAAAAGAGAATGGAAAAAACTTCAAAAGACGAAATGCCCTTCGACTAGCAAGGTTTATTTAGAACTCTGAAAAATACTAGCCATGAATCAACTTATGGCCAGACCACCACCTGTCAATCTCGTCCCCTCCTTTCAATCAAAACTCACGCTCTCAGTCTAGAAAAAAGAAAAAGAAAAAGAAAAAAAGATCGTCCAGCAACCAACATAACCAATCGGATTTTTGTTTGAGCAGAAACTCAAGTTTGACGTCTCTATTCTTTCTTTCATTAAACTGAGACACAGCCATAGGTTCGTACCACTTCGAATCACAACCGATGATTCGGCCAAGGACAGGACTCTGTCGAACTTCACAACCGAAAAGTAGAGCGAAACAGAGCATCTTATTGCACGATGACGGAGTGAACATCAGCGGTGAGAGGGAGTGCACAGCAGCGACCGTGAAGACCTCTCAAGCTTCTGCCAAACCGGGGGGGTCGAGCGTCTCAGGTTCGTTTTTGCTTGAATCCTTCAAGAGAACAAGACAGAACCCGCGTTCTTCAGGTATGACCGAGGCTTATGAAGTGGCCGTGACGGACGAAGGAGGTTGAGAACCGTCAAAACCTTCTCGAATGTCCTTGCGCGCGCGTCCGGGTTCAGCCGCGTGGGCTTCCGCCGTGGCCACCTCCGAAAGCGAGTAATGGAGGAAAGGAAAAAGGGCCCTAAAAATGGACCTTAAAGCAGGCCTTTTCCGAGGGCCTTACTTTCCTCGAAGGCGCACCTCTGGACACCTTACAGGGCCGAATTAATGGGAGAAGATGGGCTTGAGTCTGGTCACACGAAAATGGGCTCCATTTTTTCTAAAAAATTCGGGTGTCGCCAGTCCTAAACCACGTCAGCTGATGGCGGCCTAGCGTAATATATACACGCTCTCGTGCAACGTTTCATCATAATGACGACTTCATTCACGAGTTTGACATGAACATTGGTGTTCAAGGAAATAATATGCCAGTTTGCTGGAATGGAAACAATCAACTCAATGCTTCGGAAATTGCTTCAATTTGGAGTGATCATTTTTCACCCTCTCGTGATCTTTTTGCACATCTTTGCTTGCGATAGCAAGCCTACAAGGGAATTTCTATAATCGATGTGAATCATGTTAAGCTAGTGACACTTGTTGGGAATGGTGTGAAAATCATAATGGTTAGGGTGAAGTTCAATTAATTTTAATTTAGAGGGGTGATTAAGAAATCAAAATCTAGCTCTCAGTCTATATTATGATCTTCTCAATTAACGTAAGTAAGAATGTTGGAATCCGATTTGTCACTTTACTTCTACCTTGAGTAAATCTAAGGAATCGCTTGACAATCATGCATCCAAAAGTGATATTGTGAATAACGTGTCGTGGATATTTTGAAAAGTATTGTGCTTTTTCGTTTCCTTGTAATGTTACGTAGGGTAAATAGGCGCTTCTGAATTTAATTCCCAACCCAAGTTGATGCTTATATAATTGTAGCGATTCTAAGGATGATGCTGAGATGAATCAAGGCTGGTGCTATTTTGCCTTGCTTTGTGCTCTCTCTCTCTCCCTCTCCCTCCCCTAAGTTTGACAGTGACCTGATCGTTAGCGCCTTTTGGTGCCAACATTTCGAATTCAACAAGGGGATTTTTGCTATTCCCGCAAAACGCTCGTGAATTGTGGAAGAGTTGGAGCTACGGTCGCTCGTCCTCCTCAGTTATTGACCCTGGCGTCTCAGGGCGCACCCGGAGGAAATCCATCTTCACAAACTGGATCCAAGTCGTGGTTTGGACTACGTACCTATTGGCCGATGCCATCGCAACCCTCACGATGAGAGTCCTCTCGAACTGCTTGGCCAACATCGAGGAAACCAAGGGGATGATCGATCCCCGGAGCCATAGACTGAAAAGTTCGTGCTTTTCGAAACTTCCGCACTCACATCACATGGTCACTCCCCCAGAATGTCACAATGTACAATACTCAATGTATAATATTTTTCCATCTACACTAATGGAAAAATACAAGATTTTCAGCCGCCGAACCAAAATTTTAAATACTCTTATTTTACCATTAATTTCAGAAATTTGCAGAAAATAACAAAAATTATGAAAATTCTCGAAGATACTCAGAACGTAGAATCAGGTATTTACGGAGGCTACACACAACTTCCTTTTAAAATATGATAATTTTGAAGCAACAAAATTACCAGAAGACAGACTGATTAGGGTCCAAATTGGGCTGGTCGCAGTTCGATTTGCAGCCCGCGCGCTCGACACGTTCGACCTCGTTTCTCCTTAACCGGGCAGTCAAATCGCACGAAATCAGCGGTCGTTGAACCATAACTTGACAATGGATCAAAATATATACACGGTTCTGTCGGAATCTCTCTAGAAAAATCGCAGTGCCTATACAAAGATTCTGCTTCTCCAAGAACCGACATATAATAGCCATAAAACTCAAAAGTTTGTGACGTTGGATTCTTACCCAACGAATTTGCACGGTGTTTCTTGACAACTATTGATCCAAACCCTATTGCTTTCTCCTTTCTTTTTACCTTTTTTTTTTTTTTTTTTGAATTTATGATTCTAAATGTGAAGTGAATAATTAAATATGCAAATGACTTTTACGTATTAAAATGGAAATGTATAAATCAAACTATGTTTGAGTCATGGTTTGATTTACTTCCCATGAATGGTTAGTAATCTAAGATAGATATATAGCTAGACAAATAGACAAATAGATATCGTAGATAAGAGAATGGGGTCCGGAAATAGAAAGACATTCGAACACATAAGTAATCGGAGTTTCTTATTTACTATTACTAGCTAAGAAAAGTGCGCATGAAACACGCGTGGCGCGACCATACACACCTATCACGATAGTCACTTCCATGAGGGCGATTGCTCAGCGATTGCTCTTATTGTATAATATAACAGCTCGTGATCACTCGGACTTGATCTAACGGGGCTTGATCAGAACGCCCTTGATGATGAGCCCACCCATCCAACTATCGAATTGTTGCCACATGGCAAATTTCATCTCGCCCACGACCTCCGTCGTCATTTTAAAATGTCCGGCCTCCAGTTCCTGCCATTGTTCTGACGTTTCGGGCAACCACAACTGATTCTCTTGGTTGGTACCGTTCGGGATATTCAGTGTCAGATTCACCTTCTGCTGTTTCATATTGCCCACGGACGTGGACGTGGACGGGGACGTGACTTCGTCTTCAGCAGGAACGAGACTTTGTACTCAACCTCATACGTAAGGTTAATCGTCTTGAACGACCCATTGACTCCCAGCCACTTCACCTTCAGCGCTTCTGCCACCTCGACGCCATCGCTGAAGTAGTTTTGTTCAAACGTCATTATCGGGATGATTATTATGTTGATTGGACAGATGACGTGTAAATGAATAAATGTGTAAAAAGTTCTTTACATTGAGAGCAGACCTCATAAATTTTTTTAATTATAACTATATAGAGATCGACATTAGACAAACTCTACAAGTCAAGAGTAATCGGAGAACAAAAGTAAAAAGCATATTAGAAATTATAAATATATTGACTTCACCATCCCTTATTAATTAATTATCCTGATTAGTTAACTAAAAATGTAAAAAATTTGGTTGGCACTTGGTAAGAAGGTAAGTTCGCAATTTTCCATGCACTCTTTTTCTCTGTTATGTGTATTCGACACTTTGAAAAATCAAAGTATTCCATATTACGTATGTCTAGTAAGTGCCTCAAGACACTCAATAACAAGACCTATTTATTAATTGTAGAAAAAAACAACTAAGAAAAAAGTCAACTTGGATGCCAAATTAATGAGGTATATTTATTATGAAATTAAGAATTACTGGAACAAGAAAGCAAATAATTTTACTTAAAATGATATATAGAATAAACCGCTACGTCAGTTTCTCTCACTCCGTGATAATAAAAGGATATCTCGTAGAATAATGCGTACTCTTAGAGAAGCTCAACGGGCTTTTCTTCCTATTCACCTCTCAATCTCCTCTTCCTCCTTTATCATTATTCTTAATTTGGCCAACTATACATACATACATACATATATTCACCAAAGACGAAATAGCATCTCTACTCTCTCCGTATTTTTCCCAACCACCGTAAAAACCACTACCCCTAGAAACCCATCATACTCTCTCCTTATTTTTTCATCAAGTCAAAAATTAAAAAAGAAAATAAAAAGGTTATAATGGATAGAAGAAAATATTGGAAAAACTCGTGGATTCCAATTTGATAAAATTATAACTCGTTAGGTTTGATCAATTAAGTGAACAGGATAAAAGAGAACACTACAACTACAATAAGATGAGAGAAGTTTAAAAAAATTGACTTCTAATATTTAAACAAGTCAAATAGGTCATAGTATATAGTTCTTAATATATAACGACCTTACTAACTTTGACAGCAATATTTGAAGAAGAAACTGAACTTTTATTCATTAATGTTATCTTGTGCTCTTAATTTAATTGGCTTATCACGGCCTTATGAAGGCAAAAATGAAAATTTAGATACTAAGACCGAAGAACGGTCCCTTCTTTGCTAGGGATATTAATACAGTTTTCCTTAGATGGTGGGAATTAATTGGAATTATTCCGACCATATATAGAAAGTATATATAGAAACCAATAGGGAGACTTCAATACCATAATTTGTTTGGGTTTGAAATTGTCTAATCATAGTATTATGGGTTAGAATAAAGTAATGACTTAATGATTCGGGCTACAATAGACGTATTACTTTGGTATATGGAGTATATGCAAGCCAAAATTTATGACTTTAGAGTTTACTATTAATATTTGTCAATGGTTAAGTCTCGATTCATTCATAACATGGACATATTTATGCAAATAGATAAGATTAGACCTGTGCACGCTAGGATACAATAAAAATCTATATCTCAAGTTCAGTTGGTGAAATCACATGGATATTTAATGTGTTCAAGTAGAACAAATTTTATCGCCTAGCCATTTTTCTTTTCTTTTTTTGGGTCAGAATCCCCTAGCCATTTATCGATATAGCATAAGAGGGGGAAAACATCTACAACATTATTTTAAAAAGACTAAATTCCAAGAATTATCAATTATAAGAGAGAAGAGGAAGATCGATATTATGTAGACCAGTATTAATACCCTCAAACAAATTTCTGTCTATTTCTATTGTTCCTCATTTTAGATTTTCCCTAAAGAAATCCCATGGAATGCTTTCCTTTATCTTTTTTAGATTCCCCTTCATCCGATGTCATTCATGCTTTACTAAGATATGAAAACCCTAATTAGACCCGTGGTGTAAGGCAAGGTGCAATATATGATAAAAGATCCGTAGATATGTTTTTCTAAGGATTTCGTAAGTACCTGGTAGTCCACTGCCAATAGTCACGTATCTGACTGTTGTCGATGTTGAGTCCCTTAGCATAGATTTCGTAGCAGTCCCGGCCTTTTTCATTCCAATACTTCTGGCACAATCAACGTTTTAAAATATGAGCCTAATCAGTATGTGTGTTTAGGTCAAAGTAGGAGGAAGAGGAACTTTGTCTAAAAAAGTTGCTATCGACCCATTCTAAATGACATTTTCAAGTGATTGTACGATATATCCCTATTCGTTTATACACTTATCTGGTTGGACATGTAACACACAGAGAATTACTTAAACAGAATGAAAAAGAGAAGATGACGCCATTGTGGTTGATTTAATCGACAACCACAATCTCTTCAGCATGTAAATTACTATCTTCACGGCTAATTTTAGTAAGAAATTACCGATATGAACATCAGCCGTCCTACGGCATGACCAACGCTAATGTGCACAGTTTTTAATAATATTATAATATTAATTTGAATTATTCATTTATTTTCTCTTCTCTTTTTTTCTTCTCTATTTTTTTTCCTCTTCTATCTTCCTCTAGCTAGTTGCCAAACCTTGGCGACTGGCTAGAGGCAAGGGTTGCAAAGCCCTTGCTTGACCTCGCCTAGATCTGGGTAAGGGCAACCTCGCCATAGTCTAGCCGGCCACAAGCGAAGGCTACCTCGCCCGCGGCTGGTAAGACCATGGCCATGTTCACCTACAATCGACGAGGCCTTGGCTAGGTTGACCTCGTCGGCCATTCCCTTTGCGCAATTGCTGAGGTCGGCAACTGGTTAGAGGAAGAAGGAAAGAATAAAAATGAAAGAGAAAAAAAGAAAAGAAAAGAAAAATACTTTGAAAAAATTGGAAAAAAAATTAAAAATTTATCCATGACATCGTCAACTACATCAAGTAAAATGGCCAACATCCACGTGCGTGATTACCAACTAAAATTGGCCGAATTGATTGAATTGACCAAAATGCAAAAGATTTAGAACTCAATTAGAAAAAAAAAAAAAAGAGTTTTGAATTGAATTGATATAATTGCAAAGAATTTAGGAATTTTTTTGATAATTTCGCAATGACATACAAGCATATCTTTTCATACATATCCATTATCCAATCGATCGAGATAGAGAGGGAAGGGAGGAGGAGGAGGAGGGAGGGGGAAGGAGGAGAAGTGTGGGGGGATGCTTGCCGTGTGAAGCTTGTCCTTCGTTTTTTGGTTGGTTCTGGACTCATTGGAATCGGCTCCGCCAAAATCCTTTCGGAGGCCGGCTTCCCTCATGGTCACCAACCAAGATTTTGCCATTTTGTTCGTTCAGTGATGTTTGATGCCGATCAATCTATCTCAGAGAAGGGCTTGTATATACTGCATAGCATGCACTATCAGGGTTAGTTCGGTCTTTTCACCTGTTCAGAACGGGAATAATTAACCCACCTTTTCTTCCTTCCTTTTTCTTTTCTCTTCTTTTTTTCCACCCCTCCTTTTTCTGAATTATGTTTCCATGGAATTTATAATGTCTCATGTATAGATACTTCTTGTCTACGCAGACCCCCCCCTCTCAATGAGGATTCATTGATAGATTCATATTTGTCTAAATCCAAATTATCCAAAAAGCTCATTGATCAATTGAGTTGGTTGCAAAAGACTCAAAATACCAATTAGATATACTTGCGCTTGTGACAAGTACACTTGTCTTGTCCAATTTAATCTTGTCTACTTCGCTATAGGAATATTGTGACAAGTACACTTATCTTGTCTAATTCGATCTTGTCTACTTCGTTATAGGAATATTGTGCCGAGAGCCACCCAAACGTTGTACTCGAGCCCTTTTTTATATTTCAAGGTGTGTCTCCTTCGTAAGTAAAGGATAAAGTTTCATATTCCAAAGCTAATGGTGGAAGAAGAGGGTTACATGAGATAAGGATTAGATTCTTTATTCGGATCATTCACTACAAGTGATTTTAAGTCTCTTGTGATCATAAATTATTTGTGAGAAGAATAATTGTGTGGAGTAGAATCCAAACTCTATAGTTAGACAGAGAAAATGAGACAGTGACATGTTAAATTGACCAGGTCCACATACGAAATGATTGATTGATAATTGGAGCAAAGAGAAATTGGCTCGAGGCTTTGAACCCATGTTAAGGGATGTCCTATACAAAAGGTGAAATTGCTGCCTGTGGAGAATACATATTTAATTGGTTATCGGTGCTATCAGTAAATTCACACCATATATGAAAGAGTTACTTTTGCTAAGACTAGTGTCGATTATGAAGTCTTGTTAAATGTAATTTGATATGTCCAATAGAACTCTCCATTATGTGATATGATGTTTGCATGGCAAAATGGAAATGAGATTTACCACAATCGATGTACAACGCAAAATATTATGCTTCGCTATCCAATTTATAGCTTGAGGAATAAAGAAAGACTCCAATTCTTTTATAAAAGAAAGTGCGCACAAAACATTCTCATTTGATTCTAATTGACTTTGCAAATGGTGTGGAAGTAGCAATCAAGGCCAGTTTGATTCGTGAAAGTGTTTCAGTTTTTTATTTTCCTTGAAAAAAAAAAAAATCTCGTGCTTTTAGATTGTTTGTTTTCTTGAAAATGTCGTGTTTGATTCATAGAATTAAAAGTTCTCCATATATAAGAACATATTATGAAAATGTTGTTTTTAGAAGCAATCTTTTAATATACGAAAAAAATTAGTGTAACGTCATTTCCAGTGTGGTTATATTCGATAATAGAATTGATCTACTTTACCAAAAATCCAAACCAACCTGAGGAACTGATTCCATTAGTGTAACGAAAAAAGTTGACCTAATATACGTTTTTAGGATAGATTTTTCTTTTATGACTCAGAAAATGGGGAAAAAATGGAACATAAGTTGTGTGTTTCCAATAAGTGTTAGATTATCAATAGCCAAAAGAAGGAAGGGATTATTCTGAAGGTGTCATCTCACGATGACTTGCCAATTGCCACATACATGTAAAGGAAAGGATAAGAATAATATTTTGCCCACCGAAAGAGCAGATTCTTTGATAGGGGAGACACAACAACATTTGTATGGAGCTTTCGCAATGGAATAACTAGTGCTTTTTAGGTAATGCAAAGCGGGAAAAGAGACATAGTTTATTCTAGTGGCATCTTCTTCTTCATGGTGTACTTTTTACTAGTTACTTGGCCAACACTTTATACCAGTATGCATTATCTATATGCATAATGATATTCCATTAATATGAGACTTCATGTAAGAGAAAAAGATGCATTTGTCCAACGGCAATATTTTATATTTCTATAGGAAAATATCATACTTCTTGAAGACGTAAGATTAATATGTGGTATTCCATTGATACGGAAATAATTCGAGGGGCCTAATCGCTTCATCTCCAATAAGACAGCATGATCTTTGACTCATTTTCACGAACCAGATGGGGCCTTGAAGGCTAGGTCTGTAATTGAATATGGTTGAGGTCTTGATGACCTGAACATTTGGTGAGTTCTGGACGACTTGTTGCTGAGGACTCGATGACAAAATTTTTTATTGGGGTCATGATGACCTAACAGCATAAGTTTTTGCGTGGAGGACAGTTGTACTTGTTACTGGAGTACTCAAGTCTTGGAAGAAACTCTTCCCAGTTTTTAGCCACACGGTTTTCTGTGAGCCTATTTTTTTTTTCTTTAATTCAAAAGTGTGTCTCCTTTGAAAAGTAAAGAATAGAGAAAATATTGGGTGGCTAGGCGCGCCATGTCACCATGCACCCGCTCAATCATGATGCGACACGTGTTGCAACGGGACTCCACCTAGAGTCTTGCTCTGGAGTCTCACTTTTATTTTTAGTCAATTTTTTGCCTTCTCCTTCTCTCTTCATTAATGATTGTGTCCTTTTCTGTCTTCTCCTGCCCTTGGCATTTTCTATTCTATACCCACTTTTAAATTTTTGTCCTACTTTTTACGAGTCGAAACTCACTTTTGAAATTTACGCATCTCCATCTCATCCTTTCCTGAGAAGATGAGGATTTGAATCTCTACCCTCTCCATCCATGTTGAAAGAGTGGTCACTGACATTTGAAGTGCCCCTTTTCTATTGTGTCTTCTCCATCAAGCCGCACGAAGTCTCTCTCTCTCACACAAAAATCGCATGCACGACGCCTCCACGGCCTTCGGTACGACACGACGCCTCCGCTTTCCTCGAGACACTCCCTCAGGCTGCACAAAGCCCTCTTTTAAATATCTCTTGGGAGCTCGCCGGTCGCATCCTGAGCTCCGGTCCGCCACCTCTGGCACATCACCTGCGTCTCCGCCTCCGCCATCGCCACTCCCTTAAGCCGGTCAACTTTGTGAAGAGAAAAAATGGACGGATGTTATAGGACCATTGATGATCCAACCGTTGAGGATCGTGACAAAAAGCTAAGAAAAATAGCTCCGACATGGCATCCCCCCGCCACAACTATCAGCGATGGAAGCTCTCTATCTGCTGGGCTCCATCGTCGCTACGTGGTTCACGTCCCTCGTCCTCTCCCTCGTCCTCCCCCTCCACGCCCTCCTTCGGCAGCTGCTCCGCCAACGCGTCGCCGCCTCCACCGGCGGTTCCTCCCCGGTCGACGGCGGCGGTGGTGGCGGCGACTCGGCCGCTCTCTACGAGGGCATCGTCTGGCACGAGCGCCGCCGCCCCGTCCACCACTCGTTCCGGTACACCGTGAAGTACGCGCTCATCGACCTCGACCGCGCGCCCCGCGCGCCGCCCGGCCAACTCTCCGCCGACGAGGCTCGACAGTTCGATGATACGAGTGGACCCATGTAATGATTTCTGTAAAAGTTCCCTTACTTCGTTTTAGTTCAATTTCTTCATGCTGTGCTTTATGAAGTCATTTCAAGAATGTGTTCGCAATCCCCGCTTCCGCTGTGACCGCAATTGTGATCAAACCCTTGAATTGCACATGTTTCAATTGCATGAATTCTTCTTTCATTTCCCCTTTTCGTTTGGTTCAAATTGTCTTTTTACTAAGTTCTAGTTATTGAGGTGCGGTTGTCTGGAAGCTAAGGTATTTGTTTTTCTTTTGCAGATTTCTCTTGACAATACCTCCTAGCGTGGGATATGAACAGAACCCATCGAGCTTGTACTATTGTTATGATCTAGAAGGTGCCGCTCAACATCTGCGCGAGTGTATTGCTGAGGTATACTGAGTTTTCCAATTCGTCTGCTTACAAAGATTTGCGTGAATTGTGGGGACGCTTGTTTTGGCTTTGTTCAGAATGCTGTCAAAACCTGGTTTTGCTTGAAATCTAGAGAACCCCTTTTGACTGACTTGTAGTAGCTACAACACCGAAGTAGGATTCAAACCAATTGATACCCTCCCATGGAAATGCGCAAAAATTAAGACCTGTTCGACTGACTGCAGTTAGTGCAGTGAACATTAAGGGAATTTGCTTTATGTAGAGGGGGTGTTGCTTTGCTTTATTTCACTAAGTATTATGCTACCGCCTGCATTGGACATCGAACTAGAGACGAACTAGAGACTCGCTTGTTTCGGAAATGGATATCAGCCAGCCAAACATATATCATATGGATTATATAGTTGTGGTTATTGGATAATCTACTAATTATGACTACATCTAATCTTTTGGCTCACTGGGATTGATTCAATGTGATCAACACATAAGCAGTGCGTGTTTTTAAAGCATTAGTAGGTGAAACTATGGAATCAAAAATGTAGGATTGTCAGTATGAAATCTACATAATGCAAGGGTGTACGGGTCTCGTATTGATATGTCAAATTTAGAGCCACCACTCTTTATTATATGTAATACAGTAAAGTCATTGGAATATATTGCCGACCATCTTATCCCGTACATTCTCCTTGTATTCTCATGTAAATGCATCTGACGTATCTTTCTTGCTTGCTTTTTGTGGGATTATTGTTACAGCCACCGACTTCAACCATTAAATGTTAAAACCTTTCACTATGTCAACTGGCAATTATATTATGATTTGGCATCTTGTGTTTTTGTAAAGACGCTTACTTTTATGTCAGCATTTGTAGTTAGTTGATGGACTTTTATTGGTATAGGTAACTAATACACCATGGGGTGAGAGGGTTTTGTTTGTTTTCAATCCAAATTCTGATTTGGTCGCGAAGCCCCTGCATGTCAGTCCATTCATGGTATGTACAATTATGTTGGCTCATGTAGTTCTCTTTTCCTGCTTTTAGTTCTTCGTGCGACCAACAGATTATTTTAGATGGCATGGGCAATTTATGAGGGTCCCATCTTCATTCTATCAATGGAGTGGCTTATCCATATATGCTTGAATAATACCATTGACTAGACACTTTGCAAAAATAAGAAACCAGAGCATCCATCCCACTAGGACTTAAAAGTTCTTACTTTGCTTTTGCACTTTTTGTCCTTTGCTGTCCCATACTTCTGATATTATTGATATTATTATGTATGCCTGATTACTTTGACATCATTATTCAGTACATGAATATTGCACTCTCAGTTAATCTATTACAAGTTGGCTTAACCATGTAGATGCGAATTTATACATTCAGCAATAATTGTTTTGATGCTTCCAATACAATATAGTGAAAGCCTTAAACATCTTGGAGAACAGTGTCAAAGTTCAAATGGTATGCACATGGCATAGAACTTGAAATTGATTACATTAGAATATGTAGACCAAGTGGTGGATGACCTAAGAGAGAAGCTCTAGTGCTTAATGGAGAGTGAATATGATGTTCCTTCTCATAATTGTGGTCTCCAAAGCCTGTCATGTGCCTCCCTACTACCATGTCAAATAAAATATAGCAGATCAGAAAAGTTTTGCACTTATGGATGTTTTGCACTCCAACTTAACACATATTGAATAGCTGACTTGCCAGATATAACCTCACCCTTTGTTGGCTGGAAATATTTTAAAACTTTATGGAAGACCTATCCATGCTGAAATTTATCTAAGGATTTCCAACTTTTGATTATGGATACTGTCTCCCATTATATGATTGTTCTCACTCACTTAATCTTGAAAATAGTCAAGTCAATTTAAATCTTGAAGAAGTGTCTGCAATACTTTGCTCATTATTATTATTGCAGTAGTTTGTTTCTCTATCATGACATAGCAGGAGTTTATCAAGAGGTATCAGAAATCTGCACAGTGCACAAACCTTTTCCTTGAAAAATAGCATGTACTTTCTCATTCAGTATCTTTTCTTATCTTTCGGATCTTTTAGGAAGAATAACTCATTACACTTTATCCTGCTTAAAGTAATTGCAGGACATGCTTGGGAATTGGAGTATAAAAGCGAATGGTCCCGGGGACAATCTATTTGTGGCTATTTCAGTTTAGCATCCCAAGCTTGGTAACTACTTCACAGCTACCCTGCAAGCCAAAAGAGTTTCCTCGTCAACTGTGTCAAATCATGGAACATTCTTCTGGTTGATGCCCCATAAGGTGGCATTATGGATATACTGGCATGTGAGTGAAACTGTCTTTACAGTCTGCCTGTATGTTTTTTTATCAGCTTAGACGGTCAAACCCTTTATTTTCCTCTTGTTTGGGTATTTCTTTTTTAACTTTACTTTCCTGAAGTCACGCCAGAATTGAATTAGGCCTTTATTTTCTAGTTGTCAGCTTTGGTTTGGGTAAACCTATGGAAGATCAAATTCTTCCAGGTGAAATTATTAAGAGGAGAGATGCCTGACATTTAAGTATGATAAATTTTTGTTGGGGAAGACCATATCTCATATAGATGTAGTACCCAACAAAGTGGTCAGGGGTCAAATTCGTGAGAAAAGTTGTTCCTCAGGAGTTTGTGAATGTCGGGAATACTTATGAATGTGCCTTCAGAACTCCGATTGAGTTTCACAAGGATTTAATCACATGCAACACCTCCAAGTAAACATCTTAGCTACATTATAAAGACGAAAATCTCATTGTTTGCTTCTATCTTGTAGTCTCATAAGCTTGCTTCTTTGACTTTGTTCTGACCAACTTACCATTGTGCCAAAACTGAAAGAACTTGTCCCTAGATAAGTCATTTTACTAGTTTGAGTTCTATTGTGTTGCGTTTTAATTCATGATCATGGTTTTAAGTCCCATATGCAATAGTTCCACTCACATCTGGTTCAGTCTATGAGGAGACAACTCTGGCATACAGTGCTTTTTGAGAGTGTGATGCAATGATTGCTTGTAGCTGAAGGCCTGTCAATGACTAAACACTCATGGTTCATTTGTTGTTGGTGGCTTGAGTTGGGTAATAATTCTCTCCGCCCCTTGCTTAGTTCCACAAGACTAGTGGGAGCACGGGCACAATTGCCACTGTTTAAGATTGCTGTTTAGAATACTCAGTGTACATGTTATTTTGAGGATACAATTGACTCTGGGTCTTGTCACCGCTTTGAGATGCTTAGTCTGCCGAGATGGTCAATGAAGGTCAAACTGACTAATGTCAATGAACAGTTGAATTGCGAAGTGACCTGAATTTCAGGGATGTAATCTTTAGCTAGTTTTCTCTCTTGCTTTTAGTCAACACCAGTAAGTTGATCACTAATGTCCTCAAATTTGAGAGCTATTTGACACCATTTATCTGTTTCACTGTCTCTCTCTCCTTTTTCAGGCTTTTAAGCTCTGGTGGAAAAATGTGTCATTCATCCAGCACCCACGCTATTCAAACCCCACATATAGAGAGGAAGCAGCGGAACGCGATCAAGGACTTCGATGTTGCAAAGCATTTCGTTCAGATGGAATGAAAGATTTACCGCCTATCGGAACTGATTCGGATTCTTCATCTGGCAAAAGTAAGGGTTGATCGATGTTTTGTTTGGAGGGACGCAAAGTGGCCCTGGTCTTGATCCTGATTCTTGAGTAGAAGCTGCCCACTATATTGACCGCCTCTTATTCTTTGTAAGAGCTGTTACTGTTATTCTCTTTTCCGATCTCTTTCTGAAAACCATGGGAATTGCGACGCTCCGTCTTTTCAAATATTGTAAGCGTTGCAGCTATGCACCATCTGATCCGAGAGAGGTTTCTTCGAACAAGCGGCTAGCTACATCTTGACGAGGAAACAGGCTCCATTAATTAATGAACTCTTATGAATTCTTGAAATTAAAGCAGTAAGGAAAGTAGCTAAGTCGATCATGAGAATGGTCAGAACACACACTAGATATGAGCCGCAGGTTCCGACAGTTGAGTTCCAAAATCAAGAGAACTAAGGACAATCGGTTCAAAACAATGATCTATCTTTCTGAAGTGCCAAAACAAAGAAAGAAAGATATTTTAGCTTGATCAGCTAGGGAGATTACCAGTAGAAAAGAAGAAAAAGGTCAGAGAGTAGCATCTTCAAAGATTGAAGCAAAATCAAGGAACTTCAAGCTTGCCTTCAACCTATAACAAAAGATTCAACAGCTTTTGCTCTAAAGACTTCCTTAATCCAACATCTATAATGCAGTTTCATGAAAGCAAGATTCTATGAAGAGATCCGGCTGAATAATTCTTGACATAAACCATTTGGGTCAGACGCCTCATGGATGTTGATCTTAAACCGCTGTTGGTTAAGTTCATGTCCGACTTCAATCTCAAAAACTGCTTTAGTTGATCATTTTTCTTTCGTTTGGGTTTTTCAAATGCACTCACGTTCTGGGGTGATTATTTTCGTACTTAAAGATTCGGAGTAGAACTTCTTTCCGCGCTACTACTCTTATGTGAAAGAAGTCGAAGGAGAGGAAAAACAAGAAGAAGAAAGAGGGAAATTTTCTCTGTATTTCTTTGTGTCTATTACTCAATGTACATAATTGATATTATATTACAAAGTATATGTAAAGAAAAAAGGAAATGAAATAATCTACAGATTGGATCCGATCTTGATTGATTCAATAATATCCTCATGATTTGATCCTTGCATATCTTCCAATACTTTCCAATATTTCTGCGTATTTTCCAACACTCCCCCCCAAGCTGGTGGCTTGTAGATATCCAAGACGCCAAGCTTGCTCAGAAGATACGCATGTTGTCTTTGACATAAAGATTTGGTGAAGAAATATGCGGGTTGTTCTTCTGTTCCAATCCCTTGTGTCTCGATCATCCCTTGCTGGATTTTCTCTCGAATGAAATAACAGTCTACTTCTATATGCTTCGTTCTTTCATGCACAATAGGGTTTGATGCAAGTTTGAGGGCCGCATCATTGCCGCAGAATAACTTTGTTGGTCCTCTAACCTGTACCCCAAGATCCCAAAGTAATCCTCTCAACCGCACTATTTCACATGTGGTTTTGGCCATGGCTCGATATTCTGCCTCTGTTGAAGATAATGAAACAATTGGCTGCTTCTTCGTCTTCCATGAAAGTAAAGAATCCCCCAATTTAATACAGAAACTAGTTATGGATCTTTTGCTCATTGGACAGGTCGCAGAGTCCGTGTCACAATACGCAGTCATCTTCATGTCACATTTCCTAGAAAGAAGAATCCCAAGTCCAGGTTATTTCTTCAAGCACTTCACCACTTTTAGTGCGGCATTCATATGAGACTGCTTTGGTTTGTGCATAAACTGACTGAGTGTCTGCACCGCATAACTTATGTCTGACCTGGTCATAGTTAAATATATGAGCTTCCCAACAAGTTTCTGATAGCCAAAATGATCTCTAAGTATGGGATCAGTTTCCTGAGATAATCCAGCATTATAATCCACTATAGTCAGTTTGATATTTTGCTTACTTGGTATTACAGCTGGCTTACATCCTGACAATCCCGCTTCTGAAATAATTTCTAGTGCAAATTTCCTTTGGCTGAGAGAGATTCCTTGGTCTGATAGAGCAATTTTGATTCCAAGGAAATACTTTGGCGAGCCTAGATCTTTAATCTAGAAAGTAGAATGCAAGTATTCCTTGAGGCCCTTGATAGCTATTTCATCATTGCCCATAATAAGTATATCATCTACATATATCATCAAGTAGATAGATGACGTAACTTTAGTCCATGTAAAAACAGCATAATCAAATTTGGGCTGTTGAAAACCGGCAGCTATCAGTGACTTAGCAAATTTTGCATACCACTGTCTGAAAGCTTGCTTGAGTTTGTACAAGTATTTGCGGAGACAACATACTTTATTCTCCCCCTGTCTTCGTAAACCTTGTGGTACTTCCATATAGATCTCCTCGTCTAAATCTCCATGAAGGAAAGCATTGTGAACATCCATCTGATGTAATGACCAGTCTTTAAAAGCTGCAACTAAAAGAAATGAATGAACTATGATGTCTTTGGCTATCGAAGAAAAGGTTTCGTGATAGTCAAAACCTTATCTTTGTGTGAAACCTTTAGCCACTAACCGGGCTTTGTATCTTTCAGTTGATCCATCTACCCGATATTTGATCTTATATACCCATTTGCATCCGATGGCCTTGCGATGTGAGGGTAGGGTAACAAGATCCCATGTGTGATTATCGATAAAGGCCTTTAATTTTGCCTCCATGGCTTTTTGCCATCGTGGATCAATGCTTGCCTCATCAAAATTGGACGACTCTCGCTCTTCAGAGATGCGAGTGATGCAACATTTATGTTCCTGAGATAATTGATTGAAGGAAACATAAGAAGAAATGGGGAAAAGAATACCTGGTGAATTCCTGACCCCATATATGTAGCCTTTAGTCCAGATAGGTGGGCGTGTGGCACGATCAGAACGTCTGGGAGGATCATTCTTTGGAGATAAATGATTATCTGAAGTTGCCACAGGAGGCGAATATGAAGGTAGCACATCATCCTGGCCTTGATCTATAACTTCCATTAAGGGTGTCACGTCGGTAGTTGATGTAGAAGACTCCCTTGTATATGCTAATGAAGGAAGTAAGACGTACCCGAAATCTTCGGTGGTGTCCTCTATAGAAGAAGTAGGAGAATGTCCTTTCTTATTGCTACCTATTTCCTGAGTAGCAAATGGAAAAACATTTTCTTGGAATAAAACGTCCTTGCTGATGGAAAATTCCCCTGTAGATGGATCAAAGACCCGGTATCCCTTCTGTAAAGTAGGATATCCCATAAAAATGTAATGGCGAGCATGGGGACCCATCTTATCCTTAGGTCCTACTATTGTGGCATAGCATAGACAACTGAAACCTTTCAGGTGGTCCAGGTCTGGCTTCTTCCCAAAAAGTACCTCGAAAGGAGTTCATTCGTCAAGAATCTTGGTTGGCATACGATTTATTAAATAAGCTGCAGTTAATACACAATCCCACCAAAAATTGTCTGGAATAGAGGTTTGAAATTTTAAAGCCCTTGCAACTTCCAACAAGTGACGGTGCTTCTATTCCACCACTCCATTTTGTTGTAGTGTATAAGTATATGAGCTCTCATGTAATATCCCTTGTGAGGAAAGAAGAGCAGCACATTCATGATTGAAAAACTCTCTGCCATTATCTGTCCTTATTCTTTGGATAGTATTCCCAAATTGGGTTTTTGATAGAGAAAGGAATGTCTTGGACATAACTTGAGCCTTCGACTACATGAGAAAAATCCACGTGGCTCTAGATTGATCATCCACAATGGAAAAGGAAGAATCGAGAGCCATCATGGTTCGGTGTATGATATAGTCCCCAGACATCAATATGCAGCAAGGAAAAAATATTTTTTGAATGACTTCTACTCAAAGGAAAGGGACTACACGACTGTTTTGCAAGCGGACAAATTTGACATTGAGGATAGGGAAAAGAAGAACTCTGGCCCAATTTGGAATGTAAAAGGAATTTTCTATCATTGGTAGTCAAATTACACAACGATTGCGTATTACAAGGAAAATGATCAAGATTTTTGGGTAAGCTTTTCCAAAAAAATAATCCTTCAAAGAGACTATCCAAGCCCATCAGTTTCTCAGTCGAAAGGGCTTGAAATAAACATGTATTAGCATTGAAAAATACTCGACATGAATTTTCCTCATAGGCTCTAGACACTGAAATAAGATTAAATTGGAAGTTCGTAATATAAAGGACATTGATGAGAACAATCTGGGAGTTAAGAGTGACTATTCCTGTTGTAGTAACATAAGCAATGTTCCCATTTGGCAATTGCACAGTAAGAGGATAATCTAATTCTTCATGAATAATAGAAATTAATCATTTATCACATGTTATATGGTCACTGGCTCCCGAATCAATAATCCAGGTATTTCGTGATATAGTATTTACCAGGCAACAAGAAATACCTGTAAAGTTGCTCTCCCTTTTTGGGACATCCAATTTTTGTAAAGCCTGCATTAGTTGTTGATATTCCCCATGTGTGATAGGCTAATTTGTCGATCCTATAGGTTGATAGGCTGCTGCAAATATTTCCTTTCCCTTCGTTTTCTTTTCTCCAAGCCTGTCGTGTAATTTCCAACAATTTTCAATTGTGTGGTGGGGCCGCTTGCAAAAATCACAAAATAATTTCCCCCTATTTTTAAAATTCTACCCATATGCTTTGGAAAAATGAGCACTGTTGGATCCCTTTGATCTAGATCCATCTCCGCCGTCTAGATTAGTCAAAAACCACGTGCCGTTAGAACTGTCGGATTGCTGTGCTCGATCCTGGCCGTCCATCATAGGCCCTTTAAAACCTCGCTAGTTTGCAAACCTTAGCGACGGATCGAAGCCCTTCTTATTTTCTAGGGTTTTTTCTCTCTCAATCCTTGCCGCTAGCGCTAGAGCTTCGGTGGCCTTGCTGTCCGACGAGGTAAGTCACTGGTTCTCTTCTTGCATCGCGAGCTGGAAGATCCGGTCGAGAGTGGGTGCTGGTTCCATAGCCAGTATCTGCGACCTGAAAGTGAGGTAAGATTTGTTAAGGATAAGCAAAAAACGAGTAGCCTTCTCTCTGTCTTTTATTGCTTTATATTGCTGGAGGGTCGTTTCGGGCCCTTCAAGCTTTTCTTTAGTAGCTTTCAGTTCATTCCAGAGGGCTGAAAGTTTGTTGAAGCATGCTGTCACGGACATGTTTCCTTGCTTCAGTTCGCTGAGTGCTTGATGCAGCGAAATTTTTTTCGCCCAATCCAATTTCCCGTACATTTCTCGGATGCTATCCCAAATAATTTTTGAGTCTTCTGTGGGTGGCAAACCGGTGGTGATTTCTGGGCTGATGCAGTTCCCTATCCATGTTCTAACCAATTGGTTGCATTTTTTCCACTGTCACCCCATTTTTTCGTTAGTCGGGATCAGGATGGTCCCATCAATAAAACCCTCTTTGTCTTTCGTGATTAGAGCTTGCCGAAACTCTCGCGCCCAACTCAAATAATTTTCTGGTCTTGTGAGAGGGTGGCTGATGAGCCGCAACTCCGGTCCATCGGCGGTGGAAACGTAGAGCGTGTTGCCAGGTTCTGGGCGACCCATGGCGGCCATCAAGGGAAGCGGCAGAAACTCGGGTGGGAATCCCGGGTAGGGATTTGCAGCTTGACCCAGATTGAATCTACTCGGAACTCCTGCATTCGAATCGCCTGACCCGCTCGTTTGCTCCGGGCCGATGGTTAAGCCTACCCCACTGTTGGTTGGTGGGCCTCCATCGGTCTGCACGCTGCTCTGGTAGCCCGGTTGTGATGTAACTGGGCTTGGCCCATAAATCCATGGATATGGCATCCACTGGTAAGGATAGCCCAAGAAAGGCTGCCCCAGATTAAACTGAGCTGGAAAAGTTTACCATTGCGCGTGTTAGGCTTGGATCTAGCCCTGACTGAGCTACAGTTCAGCCATGGAAGTCACGATAGATGAATTTGGGCTGTGTGAAGTTTGTGGCGTTGCATCCCTTGCGGGCTGGTCATCTGGATTTGAGGTGAGAATTTCTGGTTTGTTCATAATGAAAAAATCCTTCCCCTTCAAAAAATAGTGATTCCTTCGGTAAACTCTCTTTGCATGTTAGAGTTCCTTTAGGCAATTGAAACAGGAGCGGAAGCTATATCAGAACCTCAGCCGCTCTGATACCATGAAAGAAGTCGAAGGAGAGGAAAAACAAGAAGAAGAAAGAGGGAAGTTTTCTCTGTATTTCTCTGTGTCTATTACTCAATGTACAGAATTGATATTATATTACAAAGTATATGTAAAGAGAAAAGGAAATGAAATAATCTACAAATTGGATCCGATCTTGATTGATTCAATAATATCCTCATGATTTGATCCTTGCATATATTCCAATACTTTCCAATATATCTGGGTATCTTCCAACATTGTGGAGCATACTTTCCTTTTTTAAAAGAAACCGATTGCGTACTTGACGTGGTATGATAACCCGATGATAGCGATTGCGTGATATCCATGTTGTCAACCACTTCGACAGCAAATAACAGGTCCACCAGGAGAAGGTCAAAGGAGCCAGGATCAGCGAATAGACTATTGACGAAGATACCAAACGACAGAAAAACAAAAGGGAATTCATTCAATCATGACCATAACCACCTACCTAAGATCGCGACTTAATTATTTCCTATCGAGGCTCTCACCGACGACCGTCGGCTAAGCGACGGCCAGAAATCTTCTCGCTGATCTTCGAAGTAACCAACTCTTGCCAAACTTCGACATATCAGATCACGCACAAGCTGACCCGACGGAGAACTTCGCATGATCAGGATTTTCGAGTAGGTTAAACATCCGGCTATCAGGTAAGTAGGTCCAAGTTTCCGTTGGACTCCTCAAAGGCCGTCCCCCTATATTCAACATCACTACTTAGTATTTTCTCACATTCATGATCCCCAGACATAAACCAAAAAGCGAAATGTGACCTCCCATTTCCTCCAGAACCAGAAGTGCCTGGCAATGAAGAAGCAAATCTTCCCTGACAATTGAAGGAGATCATCAAACACATGCAAAGACTTTAAATTTGTCTGACACAGAACAATGCTAATTAGCATACCAAGAACTATAATGACAAGACGCTATCCGGTCTACACTTCAACACACAATCGATCGGGTTCAACAAATCTCACTGTAAGCAAAAATTGATTTCATAATCTAGTCTATATTGATCCTAACCACCTTCTTAGTTCTTTCATTAGAAACTGCAGATCTAATTCACTTGATGAGAAACCTGTGCAGCTAAGTAGTCCATGACAGATTCCTCATAAAGATTGCTTCCAATTCTCCTGACCACGAATGCAATGGTATCTCACCCGATTCTTCATCGAGGGCACTGTATGTTACAAAGAAAATAAGTAACAGTACATCACTAGATCAACATTGCAAGAAAAATAAGACATTAAAAGAAATTTGACTAAAACATCATATGTTCAAACTTGGGAGGCGACTGGCAGGCTTTTGGGTGTCCATGCTCGCTGAAGAGGCTAAGGCGAAGATGGTTAGAGTTCGGGACCTAGCCACGACCGGAAGGGTTCTTGGGAGCGAGTGGCTCCTGACGGCGACGGTAAAGTCGGCCAAGCTTGGAGGCGACTGGCAAAGGTGACCGAGCTCGGAGGTGACTAGCTGTCTTTTGGTGCACGTGATCGTCGAAGAGGCTGAGAGGAAAACGGTCAAAGCTCGGGACCCAACCACAACTTGCGAGGCTCTCCGGAGTGAGTGGCTCCTAGCGGCGATGGCAAAGGTGGCAAAGTTTGGAGGTGTCAGCGCTCGTCGAAGAGGCCAAGGCGAAGATGGCTAGAGTTCGGGACCCAGTCACGATTGGCGGGGTTCTTGGGAGCGAGTGGCTCCTGACAACGACGGTAGAGGCAGCCAAGCTTGGAGGCAACCGGTGAGTGTTTGGTTGAGAGAGATTTTTGAAAAACAAAGAGAGAGCAGGCGTTGCACCTTTCATGGAGAAAGATGCAGAACATAGACAAAATTTTTTGAAAGAGAATGGGAGGGGAAGGGATGCACACTTGCGTGAAATGGGAGAAATGGTGCAGAGAAGGACGAAGCATTTAATGAGAGAGAGAAGCAGCAAAAATTTGACTGAAAAATAATGGTGGACCCGACTCTACATGTCGCATCCTGATTGGGTGGGCCACCCAATATTTTCTTGTAATAGAGTAAAGTTTCATATTCCAAATCTAATGATGGAAGAAGAGGATAAGTAATAGATTCTTCACTGGGCTTATTCCCTAAAAGTTATTCTAAATTTCTCGTGATCGTCAATTCCTTGTAAGAAGAATAATTATGCAAAGAAGAATCCAAACGCTATCGTTAGACGGTGAAAACGAGACAATATGCGTGTTAAAGTGATGAGGTCCACACACAGAATGATTGATAATTGGAGTAAAGAGAAAATGGCTTGAGGTTCTGAACACATGCTAGGGGATATTCGATGCAAAAGCCGAAATTACTACATATGGAGAAGAAAAACATGGACACAAGACTCATTGAAATTACATATTCAATCAGTCATTAGTGCTATCAGAAAATTCACGCCGTATCTAAAACAGTTACTTTTGCTAAGACTGGTGTAGCTTATGATCTTGTTAAATGTAATTTGACCTGTTTAAAAGAGAACTCAATCATGCGATGTGACGTATGTACGGCGAAAATGATGAATTTTTCCACGGTTGAAGTACAGTGCAAAGTATTATGCTTTGCTATCCAAATTACAAATTGAGGAAAAAGAGAGATTCCGATTCTTTTAGAAAAGAAAGCACGAACAGAGCATTCCAATTTGGATGCTATTGATTGCGCAAATGGTGTGGAAGTAGCAATCAAGGCTAGTTCAATTCGTGATTATGTTTTTAGTTTTTATTTTCATTGAAAATATGAAAAATAAAAATCTTTGCTTTTAATTTTTTTTTAATTTTCTTGAAAATGTCGTGTTTGATTCGTAGAAATAACCGTTCTCGATATATGGGAAAATATTATGAAATGTTCATTTTAGAAGCAACTTTTAATACCTGAAATCAGTGCCCTCTTTATTGGATAATTGAATTGTTCTTCTTTACCAGACATCTAAACAAACCTGAGGAACTGATTACATTAGTGTAACAAGAAATTGAACTAATTTTTAGAAAATACTTTTCTTTTAGGACTCAGAAAAAGGGAAAAAATATGGAAATATAAGTTGCTGGTTTTTAATAAGGTTCACATTATGAATTGCCAGAAAAAGGAAGGAATTACTCCTAAAGTGTCAGTTATAACATACATGTAAGGGAAAGGATGAGAATTATATTTCGCCAACCGAAAGATCAGATTCTTTTATACAAGAGTCACAACAAGTTTGTATGGAGCTTTCACAATGGAATAATTAATGCTTTTTAGATTGCCGGAAAATGCAAAGCGGGAAAAAAAAAGGCATTATCTATTCTATGTGCATATTCTTCTTCGAGGTACCCTAGATACTAGTTTTTTGGCAGCGTGGATACGCATGTCTATATGCATATTTTCGAATCATTAGTATTCCATTAAAATGAGATACTATGGTAGAGAAGAAAAAGATGAGATTCATACAATGGCAATATCTTATAATTTATATTTCCTCGATGGCTTCGTCTCTAACAAAATAGCACGACCTTTGATTCTTTTTCATACACCCGAAGGGCATTGAAGGCTTGGTCTCTAATCGAAGATGGTCGAGGTATTGTTGTTGCTGAGGTCTCGATGACAAATTTTTTATAGAGATCGTGATGACCTAAATTGTCACACCCCGATTCACAAGAAGAAGGGCATGACACGGCCGTCCTTTTTCCAAAGGATGCAGCCTCAACGTAACCAAAATTTCAACCCAATATCAACATATATACATCCACATATATATATATATATATATATATATATATATATATATATATATATATATATATATTTTGACAAAAATGGGCAATTGGTTACAATATCAGAGTATATCTATAATCCACAAACATCAAAACATAAACTTTCTATAAAGACTAACTTATAAACCTATGAACTATGCATAAGCCATACCTAAAATTTCCACCACAAAAGTCCTCCCCGAACGAACGCTCATGCCTATTCGTGACTCGCTGAAGAACCTGAAAAACAAGTAGATGAGAGGAGTGAGCTACCACGGCTCAGTGAGTAACACATTTATTCTAAGCGGATTGAGAAATCACTATGCACATTTTAAAACACAAACATAACTCACTTTATCATAATACCAATTCATAATTCAAATATCGAAAGCACCAATGGTCGAGTCCATTAGTTAATCTCGTAAAACATGCATCAATGGTCTATTACATTGATTAATCTCATCAAATCATATCGATGGTCCACTCCATCGACCAAACTCAAATCGCACGTCAATGGTCCACCCCATTGACCAATTCATGCTCAAATGTCTAACCATGATCACGCGTAACATCCGTGACAAGACGACCAAGATTTCCCCCTTGGTAAGGTCTCCACCTATTATTAGCTGGTGGCTCGGCCCACAAGGATATCCTAGAATAGTATGCGCATATCCACACCCCTCAGTGTCCACAGCGACATTGAGCACCAACCACCAATCACAATATCCAGTAATCCAAAATCAGAAAGAGAATCATACCACAACTCAAATTTGATATATATAAATATCAAAGCATTCTCCAAAACATTTTAAGATTCTTTCACAAGGATTTTCACAAATCCTTTTTCAAACAACCATTCAAATCGAAGTTGAAATGTAACTCCCTTCGAATAACAAAAATGTTAGTAATAGCTCGATCCTATTTAATGCAACAAAATATGCATTTTTATCAACTTATAGAGTATTTAATCCACCACGTTTCTCAAAACATGAGTTTAAAATACAAAGAAGAAATAGTGTCACTCACCTGGGAAAAGCCAAAAATCAACTACGACGCTCACACGAACCGACGCATTCGGATTCCTAACAATTAACGGAAAAATATCAAAAAGCTGAGTAAAAATGATATTCTTATAACGACTCGCCTATACTAGGCCTATTAGTCGATAAACGACACCTACGCGCTCCAAAAGTTCACAATTTAGCATAAATCCATCATTTTCAGCTAGGCGCGGCCCATGCGCCAACTTCGTCACGCCATAATTTCCTCCACAAAATTCCGTTTCAAGCCATCTTATAGTCTTTAGAAAGCTCTTTTAACGTACAACAACAACCCCAACTCAGCCGCCCCAAAATAGTACCGAAAGTAACAAAAAAAGAGACTCGAAGTCACTGTTCGCTACAGTACCAGATTGCGCCTCCAACTTCAAAATTCCATTCCAAACAAACCGCAAGCTTAAATCACGATCCGAAAGATGCTATAGCTTCACAACATCCCAAAGTACCATTTATAAAAAAATTTACAGCTTAACGACTCAAAAATTGGGCTTCGCCACACAAATACCCAAGAAATCCGAATTTCGAGCCCTAATTGCGGCAATTGCTTCAAGCAAGTGATTAAAGGCTTCAATTTTTTACCGGCCTTGCAAAACACACTTGAGTCGGCTTGATGAGGCGTCCGGGTCATGAGCACGCCAAAATTTTTCCCTTTTTCCTTTTTTCCTTTTTTCATTTCTCTTCTTTCTCTCTTCTCCCCTGTTTTGCGTTTTCCCCTGCTTCTGCCGATATTCTTCTCTTTCTCTCCCTCTTTCTCTCTTTTTAAAGCCCAGCCGAAGGTTCCACATACCTCTTCAGCCTCCCTCTTTGACTTTTCAAACCTTTCTTTTCTTTTCTTTTATTTTCTTTTCTTGTTTTAAAGTCCATATATTACACTCTCCCCTCCTTAAAAAAATTTCGTCCTCGAAATTTACAAGCACCTCATTCATGAAACAAGTGAGAGTATTTACGCCTTGCCTCTTCCTTGAGTTCCCAAGTGGCCTCTCTCTCCGTGTGATTTTGCCATTGGATCTTTACATAAGGAATAGTGCGTCATCGCGACACTTGATCCTTTTTATCAATAATACGAATGGGCTGCTCTTCGTATGTTAAGTTTTCTCTCAACTTCAATGGTGTAAAATCCAATACTTGATTAGGATTTGGCGCATATTTCCGTAATAAGGATACATGAAACACATTATGGACTCCGGATAATGCTGGAGGTAAAGCTAGCTTATAAGCAACTTCACCAATCTTTTCTAATATCAAAAATGGTCCCATGTACCTTGGGCTTAATTTGCCACGCGTGCCAAATCTCATGACGCCCTTCATGGGAGAAACCTTCAAGAATACATGGTCTCCTACATTAAATTCTACTTGGCGCCTCTTAAGGTCTGCATAACTTTTCTGACGGCTTTGTGCTGTTTTCAAATGCTCTCGAATGAGTTTGATTTTCTCTTCTGATTGTTGTATGAATTTAGGGCCGGTTAATCTTTTCTCACCAACTTCGTCCCAGCAAACAGGAGTCCTACATTTACGCCCATATAAAGCTTCAAAAGGAGCCATTTTAATACTAGAATGATAGCTGTTATTATATGAAAACTCTACCAAGTGTAATTGTTCATCCCACGAACCACCAAAGTCAATAACGCAAGATCGTAGCATATCCTCTAATGTCCGAATAGTTTTTTTCTGACTGGCCATCCGTTTGTGGATGAAAAGCTGTGCTAAAGTTGAGTTGAGTACCTAACGCCCCTTATAAACTCTTCCAAAAGTTGGACACAAACCTGGGATCTCTATCGGAAACAATACTCACTGGAACTCCATGAAGTCTCACTATCTCATTGACGTATCACTTTGCCATGTCTTCAAGTGAAAGACCGAATCGATAAGACAAAAAGTGTGCAGATTAGTCAATCGATCAACAATCACCCATATGGCATTCTTACCACTAGGCGTCCTCGGTAAGCTGACGATGAAATCCATGGTAATATGCTCCCACTTCCATTTAGGTACTTCAAGTGGGTGTAGCTGGCCACCTGGTTTCTGATGCTCAACTTTCACTTGCTGGCAAATTAGACATTGGTTGACAAACTTCACAATATCTTTCTTCATATTGATCCACCAAAAATTTCCTCTCAATCCCTGTACATCTTGGTGCTTCCTGGATGAATTGAGAATCTAGTGCTATGAGCTTCTTGTAGTATCTCCTTTTTCAATTCTGAATCATTGGGAACACATAATCGACCACGAAATCTCAATGATCCATCTACATGGATACTAAAGTCATCTTGTTTCCCAGCTTCTACACCTTCTCTAATCTTCTCCAATTGAGGATCTTTATTTTGTTTAACCTTGATTCTGTCAATCAATGTCGGTTGTACTCGAAGATTAACTAATTGAACACCAAGCCGATGGACCAAAACCTCCAGGTCCAGCTTTCTCATATCTTCAAGAATAGGCTTTTGAGAAGTGAGCAATGCTGCCATATTTCCAGAGGATTTGCGACTCAAGGCATCGGCTACCACGTTAGCTTTACCTGGATGGTAATTGATGGATAAATCATAATCCTTCAGAAGTTCTAGCCATCTCCTCTGCCTCATGTTAATTTTTTTTTGAGTAAAAATATATTTCAAACTCTTGTGATCGGTAAAGACTTCACTTTTTTCACCATACAAGTAGTGCCGCCATATTTTTAATGCAAACACAACTGTCGCCAACTCTAGATTGTGAGTAGGATAGTTCTTCTCATGAGCCTTCAACTGTCTAGAGGCATATGCCACAACTTTACCATCTTGCATAAGAACACAACCTAAACCTTCCTTAGATGCATCGCAATAAATTGTAAAGCCACCAGTTCCTAAAAGCAAAGTTAATATAGGAGCTGACACCAATCGCCTCTTCAACTCTTGGAAATTGTGCTCACATTGATCTGACCATACAAATTTAACTCCCTTCTGAGTTAAGCGAGTAAGTGGATTGGCAATTTTAGAAAACCCTTCTATAAATCTCCTGTAATAACCTGCTAGCCCAAGAAAACTTCTTACCTCCGTGACATTGGTAGGGCGATTCCATTGAACAACTGCTTTAACTTTCTTTAGATCAATTGAGATACCATCCTTTGACATTAAATGACCCAAGAATTCTATGTGATCAAGCCAGAAGGCACACTTACTAAATTTAGCATACAACTTCTTTTCATGCAAAGTTTGTAAAACAACTCTCAAGTGTTGTTCATGTTCTCCCAAACTCCTCGAATACACCAAAATATCATCGATGAATACCACAATAAATCTGTCAAGAAATTGTCTGAATACCCTATTCATCAAATCCATGAAAGCCGCAGGTGCATTCGTTAACCCAAAAGGCATGGCAAGGAATTCATAATGCCCATACCTTGTTCTGAAAGCAGTCTTTGGCACATCATTAACTTTTATCTTCAATTGATGATACCCAGAACGAAGGTCGATCTTAGAAAATACTTGAGCCCCTTGAAGTTGATCAAATAAATCATCTATCCGAGGTAAAGGATATTTATTTTTGATCGTCACTTTGTTAAGTTCCCGATAATCTATGCAAAGTCGCATACTACCGTCTTTCTTCTTCACAAATAGAATAGGAGCTCCCCAAGGCGATACACTAGGCCTAATAAAACCCTTATCCAAAAGTTCTTGCAGTTGTGTTTTTAATTCACTCAATTCAGAAGGTGCCATCCGATATGGGGTCTTAGAGATAGGTGTTGTACCAGGCATTAAATCAATGCAAAACTCAATCTCTCTATTAGGAGGCAAGCCAGGTAAATCTTCAAGAAATACATCAGGAAATTCTCTGACAACATGAACATTTTCTAGCTTTACCAGCTCCTTATTTGTATCTTTTACACAAGCCAAATAACCGTAACAACCATTTCTCAAAAGCTTTCTTGCTCGCATAGCTGAAATTAACCTTGGAAAAGTGCCTTTATAACTTCCCGAAAAAGAGAATTCTGGTTGATTTGGAGGTCGAAAAATAACTTTCTTTGAATAACAATCAACAGTGGCATGATATTTTGATAACCAATCCATCCCTAGAATAACATCGAAATCTCGTATATCTAACTTCACTAAATCCACAGGCAACGGTACATCATCAATTCGCAACAAACAATTCTTGAAAACACGATAAGCAATCAAGAAATCACCAGTGGGAGTATCAATACATAATTCATATTTTAGAAGCTCAGGCAAAACATCAAGTTTCTTTGCAAAGTCAATGGAAGTAAAGGAATGCGTGGCACCGGGATCAAACAATGCATAAGCAAGTTGTGAGGCAATAGAAATATTACCTGCAACAACTGTATTAGAAGCCGCCGCATCCTCTCCTGTCATCATAAAAACTTTCCCAGTCATCCTTTGCCTTTGCTGGCCTTCTTGTGGCTTATCAATTGGAGGTGCATTCTTCCTCATAGAACAAGTATAGGCTCGATGTCCAAGTTGTCCAAATACAAAACATACTCTACTATCTCCAGGGGCATTCTTCTGTGTTGGACAATCACGTGCCATATGTCCCATTTTTCCACAAGTGAAACATGCTCCTCTCTTGCGGTAACAAGGACCGCTATGTCGTTTCCCACATGTAGTACAAGGGCCTGGATTATTATGAATTCTGGGCTTTCCTGGCTAATTAAAAGCTTTCCTCTTTCCGCTGCCACCGGCACCACTATTCTGATACTCAGTGAATCTCAACTTCTTATGCCGAGGTACGCCTTGCACATCTCGCTCCAGAATCTTTTGTTCCACTCTGATCGCTCGTTCCAGCACGTCTTTATAAGATGTCAATGCTAGAGGTGTGAGTGCCGAACCAATTTCATACCGGAGCCCCCTCTGAAATTGATCAGCTTTATCTTGCTCATTAGACACATATTGCTCAGCAAATCTACTTATCTGATTAAAGCGGGCTGCATACTCCAAAACCGTGGAGTTGCATTGAGATATGTGTATAAAATCACTCTTCATTTTTGTCTGAAATGACATTGGGAAGAATTGGGCATTAAAAGCTTGCTTAAAGTCCTCCCAAGCTATAGCACCACCCCTATCTCCGAGAGCTGGCCTCATTCCCTCCCACTAATGCTCTGCCTCGCCTTCTAAGTATCGAGAAGCAAAAATAACCTTCTTATCTTCATAAACACCTTCGGCTTCAAAGATCCCTTCAATCTTTCTAGTCCACTGCTCAGCTGCAAGAGGATCAGCTTTCCCATCATAAGTGGGTGGTTTCGCCTTTCTGAATTGTGCAAAGGTGTATGAGCCAGTTGCTCCATCTCCACTTAATTCCTTTGCTTGACGATACCAATGAATCATGGCTTGCTCAAAGTCACTCGGGGGAAACAACCGTTGGTTAACTTCCCTGACTTCATGCGAGTTAGGACTTTCATCACGCCGATCCTCCCGTCTCCTCCTTAGAGACGCACCTCGAGAAGCTTGAGGCGTGTCTCTAGCATCAGGGGCTACAACTTGCTTGCCTTTACTATTTCTACGAAGCAAAGCAAGTGTCTCCGAGTCACGCATGATTACTTGAATCCAAGAACGGAGCTACAACTTAATATCTAAAAGGCTAACGCGTTAAAAAAAAATCTATCACACAATCTCACATTGTCCCATATCTACCCAAACAATTCAAAACCTAAGCTCTGATACCAACAAATGTCACACCCCGATTCACAAGAAGAAGGGCATGACACGGCCGTCCTTTTTTCAAAGGACGCAGCCTCAACATAACCAAAATTTTAACCCGATATCAACATATATACATCCACACACACACACACACACACACACACATATATATATTTGACAAAAAAGGGGCAATTGGTTACAATATCAGAGTATATCTATAATCCACAAACATCAAAACATAAACCTTCTACAAAGACTAACTTATAAACTTATGAACTATGCATAAGCCATACCCAAAATTTCCACCACAAAAGTACTCCCCGAACGAACGCTCATGCCTATTCGTGACTCGCTGAAGAACCTGAAAAACAAGTAGATGAGAGGAGTGAGCTACCACGGCTCAATGAGTAACACATTTCTTCTAAGCGGATCGAGAAATCACTATGCACATTTTAAAACACAAACATAACTCACTTTATCATAATACCAATTCATAATTCAAATATCGAAAGCACCAATGGTCGAGTCCATTAGTTAATCTCGTAAAACATGCATCAATGGTCTATTCCATTGATTAATCTCATCAAATCATATCGATGGTCCACTCCATCGACCAAACTCAAATCACACGTCAATGGTCCACCCCATTGACCAATTCATGCTCAAATGTCTAACCATGATCACGCGTAACGTCCGTGACAAGACGACCAAGATTTCCCCCTTGGTAAGGTCTCCACCTATTATTAGCCGGTGGCTCAGCCCACAAGGATATCCTAGAATAGTATGCGCATATCCACACCCCTCAGTGTCCACAGCGACATTGAGCACCAACCACCAATCACAATATCCAGTAATCCAAAATCAGAAAGAGAATCATACCACAACTCAAATTTGATATATATAAATATCAAAGCATTCTCCAAAACATTTTAAGATTCTTTCACAAGGATTTTCACAAATCCTTTTTCAAACAACCATTCAAATCGAAGTTGAAATGTAACTCCCTTCGAATAACAAAAATGTTAGTAATAGCTCGATCCTATTTAATGCAACAAAATATGCATTTTTATCAACTTATAGAGTATTTAATCCACCACGTTTCTCAAAACATGAGTTTAAAATACAAAGAAGAAATAGTGTCACTCACCTGGGAAAAGCCAAAAATCAACTACGACGCTCACACGAACCGACGCATTCGGATTCCTAACAATTAACGGAAAAATATCAAAAAGCTGAGTAAAAATGATATTCTTATAACGACTCGCCTATACTAGGCCTATTAGTCGATAAACGACACCTACGCGCTCCAAAAGTTCACAATTTAGCATAAATCTATCATTTTCAGCTAGGCGCGGCCCATGCGCCAACTTCGTCACGCCATAATTTCCTCCACAAAATTCCGTTTCAAGCCGTCTTATAGTATTTAGAAAGCTCTCTTAACGTACAACAACAACCCCAACTCAGCCACCCCAAAATAGTACCGAAAGTAACAAAAAAAGAGACTTGAAGCCACTGTTCGCTACAGTACCAGATTGCGCCTCCAACTTCAAAATTCCGTTCCAAACAAACCACAAGCTCAAATCACGATCCGAAAGATGCTATAGCTTCACAACATCCCAAAGTACCATTTCTAAAAAATTTTACAGCTTAACGACTCAAAAATTGGGCTTCGCCACACAAATACCCAAGAAATCCGAATTTCGAGCCCTAATTGCGGCAATTGCTTCAAGCAAGTGATTAAAGGCTTCAATTTCTTACCGGCCTTGCAAAACACACTTGAGTCGGCTTGATGAGGCGTCCGGGTCACGAGCGCACCAAAATTTTTCCCTTTTTCCCTTTTTCCTTTCTCTTCTTTCTCTCTTCTCCCCTGTTTTGCGTTTTCCCCTGCTTCTGCCGATATTCTTCTCTTTCTCTCCCTCTTTCTCTCTTTTTAAAGCCCAGCCGAAGGTTCCACATACCTCTTCAGCCTCCCTCTTTGACTTTTCAAACCTTTCTTTTCTTTTCTTTTCTTTTCTTTTCTTTTCTTGTTTTAAAGTCCATATATTACATAAATTCAATAGGTTTTTGCGTTTTTGGAGTTCATTAATTTTCAGGAACTTCTTAATAGCAAATCTACGAAATTTAAAGTCTGCATCTAATCTTTCGAAAACGAATTGAGAGGCCTCCTATTAATAAAGAATCTTGACCAAAATTTCCTTTGATTTTAAATAAATATCCAATCCATTGGAATTTGACATGGATAAATGTCAATCAACCAATATTTTACTCAATTTTAACTGTTCTGCTGATGAATACATATCCTAATTTGAATGCACAATTACACTTGCAAAAAAGAATTGTTGAACAATAAAATATTTTTGTATAATTTAATAATTGGCTCATAATTTTGCTGTTTATAAGTACATTTAGGGAATTTCGTTCAATATAAGCCATGTAAATGAAGAGTATTATATTAAATAATTTATGTTGTATATATTTGCCGCAACCTAACCCTCCATGCTCTAATGATATCAAAGAATAGGTTTAGAGATACTTGTTCAATAAATCATCTTCTTTAATGTTCATCCAAGAGGTCCATTAATCAAGAATGTGGATTCTCCCAAATCCGTATCTCACATGATAGTAGTTCATTTTAAGTTTTTAGACAATCCTAAAAATGTTATCCAGGAGTTGCCACTAGTCTCTTTGTTGGGGATTGGCTAAAAACACAAACAAGGGTTGGGACACTTCCCTTGATTTCCGCGGAACTAGAAATTTCGTGGGTTCAAGAACTTAGATTACGTTGAAGATATCTTTTAGTGCCCTTTCGGTACCAATGAGTATGGTTGTTATTCAAAGTGGTCATGCATTCTTTTTATATTTTTCGCGGGGAGAATTATCAAAAAAGTCATAAATCTATTGCAATTGTGCTAATTCAATCATAAACTTTTTTTTTTGGCCAATTTAGTCTTAAACCTTTTATAATTGTGCCAGTTTAGTCCATCCAACCAAAATTGGCCGGTTGGGGTTGACGTGGACATCGGCTATCCGGCGAAAGCCGACATGGCAATTTTAATTTTTTTTTCAAAATTTTAAATATTTTTTGAATTTTCTAAATATATTTTTTCTATTTTTTTTTCTTCCTTCTCCTTCTTGGCGTCGGCCGGCAAGCAAGGGCCGGCGAGGTCAGCCTCATCGGCCAATGGCGAGGCTGGCCTCGCCATCGCTGGGTGAGACCCCGCTAGATCTGGCGAGGCTTGGCCTCGCTCAGCCATGGCAAAAGCCGAGCTCGTCGGCACTGGCGAGGCTCGACCTCGCCATGGTTGGGCAAGGCCAAGCATATAAGCCCGCAACGCGTTGGATGTTTACACAATACAAATTGGAAACCTGAAACATATGTTGGGGAATGAATGATACAAACAATCAAGGCCGGATCAAACATCGGCCATACTGCCATCTTCAAGTCTTGGACAATTCCTCGTCAGTCGCCTTGATGCCCTAAAACTAGCCTAAATCTAAACTAAGGCTAAACTAGTATACAATTGAAAGGTAAGGAAAGGAGATTCGAAGACACAATCAATGCATCAAATTGAACAACAAATGGTCTCAGGATCGGCCTTTAATTTGCATACTTCGTCCATTCTTAGGACACCTAATCAATTACATTCATGACCATCGATAATTAATTATCACTTGCGTTCACAAGCGGTAATTAATATCGAATGGCCCCAATTTGGGTCTAGGTGATCCCAAAGGTTCCCTGAACATGCACCGGCTCTATCCATACATCTAAAATCCACATGTGAAATGAGAAAGTAGCATGCATTTAGGCCAAAAATGCCTAATTTCTCAATTAATCAATCCATAAAAGTGAACCGAAATGGGTCACAAGCACAATCAATATAAAAATGATCATCCAAAGATGTATTCACACAATGAGATCTTGAAGGAATAAAGCCAAAGATAGTGAAACTCATCGAAGATTAGCAATCAAGAAAATAAGTTTTGAAAAATTGCAACCAAGGACAAAAGTTTGAACAAATTGCAATCAAGGAGGAAATTTTGGGAAAATTACAATCAAGTCCTTAAAATGAAGTTTTTAATTTGTAAGTAATATGGAACAAATGATGTTAAATTTGTTGGAATTTAGAGACAAATTCAGTGTCCTTGGGAAATGAATTCCAGGACTTGGGTGTGGATTATGTTGGCACACCGATCGGGTCCCTTGAACCATTGAATAAGACTCAATTCCGACAAACTTAACGTCAAAGGAAAGCTTAGAACAATGTCTAAAAATTCAAGTTTTGAAAGTTTCAGAAAAAATGACATTAATTTTGTTATAGCTACGAAATGCTTTTAGGGGATCAAAGAGAGCTTGGGTGCGGTACACTGGTCAATCTCTCATCTTAACTCCCTGAAGAACTTCAAACTTAACAAAATTAACATCAAATCGAAGACTGAAAATCATTTTAAATCTTTCAAGAAGCATTTATTCAAAGATTTGGACTATATAAATTTATAAAACTCACATAGTGCACACAAAGCAGTTTAGTAAAGTAAATTGCAGCAGAACCCAGCAACTTTGATTGAGTTAGCAAAAATAGAAAACTAAGTTTTTATTTTCTGAAATTTTTTGAAAATGAAGTTCAGTATGTCCTAAACAAATCTCGTGAAGGCATCCACAACCGAATCAGCATGCATGAATTTCTAAAAATCAGAGAATTCACGCATATCATTCTGGGAACAAACATCACAGGAGCATACATGTATGGTTCATAACCATTTACATCATCCAAAAATGATCCATTCGATCTGAAATTTCCACACAACATAGTTCATACAATCTCATATCACTTTCATGAAGACATCTAAGGTCAATTCGATTCACATGCATTTATAAAAATCACAATTCCAGCGTGTGTCATTCAGGACAGATAAATCCCAACAACAATTTCATTCGGTTTAAACATAATATACCTATCTAAATGATTTTAAATACTCATGAAAATTTTATATGTTGTTTATAAGGATATATAGAGAAACTTTCATGAAGAAACCATTTCTAGATTCACAACATATGATTTTATAAAAATCGAGGAATCAGTGCAGGACAATCAGCTGAGTGAAATTCCAGACAAGGTCACGTCCATGTTAGACATGCTCGACCTAGGTAAATGAACTCCAATCATCACAAAATTTTTATGTAATATAGATCTAAACCTAATGAACAACTATCATTCAGGCACCGACTCAAGAATCTAACCACAAAAAATCGTGTGAAAATAGCAAATAGCAAAGGTCACCAGAACAGAGCATGGAAACAGAACACTGATAATTTACAGATTAAGGTTTGGTTCTGTAAAATATGTTATAGTAAATGATGCTAGATCGAGAAACTATGTTTCAAAAGAAAGCTCATGATGTCTCCCATGAATCCTTAGAAGGCCACGGACGTAATTAAAATCATTTTCCTGTATAAACGAAGACATATAGCAAATAGGTCAAGTCTAAAACAGAGTTTATAGAATTATGCATAATTAACAAGTGATCAACCTAAACAAATGATTTGTGAATTTCATGCAATTTTTGTATGATCTAGAATCAAGTGTAACGGTCAATGTTCATAAAGACATCAAATCCAAAATCATTATGCAAAAACTCATGAAAAGTCACCAAAACCGAATAAGTCAGTTAACCATAATATATATATATATATAAACATGTTCCGGAACTAATCACTCCACTTCGGAATTTTTTTGACAGGGTAAATGAAGTCCAAATCATGCATGTGATATACCATTAGAAAGCCTGTGAAACCATCTACGAATCATATGAAGACATCAACATCAAACAAGATCAATTTCCAGCTCATCTCAAGATGTTTATCAAGTCAGTCGAAGACTAGTTACGATTTTCCAATACCAAATCACAATATTACAACAAAATATTGACAAGGCAAATGATACTCAAATCAGGCATACGATATGTCGTTGAAAAGCTCTTTGAATCTAGTTAAAATTTTGTGAAGGCATCAAGGTCGGAAAAACACATAAAACAGCTCATATCCAATCATCAATCAAATTAATCATATCAGAATTTCGAATATCCAGAAACATGATCAAAGCAACATTGAGCTCTAATATCATCATCAAACTTCATCAAATCATCAATGATCATTTTCAAACATTCATAATCATATAAACTCAAATCACAACCTAGGTGTGAATTCTAGCCTCAGCTATCTAGTATAGCCTCGCTTCATAGGATTCAAGTACAAGAAGGTTTGCCTTGTTCAACTTCGGTCCGACACCAAGACGAGCGATCTGACAATCGTGCTAGCAACTAGGATGTCACGACTTCGCCATAGATTGCTTGGACAATCTAAAAACAAGTTTTTATAGATCAAAATGAGAATCTATGTAACAAGCTTAGAATCAAGCTAAAATGAACTAGAGATGAAGACGCGAGGGAATCGTAATTTTCCGACGAGGTTTTGGAAGATCTCCGACCACCAAAGACTCGAGGACTTATCAGCAAGCGACATCGCAAGGCTCAGGGGTTGAGGACCACCGAAAATGGCGATTGAAACGGCTAGATGGACTTCCTGGTGAAGAGCACATCCCGCTGGACCAAAAGAAGATGGAGCTCGATTGGCAAGCTCTGGCAAAGGAAACTGCCGGCAAATGTTGCAACCGACGAAGGGGGATGCCGATGCTTGTCAAGGTGATGGTGGCTCACCGGAATGGTGCCAGCATGTGGTGGAAGGGCACGGCTAAAGAGGCGGTCAAGAACAAGGATCGGTGAGAGAGAGATCTGAAAAAAAAGGCCCCCCTTCTACATTTTGGAGGGAAATTTGAACTTATACCTAAACTAAAGGTCAATTTTGGGCCATTGGATTGATCCAAGGACTCAAAATTAACCCTTCTTGATTAAGGCTTAATCCTATTGGTTTAGGATTGATCTCATGGATCAACGACATAATGCATGGTTGGGATTAATTGTTGCTGAATGGCTAGGATTTAATGCTTAGTCACTAAGCAAGGCTCCTAATTGGCTTAATTGAAGTGATTAGGATTAATCACATGGCACCTAGGGGTATTTTATAATTTTTGTGCAAGAGGGCCATGGGGAGGTCGGCTAGAATTTGAGCTTGCCGGTGGTGGTTGCCAGCCATTGGGAAACCGGCCATTTCCCGTCGGAAGTCGGTTGGAGTGGTTCGACCAATTTGGTCAGTTTTGGCAAGCTTTGGTTGGTGTTTTTCAAAATTTTATGCAATTAGAAGGACCTAATTGTAAGAAATACTTGTCCAATTGAAATGAAAATGGGTTAATTTGAAGAGGAATGGTACAAAATTGCCGAAATTAAACCAATAAAAATTTTCAAAAACAATGGGTGCACGAATTAATTTGATTAACTCAAGAATATTGAAAATTATGTTTAAACTGAATGGGTGTGCGAATTTAGAATTTCTAGCCGATTAGCGCAATTTGTGCAATTCCCATCTTTAAAAACCAAATTAATCGAAATTGAACCTAATTGATACAATAAGATATGAATTGGTTCAATTATCCATGTTTATAATGGCTCGATATATCCAAATTGACACTGAAATGGTGGTATAGAATTTATGCCAAAATTAGATTAAGAGTCAATGATGAAATTGAACCTTAACCCATCAAATTAAACCTTAATCTAGAATGGGTGAGCGTGAATTGCAACAATTAAAGCCCATTAACCTAACTTTCCAAAATTCTAGTGAGCTAAACCTATCAAATTGGAAATTTTCCAAGTGAATTTGCCAAAATTGATCCTGGATTAAGATTCAATTTGAGAAAATGAATTGATTTGAAGTATAAACTCACAAGTCGTAAAGAATTAGTTTGGACCCCGATTAGGGCTAAAAACAACAATTTTCATCCGACATGCCAAATCATCAAAATAATCGCATGAGTGATCTCGGCTCTTGATTAAATATTGTGAAAGGAACTAAGAGTGATCTCGGAATAGCCTCTTGATCAGATATTGTAGCCTCTTGATCAGATATTGTAAAAGGAACTAAGTCAAAATATGAACAAAAATGAAAGTAATTTTTTTAATCGATTCCGAACCAAATTCGAAAAATTCAAAAAATAAGGTCTTTAATAGATTTCCCAAAAAAATTTATGTTAAAGTCAAATTAAATCTAAAATAAGATGATTTGAGAGTTTTTACATTTTTCAATTTTTTTAGTCAAAGATTGGTCAACTTTTTAGTTGACCTTTTAAATAAAAATACTGAAAGGTTGATTTTATGATAAAAATCTTGATTTTTTTTTTTCAAAATTTTTTGTGGCCAAAGTAAAAGTAAGATTAATTAGAAATTTTTATGCAAAAACCCAAATTTTAACCCAGGATTAATTTTTGGTTAAAGGGTTGATCAAAAAATTAGCTCAAAAATTCAAAAAATTAGCTCAAAAATTAACTTTTTGACTTTTTTGGTTTTTACTAAAAATAAATAGGAAATTACTACAAATGATAGGCTAGAGAAAACGAAACGAAAAATGACACTTTTGGGTTCGAGAAATGAGCTATGTCGCAATCGGAAACCCTAACCTCGAATTTTTACCCTTAACGATGCGTCGATTAAAAATAAGGTGTTAACAATACTTTTCCGAGGTTTACAATTCATAACTGCTACAATAATGATATACTTGCTCTTTATCCATTTTCTAGCATTTATGGTCAATATATATAAAACATAGAAATTGGAAGATGATGGAGTATGATTTAAAAAGGTTCTCTAAATTATCCCTTTTGTCGAGTTCAAACCCAGTAAGAGATAGAATCTTCCTATAATTTTTTTTCTCTAATTTCTAGATATTTAAATCCAATAAGAGATACAAACCGATAAATGACAAATTGTTAAGCTAAAAATCTATTGGTGGATGTGAGCCACGTGGCAATCATAGACTCAAAATGAGGTGCCACGCGGCACACATAAGAGCCAAACACACTCTCAACTCCGATTTTAATTATATATAATAGATTGACCGAAATCAACTGGACATCTATCACGCCTTACCTTATTAACCTCCCATTATTATGGCTAATTTCTCTATACTCAATGGTCAGATAATTTGCGTGTTGTTTGCTTGGATATCACAATTAAAACTTTCACGGCAATTTAATTGTCATTTGTACATTTGATTTGAATTTACCAAGGCCGCATCTCGAAAGCAAGAAAAGGAAAAAGAAAAGAAAAGGTTCCTGAAAGACATATATGGTTGACTCCATGAAAAGGGACGAAATTTTCAGTAACAAATTGGTTTCTGCGTTGCTTCATTCAGCTACTTCGAAAAAAAGCGAGCAAGATATCTCAATGGACAAGTTTAACAGCACACGCAAAGCAAGTCCTTTTTTTTTTCTTGATAAACAATGACTAGCTTTTTAGCCTGCGCTAAGTACAGGCGATTCACACAAATTTCGTGGTAAAAATACAATGCAAGTGTTAAAACTTGGTATAAAAGGACATTTAAGGGGATAAGTACACTATCAGTGCCATAAGTTGTGTACGGCGCTCACTTTGGTGCTAAAAGTTTTTGTCAGATCACTTAAGTGCCAAAAAATTTGAAAAACAATCATTTTAGTGCCAATTCCAATCTGGTTGGCCGAAAATCCGATATGACACTTTTTTATTAATTTTTGAAGCTGATGTGGCTCACCGGAGAGTACAGTCAGCATCCTAACACCAAAACGACGCCGTTTGGTGTCTCCCCCAATTCAAAACCCTAAATCTTCGGCCAGTTGCCGTCCTCGACGGCCCTCGCACTCGGCAGCCATGGCTTTAACCCCGACCTCGACCTCGACCCCGACAATGGCCACTCGGCGGCCGCAGCTCCGACCCCGACCCCGACGATGGCCACTCGGCGGCTGCGGCTCCGACCCCGACCCCGACCTTGACAATGGCCACTTGGCGGCCGCAACTTCGACCTCGACCCCGACCCCGACCCTGACGATGGCCACTCGGCGGCCACGGCTTCGACCTCGACCCTGACCTCAACCCCGACCCCAACCCCGACGACGACCACTCGGCGATCAAGTCGAAGGCCGTGATTTGGCCGATGCTCGGGGAGGCCGCCGACGAGTGCACCGCCATTGATGTCTCTCTCTACATCTCTGATCTCCCCGACGAGTGCCTGGCCTGTGTCTTCCAGTACCTAGGCTTCGGCAATCGGGGCTAGTGCTCCCTTGTGTGCCGTCGAGGGCGTCCGAATAGCGCCGAGCAATGGCGGCCGAGCGAGCAACGGCGGCCTAGCGACGGCGGAGGCTGAGCGACGACGGCCAAGCGAGCTAGATTGGAAAAACCCTAATTTCAATCCCAAATAAAAAAAAATCCCCAAATGAGTTAAACGGCATCGTTTTTGTGAGGCCATTCACGTAGAACAGCAAAACGACGTTGTTTTCTTAAGGAGGATCGAAAATGACGTCGTTTTAAAGCAACCAGAACTTTTTTTAAAAAAAAATATAAAAGCCACGTAATTAATCTGGCCGGAATCTCTCGCCGGTGGCACCAAAGTGATCGTATTTTTTTTTTTTCGATTTGGCACTTAAGTGATTCGACAGAAATTTTTGGCACCAAAGTGAGTGCTTGTACACAACTTATGGCACTGATAGTGTACTTCTCTTGACATTTAAGTATCAAAGTTACGAAAGGTACGCATAAGTGTCACTTTTTTTGAAAATTGAGACATCAAAGTGCCAAATTCGGTGACCCTGGCTGAAACTCCTACATGACAATTGTTTATTAATATAACTCGCCTACGTGGTTCGCAGAGAGCTAAGTCAATAAACAAGACGTCGTTTTGCCTCTTATTTGAATTTTAGTATAATATTAATTAAACAAAATTCAAAACTATTAAAAAAAAAAGATGAAGATTGCAGAAGGCGAGGGCTCAACTCTTGCCGCCGCCTACCAATCGTCAGCGAGAAGGGCCGACAACGGTGGGGGCAAGGGCTTATAGGCCCTCGCTGCCCGGTCGGCCAAGGTCGCTGACCCCTAGCCAAGGCCCAGCGACCCCGGCCAACCTTTCCCCCACCGTCGTCTTCTACAATCTTCACCTTCTTCCTTTTTTTTTTAAAATTAGTTTTAAATTTAATTTAATTCATTTTTATATTAAAATTAAATTCCGAGGCAAAATGACGTCATTTTGTTTGCTTATCTAGCTACATCGGCATGCAAAACAACATCATTTTTGGCTTATCTAGCCACATCAACATGTAGACGACGTTGTTTTACTCTTGTCTAGTCGAAAAACACCACATCAACATTTTGGCTGGATTTTCTCACCATTGGCACTTAAGGGTGCGTTGGGCAACTTGCCAAATAATGTTTGATTCTGTTTTTTTGTTCTTGAGAATAGATTTGGAACATAAATTTATTTGATAATTTTTTTGTTCTTAGGAATAGATTTTGGAACAAAATCAAGAAGTAAAAATAATTGATTCTTTGTTCCCGGGAACAATTTTAGAATCAAGCCAACCCAAATTTTTTTTCTTTTTCTCTTCTTCTTTCTCTTTTCTTCTTCCATTGCCGTCGCCATCAGCCATTGTCGTTGCCGCTATCTACCATGGTCGATCGTGAGTGACTTGTTAGGCAAGGTTCAGTAAACTCGCCGGAGGCTCACTCAGCCTCCGACGAGGCTCGGCCTCGCCGAATGGCCTCGCCCGATCCTCCCCCAGCCACCGATAATCCTCGCCTAGCTGGGCGAGGCCCGCCTACCCACTAGCGAGTCTCGACCTTACCAACCCAGGTCTCCCTCAACCACCAGCGAGCCTCGCTTGACTGAGCGAGGCTTTGCCTAGCTCAAACTCGCCCAGATCTAATGAGGCCAAGCTCGCCCAGCCTTTAGCGGGGCTCAACCTTGTTTGGCCACCCTAAGGTTGGCGTCATCCCGCCTTGCCAGTGGCTGGGTGAGCTTGGCCTCGCCCAGCCAAGGCTCAATCGAGCCTCACCCAGCTATTGAGGAGGCTTGGTCGATGAGATGCGGCCTCGCCGAGGGTCGATGATGCTCCAATGAGGTTGCCGGCCCTCGTCTGGCCGATCGCCAATCATCCAAGGCCGGTGATTGGCCAAAGGTTGAAGAAGAAGACAAAGAAAAGAAAAAAAGTAAAAAAAAAATAGTAAAAATATTAGAAGAAAATAGTTTGGATTAGAAATTTTAAGGACAAGTGCCAAACACAATTCTATATCAGGAATATAAATTTTTGGTAGTTACCAAATGCCTTAAAATACTTAGAAATTATTCCTAGAAACAGAATAAAGAAGAATAATTTTTGATAAGAAATTATTCTCGAAACAGATGGTTACCAAACGCATCTTAACCGATCCATTTTCCTCTGAATTTAACACTTAAATGTACATTTTCTAACTTTTAGCACTTAAGTATTGTTGACACCTAAATTTTGGCGCCCCGTTTATTCATTTATCACATTAAAAAAATTAGGGATTAATTTTAACCCGAAATATATATATATATATATATATATTAGTTAGTTAATTAATTGCATATCATATAGTTTTAGGTGCATTTATTTTAATTTGCATTTACATTGGGTTAGTGATAGATGTGTTTGATTTGGTGGTTCGAGCTTTAAATTGACAAAATGGACTAAGCCCATGAAGAGAGCAATTTGGCTCAAGCCCGTATTTGAAAAAAATCCTATTGCAATTTTTGAAAAATCAATAATATTCATTTTTGCAAAGGAAATCTAGAAGAGGTGTGGAAAATAAAAAGTGATATTGCGTGCGGAAAAAATCTTCGCGGATGTTGATTTGAAAAGGAAATTAAAACCCTAATCTTTGGCCTATAAATAGGTTACTCGTGTAGGATTTCGAAGAGGCCACGCATATTCAAACATACAGCCACACGAGGGGTTTTCTTTGATTCCATCGAAGGGTCTTCTGTCGTTTCTTGCCAAGATCAAAAGAAAAGAACCAACAAAACTCTTTTGAGGGAAAAGAAAAAGTGAGGTTATCAGGAAAAGGGCAGCAAAATAGTGAGACAGAGGGGGAGAGGACGTGAAGAGACGTGCAGCAACAGGCCAACAGGAGAGAAAAGAAAGAAAAAACAAAGTAGTCACCGTTCGTCTTCTTCATGCCGGGCCCCGCGTCCGCACTAGCCACTACTGGAACCACCTACGCCAGCCACCTCTGACGCCTCCTTCTGTGGTGACTCGACGCCACAGATCGCAGCTCGTCCGCAGAATGTTGTCGTCTCATCGCCGCTCCTCCTGCTCCATTACTGCCTAGTCTGCTGTTGCAAGCCGAAGCTCCGCCACTGCCACTGTCGCTCTGCCGTTGCTCGATCTGCGACACCAGAGTTCCGCCTCACTCGCAAGCTCCATCGTCGCGTCTGCCGTTGCTTCTGCCGATGTCGCGTTTTCGAGCGACCCACCGCACCAGCAACGACGCCTTGGCTCCGCCTCTGCTCTGTTGCCGCCAGAGCACCGTTCACTCACACCCAGAACTTGACCCGAGTCGGATCGTAGCCCCTCGGCTCCGATGATGCTGCTGTTGTCCCTGTTTTGTCTCTACTTGCAACTCTCCGCCGGTGCTACTCCAGCCAGCGACCTGCCGGCGATCCAACGCCTCTGCCCGAGCCTGAGTCGAGCCGAGCCGCTCTGCTCTCTGCCTGAGTCCGAGTGAGGTTGCTTGCCGCTACTCTTTGCGAGGCCATCACTCACCGCCGATCCGCTCGCTGCTGGTCCTCCTTGCTGGAGCTCCGACGATCGGCGACCGACGATGAACCCCCCCATAAAGCTGCCAAGCCGTGGGTAAAAAGAAGAAAAAAAAAAGACGAAATCAATTTAGGTAGCTTTTTCTTCCTTTTATATATTTTCCTTATTTTATTTTTTACTTTATTTTATTTGTTCCTTTTTTAGTGTAATTATTCCTTAATGTAAGATTGAGATTCCGACATGAAATTGCCCCTCAAATTAGGGATTGGCAGTCCGATTTTCGCGCCCGAAATCCGACTCGCAATCTCTTGCAAAATCGTCAATCCAATCTCACGCCCGAGATTCGATTTGCGATTTATGTAAAGTTGACCAACCCGATCTCATGCACAAGATATGGTTCGTCAATTTGGATATCAATATTACTTTGATTTGCTGTCGTGTCGTTTCAGTTAATTTTATCTTCTTAAAAAAAAAAAGTGAGTTAGATTAGGTTTATTTCTTGTTTTAAGGGTTTGCATATTTAGAATAGAAATTTTATTTCGAATTTCAAAAAAATTAAAAATAAAAAATCAAATCAATCAATTTAGGTTGCTAGTTTTTTAACTTAGGTTGCATGTTTAATAATTTGACAATTTTAATTTCGAAATTAATAAAAAAACACAAAAAAGTCATCATGCATATGTCATGTAGAATTAGGACATTCTTTGTACGTCATTGCATATTAGGGTAAAATTGCACACATTTTAATTCTAGATAATATTTTTATTTTATTTTATTATAAGTTTAGATATTAGATAGATCGCATTTTAGGATTACTTGGGATAAGATAACATTCTAGTTTAAATTAGGGTTTTGCTGAATCTCATTCCTAATACAAATTAGATGATATCTTAATCTAGGTTGATAATTTTTGCATTTTTATAATTTCGAATTTCATAAAAAAATACAAAAAATATCTTAGAATAAATTAGTTTTATTTTCTAGGATAAATTGCATTTTTTTTAAGAAAAAAGAAAAAAATGTCATGTGCATGTCATATAGGATTAAATTCATGAAATGCATGTTATTTAGTGATTATTGCTAGGATCATTTAGTTAGAAGTTGCTCGTCATTAGAATTAGGTCATTTGATGAATTTAGATTGCACATTTAATTATTGCATTTCTTTGGAAATCATTTTACTCGTGTCATATAGTTTAAGTCATATTGCCATGTCATATCATTTCATATTAGATTAGAAGCATTGCATTGCATATGGATTATATTCTCGTTAAAAAAAGTGAAAATAAAAAATTAAGCGATCGCGTGTTAATTAGAAATCATATCTAGGATTGCTTATGTGAATTCTGATCTAACATTGCAGATGCTTTCGTTGCTATAAGGTAAGTCTTGCATTTTATTTATTTACTTTCTTGGGTGTTAAATTGGTGGTTTACGCACCCGTGTGATCACCTCACATGATAGGAAAGTAAATTAAAATCAATCCAAGCTGCCTGCAAAACATTTTTTCGAAATAAAAGAGAAAGGTACCGTAAGGGCGTTAGAGAAATCTAGCGTAATGAAGTCCCCGAACTCATAATCTCTGGTTCGTAGGAGTAAAGTAAATCTCCCGTTACTTTACATGGGTTTCTAATCGACCCATTAAAAATAGATTAGTGGTGACTTCTAGTTAAAAATTAATTGCATGTTAAAAATTTGAACCTAAGTCGCGAATTGGTATGGGCTTGGGAGAGCCCGAGTTAAGTTTAGGCTTAACAATCCATTAGCCAAACCCTAGGTGGTGCACCCGAAAATTTGGTCGCGATAGCTTGGCGACTCCACTGGGGAGAATTAGAGTTAAAACTCTTAGTGGACTTATGCCAATTTTTCTTTTCTTTTGAAAAATGTTTTTGTTTGGCAGCAAAGATCCCAGGTACGTCCCTAACGTTTAAGGTGTTAAATGTTTTTGCAGGATGGGAGGTATGAGGGGAAGTGTTTGCTGGCATTTGTTTTGCAGGGAGGTGTAGGGATGTATGGTTTATTTTCATATATGAAGTGTTGCTTGATATAAACTGTTGTGCATGCCTTGCATTTAACACTACACTGTTGCATACACAACCTATCGCCAGACCTGGGCCACATAGGATCATCAAGGATGGTATTGAGATGGATACCACTTCGACTGCATGCCCGCGGTACGAGTCGCCCATCTCAATCCCGAAGTTTTTTTATGGTGTCAAGAGTACCTACCTCGGTCTGCATGCCCGCGACCTGAGTCGACTCTCTGACCAAGTCGGAGTCATGAGGACCCGACGTAGTCCACACGCCCGTGGCTAGTCCGATCATCCTTATGGCTCCACTTTGATAAGCCTTATAGATTAGAAATCGAGCCACTTACCATCCGCATGTCTATGTGATTGCCATTGATTCTCTTTGGTGAAGTTAGTCTTCTATCCTTATACTATGCAATTTACTTTTGGTCCGTCCATGACAATCTAGGTTAGTCGTTTGATCTAATTCACTCGTCAATTAGGAATGAAATGAGGAAATTGCCATGCAATGAATCATTTGCAAAAAAAAAAAAAAAAACTTTGGAGAGTTTGTTTTCAATTCATGTCTAGGAAATTTGGTCTTGTTAGGGTGTCTACCTTTATTTTCCTAGTCCATTTTTAGGAAATGCCCTTATTGTATGAACTTTTCATGAATAAGTGAAAAAAAAAATGAAAAAATCGATTAGATCATTGTCATGGATTGACTTTCTATTTACCCTCATGCTTACATGTTCCCATTCATTTGAATTATGTGATTATGGAGCGATCTCGCTCACCCATCTATTCATGGTTGAGAGCTAAAATGACGAATCAAAAAGAGCTAATCTCGTCAAGCAAAAGTGCTGCAATCTATCTTCAATGAGAAATTGCGACTCTAAGAAGAGAGCCAAGAAGACTTTTTGAATTGTCTCATTTTCCTAAGTTGATCATGAAGAGACTAGTGACATATCTAGAGGGAAAAATATTTGACCTGAAGGGTTTGCATCACAAAATCAAGGAGAGCATTACTTTTTCGGTCTGATGAGAAAGCATCTGAAAAAGGCACACCAGGTTGCAATTGGCCCAACTGTCAATGACACATTTCTAAAGAGTTAATGTGACAGATTGGGGGCATGACAGATTTTGGTAGTGACCCGACTGAGATAAAATCTCGACCTAAGCCAAAAATGGATATTCCATTTGCTTTTACTTTGATGTTGCATAGTATCATATTCATGCACGTTTTCTTGTGCATGGGGCAAAAGTGGATTTTCAGTCTTGAATGATAGGGACAATCCAAAAACATCAACTACTGAGGCAATCCCATTGTAGAGGAATCTTTGAATGAATGTTTAAAACCATTTTGCAATGTGGAAAACTGTTTGTTTTGGAGTTGACAATTTTTCATGCTAAAGTTGTTGAGCTCTTTTTTTTTTTTTTTTAAAGGGATTTTGCATGATGACTCTTACATGTTTTATCCACCAATTCCACTAAAGAACATCAAGATGGATGAATGATGTGGAATTGATTGAGCATACTAAATGAGGCGAGTCGGGATGATGAAAGGCAAACCTTATCCTATACACAGCCCTTACTCATACACTTGTGAGATGAGTGCAGGAATGTTCATATACACAAGGTAAAGAGTTCTTTTGCAAAAGGTACGGCAACCGAAATGATGAGAGGCAATTAATTTCTTTATCCCAAACACTACAGGTGATCCATTTCTTAACCCTTTTGAGCCCATACACTTATGGATATTTTTCAAATTACTCCTGTCAAGAATCACCCCACATCAGGGCAACTGGGAGATAAAATGGCATCATGAGGTGAGGAAAATGAATCGAAATTTTCTTGCTCTCACTTGCATCAATCTTTAAGTCGTGCTATTACATTGAATTCATGTGTTAATTTAAGTGTCTTAGGATGACGAAGAGCATTTCTTTCTCTATCCTACATACTTATACCCTTTGCATAGCCCATTTGAACCTGCAATTTCATTTCTTTAAATCCAGTTAGTGATCATCTCCCACATTGGGGCAAGGCAAAAGATAGATGAAGACCTTTGGAAGTTTGAGTGTCATTCAAAGTGTAATTTCTTGACGCATGCACTGTGTGCAAGAATTGAAATCAAAATAGAACTAAGGGGCATGAAAAAGCAGGGTGCTTGGTAAAAGCAAGGCCAATGCTCATGGAAAAGAAATGAAGAAAAAAGTACATGAAAACTAGGGGCATGAAAAAGCAAAAAAAAAAAAGAAAAAAAAAAGAAAAGAAGTCAAGAAAGGTGACTATCAATTGTGAAAAGTTGCATCCCTCATGAAGCAGCATTCAAAGAACACAAATACCGAGCTTTTATAGTTAGTGGAGCACATTGCCAAGAAAAAGAAAACTGGTGGCAATACTAAGATGATCATCAGCTCTCACCCTTCACACATATTTTGAGCCTAATGATCCTTTCGTTTCTCAATCCATGAACCCAGCCTTTGTTACATTCCTTACAAAGTCTCTTCAAATTAGGACACTTAAATTAACATGGGAGTTCATATGTTTATAAGCATCACTCGAAGAAGTGCAAGCATGATTATTTCTTTCTCATTTTGCAGGGTTTATTGACTTGTAAACCCGGAGATGATTACAAGATTGTTCATTCAATAGCCTTGACTCAAAAAGTCCCTTTGTTAATCCATTGACCAAGCCCACATTATGGTTCTTGTTAAAGACCTCTTAGATTGGTAAGGTCGTTCCACTTGCGAGAATACTTAGACCCTTGTTGATATGGTGAGATGGAATGATTCTCATAAAATAGCCCTTTTGAATGAGAGTGAGTGAAAGTCCTTTCTAACTGAAAATCTCTCATTTAGTATTCTTAGGAAATCCATGTCATGAGTGAAAATTGTCTTGAATGGTAATTCTCTCAAGTGGAAATTTGGGTGATGCAAAGGTCATTATGCATGAACCTTCATTGAATTAATAAAAATTTCAATGGATTTTGAAGTGTGCATTCCATAATAGCCTTAATTGCTTATTTCTTTAGCGAATGCATTTTTGCTCTAATCATGGCTGACAGGTAATGTTTTCTCGAAGACCCAAGAGCTCCTGACATCCAGGTTTCTTTCAGAATACCTCATGATATTAGGAGATGAGAAACCTTCACGAACATTCAAGGTGCATCCTCGATGTTCCAAAACTTATTCCTACTAGGAGGTGAGAGACCTCCATAGGATATCTAAGTTCAAGGAGAAATATCTTCAAGAATCAGAGATATCACCAGGTAAGTATATCTCTACTCATACTCTAAATACTTGTCATTGTGCAGGTATTCTCGACACTTGACTCAGTCAAGCTATCCCTTTATATTGACCTCGCGTCCTTTGGTAGCCCAGCGTCCATTTCATTGACTCAGCGTGCTTCCGTAGCCTGGTGTCCTTTATATTGACCTAGCGTGCTTTCGTAGCCTAGAGTCCTTTACAACGACACTCGATTGAGTTGTCCCACAAATATTTTTCTCTAGATTTAGTCCAATTAAGGCAACTGAAGAAAGGTTCGAGTCCTGGTCAGATGATTTATGTTGCAACGTTAGGCGACCGTAAAATGGTACGGGTCCTAAACAACATGTATTGCTCTAACAGGCGACTGTAGAAAGGTACGGGTCTTGCAAAAGCAATTTCCCCATTCAGGCAACCGTAGAATGATACGAGTCCTGAAAAATCAAATTTTTTGTCAAGGCGATCGTAGAATGGTACGAGTCCTAGACAATATCTATTTCCCTATTCAGGCAACCGTAGAATGGTACAAGTCCGAGACACAACCAAACACTGTCATACTGGGCAACCATAGAATGGTACGGGTCCTAGGAAAGTAGTCTCTTTGTAAAGCCATGTTACTATTCTGGGTGACCGTAGAATGGTACTGGTCTTGGACATGTAATACCAACTATCTCGAATTACTCTATCCTCCTTGAAGGTAAGATATTTTAGGTAGGTTCCTTTGACATCTCAGTCTGGATCTGGGTGTCTTAATTATTTTCATCAAAACATTTCACTCTGGATGTGAATGTTTTTCAATCTTTCTCGTTATAACTTAGTATGGATCTAGGTATTTCGAGTTCAAAAATTTTGACATCTTAGTCTGAATCTGGATGTCTTAATTATCATCGTCTAAACATTTCACTCTGGATGTGAATGTTTTTCAATCTTTCTCATTATACCTTAGTCTAGATCTAGGTATTTCGAGTTCAAAAATTTTGACATCTCAGTATAGATCCGGATGTCTTAATTATCATCGTCTAAACATTTCACTCTAAACGTGAATGTTTTTCGATCTTTCTCGTTATACCTTAGTCTGGATCTAGGTATTTCGAGTTTCAAAATCTTGACATCTCAGTTTGGATCTGAATGTCTTAATTCTTTTTGTTAAGCATTTCACTTTAGTTGTGAATGTTTTTCAAGCTTTCTCGTTATACCTTAGTCTAGATCTAGGTGTTTCGAGTTTAAAAAAATCTTGACATCTCAGTCTGGATCTAGATGTCTCAATTCTTTTTGTTGCACATTTCACTTTGGATGTGAATGTTCTTCTCAATCTCGATGTCACAATTTATTACCTGTAGGGGTAAGCGGTTCCCGGTTCCTTACAGGTTCCGCTTGGAACCTGGAACTTACCCTTGAGTATAGGTTCCTCATTTTTAGGAACCTGGAACCTACCCGTCAGAACCAAGAACCTGGAACCTACCCTGTCACAGGTTCCGAGGTCGGTTCCAGGTTCCAACATGTTCTTTTTTTTATTTTTTCATTTTTTAGTTAAAAAAATGGAAATGAATGCAACAATAATAAACAAACTTGTCATTCATCAAAGAGAATATAACACGAACACAGTCTATAATACTCATAAGCGTTCAATGATCATAATTCAGAAGTTGCAATAAGAGAGGACAAATTCAGTCTTACCTATATAATGGCATTCGCCAGTTTCAACGCAAACATATGTCGTTCAGTGTTTGCCTCGTAAATGTTTGGTTACCATTTCTCTTCTTTCCATCATTGTTCACCTTAGCATCAGATGTATCCCTTTCTTTCAGAACAGCAAGAGCATTTTGTGCAACAAGTTTCTACGCCATCTTTTTTTTGTGGATTCTGAGCAACCCCAACCTGTACTCCATCAACAAAGACTTCAACTGTGGCCAAGTTGCCATTTTGGGAGGCTTTATACTCCAAGCCTTCACTTGCGCCGCGGCAAAGACTCTTGCAGCTCTCCCCGACAGATGCATTGGGAGTCTATCTGGAGTGACCATGGGATGCAACAAGGGCTGAAAAACCTGTAAAAGAAAAAGACAATTCAGTACTCTAGATACTCTCTATGTATTCACACTTCCAACAAAAAAAAAAAAAAACGAAGTTCACTATTTTTTTTTTCCATTTATCCTCTTTTTTTGTTTTCCAAGAGGGCATACTGAAAAAAAAAATGACCATAGGTCAACCAAATCGAACTAACCTTCCACACAACAGCAGTATCATGTCCACTATCAAGGAATATAGCACCAGCAATTGATTCAACAATATCAGCAAGGACTTTTGGTGCTTTAATCCCCTAAACCAAAAGAGTTGAAACCTGGCTTTGACAATTCATCCTAAACTTCCTTTACGAAATCCCTGATCTAGGAAAAAAAAAGCCAAAAGACCTAATAGTCATTACCCTCATAGACAAGTCAAACAATATTGTTTACGGGTCATGTTATGTATCAAACAACCACAAAAGAAATTTAATGATGATACAATGTCACGAGCAAGAAAGAAAGAAATGAAAAACCTGCTTCTCCAAGGCACTGGACCCATGCCGAAGGTGTAAATGGAGCTTGTGTTTAACCGCGACACCAACTCCAGAAGATGGTCGTGATGCATGAGTAATAGCTTCTATCAAGAGGCCTCTGTCTTTAAACTTCAAATTAAGGGCAGATTCTAAAGCATCAAAATTGACACTCCTGAGGATGCTCTCTGGGACATTTGATGACTTGATTGCACATTCTTTCTCGTCAATATCAAACTCAACCTGTATTCCTACCCATTTCATGAAGTGATTGGCAGCATTCTTCCCACCTTCAACATAATACACCCCAATCAATGCTTCAACAACATCTGCTAGTGTCTTGCTAGACAGAACTCTGTAAGAACTTGAGTCACTCTCAACTTCACCATCTTCAATGCTTTCATCATCAAACTCGGCCCCAATTACATCTGACCTACCTCCAACTTTAGCAAGTGAATGCTCCATATCAAACAAGGAAGTTTCATCCTTTGTATCCTCATCGAAGACAGGAAGCACTCCTGGTGCAAACCATCTAGATGGAGCAAATCTATCCGCTTGGTTATATGACTGAAGTCCTTTATTCAAAGCATACTCATACAAGACCATGTTACTCACCATTTGTTGCCTCATTCCGGGTCACCGACCCTCATGCTTTTGAGGATATCTAAGAAATAGAAATTTGCTTACAACCCATTTTAAGTAAGCATCTCCAAGGAGCTCTGCTCTTTCATAACAGAACATTTCCTGACATGAGGCTGCAGTCAAAGCTTCCAAGATCTGTCGAGACAAAAGAGACGCACTAATAAGATACACAAGACAGCAAATTTTTCAAAACTTAGAACATAACACACCTTCGAAGCAGGGACCAAATAATCTATTACATCCTTGAGTTGAATTGCAAGCAGTATGCTCTCTACCCTTCTCATTATTGAAGGCAATCGCTGAGCTCCACGAACAAGTGACCCGGGAAGTGGATGCACTAGATAGAGTTCGGGGGGGAGGAACACATAATATGTCCTGTCCAGAAACGGAGATGGTTTTTATCGACGCAGACGGAACAGCAACCCACTAGAAACGACAACTCTTATATCCTTAAATCCACGAACCGCAGATGCATAATAGAAGAATCAAAAGGAGGAGCAAAAGAGCGAGGCGCGAAATCCTCCCGGCAAAAACCGGATAACGGAGAAACCACATGCAAACTACGAAAGAAATCGAATCTCCGATCGAAAACGACATCGAAAGACCCCCTCATTTTCCCCCCTCCTTCTGAGGTTCTTGCGAGGGAAGGGTGAATCGAAGTGAGCGGACGGAAATGAAGAGGCGAGGAGAAGGGAGAGGAGGAGGGAGCGTACGATGCTGATCTTGAGGTGGGAGGAGAACCTGCCGAGGATCGGCCACTCCGCCGAGGCTTCCTTCGATTTGGCGGCTTTAGGCGGCATTTCCGATTGGGAACCGAAGCAATGGTGGCGTCAAGGGCAAGCGGCGAGCCAGAGGTCAACGGTGGTGGCCTCGAGCGGAGGTTAGCGAGCCAGAGGTCAGCGGCGGTGGCGTTAAAGGCGTCCGGCGGTGGCGTCGAGCAGAGGCGGAGAACGGGCAAAGACAGAACCGTGAAACTGAAGGTGTCGTATGTGAAAGTGAAAGTTAATTTCACCCTAATCGGACCGGTTTCGGTTCCGCTTCAGGTTCCCGGTTCCAATTCCGGTTCCAAATCTGATTCTCATAGGAACCGAAATCGGAACCGGAACCGCCGGTTCTCAGAAAAGGGGAACCCGGAACCGGAACCGGTTCCCGGTTCTACCCGGGAGCCACGCTCACCCCTAATTACCTGTTAGACTCTTCAAGGAACCTGAGTGAAAACTGCGTACTTATGGAGTAAATGGGGATTTATCATGTACCTTAAGATGCTCTACTGCAATGATTGGTAAGTAATTGTAGATACATTCTTTCCTTTCACATCATGCATTTGCATTAGTATTTCCATGCATCATATAAATTGCATTTTAAAATGGAATTCATTTTCCAATAAACAAAAAAAAAATCATTCAATGCATATGCATAGTCAAAATTTAGGTTTCAATTTGTCTTTGAAAGCAACCTCTTCGAGCTCACCTTCAAAGAGGGACAGTTGTTGACACCTAAATTTCTGCGACCCGTTTACTAATTTATCACATTAAAAAAATTAGGGATTAATTTTAACCCCTATATATATTAGTTAGTTAATTAATTGCATATCATATAGTTTTAGGTGCATTTATTTTAATTTGCATTTACATTGGGTTAGTGATAGATGTGTTTGATTTGGTGGTTCTGAGCTTTAAATTGACAGGCTGGACTAAGCCCACAAAGAGAGCAATTTGGCTCAAGCCCGTATTTGAAAAAAATCCTATTGCAATTTTTGAAAAATCAACAATATTCATTTTGGCAAAGGAAATCTAGAAGAGGTGTGGAAAATAAAAAATGATATTGCGTGTGGAAAAAATCTTCACAAATGTTGATTTGAAAAGGAAATTAAAACCCTAATCTTTGGACTATAAATAGGTTAGTCGTGTAGGATTTCGAAGAGGCCATGCATATTGAAACATACAGCCACACGAGGGGTTTTCTTTGATTCTGTCGAGGGGTCTTCCGTCGTTTCTTGCCAAGATCAAAAGAAAAGAACCAAAAAAACTCTTTTGAGGGAAAAGAAAAAGTGAGGTCAACAGGAAAAGGGCAGCAAAATAGTGAGACAGAGGGGGAGAGGACGTGAAGAGACGTGCAACAGCAAGCCAGCATGAGAGAAAAGAAAGAAAAAACAAAGTAGTCACTGTTCGTCTTCTCCGCACCGGGCCCCACGTCTGCACCAGCCACCGTCGGAACCGCCTTCGCCAGCTACCTCCGACGCCTCCTTCTGCGGCGACCCAACGCCCTTGACCGCAGCTCGTTTGCCGAACGCTGCCATCTCATTGCCGCTCCTCCTGCTTCGTTACTGCCCAGTCTGCTGTTGCAAGCCGAAGCTCCGCCCCTGCCACCGTTGCTCTGCCGTTGCTTGATCTACAACACTAGAGTTCCCCCTCACCTACAAGCTCCATCGCCGCGTCTGCCATCGCTTCTGCCAACGCCGCGTTTTCGGGTGACCCACCACACCAGCAATGACGCCCCGGCTCCGCCTCTGCCTTGTTACCGTCGGAGCACCGTTCGCTCATGCCTAGAACTTGACCCGAGCCGGATCACAACCCCTCGGCTCCAACGATGCTGCTGTTGTCCCTATCTTGTCTCTGCTTGCAGCTCTTCGCCGGTGCTACTCCGGCCAGTGACCTATCGGCGATCCGACGCCTCTGCCCGAGCCCAAGCTGAGCCGAGCCGCTCCACTCTTTGCCTGAGTCCGAGCGAGGCCACCTGCCGTTGCTCCTTGCGACGCCATCGCTCGTTGCTGATTCGCTCGCTGCTGGTCCTCCTTGCTGAAGCTTCGACAACCGGTGACTGATGGTGAACCCCCTACAAAGCTGCCAAGCTGTGGGTAAAAAGGAAAAAAAAAGAAAAAGACAAAATCAATTTAGGTAGCTTTTTCTTCCTTTTATTTATTTGCCTTATTTTATTTTTTACTTTATTTTATTTGTTCCTTTTTTAGTGTAATTATTCCTTAATGTAAGATTGAGATTCCGACATGAAATTGCCCCTCAAATTAGGGATTGACGGTCCGATTTTCGATCCGAAATCTCGACTCGCAATCTCTTGCAAAATCGTTAATCCGATCTCATGCGCGAGATATGGTTTGTCAATTTGGATATCAATATTGCTTTGATTTGTTGTTGTGTCGTTTAAGTTAATTTTATTTTCTTAAAAAAAAAAAAGGAGTTAGATTGGGTTTATTTCTTGTTTTAGGGTTTGCATATTTAGAATAGGAATTTTATTTCGAATTTCAAAAAAATAAAAATCAAATCAATCAAATCAATCAATTTATGTTGCTAGTTTTTTAACTTAGGTTGCTTGTTTAATAATTTGACAATTCTTAATTTCGAAATTAATAAAAAAAAAAAGTCATTATGCATATGTCATGTAGAATTAAGACATTCTTTGTACGTCATTGCATATTAGGGTAAAATTACACACAGTTTAATTATAGATAATATTTTTATTTTATTTTATTATAAGTTTAGATATTAGATAGATCGCATTGTAGGATTACTTGGGATAAGATAACATTCTAGTTTAAATTAGGGTTTTGCTTAATCTTATTCCTAATACAAATTAGATGATATCTTAATCTAGGTAGATAATTTTCGCATTTTTATAATTTCGAATTTCATAAAAAAATACAAAAAAATGTCTTAAAATAAATTAGTTTTATTTTCTAGGATAAATTGCATTTTTTTAAGAAAAAGAAAAAAATATCATGTGCATGTCATATAGGATTAAATTCATGAAATGCATGTTATTTAGTGATTATTGCTAGGATCATTTAGTTAGAAATTGCTCGTCATTAGAATTAGGTCATTTGATGAATTTAGATTGCACATTTAATTATTGCATTTCTTTGGAAATCAATTTACTCATGTCATATAGTTTACGTCATATTGCCATGCCATATCATTTCATATTATATTAGAAGCATTGCATTGCATATGGATTATATTCTCGTTAAAAAAGTGAAAACAAAAAATTGAGTGATCGCGTGTTAATTAGAAATCATATCTAGGATTGCTAATATAAATTCTGATCTAACATTACAGATGCTTTCGTTGCTATAAGATAAGTCCTGCATTTTATTTATTTGCTTTCTTGGGTGTTAAATTGGTGGTTTGCACACCCATGTGATCACCTCACATGATAGGAAAGTAAATTAAAATCAATCCAAGCTGCCTGCAAAACGTTTTTTCGAAATAAAAGAGAAAGGTACCGAAAGGGCATTAGAGAAATCTAGCGTAATGAAGTCCCCGAACTCATAATCTTTGGTTCGTAGGAGCAAAGTAAATCTCCCGTTACTTTACATGGATTTCTAATTGACCCACCAAAAATATATTAGTGGCGAGTTCTAGTTAAAAATCAATTGCATGTTAAAAATTTGAATCTAAGTCGTGAATTGGTATGGGTTTGGGAGAGCCCGAGTTAAGTCTAGGCTTAACAATCCATTAACCAAACCCTAGGTGGTGCACCCAAAAATTTGGTCGCGACAAGTGTCCTTCCGTGCCATGTTTTAACACTCTAGGGGTTCGGGTGTCCAAATTTTGTGTTTTTGTAAGAGCACAAAAGATAGAATTTCAAAAAATAGAATACAAATGGTGGTTTTGTTGAGGACTTTTGTTCATTTGAAGGATATATATCTTCCATTGTAACTTTATGCAAAACCGGCCTATTCAAATATTCAATGCTTGGTAAGTCACTGAGCAAAATAATTTTATTGAGCTTAGCCATTGGTAGAGAGAGCACTCCGAAGATGCAAATCTTAGTAAAAGGAGAAAATATTCAATGGTCTATGAGGGTCACCGCAGTAGATGACCTGACGTGCCTTTTTTTTCACCTTGAACCAATTACAAATTGACAAGTATATACCGATGTGGATTCAAATAAACAAAATAGAAAAATTTCCATCCACCTTACTTTTCTTCTTCCATCTTCAGCCGCCTTGAGCCCAACCTTTGCATCTCCCTTCGCTGTTGCCATGGCGGAGTTGCTGGCCCTGTGTCCAAAGCGACCATTATCGAGGGTCCCACCCTCTCCATCGTCTTTGTGGTCGGCGTTCCTTCCCTTAATTTTATTACAACAAATCAAATTTGAGTCATGGCAACGGAGTGGCGGATCTTGAGTCCTGTCATGGCCTTAGACGAGCTGACATGGCCAAATCTGAACGGAAGTTTGCTCAAAACTAGAAGCTCGGTATGGTGATGGTAGGGTGGTTAAGATCCGATGGCATCTAGAAGTTCAACGTCATGGACAAGCCTTTCCTATACTCAAAGAAGACAGTTGAAGGGTACATTTGGTTGGACTTTTGGGAAAAGCCTTTGGAAAAATGCAAAGGATTTTCCAAAATGTAATTTTGTTTGCTAAATTGGAATTTGAAAGTCTATTATGAAGTATCTTTGAGTAAAATAGTGTTTGGAGAGATTATATTTATAAAAGACTCTTGTGATTAAAAAAAAAAAAAAAAAAAAAATTAGCCAGCAAGGGCAAGCAACAGGCGGTGGCCTTAGGTAGCCCCCCGGAGACGACTGGTGAGGGCTGTCGGGGGTTGCCCAACCTCACCGCGACCCAGATTTGGGTCCACTGAAGGTCGCGTGACCTCGCTACGACCAGATTTGTGTCGTGCCTAAGGTCGCACAACCTAAGGTGGCCCTTCACAGGGTCATGTGACCCAAAACAGGGTTGTGGCGTCGCAACTTGCGAGCGGTTGTGGCAACTCACTGGGGTTGTGTGACTGGCCGATGACGATTGTTCGTAAAATTCTAAACGCAAGTGCACGTATCGAACAAGTAATATAATGATGAGATAAAGTATCGTCCCACGGAGATCGATGATTAATAAACCAATTAAATACTAAAATAAACTAATTCTAAAATTTATCTAACAAATCAAAATATAATTTAGAATAAATTAAAAACAAAACTTGAAGACTAAATGTAGTAAAATCAATCATATAAATATGTTAGAGCATCCGATTTCACCGTAACCACTAAATATGAATTTCATATTGTTATGAATACAAGAACGATATCAAACATGTGATAGCTGAATTTCCTAATCTATTTACTATCCTATCTCTAGGTATAGCAAACCTACTCAGCTTATTAATCCACTATATCTCTATGTGAATTAAAATAAACATGAGTGCATTAAAAATTATGAATATTCCCGGTTTACAATGAGTCTTTTGGATCACCTTATCACCGAAAGCTACACAAATAACGCGGTATATTTCTATCCACGTTTAATTCATGGTTATATATTATAATGAACAATTGCATATTATCACCTCTCGCCTCAAACATGCACATCAGATCATTCAAGTGGTGGCCAGTCACTCAAAAGCATTAAACGTAATAATAAATAACTCACATGAATGAAATCAATTGTAGAACATAAAAATCATGAAATTCACATCATCATGGTTAGGCTACATCGTAGCTCTAACAAAAGAAAATTAGAACATAGTAGAATAAGAAATAAAAATATAAATATAAATCAAACCCAGCATCTTGAATCAAAGAACAAGAATTCTGTCACCACTTTTGTCTTCTCTTCAAAATACTTGAAAAACTCTCAAAACAATGGAAAAACGATCTAGCTAAAAAAACCCTAGCTGCTCTCTCTCCCTATTTATAGGAAATCTAAAATATCTATCTCTCCATGCTTGCAGATAACATCAGGGAACAAAATCAAGAATTTCCTGATTTGATATCCATCTTCCACTGCTGCTTTTATTTGAATTCCTGATAATTGCCATTCTTTTCCTTATCTTCTCCATATCTCATTATTCTGCATAAACAAGGAAAATTTAAATAATCAGAAGGAAATCCAAATATTTTCTCATAGATAATGCATTAATTGTTGCCTAAAATAGGTAAAATAACTCTATTTTTATAGAGTTATCAAACCCCAAACTTAATATTTTGCTAGTCCTCGAGCAAAATCAAGACATAACACATACTCAAGCTAACAACCTCCTCCATGACATATTTTCATAATTGCTCAAATTCACAATTCAAAGAAAAACACAAATTTCATCCAAACATTGAAATCGATTTATAAGTTAAGACCAATTCTAACTATATGATCCAAGTGTGTGTGTGAGAGTCCTCATCTTTTTCGAATTATATGCAATCCAAATAAATTCACATTAACATGCAACCTCTCAAAAATTTTCAATAATTATGACCAAATCTCATAAGTTTGCTTTTCATTCCTCTCTCCACTAATGTAAGCTAATTATCCAATCAAAAATCAATAGGACTTTTCTCGGGTTGTAATGTCAGGCTGGGCTAAAGGTGAGATAATGAGAATTTTTAAGCTCAAATAACCCATCAACACGTTGATTTCGAGGATCTAATTAGAGCCAATGTCACTGTCCAATTTCACTCCTTCAAGATAATTTTTCTGCCGCCATATATCATCATTCTTTTTTTTTTCTTTCCTTTTCTTTCTCTCTTTTCTCTTTTTTTTTTTTTTTTTTGAATTGCTTTATGATGGAGTTTCTCCCAAAGTCCCTCCAAATATAACATAAAAATTTCCAACCCATTGAGTATCCAAAAGGCTCACTCAATTGAAAGTTGGATAGGGAACCATAAGAGCAATTTTTTTTTTTTGACAATACACCCCAAACAACCACTGCAATCACTTTTTTTTTTCTTCTTTTTACTCCATCATTCCTCCCAAATTTCTATCAAGCTCAAATAATTTTTTTTTTATCCCAAAAGAAAATCAACGTGTTCATAGGACATGGGATAAGGATATAATTTGATCACGGCTAGGCTAAACATATATGGGTGCCAATGAAAGATTGGGTAATAATTAAGGCTCAACGGGGTGACTAGGGATAAATAAATAGGGTTGGCTTGAAAGGCTCAATCGATCCAAAAACTGCCTATATCATTTTCTCAATTAGATTTAGCGTAGGATTTCGCCTAAAGAGAAAATCAAACAAATTCTAAGATTTGGGTGAAATCTAAGAAAATCACATATTTCACATGAATGTTCTCTAGATTTACACATAATTCAAAAAGTAAGGACTTTTAGTGCTCAATAAGTGGATCAACATAATCAAAATTAAGATTAACTCACACCTCAACTGCAAGTTTAAATAAAATTTAAATTTTCCTAAGAATCGCAAAAATTCACAACCAGGAAAGCAATAATGATAAAAAAAAATTATCTAAAAATTTGTCTTCCCCCCAAACTTGAATGAAGCAGTGTCCTTAATGCGAAAAATAGAATAGGAAGAAGAAAACTTCCCTGGTTGTAGGATAAGTCCATAGATGATCTTGATGATTAAACTCTTGAAAGGTGCTCCCTAAAAATTAACCTGAATAAAATAGAGAAAAGTTAATCTTTTTTTTTTCTTTTTTTTTTCTTTTTTTTGCAAAACATAAACTTAAAAATAAATAAAAACATAATTAAAATGCTTGGGTTGCCTCCCAAGAAGCGCTTGCTTTATAGTTTTCAGCCAAACTATCTCAGTTGTCGCTATTCTGAAGGTTGAAGTTCAATGATGGTCTTCTGCTTGTTGTAACCACCTTCAAAGTAGGGCTTCAAACGTTGACCGTTCACTTTGAATGTGCCCTAAGTGTCATGCGCAACTTCAACTGTTCCATATGGGAATACCTGTATAACTGTAAAAGGACCAGACCATCTAGACCGCAACTTTCCTGGAAAAAGTTTAAGACGAGAGTTATAAAGTAAGACTTTTTGACCAATTTTAAACTCTCTTCTGAATATGTGCTTGTCATGCCATCTTTTTGTACGCTCCTTGTACAACTTAGAATTGTCATAGGCCTCATTGCGAAATTCCTCCAATTCATTCAGTTGCAATAATCTTTCTTCACCTGCAGACTGCATATCAAAATTCAGAAATTTCAATGCCTAATATGCTTTATGCTCTAATTCCACTGGTAAGTGACAAGCCTTTCCAAACACTAGCCTAAAAGGAGACATCCCAATTGGAGTTTTGAACGCTGTCCTATAGGCCCAAAGTGCATCATCAAGTTTTATTGACCAATCTTTCCTAGAGGCATTCACTGTTTTTTCTAAGATTCTCTTGATTTCCCTATTTGAAATCTCTACTTGACCACTAGTCTGAGGATGATAAGGGGTTGCAACCTTATGTGTGACTCCATACTTAGTCAAAAGTGCTTCAAATTGCTTGTTGTAAAAATGTGTCCCCCTATCACTTATGATTGCCTTAGGAGTGCCGAATCGGGTAAAAATATTTTTCTTCAAAAATTTCACCACAACTTTAGCATTATTTGTTGGTAATGCTACAGCTTCTACCCACTTAGACACATACTCCACAGCCACTAAAATGTATAAATTTCCATAAGAAGCTGTAAAGGGTCCCATGAAATCAATACCCCAAACATCAAATAATTCACACACAATAATGTTGTTTAAAGGCATCTCATTTTTTCTTGAAATATTTCCAGTTCTCTGACACCTATCACATGAAGCTACATAGGAGTATGCATCTTTAAAAAGTGTAGGCCAATAAAATCCAGATTGTAAAATCTTAGCTGCAGTTTTTGTGGCACCAAAATGGCCACCTGTCTCTCCATCATGACAATGATGTAATATGTTTGCCTTCTCTTCATCTAGGACACATCTCCTTATGATCTGATCTGCACATACTTTAAACAAGAAAGGTTCTTCCCAAAAATAATTTTTAACATCATAAAAGAATTTTTTTCTTCTGTTGATATGATAATTGAAGAGGAAGAACATTACTTACCAAATAATTTACAAAGTCAGCATACCAAGGAATTGACTTGATGGAAAAAAATTTCTCATCAGGGAACTCTTCCAAAATTGGTCTTACCTCTTCCTTTGAATTTGGAATTCTTGATAAGTGATCTGCAATTAGATTTTCAGTCCCCTTCTTATCTTTGATTTCCAAATCAAATTCTTGCAGCAATAGAATCCACCGATCAACCTGGGTTTTGATTCTTTCTTTTCAAGCGATACTTAAGAGCAGAGTGGTCGAATAAACTATAACTTTTGAGCCAATTAAATAAGAACGGAATTTATCAAAAGCAAATACTACTGCCAAAAGTTCCTTTTCTGTTGTTGAATAATTCAATTGTGCACCTGACAAGGTTCGACTGGCACAGTATATGGGTTGAAAATTTTTATTCTTCCTTTGTCCCAAAACAGCTCCTATTGCAGCATCGCTAGCATCACACATCAGCTCAAAAGGTAAATCCCAATTTGGTGCTGCCATGATTGGTGCTAATATTAACTTCTCCTTTAAAGTGTTAAAAGCCTGCATGCATTCAACAGAAAAATTAAAAGGAGCATCTTTTTCCAAAAGATTAGAAAGAGGTTTAGCAATTTTTGAAAAATCTTTTATAAATCGCCCGTAAAATCCTGCATGCCCCAAAATCCTCCGACAAGTTTCACGTATGTTGGCAGAGGTAATTTTGCAATGACTTCCACTTTGGCTCGATCGACTTCTATTCCGTTTTGAGAAATTTTATGCCCGAGCACTATTCCTTCCCGCACCATAAAGTGACACTTCTCCCAATTCAAAACAAGGTTAGTCTCCTCACATCTTTGTAAGACCAAAGCCAAATTATTTAAACAAGAATCAAATGATAGGCCAAAAACGGAAAAATCATCCATGAAAATCTCAATATATTTTTCAACCATATCGTAGAAAATAGCCATCATGCATCTTTGAAAAGTAGCTGGTGCATTACAAAGACCAAAGGGCATTCTTCTAAAAGCAAAAGTACCATAGGTACAAGTGAAAGTAGTTTTCTCTTGATCTTCTGGTGCAATAGGAATCTGATTATACCCCGAATATCCATCCAAAAAGCAATAAAATTCATGCCCTGCAAGTCTTTCTAACATCTGATCAATAAATGGTAAAGGAAAGTGATCTTTTCTAGTGGCGTAATTCAATTTTCTGTAATCCATACACACACGCCACCCAAGAATCTGTTCTAGTTGGAATCAATTCATTGTTGTCGTTTTTTGAACAGTCATACCACCTTTCTTTGGCACAACTTGTACAGACTTACCCAAGAACTATCGAGATAGGATAGATGATACCGCATCAAGTAGCTTAATTACCTCAGCTTTCACTACTTCTTGCATCTTCGGGTTCAAACGCCTCGAGGTTGGATAGTGAGTTTATATTGCTCCTCCATCAAAATTTTGTGCATGCAAATTGAAGGACTAATTCCCTTGATATCAGCTATTTTCCATCCAATTGCACATTTATGCTCTCTTAATACTCGAGCAATTTCTCCTCCATCAAATCTGTCAAAGAAGAAGATATAATTACTGGTAAAGAAGAAACTCCATCTAAATAAGCATATTTCAAATGAGAAGGTAAGGGTTTGAGTTCAAGAATTGGAGGCTCTTCAATTGATGGTTTAGGCTTTGTAATGTGTTGTCCCAACTCTTCAAATTTAATTGCCTTTTGCCTTGAATATGGTGGAATTGCCTCCATGAAATTTGCGTACTCCTTTATCTCCTCATTATGAATATCTTTGTCCCTTGGTTGAATCGCACATGCTTCAAGTGGATCTTCAAAAATATTTTCCTGGAAAACCTTATTCACCAACTTGTCAACTGTCTCAACTCTAAAACAAGAATTATCATCGATGGATATTTCATTGCTTTAAAAACATTAAACGAAACAAGATCATCTTGAACTCTAAGGATCAACTTCCCCGTTGTACATCAATAAGAGCTCTTCCGTTGCTAGAAAAGGTCGACCTAAGATAAGTGGTACCTCAAAATTTTCCTCCATGTCAAGAACTATAAAATCTGCAGGGAAGATAAATTTGTCAACTTTTACCAAAACATCTTCGATAATACCTCTCGGATATTTAATTGATCGATCAGCCAGTTGAAGTGACACTGTGGTTGCTTTTACCTCGCCCAATCCTAATTTCTTGAAAACAGAATAAGGCATCAGATTAATACTTGCACCTAAATCACATAATGCTTTTTCAAAGTAAGAATCCCCAATAGTGCAAGGAATTGTAAAACTCCCTGGATCTTTTAATTTCGGAGGCAATTTGTTTTGTAGGATGGCTGAACACTCCTCGTTTAACTTCACAGTTTCATAATCCTCCAGTTTCCTTTTGTTTGCCAAAATCTCCTTCAAAAATTTTGCATAACTAGGCATTTGCGCTAAAACATCTGCAAAAGGAATGTTAATGTGCAATTTTTTAAATACATCAAGAAATTTAGAAAATTGCTTATCCATTTTGTGCTGCTGGAGTCGCTGAGGGAATGGAATTGGCGGCACATATGGCTTGGGATTATCTGGAAAAAGTTTACTCTTACTTGTCTCCTTTGATTGTTTATTGATCACATCTTCTTTGTCTCTGGAAATCTCTTCTTCTCCTACTTGTTTACCACTTCTTAGGGTAATAGCCTTTATGTTTTCAATTGGATTTTTCTCTGTGTTGCTTGGCAAAGAACCCTGTTGCCTTCCTGATATCATGCTTGCTAACTGACCCACTTGCATCTCCAGATTTCTGATTGAAGCCTCTTGGTTTTGAAATCTCACATCCGTGCTTTTGATGAAGTCATGAGTTGTGTTAGCAAGTTTGGTGACTATGTCTTCCAAATTTGACTTTGTCTCTTCTGATTGTTTGAATCCCGGTGGTCTCGTCACATTCTGATTGTTCCATGAAAAATTTGGATGATTGCGCCATCCTGGATTGTATGTGTTGGAGTAGGGATTATTCTGCGACCTGTTAAAATTCCCAACAAAGTTAGAATTTTTATGAGATTGTTTAAAAGTATTACCTACTTGACACTTTGTGCTAACATGTCCTCCACCACAAAAATCACATGTCAAATTGTGAATTTTCATGGCTGAAACACTCATATTATCAAGCTTTTTGTTGAGTGTTTCAAATTGTGCAGCAATTGCAGCAAAACCATCTACTTCATGAACTCCGCTAACTTTTCGCATTGGTAATCTCTCAGTAGGCCACTGATAACTATTGGACGCCATCTCTTCTAATAAATTGTAGGCTTCTTCTGGTGTTTTATTATTTAAAGTCCCCCTGCAGCTGCATCAATTATAGAACGAAGATTTGCACTAGAGCCATTATAAAAAGTTTGTACCTGCATCCATACGGGTAGTTCGTGATGTGGGCATCTCCTAAGAAATTCTTTGAATCTTTCCCATGCTTCATATAATGATTCATTATCCATCTGCATAAAATTAGTAATATCGTTACGCATCTTCGCAGACTTTGCAGGTGAAAAGAACTTATCAAGAAATTTCTGAGCCATATCATTCCATGTAGTAATTGATCCTGCAGGAAGAGAAGAAAGCCAACTCTTAGCTTTATCTCTAAGAGAGAATGGAAATAATCTCAATCTAATAGCATCATCTGTAACTCCATTATATTTAATGGTGTCACAGATTTCAAGAATAGCATCGATGTGAGCGTTTGGATCATCGCTTGGTAGCCCACTGAATTGCACCGATTGTTGAAGCATCTGAATAAGTGACGGCTTAATCTCAAAGTTGTTTGCTTGAATTGCAGGTCTTTTGATACTTGATGTGGCGCCTTGAACTGTTGGCGCAGCATAATCTCTTAAAAGTCTACGTGGATTTTCATTATCACCGTCTGCCATCTTAGCGTGATTTCTCTGTTCTCTTAGTCGCCTTTTGAATGTACGCTCGATTTCTGGATCAAGTTCAACAAGTTCCCCTTGTTGGCTACGTGTCATAAACCGATGTACACCTTAAAAAACAAAACAAAAGCTAGATTAAACTTAGAATTATCTGGTATCAATATTAATTAGTATTAAACAAACGATCCCCGGCAACGGCGCCAAAAACTTGTTCGTAAAATTCTAAACGCAAGTGCACGTATCGAACAAGTAATATAATGATGAGATAAAGTATCGTCCCACGGAGATCGATGATTAATAAACCAATTAAATACTAAAATAGACTAATTCTAAAATTTATCTAACAAATCAAAATATAATTTAGAATAAATTAAAAACAAAACTTGAAGACTAAATGTAGTAAAATCAATCAGATAAATATGTTAGAGCATCCGATTTCACCGTAACCACTAAATATGAATTTCATATTGTTATGAATACAAGAACGATATCAAACATGTGATAGCGAATTTCCTAATCTATTTACTATCCTATCTCTAGGTATAGCAAACCTACTCAGCTTATTAATCCACTATATCTCTATGTGAATTAAAATAAACATGAGTGCATTAAAAACTATGAATATTCCCGGTTTACAATGAGTCTTTTGGATCACCTTATCACCGAAAGCTACACAAATAACGCGGTATATTTCTATCCACGTTTAATTCATGGTTATATATTATAATGAACAATTGCATATTATCACCTCTCAATCTCAAACATGCACATCAGATCATTCAAGTAGTGACCAGTCACTCAAAAGCATTAAACGCAATAATATATAACTCACATGAATGAAATCAATTGTAGAACATAAAAATCATGAAATTCACATCATCATGGTTAGGCTACATCGTAGCTCTAACAAAAGAAAATTAGAACATAGTAGAATAAGAAATAAAAATATAAATATAAATCAAACCCAGCATCTTGAATCAAAGAACAAGAATTCTGTCACCACTTTTGTCTTCTCTTCAAAATACTTGAAAAACTCTCAGAACAATGGAAAAACGATCTAGCTAAAAAAACCCTAGCTGCTCTCTCTCCCTATTTATAGGAAATCTAAAATATCTATCTCTCCATGCTTGCAGATAACATCAGGGAACAAAATCAAGAATTTCCTGATTTGATATCCATCTTCCACTGCTGCTTTTATTTGAATTCCTGATAATTGCCATTCTTTTCCTTATCTTCTCCATATCTCATTATTCTGCATAAACAAGGAAAATTTAAATAATCAGAAGGAAATCCAAATATTTTCTCATAGATAATGCATTAATTGTTGCCTAAAATAGGTAAAATAACTCTATTTTTATAGAGTTATCAACGATCACCAGGGTAGCCGCGGCCTCGCCAACCTCAACCATAACCTCACCAACTTCTCTCTAGCCCATCGCCAACCAATCACATGTAGCCACGCCACTAGAGAAGAAGATGAACAGTAACCCATGGGACTTCCGAAAATGCTGAAAGCCCAAGACAACCTAGGACCTCTCTTGGGCTTTCAACCTTTCAAAGGCTAGCATTTTCTCAACGTGGGTTTCAAAAATTTTACCAAACACTCAATATTTGGCCAAATGGACATTGGACACTCACGCCTCTTCCCAAAGCAAATCCCAAAACTCGAAGAAAAGCTTCACGATTCATCCTCACTTTTTCTTTTTTCTGTTTTTTTTTTCAAGTTGCCTTTGTTGAGGAAACTCTTATTAGATTTTGAAATTGACAAAACTTTTCTATTTTTATTCTTATTCTCATTCTGAGGAATACTAGACTTCTGTGGAATTCTATCGAAAGTCTATCTTACATCGGAAGTTTGCCCCATTATGACGAAGACCCAGACTGAACTCAAGTGAAGAACGAAGAAATAATCAGACTTAGGATTATTATTCTTCCTTCAAGGATTCAGTACGAACAAGATATATTTGGTTTTCTGGTTGGAAATCTCACTTACGTTTTTTTTATTATATATTATTGATGAAATCAATCATGGATCGGTAAAATCATTTTGGAAGACAAGTTTATTTGGAAAGAATCTAGTTATGGAAACCAAGATTCTAATTGTATGGACGACCAGGATTATCGGACTTTCATCTCAATCTTCAATTGGCTCAAGATCTCTTTGATTGATTCTGTCCAATGGGTTGATTGGAAAAATTCCTCTGAATAGTGCCAACGGTGCATGGAGGAGTATTTAAGGAGGTTTCTCAGGTCATTTGAAAGTGTGTGTGAAAGCTAGAATTCCAAAGTTAGAACCTTCTCAAATCATTTGTTCTTCATCGAGAGTGCTCATACGTGTATTCGAAAGAGAGAGAAACATTAAGGAATGACTTAGTAGTCAGTGTTAAATTGCTATAACTCGATTTCGATTCATAGTGACATTCAGCCAGAAGGTTGTCAACGTGGAAAAGTGGACGTATGCTTAATTTAAAGCCGAACCTCTATAAATCTTGTGTTTATTCTCTCTTCCCTAAACTCCTTTAATTTATTTGCTATGATATTTGTCTGAGTGTCGCTATTTTGTTAAAACATCTTATTTGAGTCTGAATCTTTATTCAAAGTCTATTGTCTAACAGACTCAATTTATAAGAAAAATATTTTTATTGCATCTATAGACGACTCTGTTTTACACCTATTCACCCCTTTTAGGTGGTTTTACTAGCTCTTTCAATTGGTATCAGAGCATGTGTGCTTACATTATTGAAGTGTTTTTACTTCTAAACTAAAGATCTTCTATGGGTAGTATTTTGGCTCCGAGATTGGTTGAAGGATAGAGCAATACCAGACCTCTTTATTTCAATGGAAATGAGTATAATGTGTGAAAGAACAAAATGAAGGCATTTCTCAGATCCAGAGATCCTCTGGAGTGGGATGTTGTTGAAAAAGGAATCAATCCAAAGGCAACATTAGCTTCAAACAAAAGGAAATAAGTGATGGAAAAAGATGCTGATGAATCCACACAAGCTAAAATTATCAAGAGACAGGCTTTTGATGCAAAAGCAATCTATTCCTTATGCTGTGCCTTATCTCATACTGAATATAACATAATCTCCTCTTGTAAAATAGCAAAAGAAGTTTGGGACAGACTTCATGTCACTTATGAGGGAATTGATCGTGTGAAGGAGATAAAGATAAATATTCTACTTGGACAATATTAATCTTTCATAATGAAGCCTGGAGAATCTGTTTGTGATATGTTCAATCACTTTACAGAAATTGTAAATGACCTGGCTTATCAAGGTCAACCAATTTCTAGACCAATGAAAGTCAACAAACTACTACGTGGACTTTCAAAGGACTGGAATCACGTGAAGACTTCAATCAGAGAAACTCAAAAGATCATGCCTCTATCAGTTGATGAACTAATAGGCATGCTTCAGTCGTACAAAGTGGAGCGGATCAATGAAGAGGAAGATCCAAAAGGTAAGAAATCAATTGCATTAAAGTCTAACATTGATTTTGACGATATAGATTCGGACGATGATATGGATGATGAGGAGCTAGCCCTTATGATAAAGAAATTCAGAAAACTAAACAGAAAGGGTAGAAGGTTCAATTTGGAAGAAGCAAAGCATGCCAAATTTCCAGAAGAGATCAATGGAAGACGTTGAAACTAGTAAGGATGTAATACGTTTCGAGTGTAAGAAAAATGGGCACATCAGACCAAAATGTCCCTTGTTGAAAAAGAACAAAGGGAAGTATGAGAAGTACAAGAAAGCTCTTAAAGCAGAAACCTGGAGTGACATCGAATGTGAAGAAAGCGGAGAGGAATTTGCAAACAAATGTCTAATGGCTCACTCAGATTTAGACTCATAATCAAAAACAGACACTGATTCAAATTCTGATAAAGAATTCGAGGTTAGTCACTCAAAAATTCCTGTTAAAGTCTCTATGTATATAGATGAACTTTGCCTTAACCTTAAATCCTCTTTTAAAAGGATTTCCAAACTGAAAAAGGAAAATTCTAAGCTCAGGCAACATGAAGTCTTTTGGAAAGAAAAGTATAAAAGTCTGAAAAGAAATTTTGATGATTTGAAAGAAAATTTTTATTCTCTTTCAAAGGAAAATGTCTGTTTAAAAAGGGAGATTTCAGATATTTCAAAAATATTTTCGAAAGAATCAGAAAAATTGGAGAAAATTCTTACAACTCAAATACCCTATTTCAATAAATTTGGTTTGGGTATGAATAATGAAATTATTCATATAATTGATTTTCCTAAAGTAAAAGAGAGACTTAGACAAAAACCTCCAAAGGTATTTTACAAAAATCATTTTCAAAAAGTGTTTGTAAAATCTGTTGGCTGAAGTGCTCTCAGATGTTCTAAGTGTAATAGCTCAGAATATTTTAAGAATGAATGTCCCAAAGTTTGGAGGCCAGTTAAGAAGGATTGGGCAAAGACTGTTTTTAACACTAACTCTCATGGACCCAAGAAAATCTGGGTACCAAAGAAAGTTTGAGTTATTCTTCTGATTGCAAATCACTATTAAAAGAAAAATCAAATGGTATTTAGATAGTGGCTGTTCTAGGCATATGACAGGAGACTTAGGCTGCTTCGTAAGGCTTGAAAGACTAAAAGGAGGAAATGTTACTTTTGGAGGAAACAGCAAAGTAAAAATTATAGGATATGGAACGGTGAAGATTAGAAGTTTGACTATCAACAATGTTTCATTGGTAAAAGGTTTAAATTACAATCTTCTAAGTATTAGTTAGCTCTGTGATACAGGTTTCAGAATAAATTTTCAATAAGGTACTTGTTTTGAAATAAGTCAAGATTTCTCTCAATTTTTTACTAGGCGAAGGCATGGCAACATATCTTCTAGACGTAAATCCAGAAAATTCTCAATGCCTTATTTCAATACAAGATGAAGCAAGTCTCTGGCATCGAAAACTTGATCATGAAAATATGAAATAGATTGCTAAAATCTCTTCCAAGAAGTTGGTTCGAGGGCTTCCTAATTTGGCTTTTCAAAAGTCTGAATTGTGCACTCCATGTATCTTGGGAAAACAAGTCAGAAGTTCCTTTAAACCAGTAAATCAGGTTTCTACCGGTCGTGTTTTGTAGCTTCTCTATATGGATCTTTTTGGACCAACAAGAACTTAGAATATTGGAGAAAAGAAATATTATCTAGTAATTGTGGATGATTATTCATGTTTCTCTTGAGTATTCTTTTTGGCAAATAAGTCCGAAACATTCTCTTATTTCTCAAAGCTTGCCAAGAAAGTGCAGATCGAGAAAGGTTATGCAATCTCAAGCATAAGAACACATCATGGAGGTGAGTTTGAAAATTAGGGTTTTGCAAACTTCTGTGATGAATCTGGTCTTCAACATGTTTTCTCTTCTCCATATACTCCAAAACAAAATGGAGTTGTTGAAAGGAAAAACATATCTTTATAGGAAATGGCTAGAACTCTCTTGATAGAAAGCAAAATATCTTCTCGATTTTGGGCAGAAGTAGTCTCTACTTGGTGTTTTTAAGGCTTATCCTAGAGAAGACTCCCTATGAAGTATATAAAGGAGAGAAGCCTAACATCTCTTACTTTCATGTTTTTGGCTGTAAGTACTTTATCTTAAAGAATGCAAATGATCAATCTGGACAGTTTGATGAAAAATCGGATGAATGAATTTTTCTTGGCTATTCAATGTTAAGTAAAGCTTATAGTGTCTTTAACAAGAAGACTCAATCTGTAGAAGAATCAATAAACATTAGATTTTAGGAAAATATGCAAGTTCAACCAGATTAGATTCAACTTGAAAAGTCTGAACCAGTTCCAAACTCAGCAAAGTCTGATTCCCCCGGAGAACTTCAATCTTCTGGAATACAGCAACAAGCAGAATATGAAGAATCAAAGGAGACAAAAGTTCAACAGAATGTCAATTCAAATAGCAACTTGAAGTAATAATCAAGTCATCCCAAAGAACTCATCATTGGCAAATTAGATGAGGGAATCCGCACCAGATTCAAAGGAAAAAAGATTCCAAAGTGCAAAGAGCACTTATTTCAGAAATTGAACCAAAATGAGTACAAGAAACATTATCTGACGAAAGCTGGATAGAAGCTATGCAGGAAGAACTCAGACAATTCAACATTAATGATGTGTGGGAGCTGACACCTAAACCCAAAGACAAATCTGTGATTGGGAAAAAGTGGGTATTCAAAAATAAGATGGATGAAAAAGGCAAAGTTAAAAAAAAATAAAGCAAGGCTTGTGGCAAAATAATACACACAGAAAGAAAGGATTGACTATGATGAGATTTACGCACCAGTAGCAAGGTTAGAAGCAATTAGATTATTACTTGCTTTTGCTTGTTTTAAAAAATTTAGGTCATTCCAAATGGACGTCAAAAACACTTTCCTTAATGGATTCATACAAAAAGAGGTCTATGTGGAACAACCACCAGGATTTGAAGATCCAAGAAAACCGAACTCTGTCTACAGACTGAAGAAGGCATTGTATGGTCTGAAGCAGGCACCTTGAGCTTGGTATGAAAGGTTGAGTAAGTTTTTAATAGATAATGGCTTTGAGAAAGGAAAAGTTGATACAACCTTGTTTATAAAAAGAGAAGAAAAAGATTTCCTACTTGTACAGATTTATGTAAATGATATAATTTTTGGATCTTCTAACGAAAATCTCTGCAATAAATTTTCAAAAATCTATGTAGGAAGAATTTGAAATGAGCATGATGGGTAAATTGACATTCTTTCTGGGATTCAAAGTTAAACAATCAAAGAAAGAAACATTCATTCACCAGGAGAAATATGCTAAAGATATTATAAAGAAGTTTGGAATAGAGAACTGCAAGAAAATAGAAACACCCATGTCAAGCTCATCAAAGCTCGACAAGGATGAAGGAGGAAAGAAAGTAGATCAAAAGCTATACAGAAGCATGATTGGTTCTCTTCTTTATCTTACTATCTCTAGACCTGACATTCTATTTAGTGTGTGCATCTATGCTAGATTTCAATCTGATCCCAAAGAATCTCATCTAAGTGTTGCTAAACGTATCATCAAATATATTGTGACTTTTCCAAAGCTAGGTCTGGTATCCAAAATGAGAAGAGTTTACTTTACTTGGTTATTCTAATGCTGATCTAGCCGGTTGTAGAGTCGACTAAAAAAGTACGTCTGGCACATGTCAGCTGTTGGGACAAATGTTAGTATCTCGGTTCTCAAAAAAGCAAAGTACTGTGGCATTATCTACAGCAGAAGCATAATATGTTGCTCTTGGAAGTTGCTGCTCACAAATCCTGTGGATTAGACAACAACTAAGAGACTTCGGAATTGAAGAATTCTACACAGAAATTAGATGTGACAACACGAGTGCTATCAACCTTACCAGAAATCCTATTCTTCACTCAAGAGCAAAGTACATCGAGATTCGTCATCATTTCATAAGAGATCATGTTTAGAATGCCGAGATTAATGTTCAATTTATTGATTCCAAGAATCAACTGGCATACATCTTTACAAAACCATTGGAGAAAAAGCTTATTTGAATCAATTCGTAGCAAGTTGAATATCATCTTTCCTCTCGACTAAAGTCTACGGTTGATCAGACTCAACATCTCAACTTAAGGAAGTCAATTCAGTTTGGAAATTTTTCAATCCAGGTATTTTATTTTTGACATGTAAAAACTGAATAGGTATGATTATCTCTAAATCATCGCTTGCCTTTTTTATTTTTGGAAAATACCAATTTATTGCTTATTTTTCAATATACATTTCACTTTTTTTGGCAGTTATTCTTTTAAATTGTTTTTCAAAAAAGGCATTTTTCTTTGTGTTGATTCAGTTACCCCATTTCGATTTCTTTAAATTCTTTGGATTATTTCCTTCGAGCACAGTGTTTTCAAACCCTAATTCTCTCTCTCTCTCTCTCTCTCTCTCTCTCGATTTCTCTCACAAAAACACTCTGCAAATTTCTTCCTCTCTTCCACTCGAGCATGTTGACGAAGTCCTCAAAATCTGCATCAATGTCGTTCCAGAGGAAATCTTCTTGCATTGCTAGTCGTGGGCCTTGCAATATGCCTGAAGGACCAACACACTTTGATCTGACTGGAGAAGATTCTCCTAAGAGTTCTCCTCGTCATTCTACGGATGAGGAAGTTACACAGAGGCAACGCCCATTTTTATAAAAAGGCCTAAGGTACTTTTCAAACATTATATGTTTTTGAAACAGGGTGGGAGTCCTATGACATTTATCACTAACTTTCTGAAAGACAATGGATATGGAAACGAAACTCTGCTTTTGAAAATGATGAAAAAGTTAGGACTAGCACCAAAAGGAACGGCAAAGAAGGAATTTTTGAATTTTCCTTCTGATCCTCATTTTGGATTAGAAAATTAGCCTGAGAATAAAGATGACGATGAGAGAATCTTTACAAATTTCCAACCAAAGATGGGTGTAGTGGTTGAGATTATAGGAGAAAGAACGAAACTTTTTCGTTCAAAAGAACATAAAAAGGTTTATGCTCAAATGTTGAACAGAGGGGTTATAAACCCACGAACAGTAGACTTTGACTTTCTGGATTCTATAAATGTTAACTGGAGGGAAACGTTAGCAAAGCTTCAATTTGAGCATTTTTGTGCAAAGACATCTTAAGCATATCTTGAATTAACGGCATATTTTTACTCGAATATGTCTTTTCTGGATTAAACTCATATTCAGTTTACTGTATGTGATAGAGTATTTGATGTAGATGTGGATCTTCTGGCTGATATTTTAGGTGTAGAATGGAGTGGTATTCTGCCCATACATGTATCCATCAATCAAGCTACTAAGTTTCTCATGAAAGACAGATTTCCAAGTGGGAGTATTACTTACTCCCGAATGCCTGCTTCACACATTATGCTGCATAAGATAGTGATTGATTGCATCAGACCCAAGGCTGCCTCTAAGACTGATGTTTCGAGGTTTGAGGCAAAAATAATGTGGGCAATATGCAATGATGTTCCTATTTCACTCCCACATACTATCTTTTTGCACATATACAGAACAGTGATGAAGGAAAAAGGGCAACTGCCCTACTCTGACTTGGTAACGAGATTATTCAAACACTTTCAGATTCAACTACATTCTCAACTTCGATCAAGGACTCTTGCTCCTATGGAAATAGGAACGAGAATGATTTCCAAGATGAGGCTGAAAGATCTTTCTAAAGCCCTGGATCTTTTGAAGAATGAATCATCTAGCAAAATCAATGAAGGCTATGTTGCTGCAAAGAAGCGCAAGGGAAAAGATGTTGTCCAGAAGACATCAAAGAAGAAGAAATCTATCCTTCTGCAGGATGAAGAGGAGGAAGATGATGATTTGACAATCTCTACCATCACTTTGCGCAATCTTCAAAATTTTGTTGATTCTGAAGAGCTAGAAGAAGAAGAGGGTGAAAAGGAAGAAGAAGAGAGTGATGCTAAAAACTCTGAAGAGAATGAGAATGCAGATGAAGACTTAGAAAGAGACACTAGTATCATACCAGAATTGGAGGAAACTGAGGAAAACAGGGACATTGCTGCACCTGAAGTAGAGGAGACTGAACCAAATTAGCAATCTCCTGCTGGAAATGAGAAGGTGCAAGAAGGAGAAGTTTCGTCTCACCCTGAAGGCACCAAAACAGGGGGAGAACATGAGAAAACTCCATTAGTTGCACCTACTGCTAGTGATTGTATCAATAGATCTCCTGCAGATACTAAAGATGTATTTACATCTCATTTCCCTTAAGTTCAAGTTGAAGAGGAAACTCCAAGTTAGGATAAGCAACAAACTACACACGTTCAAGTTGATGTTCCTTCACTTCTGGATGCTCCACAGATTCATTTTGTTGAAGCTAATGCCCAAACCGAACTTGATGCAAACTATCCAAGGATAGTAGAACTCCTCTTGGAAATAAAGGCACAACAATATGCCATGGAGTTTGAGATTCAGAAGTTACATGCTGCTTTAGGATCTACCTCATAATTTCTTACAGGCAAGGTATAGTCTCTTGACACTCAAGTTTAGACACTGAATCAACAAGATTCACAAACTGTAGCCAAAGTGAAGAATGTATATTATCAGTGCCTACATAAGCTTGAGGAGATCGTGCAGTCACTGGAGGATTTCCGATTTGTTCGCATTCCAAAACAGCCCTGATTATCTTTTCATTCACCCTTTTTATTCACTACTGACTTTATCTTTTTGCTGATGATAAAAAGGGGGAGAATGAGAGCAGATTTAAAGTTCTTGTTTTGTTTGAATTTTTTCATGATTGAACCTTTGTGGTTGTGGTTTGAACTTGTGAAACTTGTGGTTTGTGGTTGTGTTTTGAACTTTTGAACTTTTGTAGTGCTTGAACTCTAATTGTTTTAAGACTAATGGTATTTTGTGGATGAAGATTCTATGTTATTCAGTTTTATAATAATCTGTTTAACAACGTGAGCCATTTCAGCAATTGACATGGTGCTTACAAATTACCAAATATTTTCTTTGTTAAGAGGCTCATGGCATATATGGATCCCACCAATAGGTGCGATGATCAAAACCCATCATCAATATGATTTCTCCAGTCAACTATTTAAGCTTCCTTCTTGTCGTTTCTTTTTGGTAACTCTTTCATCTCATTCTTGGTACTTGTTTCTCTACTTGACTATTGATCTTTTTTGTATGGATTTTTTTCATTGTTCTTTGGAAAATTCAGTTTTAGGTAATGCTTATTTTACTTTTGTTTTTGGGTTAATACCATGAAAAATCTCAAACCGATATACCTGTAATAAATTTACCCCCCATTTGTTTTTGTTAAATTTTATCGTTAAATTATTAAATTAAATGACATGTGATAGTTGACAGGTGTATTGGTAATTCATTTGTTATAGGAATTTGTAACTTTTCATTATATTATTCAAATTTAATGGAAATTAACAGAGAGTAAATTTGTCACAAATATATCGGTTTGAAGTTTTTTTGATAGTCAAAATATTAGTTTAATGTAAATTTATCATAAGTGTATCGATTTGAGGTTTTTTATAATAAAAAATAATTTAGAATTAATTTATTACAGGTGTATTAGTTTGAAATTTTTCGTGTTATTAACATTTTGTTTTTCATTCCCTTTATTGCTTTGTCGCGAAAGTTCTAGGAATTTTCTAGTTTGCGACCATTCAATCTTTTACCGTAACTATTGATCTTGCTCTAATTTTACTTGGACACAATTTTGTAGCTCAAATGGGTTGTTTTGGCTTTTCGTGTAAAAGTTTGATTTTTCTTTTCGAATTCGAACAACTGACGAGTTACTTTTTTTTTTTTTTTGGGCTAACAGTTACTTTATTTTCGAACTTGGACACAATTTTATAGCTCAGATGGGTTATTTTTGACTTACCGAATAACTTCCTTTTGGATTTTCTTTTTATTAACCCCCACATTCTAAATTTTGAAGTTCTCTAAAGGTGAACTATCTACAAATTCTTTCAATGTGGCTTTTATGTTTTTCTAGAAGCGAGGGCATTTTCCAATTTCAGGAGTTCTAATACATTTAAGCTTTTTGAAAGGTAGCAGATGTGTCAGACATTGAGGGGGCCACTTATCAACTTCTCAATCTAAAATGTGCTACGGCCAAAAAAAAAAAATCTAATGTGCACTAAAAAAAAGTCCAAAAAGTGGACATCAACTATTATATATGACACGATCGACACTAACGTAGATATTTTTTATTTATATTTTAATAATTTTTCTGAATTTATTTCCCTTCTTTTTCTTTCCCTCTTCTATTTGCCCAATGGTCGTAGGCCATGGTTGGGAGGGTCAGCCTCATCAGGGCAAGGGCTCCCCTCACAAGATTTGGCGAGGCCACCATAAGGCCTCGCCATCACGTAAAGGTGTCAAACAGGTGGGTCGGGTCGGGTTTTGGGTCGGGTCATTAATGGGTCGACCCAAATGGACCAATTAACCCATTTATGACCCATTTATGTCTAATGTAAATTTTTTGACCCATACCCGACCCGACTCATATTAATAAAATATTTTCATATTTAACCAAATTTAGGAAAACTTACTCTTATATATATTTTAAAGATTATATAAAAAAAACTTCCAAGCAATACAAATCCAATCAATAATTTTTCAACTTTTTTTAATTTTTCAAAAAAAATTCTTATATATATATATATATTTAAAAAAATGGTATTGCTAAAATATTTTTATACAACACAAATTTAATGGACAATTTTTATAATTTTTAAAATAATTATTTTAAAAATTCGAATTTTAATTATATTTATTTTTTAAATATAATTTTTAATTTTTAATTTTCTTTTTAATTTTTCTTTTTTGTTCTTCTTCTTTTTCTTTGGCCAGCCGCCGGCAACAACGACGGCAAGCTTGCGGCTTGCCAGATCCGGCGAGTTAGAGCTCGCTCAATGCCGGATCTGGCGAGGCTCGAGCCTCGCTGGACGTTGGCAAGGCCTCCGCCTCGCCAGATTTGGCAAGCTTGAGGCTCGCCGACATCAAGCGAGCTCGAGGCTCGCTGGTGTCTGGTGAGCTCGAGCTTGCCCCTCGCCGGATCTAGCGAGGCTCAAGCCTCGCCGGGCGTTGGTGAGGCCTTCGCCTCGCCATATCCGGCGAGCTCGAGCTCACCGACGCCAACGAGCTTGAGGCTCGTCGGCCGGTCCGCCGCCATCGCCGTGCCGACGACCGGAGGAAGAAGAAAGAAAAAAAGGAAAGAAAAAAGAAAATAAAATAAAATAAAAAATAATTATAATTTTGGTTTTTATTTTTAAAAATTTGTAAAGTTAAAGAGAGAAGAGAGAGATAGTGAGGTTTTGAGTGAAAATAAATTGGTTCATTTTTAATGGGTTGATAAATGGGTCTTAAATGGGTCAGCTCTCGACCCATTTAAGACCCATACATCTCAGTCTTGATCCATTGAAACCTATTATGAGTGCTTTAAGAAATAAAGCTTAACCCATTAACGACCCATTTAGACATAAATGGGTCCATAAATGGGTCAATGACCCATTTTGACACCTCTACCATTGCGCCTCCATTCAACGTCAACACTAACCCTTCACGAAGGTTGCACATGGTCTCTCTCTCTCTCTCTCTCTCTCTCTCTCTCTCTCTCTCTCTCTCTATGGAGGTCATTTGTCAGCCTCGCCTAAGTCAACCCTCCTGGCCTATAATCAATGGTTGGTGTAAAAAGAAAAGGGAGAAGAAAAGAAAAAAAGAAGGAAAAAAATAAAAGAAAAGTTTCAAATATTATTTATGTGTTTTTTTTTTTGATGGGCTAAGTTAAGCCCGTTCGCCCATATTGGGCCAAAACCCAGCCCGTAAGTGAAGGACCCATAAGAGAGTACAGTTACTATTATATATATAAATAAATAAAAAGAGAGATAACATTGGTTAACAGACAGTGAAAAACACAGAATGTATTTCCCTCTCGCCCTAGATAACAGTGCTTTCTTAACAAACGGAATTCTAGAGACTCAATTAATTCTTCCAAGACTGTAACGGTACTTAATTTGTGGCAAACAAAGTATGTCCGTCTCCGTGATATATCTTTCGGCCGGTGTTACATGTTTTTCCCGGGCATGTTTTCTGCGTTCGTTTTCGGTATTCGTTGGTTCGAGTATTGGTTCGTTTTCAGGAATCTGTTTCCGACATTGGTATCAGAGTGATGTTGTTCATGTTTCCTAATCATTGTTGATGTTTATAGATTGTTTTTGGCTGAAATTTTGAGAAACTTCACTATCGGACATTCGAGGACAGAAATCCTAACACACCAGTACTAATCGCGCCCCTTTTTTTTATTTTCTATAAATCAAAACTCGATTCTTATAGTGCATGGTCGTAGTTGTCGTTGAGATGAGAAAAACAACGGGTGGGTAGCTGCCGAGGGCCGCCGGATGCGTCAACACGAGTAGTAAGAAGGATAGGCCTTGACGGCACGTGCAGTGCGAATCCCATGGCGCGTGTGCCAAACGCGCCCGCTAACGTCATCGTGACGTCAACTGCCAATTGCCCGCGCACGCACAAGGCATGTGCTGGTGATGTCATTGTGACATCACCTGGTCGGGTCGTTCAATTTACCATTGACCCCATTGACTTCGTTGACCGTTGACCAAAAAAAAAAAAAACAGGAGAATGTGTTTCCTTTTCAATTATGTCTATATGTATTATAAGTAATTCTTTTTTATTCTGCATTTGTTGCAGGAGCAAAACCTCCCCTTCGTATGCATACACCTATTCACGCACAGTCCAAAAGACAAAAGACGAGGCTTGCAAGGATGATAGTTATCGATGAGAAAGTGGTGATTTAATTGAACATGTTCTTGAGGTCAATAAGAAGATACAAGAAGTCATTTGGAAGGGTTATCCCATGCCAGCTTTTTAGATGGTGTGATTCTTTATTAACACTCTTCCATCTGAATGACAAAGAGTGTTGAATTACTTATGGGAGGTCAACGTGGTTCCTGATTATAAGAAGCTTGTAGTGGTTTTTTTAATGAATATTACAAGATTGAAGCCATAAAGACTTCGACCTAAGAAATGAGTTCCACCCAGCGAGGGATGAATGTGCAAGGGAGAAATCCTAAGGGATTTCCGTCTGTTTTTCCATGGTTGTTGAATATGCCTAAAGAATTTCCAAAGGAAATTTTCGAGAAATTAAAAGAATCTTTCCCTGTTCATAGGTTGATTTGGTATTAGCTGTTTCTAGTGGTGTTTACTTAGTATGTTTTATGGATATCTTATATAGATAATTTTTACCATGTTGATATCGTTGTAGCAATTGATGTATTTGTTAAGTTATGTGGAAATATTTTTATTCAATCGTTAATGGATATTCAATGTCAATTGCTCCTGTTATTATTAATTATTGTGAGTAGTTCATAGAAGTTTCTGTAACTTCAAAGAACTTATTTTGCATAGAAGATTATATTAATGATAATTTCAAGTCAAGATTTTTGGATGATAATTGGAAACATAGTGACCTTTTGATTCTACAACCTTATTTGAAATTATTCATTAATATGATGAGTTTATGCAACATGGATGTATAAATAATAGGCATTAATAATTTGTACATATGTGTCTGATATATTTAGATCCAATGGTTTCAGCAACTAAGAGCATAGTTGCTGAATTGAACAAAAGTGAGAAGCTGAACGGCGATAATTATAAACTATGACATATGAAAATCCAATATGTGCTGCAAGAGCAAGAGACACTAAAAGCTCTTAACCTGATTATGGAAGAACTTAAAGATGGGAACACTGCACAATATAAAAGAGATAAGGATGCATTTGCTGCATGGAAGAGAAAGAAGTCGCTTACTCGCATTATGTTGTTGAGTAGGATAGAGAATGATGTCATGCGAGATTTTAGACATATTGAAAATGCCAAAGAAATGTGGGAAGCATTGGCAACCAGATTTGGTCATACATCGGTGACCAAACTAAGGTAGCTCACTATAAGGTTTGACTCTTACAAGAAGCTTCAAACCATGAAACAACACCTAAGAAAAATGTCAAACATGATTAATGAGCTAAAGGATGCTAGTAATGTCTTGACTGACAAGCAGCAAGTACAAGCAATGATCTGTTCCTTACCTCAAAGTTAGGAGCATATGAAGGTGCACCTGACACACAACAAGAATATTAAAACCTTTGAGAATGCAGTGCGCCATGTTGAGTTAGAAGAGGATCGCCTCCTTGCAGTTAAGCCAGAAACTGACATTTATTACATTGATTCTAGCTCACAAGGGGTTTCGAGCTTTAAGTACAAACGTCATGATTCGTTCAAAAGGTGGAAAAGCAAGGGAGGAAGTTCTTCGATAAAGAAACCAAAAGTTGACCAACATGAAAGACGAAAGCGTCCTCGAATGAAGAAGTTGTCAAAAGTGAAGTGTTATAATTATAACAAGAAGGGTCACCATGCTCGCGACTGTCGCGAATCAAATAATGTAAACATCCCTTATATTCTTGAGAAATTTGCTTATGTGTCAAGTTCTGTATTCTTAATTGAATCTAATCCTTTGTGGACTGTAAATTTGAGAGCAACATACCATGTAACAAAATATAGAGAATCATTCGTGGAATTCCAACGAGTACCGACTAGAACTAAATGGATCTATGTAAGAAACAACTTTAAAGTTGAAGTAAAATGGATTGGCACCTACTAATTAAACATGCGCGGTGAACATGCCTTATTCCTACATGATCTATTATATGTTTCGGAGATTCGTCGGAATTTAATGTCTATTTTAGTGTTGGCAAAACCTAGTTTTAGTTTGAACTTTTATAACAATAGTATGGATTTGTATTTGAATATAAACTATTATGGTTGTAGTTATTTTCTAGATGATTTTATTGTATTGAATGTTAACTATGGTAATGTCAATATTTGTTATTTCCTCTTTCACGTCTTCTAATTCATATGATGATGATGTGAATGTGTGGCATGCTAGATTTGGTCATATTGGCCAACAACATATGAATAGGCTAACCAAAGAGAGCTTGTTGGGTAATATTGAAAAAGTCGATTTGCCCATATGTGAGCATTGCCTAACAAGGAAAATGATAAGGAAACCATTTGAAAAAAAAAGTAAAAGAGATTAATTTCAATTACAATTAATCTATTCTGACATCTCGTGATCCAATGAATGTGAGAGGAAGGCATGGAGCTGTTTATTTCATTACATTTATAGATGATTATACTCGATTTAGACATATTTATTTGATTTCCCATAAATCTGAAGTATTAAATTGTTTCAAAAAATTTATGAGCTTTATAGAAAATCAATTAGACAAAAAAAATACTTTACCAAAAAAAATAGACAAAAAAATAAAAGTATTGAGATTTGATCAAGGTCAAGAATATTTATCTCGATGAGTTTGTTGACACCCGAATTTTTTTTTGACATTTTAAACATCCATTTATTTTGCAAAAATATAAAAGATAAAGAGCAAAAGGATTAAAAAAAATGATATAAAAAAGGGGAGAGCTCGCGCTCGCGAAATCAGTTGGGGGGCTCTCTCTCGCGCTCGCGGAATTAGTTGAGGAAGCTTTCTCGCTCTCTCAGCTCTCACTCTCCCTCTCTCTCTCTCTCTCTCTCTCTCTCTCTCTCTCTCTCTCTCTCTCTCTCTCTCTCTCTCGTAATAGAAAAAGTGGAGAAACAATGGAGGCGAAGACAAGCTAGTTCTTTGGATTGGTCTCGGACTTCTTCACCGACGCCGATCAAATCCCCTGAACTCATCTCATGCTCCTACTCCCTCGCTAGATGTTTGTGGGAGAAGCTGAGGAACCGAGCGAAGCAAGAACAAACGCACAGATCGATAAAAATATCTTCCTCTTTCATCTTGAGCGCTTAGGACCGAATCCAGTGTTCATGCCCGCGTTGAACGTCTATCCTATCTCCGATCGGTGACAACTGCAGCACAATCTCCTTCGTCGGTCAGTGCAGCCGCGGCCGTGACGGAACAGAGAACGAACGCTCATCACTGCCGATCAGGACAATCGATCGATCCATCCGTCGCCGGAGCTTAACTTCTCCATATCTGGCCATCCTCAATGCTCCGAAGGTGTTGTGGTGGTTGTGGCTCCATCAGAAAGCCATCAAAGCTTCTCTGATAACCAATCCTCAACTAGCGGTTCAAATCGAGTCCAATCGGATCCGATCCTGTAAATCGGCAGTACTCCGGCACTGTCCAGCCCTTCTCCGGTGATCCTCGATGCCCTAGATGCTTCCTCAACATGCTCAAGGCCTTGTGGAAGCTTGATTGTTGATCGATTAAGCCTAAATCGATCAAATTGCACAAAAGGTAAATGTCTCTTCCTGAGCTCGATGAAACAAGGTTGTTCTAGACAACTGGGGCTAGAACTCACCCTAGGGTTCTAATTCTGCAATTTCAACATGTTTAAGGTGTTATAATGGCCTTAGAATAGCTTAGGATGAGCTTGATTGGCTTAAACATGCTTGATTGTTTGAATATGCATGTTCTGCAAAAATCATGTCTCTGTGACAGATCTGAAAAATGCTGCGCTATAAACTTGTTACTATTGTTTTTTTTGTGTTCGATGTCTTCACGAGAGTTGAAGAAGACTTGAAGACCTTTCCAACAACCCATAGAACGTTCCGATCCGGTGTCGTTTACTACCTGAAAATAGCTCGGTATTTAGCATCAGTTTCTGGAAAATTGCTGTTTTCTAATTTGCTCTCTGTTTCGGATGACCTTCTGTGCAAATGACTTGATACGAGTTGGTTGCTGTGGTTTTCTGTGTTCGAAGTCATCATGAAAGTCAAAGACGATTCAACCATCTTTCCAATGAGCTATAGAATGCCCTGGTTGAACCTCATTTGATATGGTTTTTGCACGTCCAAAGTCCAGTCCAGAATCTATCAATCTGCAATTTTCGGATGATTGGATGACTAATCTGTGCAAATGGCTTGATATCAGCTTGTAAATGTGATTTTCTGTGTTTGAAGTCTTTACAAAGTTGTAGTATACTTCATGGGTTTTTCAATGATATAAATTTTGCACCGATTGGCATCTATTTTTCCTATCAATTTCATGTCCGAAGTTCTACTATGTTCTATGATATTGATGTAATCTTGTATTTGGACAACTTGATATGTTTCACAATTTGGCGTGTAATTTTGTTGATTAAATTGGACTAGGGTATCTTGATGAGATTTAACCCTAACATTCAGGCCTATTTGCACAAAAATTTTAGAATTTTCTCATATCATATAGATAGGATTAATCACAATTGATTCTGGTCAGTGCTGTTGTTTCTATTACCGATTTGACCTCTTTGCTAAATGTCTTCGTTTGAGCTAAAAAAATGATTTCAATTGTGTTCGTGACCTTCTAAGGATTCATAGGAGATTTCATTAGCTTTCTTTTGACACCTAATTTGCATGATTTGGTCATCATTTACTAGATTCAACAATTTTTACAAACGGAACTACAATTTGTAAATGATTAAGTGTTCTGTTTTCATGCTCTATTTTAATGACCCGTGCTGTTTGCCATTTTCACATAATTTTTTGTGATTAGATTCTAAAGTTGATGCATAAAATAAAGTTGTTCATTAGGTTCCAATCTATATCAAATAAAAATTTCGTGATAATTGAAGATCATTTACCCAGGTCGAGTATGTCTAGAATATCCTTGATCTTGTTTAGAATTTTGCTGAGCTGATTGTCTTGCACAAATTCATTGATCTTTATAAAAGCATATGTTAGAATCTGGAAATGGTTTCTTCATGAAAATTTCTTTCTACGTCCTTTTGAACAAAATATAAAATTTACATGAGGAGTGAACATCATTTGGATAGGTTTATCATGTTTAAACTAAATGCACTAGCTACTATCATATGTCTGACTTGAAGGACACTTGCTTGCATTGTGATTTTTGTAAATTCATGCAAATTGAATCAGCCTTAGTTGTCCTCATGAAAGTGGCAGGAAATTGTATGATCTATTTTGTGTAGAAATTTCATATTGAATGGATCACTTTTGGATGATGTAAGTGGTCGTGAATCAGACATGTATGCTTCTATCATGTTCTATTTCCATAGTGATACGCCTTAATTCTTTGATTTTTAGAAAGAATCTGTTGCGGATGTCTTCATGAGATTTGTTTGGGATATCCTGAACTTCATTGTCAGAAATTTGTAGAAATGAAAACATGATTTGCTATTTTTGTCGACCCTCTTAAAATTGCGGGATGTTTTGAAACCTTGATTTCTTGACACAATTTTGGACTTATCTACAATTTTAGGAGTTCATACGACACCCTCGTGAAAGAAAAAATACTTTGCATTAAGGTCGTTTAGCCTTTCTCTATGATTTGACATGATTTCCCAAAGTTGCGAGTTTTGGGTATCACATGAATTGCATACTAACTGCTTTGTTTTTTTCATGAATATACATGTTGCATGAACATGTTCAATGATGCATATGTTTAGTAAGTGATCCTTCGTCAGCTCACTCATTTGTTTGATTAATTGAGAACTAAGGTCATATGGCTTGAATGCTTGTCATGTTATACGCTTCGCATGTGATCGTTAGATGAATGATTTAGGTTCGACACATAATAATGCCGAACCTTGGGATATCACCTAGAATTTGATCTAGGGACTTCATGACTTTAGTCACCATTTGTGAACACAAAAGATGTCTTGTTTTTGGTTGCTTTGATATGCATGCTTGTTTCTCTCATTTATATGTACCTAGTTGTAAGTTTCTTAGATTACATTTAGATTAGGATCCCAAAGATGGATCTTCGCGTGAAGACGGTGGAAGTCGATGTCCATCCCGACCATTGTCGTGTATTATTCATTTTCCAGATATATGTCTCGGGTCCCATTTGTTGTATAAAACCCAACGAATTGCGGGTTTTCTCTCTTTCTCTCATTTTTTTTAATTGTTTTTTTCTTTAGGATTGCATGATACATTGATCACTTTCCTTGATTGTTTACTTCATGTCTTGCAATTTTAATTCCATTGATTGTTTTCTTTTCTTTTTTTTTTTAGAAATAGAATAACATGAAAATGACCAACCACGCATGATCACTTAGGGTGCGTTTGGTAACGTTTCTATTTAAAAATTGTTCCAGGAAACAGAAATAGAAATAATTTTTGAACAAAAAAACGCGTTTGGTAACTGTATAAAAGTTATGTTTCTGGAATAGAAAAAGAACAGAAACACGTTTGGTAACTACACAAAATTTCCATTCTTAGAATAGAAAAAGAACAGAAACACATTTGGTAACTGCACAAAATTTCTGTTCCAATTTTTTTTCAAGTGTTTTTTTTTTTAATAAAGTGTAAACTTGGTATTGAATTATTATTCTCATGAAATGCTCATCAATTTAATTTTTTTATAGTAAGTGAAAACAAACATTTTAAACATGATCATATTTGCTTACTTGGAAGAAAATTTTTTAAGTTTGTACCAAAATTTTCCCAGTTGCTTTTTTTTTTTTTAATAAAGTGTAAACTTGGTTTTGAATTCTCATTATCATAAAATGTTCATCAATTTAATTTTGTTCATGGTGAGTAAAGTCAAACATTCTGAACATGGTTATAAGTGCATACTTTGAAGAAAATTTTTATAAATAAACTTTGTACCAAATTTTTCTCACGTGCCTTTTTTTTTTCAATAAGGTGTAAACTTGGTATTGCATTATCACTCTAATGAAATGCTCATCAATTTAATTTTGTTCATGGTGGGTGAAGACAAACATTCTGAACATGGTCATGTGCATACTTGGAACAAAATTTCGTAAGTAAAATTTGTACAGTAAGAGCTAGCTAAAAGAAGAATATCTTATAGATCTCTACATAGACCATTTCATACATAACATCACAATAATGAAGTAATATAGTTCGTTGTTCAACTTCATCACATTGAATTTGATAAGTGAGTACTTAAAAACAAAATTACAAAAGTCGGAAACACAAAGTCATGAAATCTCAAGCATATTATGATTCCTCACCATTTTATTTGCAATCCTTGTCCTAAGCATGTTTATTCCAGGTGCATCATGCAATGTATAATTTGCAACCTCCACTTCTGTAGGTTCGCATAGATACTCCGGATTTCCATATAGGGAAAAGTTTCTATCCATCGCATCTTGATCACGAATGTAATTATGGAGAGCACAACAAGCAATTACAACAAGTGCTTGCTTCTGAATTGTAAATGGAGGCATCTGTCTCAAAATGGTGAAGCGATTCTTTAATGCCCCAAATGACCTCTCAATTACATTTCTTAGTGAAGAGTGCTTCTTGTTGAACAATTCTCTTGCTGTCCTTAGTCATCCCCCATTCCCTCTATACTCGCTTAGATGATACCGATCGCCTCTAAATGGAGTTAAAAATCCTGGAAGTGCTGCATAACCCGAATCTACCACGTAATATTTCCTTATAACATGATATATATAAATTTGTTGTGATATTCAACCATAATATATAATCATAAAATTGTCTTCATAAACAAAATAAGTACCAGGTGGTGGTCGGGGAAATTGCAGTTGAGGATTTTCGAGTGCTGCTAAAAGCACTCGACAATTGTTGGCAAATCATTCCCATCCAGCATACACAAAAGTAAATTTCATATCAAAATAGCAAATACAAAGCACATTCTGGGTTGTTCTCCCACTCCTACCTTTAAATGGAATCTGCTGAGACACAGGAATGGTAGCATCTATATGGGTGCCATCCATAGCACCTACACAGCCTTGTCAATATATTAACAATCTAATATCATATAATATTATCAACTACATGTATTTGACGGTATAAAATCAATATAAAAATCATACCTTGAAGTAGCGTTTATGACTAGGATCAATAAGAATTTCTTGTGGAATGACGTCAAAGAACGGTGGTTTGATTATCTCCAGTAAAAGTTTGATCATTGTTTTCAACACTTTGTTGAAATACTTGCTGATCGTTTCTCCTGAATGTTGGAATCTCTCACATAAATCTCTATTTGAGTTATTGTGAGTAACCACACTTAAGAATATCCCAACTCGTTCATCTATTTGAACATTTCGACTATCTTTCAACCAACCCCTTACCCTCATTAAGTCACATAAATTCAGAAAAACATGTCTCTCCATCCTAAATGCTTCATATATCATATCTGAATGTCCATAAACAATCTCCCTTATCCATTTTGTTCATGATAATTGACTGTCCCTAATAGGTTCTCTCATATGCAGGGACGTGTCCATCGCAGCTAAGCAGAACCACGCTACCAATATGTTAATATCATCACCCATAAATTGTTCAACTGGTTGTACCTGCTCATTAGACACACTATTTGATCCCCCTTCCATAGTACCTATACAATCACAAAAATGACCAAAACATCAATATAGATTTTGGAAACACATCCCAATAACAATCAATAACATAAGTCATAAAATCTCAATAAGATATGCCATTACATATAAGTACAAGAGTCTCAACACTAATCATATTTGAATAAACTAAAGATTAATAGATAATATAAGTTATACAGTTTAATGAAACTCCATGCAATTCATAATATATTTCCAAACATCTACTAAAGGAATTGAAGAAGTCCAATCCTCCTTGCAGGTGTGGATATAATGAAAGCCTCCCTCCATTGACAACTGGCGCATGCTCGTTCCACTGCTTTATTGTAAACATCTTGCTCTATCTCGGGCATACTCAGTAGAATATGGACCACAGCAGATACGGAGAAAGGGTCTACAAGTGGTTGTGTAGTCCCTGAGCTCGCAGAGCCACCACTAGATTGACTTGATGACTTAACTTTCAGAAAATCTTGTATGGCTCTACAAGTTTCAGCAATACCGGATTTGTTACTCTTTCTTCTCCGCTTACTATTTGGAGTTCTATCCAATTTGTGCTTTCCACGAACTGAAGTTCCAGCATCGTCTGTTGTAAAGAGTCTGTCATCACTGTGGTGTCCAATGAAATCATTTGCATTGCTACCATCATAGTCACCACCTGCATTGACACCATTTGCGTCGCCACCACTGTTGTCACCACCTACATTGTCATCACCATTGTCATCATCATCCGACACATTCACATCTTGAGCACTTCCTATGGCGTGATCCCCAGTAGCATATATACCACCAAAAACCATACAGAGCTCAGGATACTGAGTAAATCCATTCTTCATAAATCTTGCCCACTCGACATTATCCTACAATTTTCACAATAATGACATTTCAGCAATATAATCATACATTTTAAAATTGACATCTGTAATGATATCAAAATGACCACAAAGTTAAGAAATACCTTGATATGAGATTCCCATATACTTGGATCGTCGATAACAACTCTTCTGTTCACATTATCCCAACCAAATCCGGACTGAGAAATGAGTTTGTGAAAACTGCCATACTGTTTTTTCAATTTGTTTACCTTGTTCCTTAGCTGTACCATGATAAATTGGAATCCTATCTGTCTATTGAGTTCAGACTGTACATTCCTCTACCCCGCTTTGTTGAAAGTGGAAGAGGTGCGGTTTCCCTTTTTTACCTCATCCACCAATAAACCGATAAGTATATTAGTTACAGACTCCGTCCACTTTGCATTGAATGAGTGTCAAACAAATGTCATTGAATCTTCGACCGGTTGAGCATCACATGAGTTATGAATTAAATCAATAACATAATACCATAAGAACTACACGCCATACATAGAATCAGCATGGTAACCTATATGGATCCGTATACCCTATCCTATTTTGTGCACGGTCCAACTAAATTATAAGATCTCTAAGATTAAGACAATGAAAAAAGAAGCCGAAAGGCCAACCTTAGCGTGCAGATAACTGTTTCCAAAGTTAGCAAATTGCGATTTATGTGGCAGGGACTGGCAAATTGCAGACAGAGCAAGGGAAAAAAAATATGTCTTCGTGGATTGGCACTGGCAAGACGGAACTTTGGATGGATCCACCGAAGTTTTCAAAGCATCAGCGTCGATAATGGATCCACCAACACCAGCATTGTTCACCTGGGAAGGAGACAACTAATTGAGATAGAGTGAGAAACAAGGAAAAGAGAAGGAAACAGTCACCAAAATGAGTGCAAATATGCAAGAGGCTTCCACAATACAAGATAAGTTTTAATTCCACATTGCACCAAAAATCAAATGATGGAGATGGACATTATCATTGCCAAAAATCACTGTACCAAGCCTATTTTGGCAAAAAAATCCTTTGAAAATGATTATTTAAGTTTCACAACTTTTATAAAGTAATTAGTTAAATGATTTCAATGACTTAACTTGCCAGAAAATGTAACGTGTTACTATAATAGAAGGGATGAGATTTTGAGAGGTCCTTTTCCTCTCTTTAGTTATGTAAAATAAACTCCAAGTCTACCATTTAAGAGTTTTTGCGTGTTTTTAATACTACTTGTATGATTTTTCCATTTATCATTTGATCAATAAGAAAAATTGACTCGCTTCTTATAATTACATTTATTTAATCCAATGATTATCTTGTCAATATTTGTAAGAACCCAATTTGGTTTATGTCGCCTAAGCTCCCAAAAAGAGTACCCTAGTAATCACATAATGTGATGACAATTTAGAATCAGGTGTTTTTTCAACTGGGACTCTTCCATGCAATCTAAAATTTTGGGATATTCTAAACTTTCGCTTAAGGAACGACATACTTGTTAGTCATCAAAAAATACTCTCTCTATTTAATGTGTCATTCATATAATCATGTTACCTTATCGTTTGATCAACAGGATTGACACTAATACAGGAATTAACAGTATTAGGATGCATCCACCTATGCATCAATCTCTCCTAGTTGCAACACAATCCAAAGATCTTCAACAAGTTCAATAATCAATATCATTAGGCGCTCGCTACTCTGCTCGCTCGAGCGTGAGCAACTCGCTGCTCTGCTCGCTCAAGCATGAGCAGCGAGTAGAGAAGCAAGTGAGCAAACGCTCGCTGCTCTGCTCACTCAAGCGTGAGCAGCAACGAGCGAGCAGACGCTCGCTGCTCTGCTCGCTCGAGCGTGAGCAGCAGCGAGCGAGCAGACGCTCATTACTCTGCTCGCTCGTTGCTACTCATGCTCAAGCAAGCAGACGCTCGCTGCTCTGCTCGCTCGAGCGTGAGCAACAGCGAGCGAGCATAGCAGGGCTCGCTGCTCTGCTCACTCGAGCGTGAGCAGCAACAAGCGAGCAGAGCAGGGCTCGCTACAAGCAAACACTCGAGCGAGCTGCTCATCTGGGCGAGTGTGCTAGTCCAGATCTCGGCTGCAAGCAAACGCTCGAGCGAGCTGCTCATATGGGCGAGCATGCTAGTCCAAATCTCGGGCAACGTCTGCTCACCAGATCTGGGCGAGCATGCTCGTCCAAATCTCGAGCGAGCAAACGAGCCGCTGCCGCAGATATGGCGAGCAATGGTGCCCTAGATCTGGGCGAGCAACACTCGCCCAGATCTGCGAGACTCACTCGAGCAAGCGTCTCGCAGATCTAGGTAAGCGCTGGCTCGAGTGAGCCCTCACACTCGAGCTCCGAGCAACCCTCGCCCAGATCTGCGAGGGGTGGCTCTCGTCGAAGCCCTCGTCAATCGATGAAGGAGGAGCAGTGAGCAGGTTCACCTGGTGAAGGAGCAGCGACTGTCGGCGCCGGAGAGGATGATGGTGGAGAAGCCTGATGGTCTCGAGAAAGAGGCGTCTGTCGGCGCCGGAGAGGACAACGGTGGAGAAGCCGAATGGTCTCGAGACAGAGGCGGCTGTCGGCGCCGAAGAGTGGGAGGCGCCGAAGAAGACGACAGTGGAGAAGATGCAGGAGGAGAGGCGGTGTTCGAACTGCTGAGCGAGCAACAGAAAAGAAACACGAGAGATGTTTTTGTTCCTTTTTGGTTCTTAAAATGTGTTCCAGAAACAAGAAACATAATTTTTGTGTTTCTTATTTCTGTTCCAGATGTGTTTCTGGGAAAAAAAAATAATTTTGGAACAAAAACGCAAACAAACACGTTTCTGTTCCTTTTTTGTTTCCAGGAACAAAAATACAAAAAAATTGTTTAAAAACAGAAAAAAGAAATCAAAACAAATGCAGCCTTAGTCTAGAACTGATGATCCCGAAAGTGTGGCATCTGCATTTTCTGCCGACCTCAGAAAAATGACGAAATTGTTATTGGACTTCGTCGTCGACACCGATGTTGAAACCCGTCGTATCATCATCATTGGCACCACTTTAGACCCCGCTGACTCGTGCACACTTGTCCCGATGACACTACGCAACTATACCACCTAAGTGTATATGAAATGAAAGAGGAATTCGGACTTTGATCAATTGATTTTTGAGAGCCGAAAGAATGAAATTCGGCCATGCATGAGGAACATGCATGCCCGCGCAAAGAGGAGGAATCGTCCACGTTCAATGCCGCCCAAGTTCTTCTCCATTTAATTAATACATTAGTCAACCATGAAGGAGAAACGTTGACTGAAGCAAGGCCAATGATGGCCACGTTGCTTCGGTGTGGGGCTGCCAACGAAGACCAAGAAACCTCCAGCTAAAGATACGCCTTCCCCACCTGCCCATCGTTGCTGCAGCCACCCCAACCTGCATGCAAATAATTAACTTAATTAACAATTAGAAGGAGCAAAGCGCTCGTGTGATTGAGCGAGTGAGAGAGTGAGACACCGAGCGCAGCGAGTGAGCGAAAGAAAGAACGAGCGAGAGAGAGGTTCGTGAGGGAGTGAACGGCGAGGGAAGGAAGGAAGGAGGCTGCCCTTTACCGTGCGTGTGCGCTGCTGCCGTAGACACCGCTCGTGTTCGCCATCGCCGAGCCGTGTCCGTGACCCGAGCTTCCTGTTTTTACTTGCCGTCGGCGCTTAGGACTTGAGGCAAGTAAAAGTCTACTAACCTATGTAATGCAAGGCTGTTATTGTTTGAGGTAGTGCAAATAGACTTGAGGATGCCTGAATTTGGTTGCTGAATGCTGGAATTATTGAGTGACTGCGGTAGATTGGGACCAAAGAATTGAGGAAATGCTTTGGATATCTCTATACATTCTGATTTTGTTGAACTATGATTGAAAGAACAATTTGTGGTGAAATTTTGGAAGTGAAATAGCTGTGGTATAGGCGTGGGATCCTACTGAATCCATAGTGTCCGAATTAGATCGAGTGTAACTCGGCAAATTTGTAGATTTTCTAGAGACAGTTCTAGGGTGATTTTGGTTCCGATTTCTTCATGAAAGTTGTGAGGAATTGTTTAAACTAAGACATATGTTTTTGGTCAGATTTTTGAAATCAATACAGAGGCACAAATTTCTTTTAATAGGAAGTACTTTTCTGCCAAAGTATAGATTCTATCGATAGAAGAAGTTTAGGGCTGAGTTGTGTGATTTGTTGCAAATTATACATGACGAATTTTGTGGCATCCAAAATTTTAGACAACCCTCGGATAGGTGACAGTCACCGAACTGTGGCTTTGTTTTTTATTTTACAGGCATTGAATTGTATTTGTTCATTTGGATTAATATTTCAATTTTATCTTTTGAACCAAAAGGATGGGATTCGGTCTTGCATAAGAATTATATGTGCTGAAATTAAAGAAATTATAACTTTGAGGATGTTGGATGGCACCAAGAATTTGGAGTGTATATATACACTTGTATATAAAGCAATTTAATTTTTGGATATTAAATTAAATTCGGCAGAAATAAAATGCTAAAAAAAAGGGGGGGAATTTTGGGCCTTATTTTAAGGACTCTTGGGCCCAATATTTTAGGCCCAAGCAAGCCCAAAGAACCCCCATGGGTGTCGACCGGATCACGAAGGGGAGGAGGGGGAGCATACCAATCAAACACTTGTCCATAATTTGCCTATTAATCCTCCACTTGTTCTCCTCATGAGAACACTTGTCCCTTTCATGCAAAAAATAGAAATTAAATGTTAATCAAAGAGCAAAAAGGGAGAGGGTTTTGGAAGTGAGAGGAAGAGAGAGAAACCGAGAGAGCTGGAGTGAAACCGAGCAAGTGAGAGGAGGAGAGTTCGAGCGTGAGTGTGGGCAGCGAGGGAGAAGAAGGAAGGGCCACCTTCCGCCAAGACCGTGCTGCTGCCATCGACGCCACCGGTCCCTGTCGCCGATTGGGCTAAGCCGCAACCCCCGAACCTCCGTTTTTGGACAGCCACCGAGGGGAAAGGTTTTAAGGCAAGTGAAAGTTCACCTATCTATGCCTATGCATGCTAGAATTGTCTGTGGAATGTTAGTAGATATGAGGAAGTGTAGAAATTTGAGTTGCATGTTGATTTGGATCTCACTAGATGAAGCTAGAACTAGAAACAAAGCAAAAACAGTGCATGTAAGGGATTTCGAATTTTCAGAAGAGAAATCAAGATTTAAAGATCTGACTATGATGGATTTTGGGAAGTAAAGAGGATATAGTGTAATGTTGTATACTGGAATATACTTGCTTGTGGGTGTTGGAGGTCGAAATCCATGGAATAGGAGCAAATTTCCTTTTGGCTAGTAAGCTGTTTTGCAAGGGACAGAACGACTATCGGTGCTTCCTCGATTTTTCTGTAATTATCTAGCCACAATTCGACTTCAACTTCTTGATGAAAGTTTTAGGGGACATCCTCATGAACAACATATCAAAAATTCAGAATAAAAGAACAAAGAATGACCATCGAAATTATTTTTCTATGAAAACACCAAATCTGGAGATTTTACAGAATGATAGTTAGGAAAAATCGAGATATTTATCCTCGGTACGCAAGGAATATGACTTGTTTTTCTTCATGAAGTTTGTTCCCCTAGGTCTCATTGATAACGTGTCAAAATTTCATAATTTTCTGAGCCCGTATAGTAATTAATTCGGAATTGTTACCAGAACAGCGCGATTGTAGAAATTAAACTGTTGCTTCGAAATTTCCACAAAGTTGTCCTATACGAAGCGTAGTTTCGAATTGCTGTGTGACTTGATGATGCTGATGGTGGGATCTTGTGATTGATAAAAGGTCCATGAGATATCTTGTTTGATATATGAAGGTGCTTGTGTGAATTAAAATGCAAATTGTTACCATTGAACCCTCGGGTTAATGATGCCCCGAGAGTCGGGAGGTCCAAAGGATCGAAAGAGTCGATGCCTTATGGATGCCCAGTGGCCCTAAGAGGCTAAATGCTGGAGGTATGCCCCGGGAGCTTCGGGATGCCCGGTTGTATGCTTGTCGGTACGTAAACCCGGATGGCTGAGCAACCATCCTCATGGTGAGCTTCAGAGGTTTCCTCGTGATGCCAGGTGGGGTATGATATAGCTAGTAGAGTACCTAGAGGGGGTGAATAGGTATATAAAAGATTTTTCTTTATTATTGCGCAATACTTAGACAGTTGAAGGATTTGCGATAAGAATAATCAACGTAAGATTAAGTAAAGGAAAGAGAGAAATAAACACGTGGTTTATAGTGGTTCGGCTTGATTCAAGCCTACGTCCACTCTTCTGCACTGACAGCCAATTTGGCTGGATTCCACTATGAACAAAGAGATGTTACGGTGTTGATCTTCCTTGATTTCTAGGTGTAGATGATCTACCACACTCGCTCAAGGTATCACCAAGTATAGACACTCTCTCGTGTTTTACAATTTCGCTCGACCGTATCGACTAATAATCAAGGTGCTTCGACTGGAATTTCTCTATCGATCACGTACTCAAACAACTAGAACGTCTTCCTTTTTATACTCCTTTATGCCATCATACCTGTTGGCACTTTCCAAAGGAATTCCTCCAATCTACCCGTTGGACGGAATCAATCAAGAAGATCATTCGAGCTATTAAAGGAACCTGACGATAGCCCATCAATCCTGTTCGCCCATACAATCAGGATCTTGGTTTCCAAGAATAGAACATTCCAAAAATACTTCGTCGACCAACGGATCTTCAATTGATCTAGATACGAACAAAAGAATCCGTTATGATTATCCAACCAAAAAGATCTTCTCCAGACGATAGGATTAAACCCTCTCAACCATATACTTCGGCTTCGGATTTCCTTCGTCACCGGATCGGAAAGACGTCAATGAGAATTGTCTTGAGTCTTGAGTCTTAAGTCTTGAATCTTGAGTCTTGAATATTGAGTCTCGGTAGTCGAAAGTCTTCGACTTTAAACTAGACGATCTGCAGATACACAGACTAGACTGAAGGAAACGTTTTGTCAGCTTCAAAATATTCTGGAAAGATTTCTCCAACAATCTCCCCCTTTTTGATGGTGACAAAACTTTCCTGTAGATTTGAACCTCTTTGACCTGCAAAAACATTTCTCAAGCAATATGGCTATCTCATAAAGATTAACAAAACAACCGGACTCTGCATCCACAGAAAATTGGTTAGTCTTTCATGAGTAATACCATATAACAATACTTGAAATAAATGCAAACAAATCAAGCATCTAAATCCACAAATCAATTCAAATCGATTCAAGTTCTCATCCAAGTTCACTCAAGTTAAAAAAAAAATTCAACATTCAAAATAAATTTAAAGAAAGTTGGTTTTGGTTGGTTCAAATTGCTTTCTCCCCCTTTTTGTCATCATTAAAAAGGTGAGAAAGGAGTCATGTCTGCTTGGGAATGCGCACGATCTGGAAATCTCCCATGGACTGGACTACGCCTTCTAGCCTCTTCAAGTCCTCCCTTAGTTGAGCTACCTCCTCCCCTTTGGCATTGGCTTGAAGTTGCAGAGCGAGGTCTTTCATTTTATCCTCCAAGGTGACTGAAGATGCTTGTCCAGCATTCTTCATGGCTTGAATTTCACAGTCCAGAGCATATACTGGCCACGCATTTCCAGAAGAACATCCATAATACGATGAAAATCTGCAGAATTGTCCGTCTGAGTACTTGCATTTGCTTTTTCCGATGGAGTGAATGCAGACGATGGCGCTTCTGTATAGTCTTGCAGATTTGGAGTCGACGTATCGTGTCCTTCTTCAGGCATTTGAGAAGCCTGAATTTCTTCTGGATCTGCTGGAGATTGTCTTAGACCTTCACTATTGGCAGCATGAGGTGTGGACCTTTGCTCGCCAACTCCCCCTGTCTCTAGGACATCAAGAAGGGAATAGTGATGATCATGCTCCTCTGTGTCTTGATTCTCCTTGTCTCCAGATTCAGTTGCAGACTTTTCTTGCTCTTCTTCTCCTTCTTCTTCAACTTCTTTCTCTTTCTCTCGCTGCTCTTCTTCTTCTCTGATCTTGGCTTGCTCCTCTTCTTCTCTCTGTTTCTTCTGTTGTTCTGTTGGTTGGGGAACAGAACGTCTGGTCCTTATCAAGGCATTGATTGTGAGATCTTCCTCCTCATCTTCATCCTCCAAGATGAGAGTTCTCTTCTTTTTGGATGGGGCACCAATGGCCTCCTTCCCTTTTCGCTTTGTAGCAGACGGAGCTGGAGTCTTCACTCTGAATTTCTCCATTGCTTTAGAAAGTTCTTGCAGACGCATTTTCATTAACATCTTCAGACCTACCACCATCTTATCGCACGGTCGAACACAAAGAGTGTGTGGAGGTTCAATGTTCATGTGTCTGAAGATCTTGGTCACCAGACCTGGATAAGGCAATTGTCCCTTGTCTTTTGACATTGCTCTGTACATGTGGAAGAGAATAGTGTGAGGAAGAGAGAACTTCATCCCTGAGTTGATTGCGTACATCAATTTTGCCTCTGAATTTGACACATCAGTCTTTGAAGTAGACTTGGGCCTGATGCAATTGATCACAATTTTGTGCAGCACGATATTGATGGCACGCATCCTTGAATAGATGATTCTTCCCTCTACATCTCTATCTTTGACAAGTTCCAGTGAGGCACGAGCAACTGAGACTTTAATTGGTTGATAGCGTCCTCATTCAACTCCAATTATGTCCGCCAACATGTCCACGTCTAACACATAATCCTGATCTCGAACACTGAATGATATTCTATTCGCATCTATAAAGCTGAGATTCGAATAGAAATATGCAGTCAGTTGTGCATATTTGTCCGTGGTATCAGTGCAAAAACGTTCCAGTTGAAGCAGACTGAACTTCTCTCTCAAGTTCACATTCACAGCATCCAAGAAATCGAAATCGACACTCCTAGGGTTTATCACCCCTCGTTTCAGCAGTTTAAAGAACAAATTTTCCTGTTCTTTCGATTTGAACAACTCCATCTTCTTTCCCTTCATCTTCGCAGCAACACCCATTCTCGGTTGAAAATCACTGAACATTTTGTCACCGTCGTTCCCATCAATCAAATTTGGTCCCGACATACGAGGGTCACTAGGAATATTCGCAAGCGCTTCCTCTACTTTACCCTTGGGAGCAATTCCCAAATCCTCCATTTTCTTCAGAAAGATATACTCATTCCCATAGTTCTTATCTTTGAGAAAATCATCCACGTATTTCAACGGAGTCCCAGTTCTTTTCAATGCACGGTAGAGTTTGTAAATATAAGAGGGTTTTTGGACTCTTACAGGGTCTGCGTCCTCGATTACCTCTTCCTCCGGATGTTGACCCGCACCTTGTGGGGTAGATGGCGTTGAGTGACGTGGTGGAGAGTGAATCGGGCTGTGTTGCTGACTCGATAATTCTTCCTCTTCTGTGAGATCGAAGTGGGTAGGTCCCTCCTTCATCCTCTGTGGTCCCCGTTCGCGATTCTTGAAGACTTCCTCGAAGAAGACATCCTTCTTGTCGCTGAAAGATTCCTTTGCTTGCTTTCCCAAGAAAAGATGACAACTTTCTCGAAGATGAACACGAAGTAGAAATCGGATTGAGAGGAGAGTGCTTTTTAGGGTTTTGAAGATTGAAAATGAAAACTGTGTATATATAACTCAGTTTTAAAAAAGGAAGTTCAATCGGTACAAGGAAAATGTACGAATACCTCTTTTCAAAATCAATAACTGCCAAAATTAATCCTTTTGAAAAGACAAGTTTTTCGATTTTCACGAAGATTACAAAATAACTGAACGAAAGATCATACCTTTTCGAGTTTAGATAAAATAACAACTTACAGTCTATAGTCATCAACGTCTGAGTCTGAGAGATTTGAGTCTGACGGTCATCAATTTTCTGAGTCTGATGGTTGGTGAGTCTCTAGACTTTAACTTCTTCGAGCTTCAAAATGTTGAGTCTGGAACGGATAAGATCGAATTGATTTTTCTCCAAAGGCTTTGTAAATATATCCGCTAGTTGACTTTTTGAATCAACAAATTGAATCGAGATTTCTCCACTTTGAATATGATCTCTAATGAAGTGATGTCGTATCTCTATATGCTTTGCTCTTGAATGAAGAATTGGATTTTTGGTGAGATTGATTGCGCTGGTGTTGTCACATTTGATTTCTGTGCATGAGTCTTCAATCCCATAGTCTTGTAGCTGTTGTTTTATCCATAGAATTTGTGAACAGCAGCTTCCAAGAGCGACATACTCTGCTTCTGTTGTTGAGAGAGCTACGGTGCTTTGTTTCCTTGAAAACCAAGACACATCGTCCCTTCCAAGCAACTGGCAAGTTCCTGAGGTACTCTTTCTATCGACTCTACAGCCGGCCAGATCTGCGTCTGAATATCCCAGAAGATTAAAGTCTCCCTTCTTAGGATACCAAAGACCGATGCTTGAAGATGAAGCAACGTATTTAATGATACGTTTTGCAGCACTGAGATGAGATTCTCTAGGATCTGATTGAAACCTAGCACAGATACAAACACTCAACAAAATGTCAGGTCTAGAAGCAGTTAGATAAAGAAGTGAACCGATGATGCTTCTGTACAGCTTTTGATCAACTTTCTTCCCTTCTTCATCCTTGTCTATCTTCAAAGAACTGGACATTGGTATATCAGTCTTCTTGCAATTTTCCAATCCAAACCTTTTGACAAGATCATTAGCATATTTTTCTTGGTAAATGAAAGTTCCTTCCTTCAATTGCTTTACTTGAAGACCAAGAAAGAATGTTAATTCTCCCATCATACTCATTTCAAACTCATCCCGCATAGACTTAGAAAATTTCTTGCATAGACTTTCATTAGAGGATCCAAAAATAATGTCATCCACATATATTTGAACGAGTAAAAAGCTTTTGTTTTCCTTTTTGATAAATAGAGTAGTATCTACTTTACCTTTGACAAAACCATTCTGTAATGAGAACTTACTTAGTCTGTCGTACCAAGCTCGAGGTGCTTGCTTTAAACCATACAAGGCCTTTTTCAGTCTGAAGATTGAGTCTGGCTTCTTTGGGTCTTCAAACCCAGGCGGTTGTTCCACATAAACTTCCTCTTGGATAAATCCATTTAGGAAGGCACTTTTGACGTCCCTTTGGAAAAACCTGAAATTTTTGTAACAAGCAAACGCAAGTAATAGACGAATAGCTTCTAACGTTGCTACAGGAGCGTAAGTCTCATCATAGTCTATTCCTTCTTCTTGCGTGTATCCTTTGGCCACGAGTCTTGCTTTATTTCGTACGACTTTTCCTTTTTCATTCATCTTGTTTCTGAACACCCATTTGGCTCCAATAACAGTTTTACCTTTTGGTTTGGATGTCAATTCCCAAACATTATTAATGTTGAACTGCGAGCTCCTCTTGCATAGCTTCGATCCAGCTTTCATCGATAAAGCTTCTTCTATGCTTTTTGGTTCAATTTCAGAAATGAGAGCCACAAAGACTAGACTCTTCACGTCTTTTGGATCTGGTACGAATTCCTTCATTAATTTCGCCGATAATGAGATCTTTAGGATGACTGGACTTATGCTTCCAGTTACTGGTTGATTTGTCTAGATGATGATCTCTTTCTTTATTTCAATCTTCATGAACATCTCGATGCTGGTCTTCCAGAGTCTGAGACATTTCTTGAGTTGTGAGCTTTGGAAGGTCTGGAGCAGATTCAGACTCTTCATACTGAGTCTGACTGGGTTCATCTTGCGTAGAGTCTTGAAATTTGACATTCATTGACTCCTCCACCGACTGGCTCTTCTTGTTGTAGACTCTGTAGGCTTTGCTTGATGTAGAATATCCAAGGAAGATGCCTTCATCTGATCTTTCTTCAAACTTACCAACTCGATCTTTTGCATTTTTCAATATAAAGCATTTGCAACCGAACACATGAAAGTATGAAACAATAGGCTTCTTACCTTTGAATAATTCATAAGGGGTTTTCTCAAGAATAGGTCTTAGAAAGACTCTATTGATGATATAGCATGCTTTGAAACAAACTTCAGCCCAAAATCGTGAAGAAATTTTACTTTCAATTAAAAGAGTTCTAGCCATTTCTTGAAGAGATCTATTCTTCCTTTCCACAACTCCATTTTGCTGAGGAGTGTATGGAGAGGAGAACACATGCTTAAATCCAGATTCATCACATAATTTTGTAAAATCTTGATTTTCAAATTCACCTCTATGATATGTTCTTATACTTGAGATAACACATCCTTTTTCGTTTTGAACCTTTTTAGCAAACTTTTCAAAACACGAAAAGGTTTCAGACTTACTTGCAAGGAAATATACCCAAGTAAAGCGGGAGTAATCGTCCACAATTACTAGGCAATATTTCTTACCTCCAATACTCTGGGTTCTGGTTGGTCCGAAGAGATCCATATGCAGCAACTGAAGTACATGGTTAGTAGAGACATGATTTATTGGCTTATATGAACTTCTTACCTGCTTTCCCATAATACATGGAGTGCATGGATCGGACTTTTGATATGGTAATTTGGGTAGACCTCGAACAAGCTGCTTTGATGAGATTTTGGCTAATTGCTTCATGTTGACATGACCAAGCTTTCTGTGCCATAAGCTTGCTTCGTCTTGAATCGAGATTAGGCATTGAGATTCATTTAATTTCATGTCTAAGAGGTAGATATTTCCATGCCTTCGACCCATGAAAGACTAAATAGAGTCTTTACTAATTCCAGAACATATTCCTTCCTGAAAGGAAATCTTGAAACCAGTATCACACAATTGGCTAATGCTGAGGAGGTTATAGTTGAGTCCTTCCACTAGAGAAACATTGCTTATTGTGAGATTTCCGATTTTCACAGTTCCAAATCCCACAATGCTTCCTTTGCCGTTTCCTCCAAATGAAACATTTCCACCGTTTACTTGAACAAGCTTTATGAAGCACTTTGAGTCTCCCGTCATGTGTCTTGAACATCCGCCCAAGATACCACTTTACCTTTTTCTTAACAGAGACCTGCATTTAAATGAGAGTCTCAAGCTTTCTTTGGTACCCAAATTTTCTTAGGTCCTTTGGTGTTAGAAGGATAAACATTATTAGGCCATACTTTCTTAACAGGCTTCCAAACCATAGGACACTCTTTTTCAAAGTGATCCTTACTTTGTTACACTTTGAACACCTTAGAGCATTTCGACCTACGAGACTTTACAAAAACTTTCTTGAAATGATTTTTGTAAGCCTCTCTCGACGGTCTTTTCTTAATTATTTCTTTTACTTTAGGAAAATCAATCAAGGGAATTGTTTCCGCTGTCATGCCTAGACCGGACTTATTGAAGTAAGGTCTTTGAACTGAAAGAACTTTTTCAAGTTTTTCGGATCCTATCGAAAATTTCTTTGAAATATTTGATAAGTCCGTTTTTAAGAAAACATTTTCTTTCAAAAGATCATCTTCTTTTTCTTTAAGAGTAGAAACATTCAAGTCTAAACTTTTAACTCTTTCTTCTAAAATATTTTCCTTTTGTTTTAGAACTGAGTTTTCCTTTTTAAGTTCGGAAATTCTTTTGAGAGAAGTCTTAAGACTAAAACATAGTTCATCAATGTATTTAGAAACTTTGACAGGAATTTTAAAATCACTTACCTCAAATTCGCTATTTCGAGTCGATCCGACGAGTGCGAGTCTGAATGTGCCATCGGACATATGTTGGCATATTCATTATCACTTTCTTCACATTCTCGTATCACTCCGGTTTCGGCTTTGAGAGCTTTTCGAAACTTCTCAGCTTTTCCTCTTTTCTTCTTCGAAAGAGGACGTTGGATCGATGTGTCCCTTTTCTTACATTCGAAGCAGACTACATCTTTGTTTGGTTCCTCATCATCAACAGACTTGGTCTGCTGTCTCTGGAAACTTTGTTTCTTTGAGTTGAACATTCTTCCTTTTCTATTCAGTTTTCTGAATCTTCTTATCATGAGAGCAAGCTCCTCGTCGTCCATATCATCTCCTGAATCTGTATCATCAGAATCATCATTTGATTTTAATGCAATGGATTTCTTACCTCTTGGATCTTCGTCTTCATTAATTCGTTCCACTTCATAAGACTGAAGAGTTCCGACTAGCTCGTCGACAGATAGAGGCATTATTCTTTGCGTCTCTCTTATTGAAGTCTTGATATGATTCCAATTCTTGGAGAGTCCACGCAGTAGCTTGTTCACCTTCATGGGATCAGAAATTTTTTGTCCTTGGTTCTCAAGACCATTGACAATATCTGTAAAACGACTAAACATGTTAGTTATAGATTCTCCTGGTTTCATTTTGAAGGCTTCATATTGACCGAGGAGAATGTTGATTCTGGTCTCCTTCACTCGATTTGTCCCTTCATAGGTGATATGTAATCTATCCCATACTTCTTTTGCTGTAACACAAGAAGATATTCTGTTATATTCAGTTGGAGACAAGGCACAATATAAAGAGTAAATTGCTTTTGCATCGAGTGCTTGTCTCTTGTTTATCTCTTCCTGAGTCATTCCACTGGCATCAACAGTTTCTTTCCCTCTTTCAGAAACTGATGCAGCAGTAGGAGTGATTCCTCTTTCCACTACGTCCCATTCCAGAGGATCCTTTGATCGTAGGAAAGCTTTCATCTTGTTCTTCCAGATGTTGTAATCATTTCCATCAAAGTAGGGTGGTCTGGTATTGCTTTGCCCTTCCACCAGCCCTAGTGCTAGCATACTAGCCATGGATCTTTTACTCTGAAGTAAAACACTTCAAATAAAGTAAGAACACGAGCTCTGATACCAATTGATATAGTTAGTACGAGTACCTAGAGGGGGTGAATAGGTATATAAAAGATTTTTCTTTATTATTGCGCAATACTTAGACAGTTGAAGGATTTGCGATAAGAATAATCAACGTAAGATTAAGTAAAGGAAAGAGAGAAATAAACATGCGGTTTATAGTGGTTCGGCTTGATTCAAGCCTACGTCCACTCTTCTGCACTGACAGCCAATTTGGCTGGATTCCACTATGAACAAAGAGATGTTACAGTGTTGATCTTCCTTGATTTCTAGGTGTAGATGATCTACCACACTCGCTCAAGGTATCACCAAGTATAGACACTCTCTGTGTTTACAATTTCGCTCGATCATGTATCGACTAATAATCAAGGTGCTTGAGACTGAATTTCTCTATCGATCACGTACTCAAACAACTAGAACGTCTTCCTTTTTATACTCCTTTATGCCATCATACCTGTTGGCACTTTCCAAAGGAATTCCTCCAATCTACCCGTTGGACGGAATCAATCAAGAAGATCATTCGAGCTATTAAAGGAACCTGACGATAGCCCATCAATCTGTTCGCCCATACAATCGGGATCTTGGTTTCCAAGAATAGAACATTCCAAGAATACTTCGTCGACCAACGGATCTTCAATTGATCTAGATACGAACAAAAGAATCCGTTATGATTATCCAACCAAAAGATCTTCTCCAGACGATAGGATTAAACCCTCAACCATATACTTCGGCTTCGGATTTCCTTCGTCAACTTTGGATCGGAAAGACCTTGTCAATGAGAATTGTCTTGAGTCTTGAGTCTTAAGTCTTGAATCTTGAGTCTTGAATATTGAGTCTGGTAGTCAGAAAGTCTTCAGACTTTAAACTAGACGATCTGCAGATATCCAGACTAGACTGAAAGAAACGTTTTGTCAACTTCAAAATATTCTGGAAAGATTTCTCCAACAGGGTACGAGATGCCTGGAGGCATGATATGCTCCGGATGCCCGGTGGCCTTAGTGGCTGAATGCCGGAGGCTTTCACGATGCTAGGGTGGATGCGAATGCCGGAGGGATGCAAACATTGGTCCTCTGGGGAATGAAATCTTTTGAAGGCTAAATAAATGATATGTGATCTGATTATGTGGCATATGATTCTTATAGAATTGCAATTTCTTTAATATTGAAGAATTCCATGATATTGATATTCATTTATCCCTTGATTTCTTGCTTGTCTATCTTGTATGAAATTGGATATTGATTGTCATGCTCGACATAGCTTGTTGAATCTTTTATTGCTGAGTGGTTGTACTCACCCTGTTTGGGGACTAACATTTCAGATTGAGATGCCTTTGCTACCCGTCACACATGGCACATTTTATGGCATCCCGATTGATGTTGAGTGCTCGTGTTTGGAGCACATCTATGTTGGTGTGCGGGGTTGGTGTTCGTCCGCGTTCGAGTCCTAGTCATGTATGATGTGGATGCAGGAGTTCCTGTCCGTGCATGTTCGCCGTGATGGGATTATGATGGGGATGCTGCCGCCGCCGCCAGCCAATGGACCGAGCTGGGTGTGATTGACCACGGGTGATGGGTAGTTGATGGAGCTTTTTTTTTGAACTGCTGACACTATCTGATGGACTGAAGTTTATGGCTGTTGTGGAGTTGGACACTTTTGGTTACAGCCAAGTTTTAGAAAAGCCTTGGCCTTTTGTTGTACAAACTCATGTTGTCCATCAAGTTATGTAAATAAAAGTGCTCGGTTTATCTTATGAAAATGTCTAGTAAGTGTGCATCATTTCAAAATGAATGGGTTGGGGAGATGTGAAATCGCTTCCGCTATACCTCTTACGTTGCGTCGGGACCGTTAAAAAAATAAATAACAACTCTCAGGACTTATAGACCTTCAAGTGAAGGTATCAGAGTGGAAAGCGCACTGTGGCGACCCTATTGGATTGGGGTGCCACAAATTTGGCTTAGTGTTCTTCATGAAATTCTTTTCTTTAGATCTTATTTATAACATACCAAAAATTTAGAATCTTTTGAGCTCGTTTATGGGTTATTCCAAAAATTTTACTAAAACTGTACATTATGATTTTTGGGCTGTTTTATTTCGAGTTTGCTCAATTTATCTCAAGGGTGAATGCATCTAATTTATCATTTGATACGATGGTATTGGCATTCAGCATATTATTCAACACTGAGATTTGATGAAAACTCATGGGACATCCGATGTCATTGCATTGAAAATGTTTTTGATATTGAAATAATGTGAGATGATACTGCTGCCGTTGGACCCTCGGGTCAACGATGCCTCAGGAGTCGGGATGCCCATAAGGATTGTAGGGGTCGATGCCTTTGGATGCCTAGGGATCGGTGAGCCCCAGAGTTTCCCCAGGAGTGTTGGGATGCTCGGTTGTATATCGGTACGTAATTCCGGAGGGTAGGGATAACCATTTCATGGCGCACCCCAGAGATTCCTCGTGATGCCAGGTGGGGTGCGAGATGCCTAAGAGGTGCAATGTAGCACACTCTGGATGCCCGGTGATTGAAAATCGGAGGCTTTCGCGATGTTAGGTTGGGTGCGAATGGCCGGAGGGACGCAAACACTGGTCCTTAGGGAGAAAAATCTTTTGGAATATTAAATTTGATGGTTCTAATAAGTGATGCCCGTTTATATGCAAAAAAATTGTGTGGCACGGTATGGGACGTGTCATAACAGTTTAGTCATATAAACGGGGGCCCATGTGTTTGAAACGATGTGCATTGGTTTTGAAACTGCATCCATTTCTATTTTGAAAAGTTCTACTAGTTTTGTGCATACTCATTCCTTTGATTATGTGTTATGTCTTTCTTGCATGAAATTGGATAGTGATGGTTCTACACGATATAGTTTAGTGGATCTTTTACTGCTGGGTGGTTGTACTCACCCATTTTTTGGGACTAACATTTCAGACTAGACAAGATGCCTCTTCTACCTATACCTCTCGGCACATTTTATGGAGTCCCAATCAATCTGCAATGGGAACGGTCAGAACATCATCACCCTAAAATTCGAGGACTAGTATTTGTATAGGTGAGAGTGACCATGGTTTTGATATTGGTCCTCCCGTCGGCCCTGTACTTCAGGAGTACATCGTCGTTTTCATCCGCCAAGATGGACACACGTTGGGGCCCCTGCCACCACCACCAGCAGATGGACCGGATGGGTGGGTGTGACCGCGAGCCAGGGTCAGTAGAGGAAGGAAATTTTGGACTCTAACACTGATAGATGAACTTTATGTGTATGACTGTTGGAAATGTCGGATATCTTTTGAACTATGGCTGTGTATAGAAAACTACGGCATTTTGATGTACCGACAATCAATTGTCCATCTAGTTTATGTAAATAAAAGTGTCCAGCCTTTACCTATAAAAGTGTTTAGTTGGTGTGCATTGTTTCTGAATATGGGAAAGGGAGATGTTGGATACGCTTCTGCCATATTTTGTGTATGGACCAATGAAAAAGATATAGACCCCCAGACCTTATGGACTTACCAAAATTTTATGGTATCAAAGTAATAGACTATCAGGTCAAGAGAATGCAAGTGAACTATGGTGACCCTAACGGATCAGGGGTCGATAGGGGGTGCCACATAAAGTGTAAAAAGAAATGCATTGACATGTTAGGAAAATACAACATACTATTTAGGTATCGAAAGGGTGTTAATAGAAATATTAGCATAACCCAAGTCCCCGAACCTAGATATTTGGTTCGTAGGAATCGAGGGAACACTCCCGATCCTCAATTGGGTTTTCTAGCCGACCCCTAAAATAAGACTAGTGGCGACTCCCGTCTATTTTTAGGTTGTCATAAACAACTAGATTGCATAAATAAACTCGTCGCGTGGGGTACGAGCTTGGGAGAGCTCGTGATCTTGTGATCAAGTACCCCTAAACCCAACCTTTCCCCCCTTTTGACACGAGGGTGGCGAGATCGAGTCGCGACAGAGTTCAAAAATTTATGTGATGAAAAAAGAATAGAAAGACAATTGTCTATTCCCTATACTCCTCAACAAAATAGTATCACGAAAAAGAGAAACAGAACCTTTCTGGAAATGGTTAGATCCATGATAGCACATACTAACTACCTATCATCTTTTGGGGTGATGCTTTATTAACTACCGTCTATATACTTAATGGTGTATCTTCCAAATCAGTTACTTCCACTCCATATGAGTTATAGACAGGTAGAAAACCCAACATAAGTTTTTTTTAAACTGTAGGGTTATGCTGTCTATATTTATGAGCTATCTCACAAGTATGGGAAATTGGGTCCTTGAGGTAAAAATAGTATTTTTCATGAGATACTCAGAACACTCGATAGGTGAGCAGGAAAATGAGAGTATAACTGAATTTGAATCACAGGATGTCACATTCTTAGATAATGATTTTCCTAAGAAGGGCGAAATAGGTGAGGACTACTTCTTATTTGAAACATTGGATTAAGATAATGAACTTAGTAAAATTCGTCCAAATGAGAGTAACATGAGAAGTAAGGAATTAAATTCAACTCACTTTCAATTACAACCACATGATGAGACGATATTGTTTTTATTTAATTCGAATGGGAGCATAATGGAGAATAATGTGTAAAGTGTACAATCTTCTATACAGCGAACAAGTCGCAAAAATATTCCCCGTCGACGTTTTGACATTGAAGGGGAAACTTTTATGGTTACTCCACAAAATAAAGATGAGCCAAGAAATATAAATGAGGCTCTAAATTGCCTTAATAAGAAAAAATAGATGCATGCAATGAAAGAGGAAATAGAGTTAATGAAATCAAATCATGTTTAGGAACTGGTTAATCTTCATAATGATGCAAAGCCATTGGCAACAAGTGAGTTCTCAAAATAAAGCGTAAAGCTAATGACTTAATAAAAAGACATAAGGCTTATCTTGTGGCGAAATGGTATAATCAACATGAATGAATTGATGATGAGGAAACATTTTCTTCTAATGTGAGATTCCCCTCAATTCGCATTATTCTGACAATAGTAGTTAGTATGAATCTTGAGTTACATCAAATGAATGTAAAGAATAATTTTCTGAATGAAGAATTAGAAAAAGAAATATTTATGGAACAACTCGCTGGTTTCATATTTTGAAAGATTAAGAACAAAAGGTATGTTAACTTTTAAGATTGATATATGGCTTTAAACAGTCATCGAGACAATGGTATATGCATTTTCATAATGCCATAATGGCATATGATTTTACAATGATTGATGAGGATCATTGTGTGTATACCAAAAGATCCAAAGATCAATTTGTGATCATATCATTATATGTTGATCATATACCGATTGCAAGAAGCAATATGGAATTTGTTAATACTGTCAATAGTTGGTTATCTTCCCACTTTGAGATGAAAGATATGAGTGCGGCTGCATACATTCTTTGAAGTTAAGATTTCAATGGATCATTCAAAGAGATCATTGTCCCTTTCGCAAGAAACGTACATATATAAGATTCTGGAAGGATCTACCAACATATTTCCAGTATCTGCTTCTTGCTGAATTTTTACTCTACAAGGCTCTTGCATAGATTCATCATGCAAGATGGCCAATGGAATAGAGACCATTTTGTTTGGTTACTATCGAAAGATTGAGAAGAACTCTTTTCTACAACATATAATTCTAGGAATTTAGTAGTTTGGGATTCAACGATTCTAGTGCCACGAGCAGGACAATAGAACCTACACCCTTTGGAATGGTCAGGATATCCAATAAAGTAACATCTAGTAGTCCTAGGTTCTGTCTTCTTCTAAGAAGGATCATAAATTTTCACCTCTACAAGACACCCCAAACTCGAAAGTGATTCAAGCTTGGTTTCCTCCCCTTCCACAATTCAAAAGGTATTTTTGACATTGATTTAATGGGTACACGATTCAATATATAAGTTGTTGTATTAATTGCATCACCCCATAAGTATTCATGCAAATTAAAACTGTCCATCATACTTCATTTTATCTCCATGAGTGTACATTTGCGCCTTTCAGCTATACCATTTTATTCAGGACTCCCAAGCATTATATACTAAGCGACAATACCACAATCCTGCAAATATTTAGCAAACGATCCCATTTATTGTCCAGTCTCGGTATATCGCCCACAATATTCACCACCACGATCAGATCTAACAATCTTGATAATATCTCCCAATTGTTTCTAACTTCAATACGAAACACTTTGAACATTTTAAGAGCATTAGCCTTCTCCTTAATTAGATAAACACAACAATAACGGAAGAAATCATCAATGAATGTGATAAAATACTTATTTCCACACAAGGTGGTTGAGTATGGCCCACTAATATCAGTATGAATTATCTCCAATAGATTTTGACTACGAGTAGCGCCTTTGTTCTTGGTTTTAGTCAATTTTCCCCTCACACAATCAATATAAGTCTCAGTATCATCTAATTCAAAAGAAGGAAGAATATCAGCCTTAACGAGTCCCTTTATCCTTTCTTTGGAGATATACCCTAATCGCTTATGCCATAGCAATGAAGATCTTTCTTTAATTAAAGATCTTTCTTTAATTAAAGATCTCTTAGCAACATTATTCTCGACATTAAAAGAGCAATATAGTCTATTAGGAAATAAGGATAATTGATATAATCCATCAGACAAAACACAATTCCCAATAATTCTAGAATCATAACTCAAATCCACTCATTTATTCGCAAAATAAAGACAATATCCAGCTTTGTCAAGCAAAGAAAGAGATATTTTCTCCTAAAACTAGGAACATAAAAGACATTATTCAAAATAAGCTGAAAACCAGAGTCTGAATTCAAAATAACTGTTCTTATGCGTTCCACATCAACTCCAATACCGTTTCCAACTTTAAGCTTTGACTCCCTCAGACTTGGATTCCATAGATTTGTGAGACCTTGTAAAGTAGTAGTATAGTAGCACCAGAATCAAGCCACCAAGAATCTAAAGGAACATCAACCAAAATTGATTCAAAACAAACTAATAACTCACCTTGATGACTTTCTTTTCTTGCTTTAGTCTATCTTGGAACTTGTAGCAGTTGGCTCTTTTATGACCCTGCTTCTTGCAGTGAAAACACTTGAAATTATTATCTTCATTTTTCCCATGATTCTCATTTTTCTTGAAGTCTTGGCTTTTCTTTGGACCATGAGTATTTGACTATTTAGGCTTCCATTTTCCTCTAGATGAATTTAACTTGGCATTGGTAATTAAGTGGGTAGACTCATACTTCTCATTCTTTAACTTCTCTTCCTCGGTCACGCATTTGGTAATCAATGCATTGACACTCGATGTCTCATTCTGAGCACTATAAGCAATCTTGATCTGGCTAAATTCAGCTTGCAGAACATTTAAGGCGTGATGCACAATGTAATTTTCAGAAATGACAATTTCATGGGCTTTAAGTTTTGACTGAATGTGGACTATCTTCAGTATAATTCTCTAACACCTATAGCAGCATCATACCTCATGTTCGTTAACTCACTCAGTAAGTTCTCAGCTTCAACCTTATCTGAGACTCTATATCTTTCTCCCACTGCTTCAAGGAACTGTCTGGCATTCGTATCTTCCAACAAACCACTAATGAGATGCTCAACAATGGACCTCTCCATAGCAATGAGACTTAGTCGGTTAGATTTTTTCCATCTAGCATAATGGGCCTTTTGATCTGCGGTACTATGATCATGGGGCTTAGAAGGTTCATCCTCACATAGAACTAAATCCATATCCATGATGTCTATAGCAAACTTTATATTTTGTTTCCATCTCTTGATGTTTGATCTAGTTAACATTTCAACCATGGCATTGTTGTTATTTACAGTGAAGGTAACTATTTGTCACACATAATGCAATGAGATCAATTATGGGAAATAAGCAATTCAACAAAAATAATTAGTACATTATAAACTCCCTTTTGGGCAGAGTATACAATGCACCATTATTTTCCACAACATGAGTTTATAAAGCAACAATAAGGAGAATTGCATATAATTGTCAAGGATCCATCCCCTTTGGGCAAACAAATCCTTTAAATTATACATCTCCATAATATCAATATAGATGGGAATTACATATAATTTTCAAAACATTTATCCCCTTTAGACAGATAAATATTTTTCAATTTTACATCATCTTTTTAATTTGGGAATTGATCTTCATGCTATTTTCCAAATTAATATGCACAATAACCCCCTTTGGGCGAGTTATTGTATATACTAATTTTTATCAATAGAGAACTCCAAAAATTTATGCTCAAAATTCATCTAACAATATGAAGCACTTCACAACATGTGCTTCCCAAGATCATATTACATTTATCAACCAACAATTTTTGCCACCATCAAATTTTTTTATTCTATTTTTTATTTTTTATTTTTATTTTATTTTTATTTTCAAACCCTCCCGTGGGGCCCAAGCCTTCGCCTTGCCCGCAAACCCGCAGGAGCCCACGCAAGCCACTTGAAACGGGCGGGCCAGGAAGGATGGGCTCATGCCCTCCATTGGCCCAGCCTAGCTGGAGGTCTTCATCAACCTCCAGCCAGGTCACAAAACCTGCAAACCCGATCATACGACCCAGTTTCAACCCGAACCTCAAAAAATACATATAATAGTTTATTTTTGATGAATTTTTTTTCCATGGATCTTACATTTAATATCAATATAGTTGACTAGAATTAATAAAACGAAGAAATTAACCATATTCAAGCTTCAAGAAATTTTGGATTTAATACCCATGGCCACAATTCAGATTTCTCAATTTCAAACCCAAAAAAATCACCTTAATGCAACCAAAAGATGCTAAAATATATATATATAACAATACCCATGCAACAATTTACAACAAACATCAATCAATTACAAGTAATTTGAAAATTCTAGAACTTTTTCAATGTATAAACCCTAAAATTTCAAATTCAAAATTCTCACTCAATTCTCAACAAAATTATATAAATTATATATGATTGGAAAGATCTCGACATGTAGAACAAAAGCTCTAAGGTTTCAGAATCAATCGATCAAAAAATCCACATAAAAAAAAATAACACCAATATTCGGTTCAAAGAGGAAAATTTCGAATTTGTTCATAAAAAGAAAATAATTTTGGGTTCTACGATCATATATGACTTGCTTTGATACCACATGTAGAAAATTATTCACTTAAATAAGTAATTAATCAAAAAAATCGAATCCATATATGACTGTAAAACGCCGAAACACAACGGAATTAAAACGTACCTGTTTGAGCCATTTCTTCACTTGAAGAAAAATACATCATTCTGATAATAGAGATCTATTGAAATGACAGATCTTCCTCTCTATGACCTATTTTAATATAGCAGCTTTTAATGGGATTAAGCAACTGATAGGTATAACCTACCATTTTATAAGCTAGAGAGAGGACCTAGCAAACCCTAATCAATAGTATGTTAACTGGGCTCTTCCCATTACGGGATTTGGTTAAACACAATTGCCTACACTTTGCTACTCAATTACACCCATTATTAATAGATGCCAAAACCCAGTTCAATAAAATCACGTAAGGGTTTAACAAATCTTGGAATATTCATTAACCTGATTATTTAAAATAAAAAATCAATTAGTTAATGTAACCCCATATTGTAGGAATTTTCCAACACGTCAACCATGACCAAAAGTAGACAAGAAGAAGTGAAGAGGGTCATCTCAAAATCAGCTGCTAAGGTCAAACAAGTGATGGGGTTGCACCAGCAGAAGCTAAACAAAAAGACACGCTCAAACCTTGTCCAAAAGCTCATCTCTCTGCTTTACAAGCCTGTCATTCCAATAATGTTCTCCATAGAGCTTACCTCTTATCTCTCCGGTCTCTCAAGAGGGCAACAACGAACATGCAAGTAATGTCGTCAAACCTTTCCTTATTGCTTTTATTGTTTGGAAGCACCATCAGCACTACTCCTTCCTCGTTCGACTGGATCAATGGAGAGTATCAAAATTGGGTAAGACAAATGGGTTCGGTTTCAAGTTCGTCTCTCTATGGTTCTTTGTTCAAGAAGGCCAAGAACAGGCTCAAGCCGTGCTTGAGGCTGAGAGTGAGCAAGAAGCCGAGGTCAGGAGCATTTGCTTCGGTGGAAGCAGCTCTACGTTCAGTGCTGATGGTCAATACTTGCCGGGTGGTGATCTCCATCAGTGCAGGAACTTATAGGTAAATGTTTTTTTTTTTTTTTGGTAAAGGTAAGTAATATATTGATTTTGCAAGAAAGAAGACAAGAGGGAGGCCTAGCACCAACAAAAACAGACACTCAAGAAGACAAAAGTCTAGAGCAAGTGTAAGGGTGCCATGGTTCCCAGAAAAAAGGAGCAACAACAACAAAAGGAAACAAAAGACAACAAAAACTAGAAAACCTCCATCAATCAAAAATAGAAGGATGGATGTTCCAGCTTCGTTGAAGTCTTCTATTCATGGGCACATGAGGAACATGCTTAAAGGTCATAGCCTTATCTTTGATAGCCTTTTGAAGATGCATTTTCATCGCTGGAAGATAGAGAGTCTGATTCCGAAAAAGCACATTGTTCCGCTCTTTCCAAATGATATAACACATTGCACCAAAACTAAACCGAGCTAGGATCTGATAAAAACTCTTCCCCATAAACCGCTTGGAAGCCCAGGCCAAATTATCCACCCAACGCTTGTTTCGCCACACTAGGTTGAATCTTGCCACCCAAAATGAAATAAGACTATCCGAAGCACGGCACGCAAAGAACAAATGATCTATAGAATCAGGTTTGCACGAACAAAGGGGGCAATTTGTAGGGGGGATCCTACCATAAGAGATGAGCAAAACCTGAGTCGGCAGCCGATTGCGCGAAATAAGCCAAAGATGCGTTTGATATCTTGGAGGCAAGGCAGTATTCCAAACAAAAGAGGCCCACAAGATGACATTACGCTTCGGACGGATCAAATCCCAGGCAAAAGCAATGGAGAAGCGACCGGATGGGTGCGGAAGCCACTGAAACCGATCCTCCTCTTGGTTGAATACCGGAAGGGGATTCCACCAATTAGCCATGATGTTAATGATATACCAGCCCATAGGAGTAGCAAAACCATCAGCAACCGAAGCAAAGCGGGATATACCCGAGCGATAAATATCCTGATTAGAAAATATCTTGTATAAAGGACCATTTGGGTGCCAAGGGTTGAACCAAAAGGAGACCGACCTCCCATTTCCAATGCTCATCTGAAATATTGCTGAAATTGATCACAAAGATCTAATAACTTCCTCCAGGCCCAAGAGCAATGAGTAGGGCAAGGGACCACCCAAAAAATTTTCCGCTTTAGGAAATTGGAATGAATCCACTTACACCACATGGATTCTTTATCTGAGAAAAGAATCCAAATATGTTTGAGCATGGGCAATGTTGTTCTCCCTTAGAGTACGAATACCTAAGCCCCCTTCATTTTTGGGAAGGCAAACATTACACCACGAGACTTTAGCACCACTTGCACCCATCTCAGGGCCTCTCCACAAGAATTGGCGGAAAATTTGCTCAATTCGGTTTAGAACCGAACATGGCAGAAAGAACACATTAGCCCAAAAGACTTGTATAGAATGAAGCACCGACCTTATAAGTTAAAGACGCCCCGCAAAGGAGAGGAATCTATTGGTCCAAGACTGAACACGAGCCGTGATTGAATTAACCAAGGAGACGCAGTCAGCTTTCCCCAATCTAGCTGAAATAACTGGTACTCCTAGATAACGAAAAGGAAAGGTGCCCAACTGATAGCCCAGCTTATTAAGGATATCCTCATGAAGGTCAGAGGAGCCTCCAGAAAGGAAAACTTCACTCTTCCGAAGATTCGGAATCAGCCCACTCCAGCTAGAAAATTTCTCGATACCATTCTTGAGAAGATCAATAGACGGTAAGTTAGCTTCAGCGAAGAGTAGTACATCATCAACAAAGAAAAGATGAGAAAGTCTGGTGGGCTTGCAACGCCAGAAAAAAACAAAGTCCGGATGTGAAGTTTGAATGTCCAGAATACCTGTAAAGACTTCCATCACAAGAGTAAAAATATACGGCGACATGGGATCACCCTGATGAATACCCCTCCCACTTGAAAAGAACCCATGGAGTTCCCCATTAATTGCAACCGAAAACTTGGGGGTACAAATGCAAATCATAACCCGGGCAATGAACTCCTGGGGGAAACCGAAAGCCTGCAAACACAATTCAATAAACCTCCAATCCACCGTATCGTAGGCTTTCCTAAAATCAACTTTAATAACACATTTAGGCCGATAAGGATCATTGTGAAAACCACAAAACAGCTCCTGAGCAAGTAAAATATTGTCACTGATGTGTCTACCTTTTATAAAGGCATTTTGGGGCAGACTAATGATAGAAGGTAGCACCTGAGAGAGCCGATTAGCAATAAGCTTGGTAATACACTTGTATAATGTGTTACAGCAAGCAATTGGTCGAAAATCATTCACATTGGAAGCATTCGGGACTTTGGGGACCAGGGCCAAAATAGTTGTGTTAATTTCCCGCAACAATCTGCCCGTCTCAAAGAAATCTTTCACTGCCAGAATAATAGAAGGTCCAACAATCTCCCAAGAATGTTTAAAAAATTCCACATTATATCCATCAGGGCCAGGGGCCTTACCCACCGCAAGAGAGAATAGAGTATCTTTAATTTCAGTCTCCAAGATGGGGCTAGAAATAAAGCGAACCTAATCCGCATCAAGGGTGTGCCTCAACACCTCACGCATCTCCTCCACTGAAGGCCTCGCAGCAGGGGGAGAGAAGGCCAATAACTCCCGGAAGTGGTCAACAAATAGGTTTTGAACTTCAGAGGGATTTGAGGTAGAAACAATCCCATTGGAGAGCAAGATAATTCTATTGTGAAGATGTCTCTTGTTTACCGAGTTATGGAAAAATTTAGTATTAAGATCACCTTCTTTCAACCACCGCACCCGAGACTTTTGTCTATAAAATGATTCCTCTTGAAGGCGCAAATCCAAGAAGGATTGGAGCTGTTGTTTTTCCAATTCAGCAAGTTGAATATTTGAATAGTCATTCTGAAGAGCATCTTGGGTTTGGAGCAATGCACATCTTGCTTCAGCCGTTCTAGAGGACAAGTCCGAGAAGGACTCCTTGTTGATTTGTTTCAACTTACATTTGAGAAGCCAAAGCCTAGAGCAAAGAATAAACATTGGAGAACCCACAAAGGGAGAACTCCAAGCTTGCGAAACCACATAAGTAAAATCCGGATGAGAAAACTAGAAATTGAAGAACTTGAAAGGCTTGCGAGACTTAGGGGCAGGCATAATCTTAATAATCTTTCTTTGCTTACGGTTGGCACCCATGGAAGTAGCCCAAGTAAATCTATTCCCGGTATACCTGAGACCGTAAAGACCAGCTTGAATGAGGCACTGACGCAGCTCATCAAAAGCTGGGATCCAACCATTAAAACTACCCAATCTATCCGAAGGGTCACGAATTGCATTAAAGTCTCCTGCTAGTATCCAAGGGAAACCTGAAAGGAGAGAGCTAGTCTGAATAATGTCAGCCCAAAGAGGACATCTAGCCACAAAACTATGCTCAGCATAAACCACCGTAAGGAAGAGAACCTTACCAGAATTTAAGCAAGATAACTTTCCATGAATAGCTTGATCCGAAGAAGAGTTCGTAACAAATAAGACTTCATGAGGGTTCCACCCCACCCAAATTCTTCCTTTCGAGGAATGATTATAGTTGTTTTCCCACTTCCAGCCCGGCAACAAAACAGCAGAGATCGCACTAAAGGCACCCTGGGAAATCTTTGTTTCCACAATACCAACACAACATAGATTATGAGATCTAACAAAGTTTCTGATTTCAGCTTGTTTGAGATGGCTATCAAGTCCCCTAATATTCCAAACTCCAATATACATAGCTATATATAACTATATAATGTATTACGATGAGAATAGAAGTTACCGACGTGATCTCCTCCGACTAGTGCCTTGAGGAGGGTCAGGAGGAGCAGCCAACGCTGGGATAGGAGGGGCGGCCAACTTTGGGACAGACGGAGTCTTGGGCGAGTTCCTTTTAGCAGGGGCTTCCTCAAAAATAGCATAATGCTTAACATTTGTAACCAATTCACTAGGACCATCGGGTTCCTCATCTGAGCTGCTACTTACCGCACTAGCCGCATCCTCAGATTCTTCAGTAGTAGAGCCAGACCCAATATAAGCAGATTCTGGGATCGACTCAACAGGAACCATCGTGGACGGAGGTCCAATAGAGCTGGGAATCAAAGCACCTTTATTTTTTTGGGAAGACTTGCTTAAAGCTTGAGAAGAATCTGATTTATCCATAAACTTCAAAGAAGAGATAGGAGTCGAAGAGTCCTTCCCATTAGACCTCGACGGTTGCCTCTTCTTCTGAGTTACCCGCTTCCAGCCATCCTGCTGGTCAGCATAAGACACCTTACGAGGCTGGGCGAGAGGAATCGAGGGGGGCATCGTAGGCACAGCGACATCTCGAGCTTCCTCAGCAACAGCGTCATGGGACTTATCTGCTACGGGTGCTGGAACTTCTTTCTCCTCACAGTTATGGCCAAAGACATGGCATTTCGGACACGCAATGGGTATCCATTCGTACAAGATAGGAACAATGAAGGACTCCCCATTCAGAAATACCTCCACAGATTCAAATTTCTCTAACTTAGCCGACACTTCGACACAGACTCTTGCAAAAGACAAACGTTTCATTTTTTCAGTCAATGGGTCCACATATAAGGGTCTACCGACCGCACTCGCTATCTGGCTTATCCCAAGAGCAGACCAATAAGCAAAAGGTATGTTTTTCATACGGATCCAAACGGACACAGAGGATTGCAAGTCCTTCCTCAGCTCAAGAGTGGGATCCCATTGTTTCAGAATAAGTGGCACTCTATTCACCGTCAATGGACCTTCCTCAAGAATCTTCCTGCGGTAATCAGGGTCAGGAATAAAGAAGAAAAAAAATCCTTCATCATCAGCAAGCATTTCAGTTAAATGGGAGCCCCACGTCTCCTTAAGGACTGACTCAGTCAATTTGAATGGCACATTCTTGCCAACGAAATACCCCATCAAACAATGATTCCATTTTGGATCTGCCGCATGCACCACTTCCTCAGAGAGGTGCACCACTCCTCTTTTTCCAACAGAAGTTGGAGGCACGAAGCTAAGTTCATATCCCTTTGCCGAGAGCCTAGCAACATTAACCCATGAACGGGTTGGAGGGGCTTTCTGCTCACTCCATTTTTGTCCAGCAGGACGAACCACTCTAGGCCCACGAGAAGCAGATCTAAGGCGGCTCCTACCACGCCTAGAGCCCGCTTGGGACTCCTCATTTGGATGGCCCAACTGACTTGGGAGATTCGAAGAGGATGCCATTACGAAACAGCACAATACCCCAACACAGCACCGGTCCAAACCCCAGAATAAATTCAAGGAGAGCAATCAGGCCATACTAGGTGTTTGAAGGTGCTTAAGGGCCTTCAGGGACAAGGAGATCCACCAGCAATCAGCACACCAACCAGTCAAAGCCACCCACGAAGACAGAGACCAGAATCCGGAAAAGCTAGGCGCACCAGAAATTCTGATCGAGAGCTCCCATCTTGATAAACGAAAACCAACCAAGCCAAGCTTACCTGGGGTTTGTAGGCGGTCCCCAGATGACCTAGCCCACGAAAAATCAGCTCCGGATACCAGCAGAATCAACCAGAATCCGCAAAAAACCAGCTGGAGTGAATAGTGCCAGAATCGCCCAAATGGAGAGGAAAGTGAACAGTAACCCGAGAATTGTCTTCTTTTTACAAAATACTGGTCGTATTTTTTGATTAGGACTTACAGGTAAATGTTAATCATACATAAATCCAAAACAAACCCGGTCGATGCAAATGCCTAGATGAGCAGGACCTCGCACTGAACCTGAAAATCCTTACCAAGGCCAGCAGCTGATTGGAAAATTATTGAAGTCTTTTCTATAAGATTGATTGGTTCTAGGTGTGCCGGTCTCAAGACTGGAATTTTTTGCCCAAGTTCATCCATTTTGCCCTTTGCGCCACTCTGACTGGGGCAATCCAGTTACTAAGTTCGTCAGAATGATAAAATCTGCCCATCCATCAACATTGATTGTATGTGCATAAGTGATTCGTTATATTACAAAGTATATGCGCACTCACGTTATATAAGAGCTTAGTTTTTATAACAAACGATTGCACAATTGGCTTTGTCAAAGTCAAACATATGAAAGTAGGTCCCTTTTCAATCGTTTAAGGATTATTATAGAAAATGACTTTGAGCCTCCAAAAACCCTTGTGCCAATAGTTGACGTGTTTGGTAACATTATCCCAAAGGTCTTTGAGTTAAACTTTAGCATATCCAAAGTCCCTTAGCTCATTGTAAATCTCACCCAACATTTGTAATTCAGCATTCTTGGGATGGGGCGTTTAGTGACTTTCTTTTCTTCTAATCTTGCCATATATCCTCCTGCACATATAAGGTACATCAACATGATGTACGTGCGCGAGGTTAGTGCTTAAATGTCGATAAGTGCATGGACTTTGAAAACTTAATACATACCTTCAATTTTTCTGGTCATCTTTAATTCCAATTCCTTTTAATTGAGAGTAGAGAGAAAGTTGAGATCTCAGCAACGATGGCTTATGTGACCGTGAAAGGAGCAGGTGCGGACAAGACGGTCATTGAGTGAGACGACACAGCGGACAGAATCGGAACCAACGGTCGCCCACTGGGCACGTTCGCATCGGCCACATTAGCTGTGAGCTCTCCCTTCTTCATTGCCTTGAACATCACCTTCAGGTGCATTCTTAATGCATTTTGTTTGGACTAATAGTTTTTATTAATGATAGGTGTCTTCTTTTGGCTTTGATCTTAATCGTTTCGTAACAGAACAAAGCCCCATTGCCCGCGTCGGGAGTGCTAGAGAAGCAGGCAGTGGCCCTCCGCATCTCCGCAGACGCGGCAGCCTTCGTGGGGTGCCATTTCGTTGGGTCACAGGACACGCTCTACGACCACGTCGGAAGGCATTACTTCAGGGACTGCTACGTCGAGGGTTCCATGGACTTTGTACTCGGGAATGGCTTGTCGTTCTACAGGGGCTGCGATCTGCATGCGGTGAACGACAGCTATGGAGCCGTGATGGCGCAGAAGAGAGAGAGCTTGTTGGAGGAGAAGGGGTTCTCGTCTCGGTCGAGCGTCGGGCACTTTCTCCCGGGTGGTCTTCGCATGCACCTACGTGGATCCGATTATTGCCCTGAACGGATGGTATGACTGGGGTGACAAAAACAGAGACATGTAAGTAGTTTTCTCGTCTTATCCATCAAGGATACTCACAAGGATCAAGAAGATACATGTATTGCAGGACGCTGTTTTAGGGCCAATTCAAGCGCATGGGACCAGGGGCTTCCTTTGGCGGGTGAGTGCCGTGGTCGAGGGAGCTCACTCCAGGAAAGGCCAAGCACTTCTTTTCACTCGACTTCACTGACGCCCACAAATTATTTCCTTTTTGGTTTTTTACCAAATCGATTCAGGGTATGACGTGTGGGATGTTGAAATATATTAACACTAGTCTCATATCGCAAAATTGATATAATGTGAGGAGTTAATATGTCCTAATTGAGTTAATAACTTATCAGATTATGCTTGTTGGTGAAGGCAGGGTCAACTGAATATGATGATGAGTTCAGACCTAAACTCCCTCCTAGTGATCTCTCCACTGAAAGCATGAGCTTCAGTTGCGCGCTCCAAAAGTTTCTTTTTAAAAGTGTTAAGTGACTTTGGTGAGACACAATAGATTTTTCAGCAAACTAAGTTTCCAAAATCACTTAAATGTAGATTTTCAAAAGTTGTGGCACACTCTGGCGATGCCGTTCTTTTCCAGGCAGTGAAAAGAAAACTTGTTTTGAGGCCATGAATGTTAGACTTCGAGGTTTTCGCAGGTTAGTAGTCGCATGTTTGTATCCTTGATTAGCAATGTTAGGGGCTTAATCAAGTTAAGCGAGAGGCGGTGCACCAGCCGTAAGTCCTTCGTGGTACAGCTTGTGGGCAAGGAAAATGTTCAGCAAACGTCGATCTCGTATATGGATGGAGAAAAACGTTTGCCTACCGTTGCGCACCATGGGGCAATTAGTTAGGCATGGATGACAAGTTGTGATCATGGTAGTCATAAATCACATCCACTTACGGCAAAGTGGTGTGAGATATGCAACGTTTTATTATAGCGACAACTACATTCACGGATTTAACATGGAGATTACTATTCAAGGAAACAATATGCTTATTTGCTGGGATCGAAGCAATTGATTCGAACTTTGGAATCGCTTCAATTTGGAGGGAGCACTTGTCACTAGACCCGTCAAATGGGTGGGTCGGGTCGGGTCGAAAATGAGTCGACCCATATTTGATACAAATTCATGTAATGTAAATCAAATAACTCATACCCGACCCATACCCGACCCGACTCATATTCTTTAAAACCTATTAATATTCTAGGAAAACCCACTTCTACTATATGCTAATTGGATTAAAACTTCAAATTAAATTAAGAAAAGTAAATAAAATAAAATAAAAGTTAAAAAAAACCTATAAATTGAAATATTTATACAAAATTAGACTATGCACATGCTTCTCTTATTTGAAGTGAACATACCATTAAATAACTAAAAACTGTAACATGAAAATATTTTAACTAAACCTAAAAAAGCTCATTTTTATGATTTTTTTAATAAAAAAAAGTATTGTTAAAACATTTTAATGCAATACAAATTTTTTAACAATTTTTATGCAATAAAAATTTAATGGAAAAATTTTATAATTCTTTTTAAAATATTTTCAAAAAATCGAATTTTTTTAAATATAATTTTTAATTATTTGTTATTATAAAAATTATATTTTAAAAAATAAAAATTATATTTTTTAAAATATAATTTTTATAATTTTTATTTTTAAAATATAATTTTTATTTTTTTTTAAAATATAATTTTTCTTTTTTTCTTTTTCTTCTTTTCTTTTTCTTTTTTCTTCTTCTTGTGGTGGCGCCGACGGCTGCCGACAGCGACTAGCCATAAGCGACATCGAGCTCACCAATCTCGCGAGGCCAAGGCCCGCCCGATGCGGTGAGCTCGAGCCTCGCTTTGCTTTGTCGCTGCGGCGTGATCGACCGTTGCCTTGCCAGCCGGCTAAGGAAGAAATAAAAGAAAGAAAAAGAAAAAAATTGAAATATGAAAATAATTATAATTTCGATTTTTTATAAGAAAACATTTTTATAAAATTAAAAAAGGCGATGGGTTTAAAGTGGGTTTCCTAATAACCCATTTAGATTCATTTTTTTTTTTTCGTTTTACTTTCCAGACCCATTTCTCGACCCATATTTAACTTTCTCTTAACACATATATAACCCATTTAACTAAAAATGAGTCATAATATTGATTTATAACCATTTTGCCAGCTCTACTTATGACATTCCCTTTTTTGTCTTCTTCTCCCTCTCCTCCCCCCCCCCACATGCTAACTCTCTGCCATCCCCTCCCTTTCTGCTGCAACCCCTCCCCTTTGTCCTTTTCTTCTCTCTCTCTCTCTCTCCCCCCCCTTCTCTCTTTTTCCCATCTTTCTCACGCCACCTCCTGCCACACACCACCTTTTTCTTTTTCTTTTTCTTCTTTCTTTCTTCTCCCTCTTCTCTCTTTTCTCTCCTCCCCCACGCAATTTCTCTCCCCTCCTTCTACCGACCGGCCTCCATTTCCCCTCAACTTCTTCTTCTTCTTCCTTTCCCTTGCTACCGCCCTACTCACCACCACCGCACCTTCCCCTCATCATCACCATCTCACGCCACCTTCGTCCACTGCTTGGAGCCGCACCATTCGCCATGCCGTCACCGTCGTCCTCATCTCAAGCCGCCACCACCACCGCCCAAGCCGAGCCCCCCCTTGACCGTGAGCTTGAGGAGCCGGCGCCGTCTTCGTCGTGCCATTCGTGCCGCCGTCAGTGCCGTGAGACTCGTGTTTTTGTTGCCATCGCACCACCATCACCGCGAGCTCACCGTTGCCGAAAATCGATGAATTAACCTCCTAATCGTGGATTAGGGTGTTAATTACGTTTAGGGAGGAGATTAGTTTAATATTAATGGTGGTTAATATTAGTTAATTTTAGTGTACCTTAATTGCGATTAAGGATTGTTTAGATTAATTTTAAATGTGACTAGTTTAAATAATTATGATTAGATTAATTAATCGTGGTTAGATTAACTAATTGAGTTTAATTTATTTAATCGTTATTTATTAAATTAATTGTAATTTTTTTATTTAATCGTAATTATTTTAGTTAACGTCAATTAATTTTAAATTAATTGAAGTTAGGCTAATTAATCGAGTTTAGTTTAATTAATTGTAATTAGCATAATTAATCGTGATTAACCTTATTAATCGCAATTAGTGTAATTAATGATGGATTAGCCGTTAAGTAGAATTTTATGCTTGTTTTTCTAGATTAGATTGTGCGTAATTTCGATTATTTGCACATGTGATGTTATGTTATTGATTGCCCAATTGTAAATTTTATTTACTATTTTCAAAAAGGGTTTTATAGGCAAGAAAATAGAAAAAATATGAGGTATCGGGTTTGGAAGCCAAATTTTACGTGCTAAATAAAATAATGGGGTTTTAAAATAGAAGTGTGCAAAGTTTGACAAATTGATTTCAAATACGTGACCACGTACGAATATTTTACGGGGATTTTTAAATGTGGAAAATTTCCAAAGTGATTATTTGAAAACAAAATATTTTGTTATTGGCTAATTAATGGCAACAAAAATTGGCTTGATTGATGGTGTGCTCGAGTGGTCATTTAAATGAACCCGTCACCCAACGGGAGTTTGGGGACGATGCCCGATTTTTATCGGATGCCTGGCGGGGGTCCAGATGCCGAGTCGCAGTTAAGGTCGGACCGATACTCATTTATGGAATGTGATCTAGATGGGGGTTCTAGATGATGATGTGCTCGATAGGGCGGGACAATGCCCGGTCATGCTAGAAGAACGCCGACTCTTATATTAGCCGTGGCTCGAGGGGTCGTAATAATTGGAACACGTGTGTTGACAATGCGCATGGAATTTTAGTATGTGTTTTGATTATTATTTATGCATGTTGCACTATTATTGTCATGTGAGATGTGCTAATATGCAAGAGTGTGCCAAGGCAAGGTAAGTTTGTATGTGGTGCGTGTTTAGGCTACCTCCGAGACGAATTTGCATCCTTATTGAGGTTTAGGCTGTTAACTCGCTGAGATTTATATCTTACCCCGTTGTTGTTAACTGTTTTCAAGGCCGTAGCGTGGGGAACTATTGCGTGCGGTTATGGTGGGTGTGAGATGTGACACTTTTTGGCTAGCCTTACCGTTAGTGAAGGTAGAGCTAACCCTGACCTTTCTGATCCTTTTTGCTCATAGGTCGTGTAGGAGTTGCATTTTGTTGTAGGCATGTAAATGTTAAACTCTTTGGGTTAACAAGTGGATAAATAAATGTGCGATTTTTGGAAATCATTTGTTGTGTTTTACTATCCCTGTTTTGTTGGTTGACTGGGTGTTTATTTAATTTGCTTCCACATGTGTTTAATCAAAAGATAAAAACAATAGATCGGTGACACGTCCTAGGACGTCACATTTTTATTCGACTGTCAAAGGATGTTCGCGTGCATGGAGTTCGGGGCGTGACATCCCCGTTTAAGTGGTATCATAACCTGGTCAAGGTTTGGAGTGATAAGGTGCAATGGGTTTTGGGATAGTTAGCTAGGAAAAACATTTTCCTTATAGTTATGCTTATGATTGATTGATTGTTTGGTGCGAGTTGCTCAAATTTCTAATTCCTTGTTGGAATTGGAAAGCAAGTTTTTGTAAGGATCCTGCGAGATGAGTGATCCTGAGTAGAGAACCCCTTGGAGAAGGGCCATAACGACTTTGACAGGTGACGAGGGAAGGGCACCGACTCCAGCTAGTGCTAGAGAAAGGGCACCGAGACGGGTTGGTGCTAGAGGGAGAGCACTAGTGTAAGCGAGTGCCAAAGGGAGGGCACTAGTTGATCCTAGGGTTGACGGGATTCTGCAAGCCTTAGAGACCTTGGGGAATGTGGTTAGACAGCAAGCTCAGAACCAAGCTGCCACTGCCGCCACCGCCACTGCTACCGCCAATGCTGTTGTTGCTATTGCTGCACCTGCTAAAGTCCCACCTGGAAATAGGAATGGTGAGCAGCCTATGCACAAGCTGGTGGAGTAGTTTCTAAGACTGAAGTTGCTAAAGTTTACTAGAGCAAGTGATCCCAAGGCTACAACCCTTTAAGTCCGAGAGTTGGAAAAGGCTTTTGCACTCCTGAGGTGCTTAGAGGAGGATAAGGTAACCCTGGCCATATATCAACTGCAGGGTAACGCAAGCACGTGGTTGAAGGCCACTGAAGGAAGAGTGTTTCTCGAAGGTATGGTCCCAGAGTGGGATGCCTTCATCAAAGTGTTTTACGGGAAATATTTCTCAGACTATGCTCGAGAACAAAAGATGGCTGAGTTCCGGCGCCTCCGCCAAAACCAGATAACAGTAGACCAATATGAGGCGAAGTACGCACCGAGATTGATCGAGGATTCGGTGGATAGAGCGAGAAGGTTCAGAGATAGCCTAAAGCTAGAGATTAAGGACCTGCTGGTGCTGCTGAATCTCAAGGACTATGACAAACTGTATGAGAGGGCCTAGTTGATTGAGAGGAATATGAATGAGTAGGCAATCGCATTTAGGTCGCGGTGTACCCAACAGAGATAACAATCGGCTTGGGAAGAGGCCAATGACGGGAGGAAAGTATCCCATCCCTCCCAACCAAAAGGGTGGAATTGGAAAACCGACACCCAACTCGAGTGGTGTGTGTCGATTATGTGGAAGGAAACATGGATTTGCTCCATGTCCTGCTAGAATGGGAGCTTGCTATGGATGTGGTCAGCACGGCCATCAAGTGAAGAACTGCATGCGCAGACCCATGGGAGTGCAGGCACTACTACTGCAAATAAGACAGGTAGCAAGGAGTGTGTCGCAAAACATACAACATGGCATTTTGAACAAGCCTCCGATGCAAGGACGAGTGTACGCTGTCACCCGAAGGGAGGCGGAGAACTCGCAAAACGTGGTTACAAGTACAAGTCTCGTTGAACAACCATGCTACTTATGCTTTATTTGATCCTGGAGCCATGCATTCATTTATTGCTGAACAGTTCATTAAGTTAGTGGGGTTAAGTCCAAAACCGTTGGAAACGGTCATTAGTATATTCACCCCGTTAAATGATAAAGTATTGTGATAAAGTGTCCTGGTTGCAAGTTAGTAATTGGTGATTGAGAAGAAATAATAGATTTGATTGTGTTAGCGATCTTTGATTTCGATGTTATTATTGGTATAAATTGGCTCACCAAGTAACGAGCTACCATAGATTGTTATCGTAAAGCGATTCAGTTTAACCCATTAGCGGGTGAAAGTTTCGAGTTTGTTGGAAATCGAGGAGGACCCTCGATTACTTTAATTTCGTCACTAAGGCAACCCGGTTGTTGGATGTGGGTTGCCAAGGTTATTTGGCAACCGTGGTTGATACATCAGTTGAGGAGTCAATGATGGAGGACATCACCGTAGTGCAGGAATTTTCTAACGTTGTTCCTGAGGAATTGCCCGGTTTGCCCCCAGAAAGGGAAATAGAGTTCGTGATAGAGTTGGCCCCTAGGACGGAGCCAATTTCTAAGGCTCCTTACCATATGGCGCTATCAGAATTAAAAGAGCTAAAGGTTCAAATGCAGGAGTTGTTGGACAAAGGATTTATTCGTCCTAGTGCATCGCCTTGGGGAGCGCCAATTCTGTTTGTAAGGAAGAATGATGGTTCGTTGCGTCTTTGCATCGACTATCGACAACTCAATCAAGTGACGATCAAGAACAAGTATCCGTTGCCAAGGATCGATGACTTATTTGATCAGCTACAGGGAGCTTTGATATTTTTCAAGATTGAACTAAGGACAGGTTACCATCAACTGAGGATTAAGAAGGAGGATATGTGACATCCTGATTTTCAGATTCTAACTTCGATTAGATAAGTCGGGCCTTTCATCAACGTGACTATAGTGTTTTTCTCTGAGATGGCTACTCAGGAGATAACTGGCCTATCTGGTGGAGCCATTAAGGGATTTTAAATGCAATAGACTTGAGAATTCGACCAAGAATCGACTTCTCGACCGTGCTCATCTTTTGAGTCATTACGGCACAGTTAAAAATCGAATTAAGATCAGAGATAGGTCGGTTCGACTAAGATGTGTGGCCGATCGTGGGTAACTCCACTAAATTGGAAGATTCTCGTTGACCGGTACTAATTTGATTTTACTGTCGTTTTGGTATCCTGTATCTGTATTTGAATCCTCAAGATTTTTATGACAATCGAGAGTCGCCAATGTGTCGAATGGGTTCATTGTGGTTTGAAGAAAATCGACCACGGATTGCACCAAAAATTCCTAAAAGCTACCCGGTAGGCAAGGTCACACTAAAAGCGCATTTGATTGAAAATAACCGCGAGTTTGAATTCGATTTTGGAAATTTAAACTCCTGTCGTATCATGAGTCATTCTAGGGACGTCGACTCACGTTTTGAGGAATTTCCGACGAGTTCAAAATTTTTACGGAAAACTGTTGCGGACAATTAGGAAAACGAACGGAAATTCGGATTGACCAATTTGAAGAGACTTTTGGCATCAAATGTGAGTGAATTGGTGAATGGAAGTTGTTTGGGCTTTTTCTACATTCAAATTGGATCTCAACGGATTTGTTTGTTCGGAAAATCGGATACCGAGAAAAAGAAAATGGAATTCAAATTTGAGTAAAATTTGTGGGTTAGAGGATTGTCTTATCCTGAACTTCATTTGTGCAAACCGAGGTCAAAATTGGCCTTGAGTGACCAATTATTTTCATGTTAAAGTTGAACAAAAATTTTATTTGATTTGGTTCTAGTCTCTCCTTCTTCTTCTTGGATCCATGCACTCTTGCACGTACCCTTCTTGGCCGACAACACCCATGCAAGTAGGGGTGAGCATGGTCCGGGTTGGTCCGGGCCACCCCCTAACCCTAGGACCAACCCATACAGTGTCGGTCCTCCATTTTTAGAATCGAGGACCAACCCTATTGAGCCTGGGACCAAGGACCGGACCGACCCAATGGGTTCGGTCCGTTCTAAACGGTCAACCGACAATCAATAATTTTTTAATCTTATTTTTATACTTTCCTAAAAAGAAACCTACAAATTCAAATTACATATACATCGCCAATTCAAAAGATTGTGCAACTAAACTATAAATACCAATACATATTTAGCAAATTTAAGATGACACAATAATAGAAATTTAAAATCAGACTATAATTAATCGCTCATCGAGATATGGAGCAGATGGAAAGTTAAGAATCATCTATCTTTAATATTCACAACACCATATGCATTTGATCATGTAGAGTCCACTCAACCAAAAATGAACCACTTAACTAGCAAATCACGTCATAACCTTGCATCTTCTTACTCTTCAAAAACTTCTACCATTTGACATAAATTGAAAAGCAAAGTCAGCTGAAATTCATTAGTAAAATACAATTAAATCATAAAAAGTTCAAAATACTTAATATAATCCATGAATATATAACTTCACATCTTGTTAATTCACTTGAACTTATCACCTAAAAACAAAACAAACGACACATAATTAATACTTTCAACAAAAGTTTTAAATTGAAATTACTATTAGTCTTATTGATAAAACATCTCAATATAATATAATATAACATACATTTTACTTTTGAATATATAAAAGAATTATAAATAATATAATATAATATCTGAGTTGGTCAAAAGTTGGACCGACCTTCTTAGGACCGATGATGGCAACCCGCCATTGTGTTAATCGCGGAATTTTAGAATAGAGGGCCGAATGATCAAAGTCAGGAACCGGATCAAAGACCCAGGATTGGGCCGGTCCAGGGTCGGTCCAGGGTCGACCCTAGACCACTGCTCACTTGCATGATGCAAGTCTTCTTTTTCTTTTTGGCATTGGTCTTCTTTTGGCATTGAATGTTGACCGCGGCCCCCACCATCTCCTTATTCATTCAAATGGGCACGTTTCTTTCCTTTTTCTTTCGTGGCCGACACCCTCCACCTTGTCTCTTTCATCTTGCTTTTATCTTCACGTACAGCTGCCCCCAACTCATTTCTTTTATTTTCTGCTTTTTCCTTCATTCGGTGGAAGACCTCAGCGCCCCACGATCTCTCTCTCCTTCGTCAATTTCCCTGCAGCTCCTGTTCTCCATCCGTTCTCCTTCGAAGACAGCAGTAGGAGCAGCACCAAAGCTGCTTCTTCTCTGCAGCTCGTCCTCATATCCCGCTCGGTCAACACCTCTTGCCCACGAAGCCATCGTCAGCCATCTCCACTCTCGGTCAAAACTCCCTTGACGAAGCCCTCAATTAAAGACGCCAGCAACTGATTTCCTTCTACTTCACCGATCCACGCGTCTTCACCATCTCCTGCAGCTTCCTCACCGAAGCATCCACCAGAGTCAATCAACAAAGCCGGTTTGTTGACTCCTTCGCTGGCTCTCTTCCATTCAGCCCACAACCAACCGAAGCATCGCCCTTGCGCCTTCAGCTTACGAAGCCAGCTTCTGCCGAGTCTACTCCAGCGAACTTCTTCCAGGACGTTGACTTCCGCGGCTTCTTGGACTTGCGCCCCTCCGCCAACAACGTCAGCTGTCATCCCCTCGTGCAGCTCGACTCCACCGAATTCCCTCAGCCAACCATCTGCGTGCGTTCCCCAACCGAAGTCGCTGCCTCGACCGTGTCTTCAGTTCCACCGAAATCCAGCAGCTCACGTCATCTCCTCGCCCGCGAGCCCAGCTGCTCCTTGCTCGGCCCAACTCTCCAGCAGCTCGCAGTTGTCCAACGTCTTCAGCCTTGAAGCCCAATCCAACGAAGCCCAGCAAGTTTTAGTTTTCAGCTTTGGGCCCAGCCCATTTTCGGCCCAGTTGAAGTCTTCAAGCCTAGCGAAGTCAACCCATTTTCAAAACAGAAAAGCCCAGGTAACAGCCCAGCTGCAGCAAGCCCAAGAGCGAGCCCAGTCCAGTGCAAGAACAAATCTCAGTTGGGATGAGATTTGTTGGGCCCAAGTTTAAGGCCCGGTCCAAGCCTACCGGTGTCGTCGAAGCCGATTTCGACACCGTCGTCGTCGCACGTCGTGTTAAGTGGTTAGGCTTATCATTAGTAAGTAGAGGCTTTTAATATTTATTGAATGCGATCTCGGATTTTTCCCCGACTGCGCATTTGAAACCACCAATCAAACGATAATACAGGCCTAAATTGGATTTTTAAATCTTATTTATTAATTTTCGAAATTAATTTAATTAATTATTTATTTTTCGAAAATTAACTTTGGGATGGTCAGTGATCGGAATTTTGTCTTGATTGATCGTAGTGCGGCAGCGTTTATTTATTTATTCTATGTTGTGTGGAATTGAATTAATTGTAAAATTTGAGGATTTGTCCTAAATTTTTTGTTATTGAATATTTGATTGGTAGATGGCCGAGTATGAGTATATAGCGTCAGTTATATGTTGATGGGCTATATAGTAGAGAGAATGGTGAGAGCTAACTGAGAATATTATTGGCTGAGACCAATTAGGTACGATGTTATTGGACATACGTGGTTCGGTGATTGGAAGTATCACTGGCGAAAACGGCGCCTTAAAGAATGCACGTGAATGACTTATAGATAAATGTGGTTCGGTGATTAAGGAAATATCACTGGTAAAAACGACGACTTAAAGAACCCACAATGTTGTCCATTGTCGATGTCACCTTGGCGAAAACGGCGCCCTAGAAAGGACACGTGGTTCGGTGATCAAGGATATCACTAGTGAAAACGGCACCTTAAAGAACGCATGGTATCGGTGATCGGTATGTCATTGGCGAAAACGATGCCTAAGAAACACATGTGATTTGGTGACTGAATATACCATCTGGGAATCATGGTATAAGTGGGAATGACCTAGAGATGGTCCGATTGACATGTAATCGACGAAATTGATTTGATCAATGTTTCGATCTTTTGTGATTGTTTAAGTGCCTATTAAATTGTACTGATTTGCAGGTTGGGACTAAGGCCAAGGTAAGTCCTCTGACTTATGTTGTGCTTAGGCAACCATATGGCGTATTGGTTTACTAATCAGGTCTTAGGGGATAGAACTTGCTAAGACGTGGTCTCATTGGTTATTGAATAACCATTTCAAGTCCGTAGAGGGATCGGAGGAGGATTGCCTGTTGGATGACTCTGATGACGAGCCAGCAGAGGATGAAGAGCTTGAAGAAAATGAACTTGGTGAAGAAGAGTCTAAGGAGGATCGGGATGATGATCCCGAGTACGACCCGGATGAAGACTAAGATCCCATTCTGTTTCGTGAACCTTGTGTACTTGTGGATAGAGTTAGATCAGACCTATGTTAATAGTGTTGTAAGATACTATGAGGTGCGTGTGTATAAAAGTGTGGTTGTGAATTTCAATATGAAAAATATGGCATGCTTTTCTATCCCATTGTTTTATTGTCTGGGGATTTATAACTGCTTCCGCGTGTGCAAATAAAAGAGAAAGGGTTAGCGATACATTGTCCTGGGATATCACATTCTAAAATCGACCAAGTAAAAGGATGGGTGCGTCCCTGAGGATCGGAACATGACAGGATATACTGAAGATGGCTTTTCGTACGCGTTACGGTCATTATAAATTCACCGTAATGCCGTTTGGTCTTACTAATACCCCAGCTGCTTTCATGGATTTGATTAATCGAGTGTTCAAGGAGTACCTAGACCAGTTCGTGATCGTGTTCATCGACGACATCTTAGTGTATTTGAAGAGTCCCGAGGAGCATGAACAACACTTAAGGACGATGCTTCAGACTCTACGGGAACATGAGATGTACGCCAAGATTAGTAAATGTGAGTTTTGGCTAGCTCATGTAGCTTTCTTGGGTCACGTGATTTCCAATGAAGGGATTTTCGTGGACCCAACCAAGATTGAAGCCATGATGAATTGGCCGAGACCAATAACGGTGACAAAGATCTGAAGTTTCTTAGGATTGGCAGGCTATTATAAACAGTTCATGGAAAGATAGCCATGCCCTTGACACGATTGCTGAAAAAGGAAGAGAAGTTTGAATGGACGGATAAGTGCGAGTATAGTTTCCAAGAGCTTAAGCATAAGCTGACTACCACACCCGTGTTGACAATTCCATCTGGTCCTGGAGGATATGAGATTTATAGCGATGCGTCATATAAAGGATTGGATTACGTTTTAATGCAACATGGAAGAGTTGTTACATACGCGTCCCGTTAGTCGATGCCTCATGAGTTAAACTATCTGACGCATGACTTGGAACTAGCAGTAATCATCTTTGCCCTAAAGATTTGGAGGCATTACTTATGCGGAGAAAAGTTCCAGATTTTTACGGACCATCAAAGCTTGAAGTATTTGTTCTCTCAAAAGGAGCTGAACATAAGGCAGCATCGTTGGATGGAACTTCTTAAGGACTATGACTACGACCTCTTATATCATCCTGGAAAGGCCAATGAGGTTGCGGATGCATTAAGTCGAAAGTCATCGATCGCACAAATGATAGTTTAGGAGTGGATTCTACTTGAAGGAGTTCAAGATTCGGATTTCAAATTTGAGGTATGCCATCTTTCAAGTCTCATGGCTACTCTCAGAACTAAATTGGAAGTACAGGTAAAGATTAAGACGTTGCAGTTGACAGACCCTGAAATCCAAAAAGTTCTACGGGAGGATGCAAAAAAGAGGAAAGCTGATTTTCAAGTTACTTAGAACGGAATACTAAAGTTTTGTGGACAATTATGTGTGCCCAACGATATGTAGCTTAAAGAAGAAATTTTGTCAGAAGCTCATCATAGTAGTTATAGTATTCATCTGGGCAACACAAAGATGTATCGGAATTTGCGCCAGTATGTTCGTAAAATTCTAAATGCAAGTGCACGTATCGAACAAGTAATATAATGATGAGATAAAGTATCGTCCCACGGAGATCGATGATTAATAAACTAATTAAATACTAAAATAGACTAATTCTAAAATTTATCTAACAAATCAAAATATAATTATGAATGAATTAAAAACGAAACTTGTAGACTAAATGCAGTAAAATCAATCAGATAAATATGTTAGAGCATCCGATTTCACCATAACCACTAGATATGAATTTCATATTGTTATGAATACAAGAACGATATCAAACATGTGACAGCGGAATTTCCTAATCTATTTACTATCCTATCTCTAGGTATAACAAACCTACTCAGCTTATTAATCCACTATATCTTTATGTGAATTAAAATAAATATGAGTGCATTAAAAACTATGAATATTCCCGGTTTACAATGAGTCTTTTGGATCACCTTATCACCGAAAGCTACACAAATAACGCGGTATATTTCTATCCACGTTTAATTCATGGTTATATATTATAATGAGCAATTGCATATTATCACCTCTCAGTCTCAAACATGCACATCAAATCATTCAAGTGGTGGCCAGTCACTCAAAAGCATTAAACGCAATAATAAATAACTCACATGAATGAAATCAATTGTAGAATATAAAAATCATGAAATTCACATCATCATGGTTAGGCTACATCGTAGCTCTAACAAAAGAAAATTAGAACATAGTAGAATAAGAAATAAAAATATAAATATAAATCAAACCCAGCATCTTGAATCAAAGAACAAGAATTCTGTCACCACTTTTGTCTTCTCTCCAAAACACTTGAAAAACTCTCAGAACAATGGAAAACGATCTAGCTAAAAAAAAAAACCTAGCTGCTCTCTTTCCTATTTATAGGAAATCTAAAATATCTACTTGTAGATAACATTAGGGAACAAAATCAAGAATTTCCTGATTTGATATCCATCTTCCATCGATGCTTTTATTTGAATTCCTAAGAATTGCCCTTCTTTTCCTTATCTTCTCCATATTTCATTATTCTGCATAAACAAGGAAAATTCAAATAATCAGAAGGAAATCCAAATATTTTCTCATAGATAATGCATTAATTGTTGCCTAAAATAGGTAAAATAACTCTATTTTTATAGAGTTATCAAACCCCAAACTTAACATTTTGCTAGTCCTCGAGCAAAATCAAGACATAACACATACTCAACCTAACAACCTTCTCCATGACATCTTTCCATAATTGCTCAAATTCACAATTCAAAGAAAAACATAAATTCCATCCAAACATTGAAATCAATTTATAAGTTAAGACCAATTCTAACTATATGATCCAAGTGTGTGTGTGAGAGTCCTCATCTTTTTCAAATTATATGCAATCCAAATAAATTCACATTAACATGCAACCTCTAAAAAATTCTCAATAATTATGACCAAATCTCATAGGTTTGCTTTTCATTCCTCTCTCCACTAATGTAAGCTAATTATCCAATCAAAAATCAATAGGACTTTTCTCGGGTTGTAATGTAAGGCTGGGCTAAAGGTGAGATAAAGGGAATTTTTAAGCTCAAATCACCCATCAACACGTTGATTTCAAGGATCTAATTAGAGCCAATGTCACTGTCCAATTTCACTCCTTCAAGATAATTTTTCTGCCGCCATATATCATCATTCTTTTTTTTTCTCTTTCCTTTTCTCTTTCTCTTTTCTCTTTTTTTTTTTTTTTTTTTGAATTGCTTTATGGTGGAGTTTCTCCCAAAGTCCCTCCAAATATAACATAAAAATTTCCAACCCATTGAGTATCCAAAAGGCTCACTCAATTGAAAGTTGGATAGGGAACCATAAAAGCAATTTTTTTTTTTGACAATACACCCCAAACAACCACTACAATCACTTTTTTTTTTCTTCTTTTTACTCCATCATTCCTCCGAAATTTCTATCAAGCTCAAATATATTTTTTTTATCCCAAAAGAAAATCAACGTGTTCATAGGGCATGGGATAAGGATATAATTTGATCACGGCTAGGCTAAACATATATGGGTGCCAATGAAAGATTGGGTAATAATTATGGCTCAACGGGGTGACTAGGGATAAATAAATAGGGTTGGCTTGAAAGGCTCAATCGATCCAAAAACTGCCTATATCATTTTCTCAATTAGATTTAGCTTAGGATTTCGCCTCAAGAGAAAATCAAACAAATTCTAAGATTTGGGTGAAATCTAAGAAAATCACATATTTCACATGAATGTTCTCTAGATTTACACATAATTCAAAAAGTAAGGACTTTTAGTGCTCAATAAGTGGATCAACATAATCAGAATTAAGATTAACTCACACCTCAACTGCAAGTTTAAATAAAATTTAAATTTTCCTAAGAATCGCAAAAATTCACAACCAGGAAAGCAATCATGATAAAAAAAAAAATTATCTAAAAATTTGTCTTCCCCCCAAACTTGAATGAAGCAGTGTCCTCAATGCGAAAAATAGAATAGGAAGAAGAAAACTTCCCTGGTTGTAGGATAAGTCCATAGATGATCTTGATGATTAAACTCTTGAAAGGTGCTCCCTAAAAATTAACCTGAATAAAATAGAGAAAAGTTAATCTTTTTTTTTTTTTGCAAAACATAAACTTAAAAATAAATAAAAACATAATTAAAATGCTTGGGTTGCCTCCCAAGAAGCGCTTGCTTTATAGTTTTCAGCCAAACTATCTCAGATGTCGCTAATCTGGAGGATGAAGTTCAATGGTGGTCTTCTGCTTGTTGTAACCACCTTCAAAGTAAGGCTTCAAACGTTGACCATTCACTACTTCTTGCATCTTCAGGTTCAAACGTCTCTGAGGTTGGATAGTGGATTTATATTGTTCCTCCATAAAATCTGTCAAAGAAGAAGATATAATTACCGGTAAAGAAGAAACTCCATCTAAATAAGCATATTTCAAATGAGAAGGTAAAGGTTTGAGTTCAAGAATTGGAGGCTCTTCAATTGATGGTTTAGGCTTTGTAATGTGTTGTCCCAACTCTTCAAATTTAATTGCCTTTTGCCTTGAATATGGTGGAATTGCCTCCATGAAATTTGCGTATTCCTTTATCTCCTCATTATGAATATCTTTGTCCCTTGGTTGAATCAGACATGCTTCAAGTGGATCTTCAAAAATATTTTCCTGGAAAACCTTATTCACCAACTTGTCAACTGTCTCAACTCTAAAACAAGAATTATCATTAGATGGATATTTCATTGCTTTAAAAACATTAAATGAAACAAGATCATCTTGAACTCTAAGGATCAACTTCCCCTGTTGTACATCAATAAGAGCTCTTCCTGTTGCTAGAAAAGGTCGACCTAAGATAAGTGGTACCTCAAAATCTTCCTCCATGTCAAGAACTATGAAATCTGCAGGAAAGATAAATTTGTCAACTTTTACCAAAACATCTTCCACAATACCTCTCGGATATTTAATTGATCGATCAGCCAGTTGAAGTGACACTGTGGTTGCTTTTACCTCGCCCAATCCTAATTTCTTGAAAACAGAATAAGGCATCAGATTAATACTTGCACCTAAATCACATAATGCTTTTTCAAAGTAAGAATCCCCAATAGTGCAAGGAATAGTAAAACTTCCTGGATCTTTTAATTTCGGAGGCAATTTGTTTTGTAGGATAGCTGAACACTCCTCGTTTAACTTCACAGTTTCATAATCCTCCAGTTTCCTTTTGTTTGCCAAAATCTCCTTCAAAAATTTTGCATAACTAGGCATTTGCGCTAAAGCATCTGCAAAAGGAATGTTAATGTGCAATTTTTAAATACATCAAGAAATTTAGAAAATTGCTTATCCATTTTGTGCTCTTTGGAGTCGGCGAGGGAATGGAATTGGCGGCACATATGGCTTGGGATTATCTGGAAAAAGTTTACTCTTGCTTGTCTCCTTCGATTGTTTATTGATCACCTCTTCTTTGTCTCTGACAATCTCTTCTTCTCCCACTTGTTTACCACTTCTCAGGGTAATAGCCTTTATGTTTTTAATTGGATTTTTCTCTGTGTTGCTTGGCAAAGAACCCTGTTGCCTTCTTGACATCATGCTTGCTAACTGACCCACTTGCATCTCTAGATTTCTGATTGAAGCCTCTTGGTTTTGAAATCTCACATCCGTGCTTTTGATGAAGTTATGAGTTGTGTTAGCAAGTTTGGTGACTATGTCTTCCAAATTTGACTTTGTCTCTTCTGATTGTTTGAATCCAGGTGGTCTCGTCACATTCTGATTGTTCCATGAAAAATTTGGATGATTGCGCCATCCCGGATTGTATGTGGTGGAGTATGGATTATTCTGTGATCTGTTAAAATTCCCAACAAAGTTAGAATTTTCATGAGATTGTTTGAAAGTATTACCTACCTGACACTCGTGCTAACATGTCCCCCACCACAAAAATCACATGTCAAAGTGTGAATTTTCATGGCTGAAACACTCATATTATTAAGCTTTTTGTTGATTGTTTCAAATTGTGCAGCAATTGCAGCAAAAGCATCAACTTCATGAACTCCGCTAACTTTTCGCATTGGTAATCTCTCGGTAGGCCACGATAACTGTGGACGCCATCTCTTCTAATAAATTGTAGGCTTCTTCTGGTGTTTTATTATTTAAAGTCCCCCCGCAGCTGCATCAATCATAGAACGAAGATTTGCACTAGAGCCATTATAAAAAGTTTGTACCTGCATCCATACGGGTAGTCCGTGATGTGGGCATCTCCTAAGAAATTCTTTGAATCTTTCCCATGCTTCATATAATGATTCATTATCCATCTGCATAAAATTAGTAATATCGTTACGCATCTTCGCAGACTTTGCAGGTGGAAAGAACTTACCAAGAAATTTCTGAGCCATATCATTCCATGTAGTAATTGATCCTACAGGAAGAGAAGAAAGCCAACTCTTAGCTTTATCTCTAAGAGAGAATGGAAATAATCTTAATTTAATAGCATCATCTGTAACTCCATTATATTTAATGGTGTCACAGATTTCAAGAAAAGCATCGATGTGAGCGTTTGGATCATCGCTTGGTAGCCCACTGAATTGCACTGATTGTTGAAGCATCTGAATAAGTGACGGCTTAATCTCAAAGTTGTTTGCTTGAATTGCAGGTCTTCTGATACTTGATGTGGTGCCTTGAACTGTTGGCGCAGCATAATCTCTTAAAAGTCTACGTGGATTTTCATTCTCCCCGTCTGCCATCTTAGCGTGATTTCTCTGTTCTCTCAGTCGCCTTTTGAATGTACGCTCGATTTCTAGATCAAGCTCAACAAGTTCCCCTTGTTGGCTACGTGTCATAAACCGATGTACACCCTGAAAAACAAAACAAAAGCTAGATTAAACTTAGAATTATCTGGTATCAATATTAATTAGTATTAAACAAACGATCCCCGGCAACGGCGCCAAAAACTTGTTCGTAAAATTCTAAACGCAAGTGCACGTATCGAACAAGTAATATAATGATGAGATAAAGTATCGTCCCACGGAGATCGATGATTAATAAACTAATTAAATACTAAAATAGACTAATTCTAAAATTTATCTAACAAATCAAAATATAATTATGAATGAATTAAAAACGAAACTTGTAGACTAAATGCAGTAAAATCAATCAGATAAATATGTTAGAGCATCCGATTTCACCATAACCACTAGATATGAATTTCATATTGTTATGAATACAAGAACGATATCAAACATGTGACAGCGGAATTTCCTAATCTATTTACTATCCTATCTCTAGGTATAACAAACCTACTCAGCTTATTAATCCACTATATCTTTATGTGAATTAAAATAAATATGAGTGCATTAAAAACTATGAATATTCCCGGTTTACAATGAGTCTTTTGGATCACCTTATCACCGAAAGCTACACAAATAACGCGGTATATTTCTATCCACGTTTAATTCATGGTTATATATTATAATGAGCAATTGCATATTATCACCTCTCAGTCTCAAACATGCACATCAGATCATTCAAGTGGTGGCCAGTCACTCAAAAGCATTAAACGCAATAATAAATAACTCACATGAATGAAATCAATTGTAGAATATAAAAATCATGAAATTCACATCATCATGGTTAGGCTACATCGTAGCTCTAACAAAAGAAAATTAGAACATAGTAGAATAAGAAATAAAAATATAAATATAAATCAAACCCAGCATCTTGAATCAAAGAACAAGAATTCTGTCACCACTTTTGTCTTCTCTCCAAAACACTTGAAAAACTCTCAGAACAATGGAAAACGATCTAGCTAAAAAAAAAACCTAGCTGCTCTCTCTTCCTATTTATAGGAAATCTAAAATATCTACTTGTAGATAACATTAGGGAACAAAATCAAGAATTTCCTGATTTGATATCCATCTTCCATCGATGCTTTTATTTGAATTCCTAATAATTGCCCTTCTTTTCCTTATCTTCTCCATATTTCATTATTCTGCATAAACAAGGAAAATTCAAATAATCAGAAGGAAATCCAAATATTTTCTCATAGATAATGCATTAATTGTTGCCTAAAATAGGTAAAATAACTCTATTTTTATAGAGTTATCACAGTACTATTGGTGGAATGGTATGAAAGCAGATATCGCTAAGCATGTCGCCAAGTGTTTGACGTGCCAACAAGTGAAAGCACAACATTGCAAACCTAGTGGACTTTTGCAGCCTCTCAAGATTCCTAAATGGAAATGGGAACATATCACAATGGATTTCGTTATGGGAATACCAAGAAGTCAACGAGGTAATGATTCCATTTGGGTTGTGGTTGATAGGTTGATGAAGTTTGTGCACTTCATCGCTGTAGGAAAGGACTTTACATTAGACAGATATGCTAAATTGTACGTGCGACAAATAGTTCATTTTCATGGAGTGCCAGTGACAAACACGTCAAATCAAGACCTAAAGTTTATGGCAGCTTTTTGGAAAAGTTTACAAACTGCCTTGGAAACGAAGTTGTAGTACAGCACGGCCTATTATCCGCAAACAGATGGCCAATCTGAGAGGACCATTCAAACGCTCGAGGATATACTGTGAGCTTGCGTGTTGGATTTCAAAGGAAGCTAGGAGGGATAGCTTCATCTGGTTGAGTTCGCCTACAATAATAACTATCAACAAAGCATTAAGATGGCACCATTTGAAGCGTTGTATGGGAGGGCCTGCAGAACTCCTATTTATTGGGATGAAGTTGGAGAGCGTAAGATTATGGGCCCTAAGTTGGTTCAGCAATCAATGGACACCGTCAAAGTCATTTGAGAAAGGCTTAAGACCGCCCAAAGCCGTCAAAAAAACTATGCAAATAAACGGCGTAGGCCTTTGGAATTCAAGTAAGTGAACACGTATTCCTCAAAGTGTCACCAATGATGGGTACTTTGCGTTTTTGCAAGAAAGGGAAGTTAAGTCTGAGGTACGTTGGTCCCTTCGAGATTTAGGAGCGGATTGGGACTTTGGCATATCATCTCACGTTGCCACTGAGACTTGCTCAAGTGCATGACGTCTTCCACGTGTCGATGTTAAGGAAGTACAAACCTAATCCAACCCATATGCTGAATTTCGAGGAAATAGACGAGGACGAGAGGGTGTCATACGTGGAGAGACCGATTCGGATAATGGACCAAAAGGAGCAAGTGTTACGTAGCAAGACGATTCCCTTAGTCAAAGTGGTCTGGCAACACCATGGAACAGAGGGAGCCACGTGGGAAAACGAAGAGTCGATGAGACGTCAACACCCTCACCTTTTTGTTGAAGAGTTGCAATGGTTCAAATTTCGAGGACGAAATTTTTATAAGAGGGGAAGAGTTGTGACATCCCCATTTTTGTCTTCTTCTCCCTCTCTCCTCCTCCCCCACACACTAACTCTCTACCATCCCCTCCCTTTTTGCTGCAGCCCCTCCCCTTTGTCCTTTTCTTCTCTCTCTCTCTCTCTCTCTCTCTCTCTCTCCCCCCCCCCCCGACTTTCTCTCTTTTCCCCTCTTTCTCACGCCACCTCTTGCCACACACCACCTTTTTCTTTTTCTTTTCTTTTTCTTCTTTCTTTCTTCTCCCTCTTCTCTCTTTTCTCTCCTCCCCCACATGATTTCTCTCCCCTCCTTCTGCCAACCAGCCTCCATTTCCCCTCAACTTCTTCTTCTTCTTTCTTTCCCTTGCTGGCGCCCTACTCACCACTAACAGCACCACCACACCTTCCCCTCACCATCACCATCTCACGCCACCTTCGTCCGCCGCTTGGAGCCATGTCGTTTGTTGTGCCATTACCGTCGTCCTCATCTCAAGCTGCTGCCACCACCACCCAAGCCAAGCCCCTCCCTTTGATCGTGAGCTTGAGGAGCCAGCGCCATCTTCACCGTGCCATCCGTGCCGCCGTCGATGCCGTGAGACTCATGTTTTCGTTGCCATCACACCGCCGTCACCACAAGCTCACCGTCATCAGAAATCCTTAAGTTAACCTCCTAATCGTGGACTAGGGCATTAATTACATTTAGGGGTAAATTAAATTAATATTCATGGCGGTAATATTAGTTAACTTTAGTTTAGCCTTAATTGTGATTAAGGATTGTTTAGATTAATTTTAAATGCGATTAGTTTAAGTACTTACAATTAGATTAATTAATCGTGGTTAAATTAATTAATTGAGTTTAATTTATTTAATCGTTATTTATTTAATAAATCGTAATTTATTTATTTAATCGTACTTTATTTATTTAATAGTAATTATTTTAGTTAACGTCGATTAATTTTTAATTAATCGAAGTTAGGCTAACTAATCGAGTTTAGTTTAATTAATTTTAATTAGTCTAATTAATCGTAATTAGCCTAATTAATCACAAATAGCTTAATTAATCACGATTAGTGTAATTAACGTCAATTAATTAGGTGCCATTAAGTAGAATTTTATGCTCGTTTTTCTATATGAGATTGTGCATAATTTCGGCTATTTGCACATGTGATGTTATGTTATTGATTGCCTATCACGACCTACCCATCGGCAGAGGGAATAGGTTTAGGGGTATTGCCTAAAGATCGGGCCTACGGCCCATGGTCAAGCACAAGCTCTCTCAAGCCCATACACCATGCGACATTAGAGGATTCATAGGAATTTTATAATAAGGAGTCACCACTAGTTTATTGGAGTAGACTATAAACCAAGTGAGGCTCAGGAGTGTGCCACACTTTCTACGCAATTAAAGAATTTAGGGTCGGGGACTTGATTACACTAATTGACCAATTAGAGCCCTTTCGGTACTTAATCTTGTTCATTTTAAAAAATATTCTTGTCAGACAACTTGGATTGATTTTAGGCATATCCGCTAACATGTGAGGTAATCACGTAGGTGTACAATCATCAACATAATAATAGACAATCAAAGAAAGCATTAAATGCACATCTTGGGATAGCAAAAATTTAACATTAAGGAAGAGGTAAATATCAATCTTAACTAGACTAAAGAGAAGCCAAAATTAACATATCCATACTATGCATTCAAAGGCATTTGTCCCTAAGGACAATTGAATCCCTAAGGTAAAGCCCTAAAGGCTTAATCAAACTTAAACAAAATTCCAAATTGAAAGGTTTCCTATTTTTAGGAGAAAATTACTTCAAAGATTAATTTCAACATTTTCGAGGAAATTTATTTTTTTTTATTTTTTTTATTTTCCTTTTTTTAAGAGGAATTTCGAATTTTCCAAAAAAAAACTGGATTTTTGCAATTTTTTAATTTTTTTAGTTTTTTTAATTTTTAATTTTTTTTAAAAAGAGTCGAATCTTTTAATGTTTTCTGAGTTTTTGAATTTTCAGAAAATTTTTTGAATTTTTACTATTTTTCGAATTTTTTTTTGAAATATTTGAAGTTTTCAAATTTTTAATATATTTTTAATATTTAATATTATTATATTCAAGAAAACGGGTTCAGACCGAATAAACCCAATCCGACCTAATGGCCCGATCCAACGACCGAACTTACCTTAAAAAAGACAACCTTTTTAGAAAAAAGAAAACCTTTTTTTGCTTTTTTTAATAATATTAATAATATTTTTTAATTATTTTTTTAATTATTTTTTTGTCTTTTCTACTGCACTTCCCCTTCGACGACTCCTCTGCACACCGGAAGCCAACATTTGCTTTCCTTTTCTCTTTTCTTTTTTACTTTTTGCTGCACTTTTATTCCTCTTGCTTTTTCTTTTGTTTTTTATTTTCCCCTTCCTTGTGCCCATCTTCTTCCTCGACAATCTTCCTCAACAAGCTCCCACCCTCACTGAAGCTCCTACGTTTCTAGGGAAACCTCATCCAAATCTCAAGTCGTCACTGAGCTACTACCCTTCACTGGTTGTACACCCCGACCACCACTCATCGATCGACCTCCCCTTCGATTTCCTTTTATCATCGGACGGCCATTGTCGGCCACAAAGTATGAAACACAAAACAATGTAAACAATGACGGGGGTGGTGGCAGTGAAATAACCGAATGACCAACGCCTGGGGAATGCTAATCACAAAAACGACATCTCAACAGAACAAATCAACCGGTGGACATTCAATTTTGGCCAAAAAGGGCAAAAGCAAAACTAAAACTCGGTGAAGCATTTCATCGAGCGAGTGGCGTGCGATGTCGAGTAAAGGGTTCCCAACTCAACCAAGACTCGAAACGGGGCCGGGATTCTCAGCAAACATCTAACAACACCCAGCGACTTAGCTAAAGACCTACGAGGGCCGGAGTTCGTGTGAGTCGAATGGCCACGAACCCCAGCCCGGCGTACCCAAGAGGGGCAGCAAACAAAGGCAAAGATGGAAGCTTACTAGTCCGGGCTTGAGGACTTCTACCAGGAGGGGTCATTGGACGGAGCTCGCGTGTGGCCAAGTGGTCAACCGAGGCTCCCTCTTGCTCTTCGTTCAGTCTCGGCCTTCACTGTCTCGACTGCTCTCCTCTCTCACTGTTCCCTCTACTCTCTCGAGCTCTCTCCAACTCTTTGTCCTTCGCTTCAACCAAAGAACCCCCCAAAAGAGCCACCCCCAACAAATGAGCGAGCCCCTCTCTTTCAAGGGTGACCGGCAGGTGCGCATGGCCCCTACCACCGCCAGCCTGCCAGCCGGACTAATCCGACTCGCGGATCACACCGCCATCTGCTCCATGGCGATCCCCTCTTTTTTCTGCTCGTTCTTTCTCTCATTTTTCTTCTGCAGGTCCGCGTGAAGACCCCTGCCGTGCCAGCTACCCTTGCCGACCTGATCCGCAACCGCCAGCTCCAACTGATCGTCCCCCTGATTCGACTGTTCCCCCTGCTCCCCTCTACTGTTGCTGCTTTTCTTCTTTTTTTTGGCAGGCGCGCACGAAGGACTGTAGGAAAAGGATGACCAGTTGGTGGCCCGCGTGAGGGAGGCTGAACGGAAGAGAAGGCTGGGCCGGGCCCAGCACGACGGAAGGAAGAAAAGAAAGGGGGGCGGGCCGGGCCGAGGTTGGATCCGGTCCGAACCGACCCCTAAGGTTTTTTTTATTAAGTTAATACTCTGAAAAATCCCAAACTGGTACACTTGTGACAAATTTACGCCAAACTATTTTTTTTACTATCAAAAACCCCAAACTAGTATACCTTTGACAAATTTACCCCAAACTGATACACTTGTGACAAATTTACCCTATGTTAGTTTTCGTTAAATTTTATTATCAAATTATTAAGTTAAATGACCCGTAATAGTTGACCGGTATACCAATTTAGGATTTTACACTCCGTTTGTCACAATTTACAATTTTTGTGATTTTTTTGTGGTATTAATCCAAATTAGTGGAGAGTATATCTGTCATAAGTTACCAGTTTAGGGTTTTTTGCGGTTTGAATAAATTAGTTTGGGGTAAAACTGTCATAAATGTACCAGTTTATGTTTTTTTATGGTCAGTTAGAGTAAATTTGTCATAGGTGTACTAGTTTTGGGTTTTTCATGGTCAAAAAAATAGTTTTGAGTAAATTTGTCACAAATATACTAGTTTGGAGTTTTTCAGGGTATTAACCCTTTTTTTTTTTGCGACTAATTCCTAACTTTTAATGCCATTAAGTCTTAAGTGAAATGGCGAAATTTAGATGTCAACATTACCCAATTGTAAATTTTATTTATTATTTTCAAGAAGGGTTTTATAGGTAAGAAAATAGAAAAAATATGAGGTATCGGGTTTGGACGCCAAATTTTACGTGCTAAATAAAATAATGGGGTTTTCAAATAGAAGTGTGCAAAGTTTAACGGATGATTTCAAATACGTGACCACGTACGAATATTTTATTGGGATTTTTAAATGTGGAAAATTTCCAAAGTGATTATTTGAAAACGAAATATTTTGTTCTTGGCTAATTAATGGCAACAAAAATTGGCTTGATTGATGGTGTGCTTGAGTAGTCATTTAAATGATCCTGTCACCCAACGGAAGTTTGGGAGCGATGCCCGATTTTTATCGAATGCCCGGCGGGGGTCCGGATGCCGAGTTGCAATTGAGGCCGAACCGATGCTCTTTTATGGAATGCAGTCTAGGGGGGTTCTAGATGATGTCATGCCCGATAGGGCAGGACGATGCCCGGTCATGCCAAAAGACCGTAGACTCTTGTGTTAGCCGTGACCTGTGTTGCAACCCAATCTTGCCACCCTCGAATCCCTCATCATCACGAGGAGAGAAAAATGAGGAAAGATTGGGTTTAGGGGTACTTGATTACAAGAGTTTCCTCACGGCTCGCGTTCCAAAAGATGTCATCACCTCGCCTTTTGGATCAAGCCTCTCGTGAGTTCCCTCCACGAGATCGTGAGCTCTCTCAAGCTCATATCCCCCGTGATAGCGGAGTGTCGCAATCCATACCCACACGAGCGACACACCTTAGAAATAGGGGCCGAATGTGGATATCGGATTTAAGAGTACCTTTACCATGGTAGCCCTCTTGACAGTATGCCTCACCCATAAGGATGTCATCACTTCATCCTCTAGGTTACTTCCATATCGAGTATGCTAAACCATTGTGAGTTTTATCGAAACTCATACCCCGTGCAACGATTTATTTATACAGTCTAGTTGTTTATGACAACCTAAAAATAAGATGGGAGTCGCCACTAGCCTCATTTTGGGGTTCGACTAGAAAACCCAATCGAGGATCGGGAGTGTTTTCTCAATTCCTACGTAACTAAATATCTAGGTTCAGGGACTTGGGTTACGCTAATATTTCTATTAGCGCCATTTTGGTACCTAAATAGTATGTTGTGTTTTTCTAACATGTCCATGCGTTTCTTTTTACATTTTTGGAATCATTAATCCTAAACTAAGCGATCATGCGTGGTTGATCATTTTCATTCTATTCTATTTCTAGAAAAACAGGAAAATAAAGCAATCAATGAAATTGAAATTACAAGACAGTAAGTAAACAATTAAGGAAATCAGTAAATCTACCGTGCAATCCTAGAAAATATAAAAGAGAAACACAATTGAAAAAGATGAGAGAAATAGAGAAAACCCGCAACTCGTCGGGCTTTATACAACAAATGAAACCCGAGACATATGTCGGGAAATGAATACTACATGATAATGGTCAAAATGGACATCGACCTTCACCGTCTTTGCGCTTTCTCCATCTTTTGGTTTATAATCTAAACCTAATCTAAGAAACTTATAACTAGGTGCATACAATGGAAAGAAATAATTATACATATCAAAATAATGAAAAACAAAACATCGTGTCGAGATCAATCGTTTAAAGGAAGTGCACTACTAAAGTCAAATTTTGGGGCCTCGGGGTCAACCTTTATCTTTCATGCGAGGGTCCCACTAAGGCACCTACCCAATCATTTTTTTTTTTTTGGTGACTTATAGCAATTATTGACCAATTGTATTCTTGCATGGCTAATAACGCTATTAAGTCTATTGATCAAGCGATCTATGTGATCCCAGAGTTTTCCCTCGATATCACGCATCAATCCTACCATTCATCTAAAAATCACATGCATTGCAAAAAATTTAAACATGCATGCAAGTCTTTTCAACCTTGTTTCTCAACCAATCAAGCTGGAAAGTGAACCGTCGGCGAGTCACTTATTACCAAGGCACGCGCCAATCACAAACACAAGCAATTTCTAGAGCATGATGGGATTATATGTATGAATGGTACATGTGATATTTCAAAAAGATATCTCAAAATCATTCATGAAAAGTTTTGAGACAATATGATGTCTCAACTATGAAAGGCATTCAATTGCCAAGGCTAGCCCGGAACTCGCATTAGAACTCACAAGCATCGCAGGCATTTTGAATACAATTCAAATCGTGACTTTCATGATATCAAATCAGGATTTATTTTTAAAAAAAAAAAGGTTTGAAAATATTTAGGATTAAGAAATACCTACGCTATGGAACACATTCAATTGCTAAGGCTAGCCTGAGGTTTGCATTAAAACTCACAAGCATCACATGCATTTTGAATATGATCCAAACCATGATTTTTCCTTAAGCCAAATCGAGCTTTTGAGAATAACCTTTTTAGGAATCGTTTTGTGAGAAACATCACATGTACCAAAACATTTTTTGAAAGATGCAATTTGAAAAGGCCGTTGTCTAACAATAAAAGATCAAAGCATTTAGAACAATTTTCATGAAGATGGCATGTCCTAATTTCTCGCACGAACTAACTTGAAAGATATAGCTAAACGATCACAATCATGTTTACATCAGGAAATTACAGAACAAACGTGCAAGGACAGCAAAATTGGGCAATACCTAATGATAATTTGGCAATAAAAAATTCCCTAACATGCATGACATGATGAACAACTTTTGTGAATAAAGTTTTCTCAAACAATGTATACATGATTTTACAAAAATCAAACAACAAGCAACAACACATCAGAAATTTGTCAAAGCAACAGGACATTCAGCTAATGTCACGAGAATTTGTCCCATCAGAATATGTCTAAAACTCATCAAATTTACACACAACATAGCCAACATGATGACAAGAAATTTTCACTAAGAGGCCATGTTCAGATTCCAAATAGAAAAAATGAAACAAAAACATCAAAGGTCTGTCAAAACAGGGGTTAAAACTGGGGTCCGAATTTGATCCCTTATTCATATTGTAATCTGACTTTGGAAAAATGGAAAATTGGTCCAAACGATGAGCTATTGGTATGAAATTAGTGGCATTAGAAACTTTTAAATTTTTCCTACATCTTCCTAAAAGAGCTCGAGTCCAAACTAGGTCAATTCGGTATCCTAAAATTGAGATCTCTAAAGTGTGCGCATCAGTAATTAAGAAAACAGACATAATCATTCATTAGAAAACCTTAAAATCACTCAAAGAATGCCCAAATGGCATGAAGAAATCCCATGGGATTGGATGCGACGGAAAGTTTGGATAGTCATCTAATCCTAAGTCGGCATGCAAAATGTCATACAACTTAAATGATATTATGAGATGATTCACGATTCCTAATGATATGCTTGGGAATTCTAAATGTGACGAACACTTTTTGTGAGACAATTTGATGTGCAAGATGAAACTCAAATGACATGACCTAAACACGCATGCAAACCTTGTAACATGCGGTTCAATCATCAAGAAGGCATGATTATAAGATTTGATCCTTAGATGACTCAAATAAGCATGGAAATGTGCACATATGAAAAGGTTTCATTTCAGCATTAACTTTACAAAACAAGCATGATTTCAGCCATCCTCAAGACATGCATAAATCTTACGAAAAATCTCGAATACGGAGCATGCAATGATGAAGATTTCTAGTTGAGAAATCGAAACTCAATTAAGATCATATGAGTCGTGGTAAAAATGGCAAAATAGACAAATTATATGTCCAGCACATGTTGCTGCAGTACCTTTTACTCTATATGCAATTGATTCACATTGCCAAAGAAAAAACTTTAAAAGGCATACATTAATTGAACATTTATATCATGTATTTCAACTTTCATGAAGGATTTGAGTCCAAATAGGTGCATTTATGGACTCAATTTCACTCAAATAAATCTCGGACTAATGCAAGACAGACTGGCCTATGTTCAGATCTAAGCAATTTTGACCTAGCTAATCATGTCTAAAAATTTTGAAAAAATACAAGATATACACAACACCTGTACGAGCAACTTTCATGAAGGAAAGTTGTTTCATAAATCAACAGAAAAATCAGCATAAAAATAGCAAAATCAGAGATTGATATGGAACAGATTAACCTAAGCATAGATCTAAGTAGATCCGACCTAGTTGAACACATCTAAAAATCATGAAAAATCACAAAAGATGTATGACGTAATTTGAAACAAAACTCATGAAGAAAATTTTGTCAAAAAATGATCATGAAAATCGGCAAAAAATATAACAAAGTCAGAAGGCGGAATAGGATCAGAATCGAAAAAACCTAAACTACTGCAGAATCGTTAATCTTCGAAGGTGTTTTTGGAGGGCCAAATGACTTTTTTTTTGGGCGTGCAACCTACCGTTTCGAAGCTCGGGATGGCTATTATTTAATCCTAAGAGGACTCGACTAAAATGAGGTCCTCGTTTTGGTCAAAACAGAAAGTTACTCCTAATATCAAAACAAGCAGAAATAAGAACGATTTTTTTGGATCTACCTATCCAAATGATTTTCACAAATTCTGGAAACAATGTATGTTGTAGAAAAACATGTTTTGAACAATTTTTATGAAGGTGTTGATTTAAGATTCAAAGTACAAAAATCCAAAGAAAATCGACAAGCAGCCAAGATCGAACAATACATATCAGTGAACTACAACATGTCAGTTTTCCAGAATCATTTCCTGACTTTTGAAGCAGATTTCAGATAGCAAACGATATCGGATTGAGATGTGCTATAGCTCATCAGAAAGCTAATCAAGTCATCTTTGACTCTCATGAAGGCATCAAACACAAAAAAGCACATCTACTAGCTCGTTTCCCGGCATATGCACAGAGAGATCCATCATGAATCCGAAATTGCAAAACAATGATCATCCAAGCAATCAAACATATTATCATCATCACAGCCTATCTACTTCCTTCTCAATACATCATAAACATCATCAAGTTATCATAGATATCACAAATCAATCCCTAAGATGAGCTCTAGCCCCGATCTCCTATTGAGACCTTGCTTCATCGAGCTCGAGGCCAAAGAGCTTACCTCTTAATGTTTTCGCATGAAACGAACTCCTGCGAACTATCACCGAGCCACCACAACACCTAGGAACGTCGAGGACTGTCCAAGAGGGACTGAGATCGCCAGAGATGCTGAAGATGACGCCGAATTTGCTCCGGTTTACTGGACAGAATAGCCACTAGATCGGGTACAAAAAGACCACCAGCAATTTTTCCGATTAATCCCAACCACCTGGGACTCGAGGAAGGGCAGAGGAACATTGTGGTGGATGGCAACGCCAAAGAGCTCATCGGCGAGAGGCTGAATGCCGGCGAGGGGTGGTGCGGCCAAAAGAAAAAAAAAATGCGCGTGAAGATGAGAGGGGGAAAGTCGGTGGGGAGAGAGAGACGTAGATTGAGCGTTTTTTAGTCAGAGAAAAAACATCTGAAAAAATGCCCCCCTTTTTTTCAGAGGAAAATGATATTTATATATGCATGAGAGCGGCCATCATAGCCCTTGGATTGATCCAAGGGTTAGGATGCCATCTTTCTTTTTAACAAACTTAATAACCCTAGAATAACACCCGAATCCATCACATGTTTAAATTGAATGGTTACGATGCATTCTTAATGGACAGTGATGATCTAATTTTGAGGTAAGAGATTAGTTGGAGTCCTTTTGTAATTTCATCAAACTTGGGAGGTAAATCTGCAAATTTCGTAAAATCCGAGGAAAATTTTTCGAAATTTGAAAATTAAGGGCGTAAATGCATTGGCCATGAAGTGGGTTCAGCTAAGGGTGGTTTCCGGCCAAAAAAAAATGACTGGAAAAATTTGCCGGTCAACGCCAGTCAAATCTAGTCAACATTGGTCAACAACAGTCAACGCTGGGTTGATCGGGTTGAATTTTTGTCCGAATTTTATTATGATCTTTCTAGTTTTACCTAATTTAAACAAAACCAAACATTTTTCCCTTACCAAAAAAAAAAAAAACAAAACAAAACCAAACCAAACATTTCTTCATGAATTGGATCAAATGAGATGCTAAACTCATATTTATAATTGAACCTCAATTGGCCAAATTGAAGCTCAATTATTTCAATTACATTCTAGTCTAGAATTGGCCGAGTCAAATTATATCAATTGAAGCATCTTAGTTGGGTTTTCTAACCTCTGAATAGGTCAAATCGACCAAACTAGAATGTACCCAAGTGAATCTCTCAAAATTGACCCCGGATTTGGACTTATCTCAAGAAAATGAGTGAAATGCAATCGTTTGTTCGTAAGTCATGAAGAATTGATTTTGGTCCCCTAATTAGGGCTTAAAACGGCAATTCGCATTTTGACTCAATAAATCGCAAAATTGAATACGCAGGCAGAATTGAAATAGTCTCTAAACCAAATATCAAAGAAGGAACTAGACCTAATTATGACTAGAGTAAAACTAATTTTATTTTTAGTCGATTTAGAACCTAAAATTGAAAAATTCAGAAATCAAGGTTCTTAATCAAATTTTGTGAAATTTTTTACACAAAAGTCAAATTGGCATTAAAAGAAATGTATTTGTGCATTTTTTTATTTTTTTATTTTTTTATTTTGTTGGGTCAAAGGTTTGACCAAAGCCAACTATTTAGTTGATTTTTTTAAAATGTTGATTTTTTGGTCAAATCTTTGAATTTTCAAGAAATTGATTTGAAAAAAAGTGAAATTAAAACCTAAAAAAGACCAACACAGACGTACGCGCACGTGATACGACACGCGGCTTACGCGACACGTTATTTTTCAGAAAAAAAAATTCCGATACATTGGGACACGTTGTATATCAAATGAATATTTTTATATATACATGATAAATTATTATATTTAAATTAATTTATTCAAATTCATAAATAAATAACTAATAAAAAAGAGCCTACAATGAATCTATACTAATAACATTAATAAATTTATTCATAAAAAATTAGAAAGACATTTTTTTATTTTAACAAAAGTTATCGATAAAATAAATAACTAACGAGATATTAAAGTCAAAATAAATTTATATTTTTCTACGGTGATCAAAATTTATTATTATTTAACATATAGTATTTTTATTTTTTGAAATAACTTTTTAACCCACCTATTTATTTATTTTTTAGCCTTACCATTTAATAATAAAGTTATTTAACATTTTGATAATTTTTTTGGGATTAAATGGGTCCCACCCATTTATTTCACCATCTGCTTTCTCCCTCAACCCCACCCACCTCCTGCGCCTTGTCCCTTCCCAAAATTAAATTCACGCTGCACGTGGGTTTCGTTTCTTCCCCAAAAGCGGCCGTCTCCTCTCCTCTCCTTCCTCTTCTTCCTAAAAACTGAAACAGCCCAAAAACCCTAGCAAACCCGTCGTCTCCTCTCATCAAAAACGCTCGCCGCTGCCTCACCTCCGTTCCCCACTTTGCCGTCGTAGCCTCACGTCTAGCCCTCCATCGCGGCGTTCCAGCCCTCCATCTCGACGTTGCAGTCCTCACCTTCGTTCCCCACTTTGCCATCGTAGCCTCGCGTCCAGCCCTCCATCGCGGCGTTACAGTTCTCCATCTCAGCGTTGCAGTCAACGGTTGCAGCCTGCTCGATGGTCTTGGTATTTGCTCTTCATCTACCCTCCCTTGCCGTTGCTCGCGGCGTCACCTCCACTCCCTCACCCTTGCCTCCGCTCTCCATCACCTTCTTCCCTTTGCACTTGCAAACCTACCCACAAACCTCTGGACACGCGCGTTGGAGCGTGTCAGAAAAAGTTGACCACATGTCGAAAACTCCAACACGTGTTGACCGCGTGTCTGACCGTGTCCAAACGTGTTTGACACGTGTCGGGGTGTCTGACACGACACAGAGGCCCTTCGAATGTGTCCATGCTACATAGATTAAAACTAAGTGGAATTTTTTTTGGGTAAAAAGTCAATTTTTGACCTAGAGTTGACTTTTGGTCAAATGGTTGACCAAAAAGTCAACCCGAAAGTCAACCATTTGACTTTTCGAGTTTTTTCTTGAAAATGAGCTAAAAACTACTTTAAAACGACAATGCAAAAGAAAGAAATGAAAAACAACACATTTTGGTTAAGAGATAGGGCTCTGTCGCGATCGGAAACCTAAATCTCGATTTTTTACCTTTTAATGATGCGTTGACTAAAAATCAGGTGTCAACAACCCGAGGGGTCGTAATAATTGGAATACGTGTGTTGGCAATGCGTATGGAATTTTAATATGTGTTCTTATTATTATTTATGCATGTTGCACTATTATTATCATGTGAGATGTGCTAATATGCAGGAGTGTGCCAAGGCAATATAAGTTTGTATGTGGGGCATGTTTAGGCTGCCTCTAAGGCATCCCACCCCGTCATTGTTAACTATTTTCAGGGTCGTAGCATGGGGAACTACTGAGTGCAGTTATGGTGGGCACGAGATGCGACGCTTTTTGGCTGGCCTTGCCGTTAGTGAAGCTAGAGTTAACCCTGACCTTTCTGACCCTTTTTGCTCATTGGTCATGAAGGAGTTGCATTTTGTTGTAGGCATGTAAATGTTAAACTTCTTGGGTTAACAGGTGGATAAATAAAGGTGCAGTTTCTGGAAATCGTTTGTTGTGTTTTACTATTTCTATTTTGTTGGTTGATTGGGTGTTTATTTAATTGGCTTTCACATGCGTTTAATCAAAAGATAAAAAAAAAAAAAAAAAAAAAAAAAAGGTCTGCAATGCGTCCTAGGACATCGCATTTTTAATCGACCGTCGAGGAATGTTCGCGCGCTCGAGATTCGGGGCATGACAGAACTTATCACCCTTTTTGGGCCTTTTTTGTGACATGACTTGTTATAAAGAGGTGATTTCTATATTCCACGTGAATCACCATAGGCTAGTGATGAGTGCTGGACCACAAGGTGAAAATCATAGTGGTTAGAGTGAAGTTCACGGCATATAAATTTGGAGCAATGATTGAGAAACCAAAGTTGACCTTCTAATTAAAGTAGATTGTGATCACGGTGGTCATAAACCACATCCGCTCATGGCAAAGTAGTGTGACATATGCAAAGTTTTACATAGAGACAACTTCATTCACGGATTTGACATGGAGATTAGTGTTCAAGGAAATAATATGCTTATCTACTTGGATTGAAGTAATCAACTCGATGCTCTGGAATCCCTTCAATTTGGAGGGAGCATTTATCACCTTCTTTTGGCCTTTTTTTTTTTTTTACTTTACTTGTTATAGCAAGCTAAAGAGGTGATTTCTATATTCCACGTGAATCACCTTAGGCTAGTGATGAGTGCTAAACAACAAGGCGAAAATCACAATTGTTAGAGTGAAGTTGACATAATATAAATTTGAAACAATAATTGAGAAACCCAACTTGACCTTGTAATTAAAGTAGATTATGATCACGCTGGTCATAAACTATATCTGCTCACAACAAAGTGATGTGAGATATGCAACGTTTTACAATAGAGACAATTTCATTCTCAGACTTGACTCGGAGATTATTGGGATCAAAGCAATCGACTCGATGCTTTGGAATCGCTTCAATTTGGAGGGAGCATTTATAACCCTCTTTTGGCTTTTTGTGACTTTACTTGCTATAGCAAGCTAAAGAGGTGATTTCTATATTCCACATGAATCACATTAGGCTAGTGATGAGTGCTAGACAACAAGGCGAAAATCACAATTGTTAGAGTGGAGTTGACATAATATAAATTTGAAACAATAATTGAGAAACCCAACTTGACCTTGTAATTAAAGTAGATTATGATCACGCTGGTCATAAACTATATCTATTCACAACAAAGTGATGTGAGATATGCAACGTTTTATCATAGAGACAATTTCATTCTCAGACTTGACTCGGAGATTATTGGGATCAAAGCAATCGACTCGATGCTTTGGAATCGCTTCAATTTGGAGGGAGCATTTATCACCCTCTTTTGGCTTTTTGTGACTTTACTTGCTATAGCAAGCTAAAGAGGTGATTTCTATATTCCACGTGAATCACCTTAGGCTAGTGATGAGTGCTAGACAACAAGGCGAAAATCACAATTGTTAGAGTGAAGTTCACATAATATAAATTTGAAACAATAATTGAGAAACCCAACTTGACCTTGTAATTAAAGTAGATTATGATCACGCTGGTCATAAACTATATCTGCTCACAACAAAGTGATGTGAGATATGCAATGTTTTATCATAGAGACAATTTCATTCGCAGACTTGACTCGGAGATTATTGGGATCGAAGCAATCGACTCGATGTTTTGGAATCGCTTCAATTTGGAGGGAGCATTTATAACCCTCTTTTGGCTTTTTGTGACTTTACTTGCTATAGCAAGCTAAAGAGGTGATTTCTATATTCCACGTGAATCACCTTAGGCTAGTGATGAGTGCTAGACAACAAGGCGAAAATCACAATTGTTAGAGTGGAGTTGACATAATATAAATTTGAAACAATAATTGAGAAACCCAACTTGACCTTGTAATTAAAGTAGATTATGATCACGCTGGTCATAAACTATATCTGCTCACAACAAAGTGATGTGAGATATGCAACGTTTTATCATAGAGACAATTTCATTCTCAGACTTGACTCGGAGATTATTGGGATCAAAGCAATCGACTCGATGCTTTGGAATCGCTTCAATTTGGAGGGAGCATTTATCACCCTCTTTTGGCTTTTTGTGACTTTACTTGCTATAGCAAGCTAAAGAGGTGATTTCTATATTCCACGTGAATCACCTTAGGCTAGTGATGAGTGCTAGACAACAAGGCGAAAATCACAATTGTTAGAGTGAAGTTGACATAATATAAATTTGAAACAATAATTGAGAAACCCAACTTGACCTTGTAATTAAAGTAGATTATGATCACGCTGGTCATAAACTATATCTACTCACAACAAAGTGATGTGAGATATTCAACGTTTTATCATAGAGACAATTTCATTCTCAGACTTGACTCGGAGATTATTGGGATCAAAGCAATCGACTCGATGCTTTGGAATCGCTTCAATTTGGAGGGAGCATTTATAACCCTCTTTTGGCTTTTTGTGACTTTACTTGCTATAGCAAGCTAAAGAGGTGATTTCTATATTCCACGTGAATCACCTTAGGCTAGTGATGAGTGCTAGACAACAAGGCGAAAATCACAATTGTTAGAGTGAAGTTCACGTAATATAAATTTGAAACAATAATTGAGAAACCCAACTTGACCTTGTAATTAAAGTAGATTATGATCACGCTAGTCATAAACTATATCTGCTCACAACAAAGTGATGTGAGGTATGCAACGTTTTATCATAGAGACAATTTCATTCTCAGACTTGACTCGGAGGATATTGGGATCAAAGCAATCGACTCAATGCTTTGGAATCGCTTCAATTTGGAGGGAGCATTTATCACCCTCTTTTGGCTTTTTGTGACTTTACTTGCTATAGCAAGCTAAAGAGGTGATTTCTATATTCCACATGAATCATCTTAGGCTAATGATGAATGCCGGACAACAAGGTGAAAATCACAATGGTTAGAGTGAAGTTCACAGTGTATAAATTTGGAGCAATGATTTAGAAACCAAACTTGAGCTTCTAATTTAAGCAAATTATGATCACGGTGATCATAAACCACATCTGCTCATGATGAAGTGGTGTGAGATATACAAAGTTTTATAATAGAGACAGCTTCATTCACGGATTTGACACGGAGTTTAGTGTTCAAGGAAATAATATGCTTGTATGCTAGGATCAAAGCGATTGATTCGATGCTTTGAAATCGCTTCAATTTGGAGGGAGCATTTATTGCCCTCTTTTGGCCTTTTTATGACTTTACTTGGTATAGCAAGCTAAAGAGGTGATTTCTATATTCCACATGAGTCACCTTAGGCTAGTGATGAGTGTTGCACAAAAAAGTTAAAATCACAATGGTTAGAGTGAAGTTCATAGTATATAAATTTGGAGCAATGATTGAGAAACCAAACTTGACCTTCTAATTAAAGTAGATTGTGACTACGATGGTCACAAACCACATCCGTTCATGGCAAAGTTGATAACTCTATAAAAATAGAGTTATTTTACCTATTTTAGGCAACAATTAATGCATTATCTATGAGAAAATATTTGGATTTCCTTCTGATTATTTAAATTTTCTTTGTTTATACAGAATAATGAGATATGGAGAAGATAAGGAAAAGAATGGCAATTATCAGGAATTCAAATAAAAGCAGCAGTGGAAGATGGATATCAAATCAGGAAATTCTTGATTTTGTTCCCTGATGTTATCTGCAAGCATTGAGAGATAGATATTTTAGATTTCCTATAAATAGGAAGAGAGAGCAGCTAGGGTTTTTTTAGCTAGATCGTTTTCCATTGTTCTTAGAGTTTTTCAAGTATTTTGAAGAGAAGACAAAAGTGGTGACAGAATTCTTGTTCTTTGATTCAAGATGCTGGGTTTGATTTATATTTTTATTTTTATTTCTTATTCTACTATGTTCTAATTTTCTTTTGTTAGAGCTACGATGTAGCCTAACCATGATGATGTGAATTTCATGATTTTTATGTTCTACAATTGATTTCATTCATGTGAGTTATATATTATTGCGTTTAATGCTTTTGAGTGATCGCCACCACTTGAATGATCTGATGTGCGTGTTGAGGCGAGAGGTGATAATATGCAATTGCTCATTATAATATATAACCATGAATTAAACGTGGATAGAAATATACAGCGTTATTTGTGTAGCTTTCGGTGATAAGGTGATCCAAAAGACTCATTGTAAACCGGGAATATTCATAGTTTTTAATGCACTCATGTTTATTTTAATTCACATAGAGATATAGTGGATTAATAAGCTGAGTAGGTTTGCTATACCTAGAGATAGGATAGTAAATAGATTAGGAAATTCCGCTATCACATGTTTGATATCGTTCTTGTATTCATAACAATATGAAATTCATATCTAGTGGTTACGATGAAATCGGATGCTCTAACATATTTATCTGATCGATTTTACTGCATTTAGTCTACAAATTTCGTTTTTAATTCATTCTTAATTATATTTTGATTTGTTAGATAAATTTTAGAATTAATCTATTTTAGTATTTAATTAGTTTATTAATCATCGATCTCCGTGGGACGATACTTTATCTCATCATTATATTACTTGTTCGATACGTGCACTTGCGTTTAGAATTTTACGAACAAAAGTGGTGTGAGATATGCAAGTTTTATCATAGTGACAACTTCATTCATGGATTTGACATGGAGATCAGTGTTCAAGGAAATAATATGCTTGTATGCTAGGATCAAAGCAATTAGCTCAATGCTTTGGAATCGCTTCACTTTGGAGGAAGCATTTATCACCCTCTTTTGGCTTTTTTTATGACTTTACTTGTTATAGCAAGCTAAAGTGGTGGTTTCTATATTCCACATGAATCACCTTAGGCTAGTGACGAGGGTAAAAGAACGCTTCAAGTGCCATAATTTTGCACAAATGGACACTTAAGTGTCATAACTTACGAAAGGTACACTTAAGTGCCACATTCGAAGAAAAACGAATCACTTGAGTGCCACTCCGGCCAAAGTCCGACCAAAACGCTGACGTGACATTTTTCCGGCGAAGCGCACCCAAAACGACGCCGTTTTGCACGTTGACATGACCAAATAATGTAAAAACGGCATCGTTTTGGGCTGACATAATAAAAAAAATTAAAAAATTTAATTTAATTAAATTTAAAAACAAATTAAGTTAAAATATTTAAAAATAATAATTTTTAAATTAAATTTAGTTAAAATATTAAAAATTAATAATTTCAAAATTTAAAAAATGAAATTAAAAAAAAAAAAAAAGTAAAGGAGGGGATGCGGGTGGGGGATCGGCCCTCGGTCGTCACCGCCGCCGCCACCCACCGCCGGGAAGGGCCGGCGACGGCGGGGGGAGGGTCAACCAAGGTCGCCGGGCCCTAACCCGGGACTAGCAACCCCAGCCAACTAGCAGCCCTCACCCGGCCGAGCCAAGGTCCGCCGTCCACCAGGGGTCGCCCCAGCGAGCAGCGGCCCTTGGCCCGGCCGGGCGAGGGCTGCCAACCCTCGCCAAATCTGGGCGAGGGCTGCGACCCTCCCCAGATCTGTGGCCAATGGCGAGGGCTTGCGAGCCCTTGTCGCCAGTCGGCCGTGGTCGCTAGCCCCTGGCCAAGGCCCGACAACCCCGGCCAACCCTCCCCCCGCCGTCACCAGCCCTTCCTGGCATCAGCTGAGGGCTGATCCCTCACGCCTCCCCCCTTTCCTTTTTTTTTTTAATTTTTTAATTATCATTTTTTAATATTTTAACTAAATTTAATTTTTAAATTATTAATTTTTAATATTTTAACTAAATTTATTTTTAAATTATTATTATTTTAATATTTTAACTAAAATTAATTTTGAAACTATTATTTTTAATATTTTAACTAAATTTATTTTTAAATTTAATTTAATTAATTTTATTTTTTTACCACGTCAACCCAAAAACAACGCCATTTTCGCATTATTTGGCCACGTCGCGTGTAAAAACGGCGTCGTTTTGGGCTCGGTTCACCGGAAAAATGTCACGTCGGCATTTTAGCCGAACTTTGGCCGGATTGGCATTGGCATTCAAGTGATCATTTTTACTCCGATTTTGGCACTTAAGTATATATTTCGTAAGTTGTGGCACTTAAGTGTCCATTTGTACAAAGTTATGGCACTTGAGGGGTCCGCACATCTAGTGACGAGTGTCGGACAACAAAGCGAAAAGTAAATTAACTTGGGGGTAGGAATCAAAAAAAATAGAAGCACCTATTTAGTACGCTCTTTGAAACACCCGCGACGCATTACTCATAATCCCAAGTTTGACCTCTCTTTGAGACGGCACACCAATCGTTACACCTTTTGCTGCCAGCAGTTGGAGTTCAACCATGGGATTTTCGCTGCCGTCCCACAACACTCGAGAACTGTGGAAGGAGTGGGAGCTACGGTCGCTCGTCCTCCTCAGCTTGTTCCTCCAGCTGACCCTTGCGACTCTGGTCAACCGGAGGAAATTCAACTCCAGGCACAGGTTCCAAATCATTGTCTGGATAATGTACCTGTTGGCCAACTCCATCGCGACCTTCGCGCTCAGCGTCCTCTCGAACCGCGTGGTCAACATCAAGGAAACGAAGGGGACAACTGATCCGAAGAGCCAGATCACAGCATTCTGGGCGCCGTTCCTTCTCCTCCACTTGGGAGGGCCCGACACGATCACCGCATATTTCCTGGAGGACAACGAGCTATGGCTTAAGCAGCTAGCGCAGCTTTGCGTCCAGGCAGGACTAACGTGTTTCATTTACTTCATGGCCTTGTCGGGGTCTACACTGTCGGTGTTAGCGGTGGGTATGATCCTGGTGGGGTTCATCAAATCTGCAGAGAGGATATTGTGTTTGTACTTGGCGAGCAAAGGCCCACTTCGAGATTCGATGCTTTCACTTCCCGATATCGTTCCCATGAATGCCGGTATAATGAAGCAGTACACTCTGAAGAAAGAGGAGGGTTACCAGGTCGAAATCGACCAGGTCAAAGAGATTCCGGCTCCAATAAATCTCCCAGTGAATACCTGTCAAACCTACAACGAAGGAGAAGACAAGACTCTGGCTGAAGCCTATGAGTCGTTCAAGGGTTTCAAGCTTGTGTTCTTGGGCGTTATCCGCTACCTTGGCGACCTAAACGCCAGTAAGCGCATGTTCATGGGCCCCTGCATGAATTCGAAGAAGGCTTTCAAGATCGTGGAGATCGAGCTCAGTTGCATGTACGACCTGCTCTTCACCAAGGTGCCGTTGCTGAACGGTGCTTGGGGCATCATTCGTTGGGTCATCAGTCTCTCGGTACCGTGTGCCGTGTGGGTATTCTTCTCCTTGCAGGATAAGGAGGATTACCCCAAAGTTGACATTTGGATAACTTTCTTGTTGATAAGCGTGGCTATACTTTTAGATATTTACTCGCTTCTTCAAACCATTTCATCAGATTTGATCCGCCATTGGCAGCTTCAGAGACCCAAGGGATCCGCAAATTGGTCTGACGTTCTCCATTTACACCCAAACCAAAGATGGTCGAAATCCGTGGCCCAGTTCAGACTCCTGACATTATCTATCAGGAGAACGAACGCAATCTTCTGCAAGTGTCCGCGTCTCTCCAAATTAGAACAGAGTTTGGAGAAGAACTTCTACATCCATTACAAAGAGTTCAGCGGCAACATCGGAGATTGGATCTTCCTTCAGATGCGGGAGACCGTCACACGTCTCGAACAGACCAGCGGATTGAAGAGCAGGTTGGTGAGTCTCAAGCTGGCGGTAAACGAAGGACTGTTGAGGTCAAACTGCCCTGAGCTGATCTGGAGTGTACAAGAGATGGAGTTCGACCAGAGCATCCTCATCTGGCATGTCGCCACTGAGCTCTGCTACTACGAGGATTACTACTACGGTGACATTCATGAAATTCGTGGGGAAACCATCTTGAGACTCAGGATGAGTCAGTTGGTCTCTAGGTACATGCTCTATCTCATGCTAGTCCAGCCCTCAATGTTGCCAACAGGGATAGGATTGCTCCGATACGAAGATACTTCCATTGACATTCAGAAATTCCTTGAGAACAAGCAAGCGGTGTTGTCAAAGAACGACGGCAGCATGTTAATCAAGCCGAGGCTGAAATTATTCAAAAATCAGGAACATCACCACAACGGTGCTTGCTACTGCAAGAAGGTGCACAACTCAAGAGAGTCGCGCGATCGGTGCGAAGTCTGCCATCTTCTGCTCCAAGTGAAAACTGACTTCACCGAGAGGAATATGTGGAGGAGCAAAAACAGGTCGGTGCTGTCTGATGCGTGCCATCTTGCATCCAAGTTGCGAGAACACCCCTACAAGTGGGACGTGATCAGCGAGGTCTGGACAATGGTGCTAATGTACACAGCTTTCCAAAGCAAAGGCTACGAACACTGCGGGAGGCTGAGCAGTGGAGGAGAGCTTCTCAGCCATGTTTGGCTTCTCATGGCGCATTTCGGCATAGTGGAGGCCGTACAAACTTCCGAAGCACAATGCATTACCAAACTGATCGTGCGATAGAAGTTGCGGGTGGAATGCGTCGGTTGACCTAATGTTTATTTGAGTAAGATGAGTAAGTTGAAACTCATCATCTTGAGATGGTGAGGGAGTTCCCTCAATATTTGCTGTACTTGGTATAGTCGGGAAATGATGAAATTGTGTATCAGTTGTTCACCGCAGGCATGACACTGAAGCCAACCAAATTGGGGCGGAAAATTTGAGTCCCTCAAGGTTGTTAGTAAGTTTCAACCTATCAGTAGACCCGTCAAATAGGTGGGTCCAATCAAATATGGATTAGGTCAAAAATGACCTACTCAAATTGTCCTACTTAATCCATTTTATCCATTTATATTTAATTAAATTTAGTGTCCCATACTTGATCTGGCCCGGGATCCTTTTTTTTTGTAGTTTTTTTTCTCATAAAATTGTTGCCTTGGAATAATGGGCAATTCCATGGATCGGCTCGTTAGTCGAGTTATGGAAGTGGGCGTGAAGGCGGTAGTGAATATCCAATCTGTCTGGACCATCCATAAATCACGAAACGGGTTTCTGCTTTGATTTTGGATTAGATATAAATGGGTTTCGGCTATCCATAAGTCTTGAAACAGGCGTGTGAAGTTACCTTCCCTTTCTTAAAATGTTACCACGAAGGGAAATTCAAGTAGTTATGGCTTGGGCTTAAGGTCAAGCCCATAAATGGGCGGCCCAAGTCCAAAAACCAACAGACTTTGTCTCGTCCACAAGCAAGTTGAGCAACTGTCTCGTCTCAATTAGGTCGAAGCTTAACTCCCTCTCATGTGGATTAGGAGATATTAGCCTTTCTAAGAATCTAATTTGCAATCGAGGAGTGACCCGAATCTCCAACCCAACTTGATGCTTTCGGGTTTGGAATTGTCCCGACCCTCCAGAAGCAGTTGTCTCAAGAAAGGGTTTAGAGATAATGTTTAGTTGAAGACTAGCAGTCTTCAATCAGTTTAAGTTCTCCTAAATTCATACCTCACGCAACATGGGAGGTTCGTTTGATTAGATCTGTCTATGAAATTCTATCCTATTTTGAAGTGGCTGCTAGCCCATGGAGGTCGACTAGGAACTAAGCAGGACGCAGGAGGAAGTCTCGCTTCCTACGCAACCAAAAATCTAAGTTCATGGACTTTATTACACTAATTATATAATCAGTGTCCTTTCAGTATCTTAACTGGATTATTTGTCAACTATGTAATTCATACAGTCTTGCCAAGCTATGAGTCCTAAGGTTCTTTTTCGCTAAATGTCTGTGCAATGTTTTTATCGATTTTGACCCTAAAGCATGATCTAAAGAAGTCAAAGCATAGAATCGAAATAAGGGAATTTACACAACACATCAAAAGCCATAATATATGAGTAAGTAAATTAATGGCCTTATTATTATGCCCCGGGAAAGGAGCCCCCGTGGGCTATGCATAAAATTAAACATGTACTAACGCTTTATAGAACGCGATGCATTTCCCAACCACGAAGACATTATCTATGCAAAAAGAAACTTTCGTCCTAAAATGCAATTAAGCAACCATAAACAGGAGACATGCGGGGAAAAACTTCTTGTGTCAATTTTCTATATTCTCAAGCTAAAAGGAAAAGTACATGTGGAAGAGTCCTTATTAGCTTGCTACATGAGAGGCATACAGAAGATAACAGAACATGCAAAATTGACAACCTGGTATTTCTACATGCAAAATTTACATCACGGAAAATTCAAAAGGGGCCTTTTGTTTGCCTTATGACACACAAACATGACGTGCGGACTCCATGTCATATGACCTAATTAACATTGGCCTTTGCCAAACACCCTAACATATAGAGTAAAAGTATCAACTAAACCTCTTAACAAAAATCGAAAAATAAGTCTCCTTTAACTTTACATGCTGTGATCTCAGCAAGCACCCATCACAAGTAGTCAGCAATTTTAAGGGATGCAATTTGAAAGAATGAAGGCGGGTGAGTACCGAGTAGAATTACTAGATGACAAAACTACATGATGCATAAACCTTAACGAAATCGTGGGAAGGTTGGCGATGGCTAAGGGTAGCCCGCGACAACTTGAAGGAAGCAAAGTGTACGGTGCAAGAGATGCAGTAACGATGACTTCGAGTTAACTGCAACGACAATATAGGAACTTAACGTGAGCGTGAGGAAATACAGAATGCGAAGTCTATTGAATATTTTTAACAATTTTGAAATATTCAAAAGTAATGGTTTTGATAGAAGTTATACCAAAGTCATCATTATAATGGTTTTGTAACGAGAAATAATTAAGTGATAGTATTTAATTTATTGTGAGAATAGCAATTTATTGTGAATCACAAAAAATTAAATAACAAATAATTATAAATTATCATGAGGTTTACTTCTTTAAAAATTTATGACTCATAATAAATTGTATTCTCACAGTAACCGAAAGACCGTTATGCTAGCAAAATCCTTTTTAATCACTAAGTAACGACTTTATAACCTTTAACTTATTTCTTCATAAACCCTCTATTATTTTGTAATAGCTTTATAACGAAAATCAATTTTAATGATTATCAATTGATTTGTAATAGTTTTGTAATGTTTCCCTCTTTCATTTGCCGATAAATTGAAACTCCAAACCACGGTCCTTAGAGACACACCAAATAAAAAAAAATTCTCCTCACCTTTTCTTCCTTTGTTAGGTTGTACATACAATTTTTTTTCCTTTTTCTGCTATTATTCTGTATGGAGCAAAAAAGAATGTATGTTGTATCTTGGGAGGATAGCTACTAGAGCTTATGGCACCGAGTTTTGTACTGTAAGGGTAGAATCATCCCTAACACAATATTTGCATGAATTAGACAATTGATCTTATTTTCTCATCTTTTCAACTAATTTCCAATAATTCTCATTTTCATCTTCTTCAAATTTTTCCAAGAATCTGAAGGATAATTTACCACCTTACGTAGGGGTGAGCATCGGTCCAGGGTCAACCCTGGACCCCAACCTTGCCGGTCCCGGTCCGGTTCCCAAAGAGACTGGATCGATCATTGGTCCTAGAATTCCTAGACCAGCACTATGCAGATTGGTCCTCGGCCCTGAGAGTTTCGGATCGGTCCAATTCTAACTATATATATAATATTATTTATAATTTTTTTATATAGAAAAAACCTTAAAATAAACGATGTCAACAACATTAAATAGCTCTTTAGTGAAGAGTTCAAGTAATTTTACATTATTCTTTAATAAATTAGGTTTTTAATGTCTTTTACAGCGTCAATAGTCATAATTTACAAAGAGGAAAATGTTTTTGTGAGGAGTCCTCACGGCGTCCAAAAAGGCACCTTATGGCATCCTCCTCTAGTATTCGTTATCTTCTGTCTTATTTGTCCTCTTAGTCTTCGATTTGCTAAAATCGAAAAAAACTTCTCTGCTCGCCACTCGACACTCACCTCGCTCGCTTTGGGTCACTCATGCCGCTCGCCGCTCGATGCTCGCTTAGCTTGTTGCTCCCCGCTCGACATTCAATGCTCATTCTTTTCGACGCTCAACCCACTTGACCTTCACCGCTTGCCTTTTTTAGCTGACCTTGCTCATCATCGAACCCATTGGATCAGTACGGTTCTTGGTTGCCCTTTCAAGAAGTACACAAAATGAAATAAAAAATTATTGGTTAGTCCAAGGTTGACTTTGAAACCGGATTGAACCTATTGAGTCAATCCAGTCCTCAATCGCTTTTTTAAGGAGTACAAAAAATGAAATAAAAAATTATCAGTTGATCCCAGGTTGACCCTGGAATTGGACCAAATCCATTGGGTCGATCTGGTCCTCAGTCCCAAGCTCAGTAGGGTCAGTCCTCAGTCCCAAAAATTGAGAACCAACACTATACGGGTTGGTTTTAAGGTTAGGGGGTGAACTAGCCCAACCCGGACCATGCTCACCCCTAACCTTAAGGCCTAGCTTTGAATCTCCAGAAAGTCTTCTCTCACCACAAGGAGGACAATTCTAACGACTCCGCCAAACCGATCGAGCCTTTAAATACGGACTCCGTCCCGGGCAACGTGGACGCTGACGAACAACGATCCAGGTCACCGACATTGACGGACTCGTGTCCCCTAGCCTCATTTACCTCGTTGAAGCTCTCGCCAGCGGAGGCCGCCCCTGCAATGTCCGTGTTTGCGTTCCTCAATGCGTACCATTTCTGTTCGGGTTTTCAATCAGCTAATTTGTTGTCCTATTTATATCAAATTCAATTTTACTTCACGTTTGTCTTCTCAAATCTTGCCAGATAGAGGAGGTCGTTAAACATCCTCATAATAAATTCATAATTCCTTAAAAAGGTATTTCATTTGAATTGTGTCGTCATGGAAATACACTGTTGCTCTTACTTACATCAATAATCTTTTTGTTTTCATTGCTTATGGCTGAAGATGTAAAAAGAAAGCTGAAATATCATATATACTTTCTTATAACAAGTCTAAAAGAAAATTGAATTACGACACAAACACATAGTAAATGTACGCGCGTGAGGTTGGTGCTTAAATGTCGATAAATGCATGGGCTTTGAAAACTCAATTCATACCTTGGATGCTCTGGCCCTCTTTAATTCCAATTCCTTTTATTGAGCATAGAGAGAGTTGAGATCCCTGCAACGATGGCCTATGTGACCGTGAAAAGGAGCTGGAGTGGATAACACGGTCATAGAGTGGGACGACACGGCGGACAGAATCGGACCAACAGTCGCCCACTCGGCACATTCGCCTCCGCCACGTTCGCTGTCGACTCGGCCTTCTTCATTGCCAAGAATATCACCTTCAAGAACAAAGCCCCATTGCCCATGTCGGGAGCGCAAGGGAAGCAGGCGGCGGCACTCCGCATCTCCACGGACACGGCGGCCTTCGTGGATGCCATTTCGTCGGGTCGCAGGACACGCTCCACGACCACGTCCAAAGGCATTACTTCAGGGACTGCTACGTCAAGGGGTCCGTGGACTTCGTGTTCAGGAACGGCTTGTCGTTCTACAGGGGCTGCCATCTGCACGGGGTGAGCAGCAGCTACGGCCGTGACGGCGCAGAAGAGAGAGCCTGCTGGAGGAGACGGGGTTCTCGTTCGTGGGGTGCGAGGTGACATGACAGGGTCGGGCGTGCTGTTCCTTGGCCGAGCGTGGGGCGCTTTCTCCTGGGTGGTTTTTGTTGTAATTATGGTTATAATTATGGTTAATAGATCAACGAAAGCCAATAAATTAAGATACGTTTTTTCTGTTCACGTATCTCTTTTTGGATTCATGAATTTCCTATAGTTTTATGTTCACGTATCTATTGAATTCATGAATTTCCTAGATTCATGTATCTTTTAGTTTATGTATTTGTTGAGTTCATGAATCTCTTGAATTCATGTATCTTTGGATACATGAATCTCTTGAATTCACGTATCTCTTTATTCATGAATCTCATGGATACACGCGTCTATTTAATTCATGTATCTCTTTAGTACATGAACTAAAATTCTCTATAAATAGATAGGAACATAGAGCTTCATGAGGAGTTTTGGTTTATGGTTTTGGTTTTTCCAACTCGATTCCAAAAAGGCTTTAATATACTTTTCTACTCTTCTATTTTATCTGGGTGTGTTGATTCATTGAACGGTTCGACAGTCCATTTTTGCATAGTGCTAATCCAAATAGGTTCGAGGTATTGTATCTTGGGAGGCATAGTTCGTGAATCTGCGGAAGACCATTGGCGAACTAATCGCGCCCAGGAGATTCGGTTATCCGTACCTCACCTCCAATTTTATGTTATATCTTATTTTCTTCTTCTCCAAGAGTTGTAAGTTTACATAAAAAGAAAATATTATATAGCTGTTATCATATTTTTTACATTGATGTTCTGACTACAACAAACAGTTTGTGTATTCTATGGATTAATTTCCAATAGTTTTCGCGCACATGTACATGGATCGGATCGTCACCCTGAAAGGATAATACGATTGGGGCAACAAGAACAGCGACATGTAAGCAAACTTTCTCGTCCTGTCATCAAGAAAATACTCTGCATGGATCAAGAAAATTCCATTGTGGTACTGATCTGTGCGATGCAGGACGGTGTTTTACGGGCGGTACAACTGCACGGGACTGGGGGCTTCCTCCAGCGGGTGAGTGTCGTGGTCGAGGGAGCTCACTCCCGAAGAGACCGAGCCCTTCGTTTCGCTTGACCTAATCGGCGCCCGCGGTTGGCTCTTTTACGATCTGGCCAGGCCTGGAATGCTTTCGGTCTCGTTCTTTTCTTCTTCTTTTTCATTTTTTGTCTTTCGATTGCTCTATTGATCGTGCATGACGATGATCTTGATGCGTCGGATTCGTCGACAGATGCTCGTTCCTTATCAGTGCGAGAGCGACGTATCTCTCTCTTTGTAGTTCCTTTCCTTTTCCGGTGATAATCTAATGCACCACATGGAGATTACGTGTGCATAGATGTTCGGGAATATTATAATACAGAGATGATAAGGAAACAAAGCCAATAATACTAAAGATTCAAAGTGAAAATTCAATGCAAGAAAAATCACCAACCGACCAAAAACTTCAACTAATCACTAAGAATAACAAGATATGCAAAGTGTTCTTCTCTAGTCACATACTAGAGGCTCAAGATCAATAATACAACCATATTTTTTTTACCACAAAAATGGATTAACATAATTGGAATAAGAAAACTCTAACTGCGATAAAAGAATTTAAAGGCGGTTCTCAAGGAACAAAATCGATCAACTCGTAGCTCTCAATTTCATGACTAACTACTCAAATTTAAGCAAATTCCATTGATATTTAGCCTTCAAATTGAGACTGCAAAGCACAACCCCTCTTCTTTCTTCTTCCCTGTTCTTCTCGGTAAGCTCTCAGCGCACTCTCTTTTCTTCACTCTCGGGCACGCGCTTGCACGAAGCCTTTCTCCCTCTCTGACTTTTGACCTTCTTTCTTTTCTTTTTGTTTTGTTTCATACTAGCTGGGCCTCGCGTACGGGTGGACCTGGCCGACAATAGAGAATTGCCATTTCGCGTTGGCACGTAACTCACTTCGATAGGATTGATAGTCTACATCGTTATAGATTTCTACTTCTTACGAATGGTAATTAGCTCGGCGCTGATCGAATTCTGCAAGCAGAGCTAAAACCGGATCGCTTATGGGGTAATCTTATCCCACATTTCGCACTGACGAATCGTGCATTCATGAAATCAGTCGAGCCAGAGATTCGACTAATCAACGTTGCCGTGCCTTTTAAGTGGGAAATGTTCAAGAACTTAGAAGACGACTGTTAAGGATGATGTGCCTAAACATCTATCGTCGGGCATGGAGCAGGAAATAGGTTCCTTTCAAGACACGCTATTTCATGTGATATGCCCAGTCAGTCACGGCAAAATAGCGATACGCGTTGGTCGTGTCCAATGAAGCCAGCTTCAAGTCCTCGTTGTCACTCTGTAATGGGCTCTTTTCGATTCCTGGTCACCTAACTTCTGCATTTGTCCATCTCGCTTTCGAATAGAAAGAAAGCCACTTTTCGGTAAAAAGGGTTCATTGAGAGTCAAATCTATGACCCGCCACGCTTATAAATCATAAGAAAATAAAGGCAAGAGGTAAAGCATAGACCGTGCTGTTCATTATAGAATTCCTATAGTCGATACGCAAATAATAATTATAATGCTGGGAATTTGCTTTTGCAAGCGATCTCATTTCATGACATATATGTACATATGAGATATAGTAGATTGATTTGTTTTATCAAATATCGGCTAATGTGTGCATAACATAAATGGAAGATCTCATTATGGACGCATTATTGTTGCTCCCTATCGGAGTCATTGTGAATTTTTTATATATACTGGCTATTGTGTGTTTTTAGAATTGTTATTTTGGCTTTATTATTTTTAGATTTCAACCTCATTAATTTGGTAGCATGATCTATTTTGAAAACAAATATTTCCATATTTCTATTGAGAACTTCCAAAATCCAAGTTACTTTGATGTGGGAGTCCAAAATATTTTCATGAACGCTTATAGAATAATTCATTTACTTTTTGTTTTGTCAACAGGCTTACCAATTACCATTGAGGTCAAACATCCTAGTGATGGATCACAACATCTTGAAATTAGGAGCATTCTAAGTAAGATCATGCAAACAGAGAAATCACCAAGAAACTTCTAAACCTATTGCACTTATACCACTTTAATCCTAAACATTTTCATAATTTGTTAATATAATTCATTCCGTTAATTTTAGTTAAAAATCACTTATGTGAATGTTGAACTCCCTATGTGGCATAATCGGCACTAACACGAATAATTTTTTAATAATTTTTTTGAATCTTTTTTTTTTTTTTTTTGTTAGACTTTATTTGTTTTTCCCGTTTCTTTTTGCTAGATAAGCAATGCCTGGCGAGGGTCACCCTTGCCCAAGCAACGCTCAACAAGGCCAACCTTAGCCCAAACCAGGCAACCTCGCTAGGCCTCACTCTCACCAAACCTTATGAAGAGGGTCCTCACCAATGCTCACCCGAGCTAGTGTGTACCCATTGGTAAATAGAAGGGAATGAAAAGAAAGGGAAAAAAAAAAAATAAAAATAAAAAGTTTGGGATTAAATGGGTGTAAGCTGCAATAAATTTAAAACTTTCTTGATAATTTCTTCTGAGACACACTAATTATTTCCCGCTCTCTCAAAATATACGCTTAGGTAAAATCTTTGCCCTTAAAACTTTACCATACATCTATGTTATTCAAATATCTTCTCCTCTCTTTTTTACGTTTAATTAGGGGGAGAAAGCGACTATGGAGAGTCAATTCTCACGAACTTTGCGATGAATCAACTTCTCCCGCACGACGCCATCCCATCATTTGGGAAAATTTATTCCCTACTAGGGCCGATCTCGAAAGTGAAAGGGACTGAACCTAGGCAAGTTCAGCACCAACCTCAGCAAACCCTAAACTGCATCATCCGGGCATTGCCGTTTTCACCATCACTTAGAGCGGGATTGAAGGCATGGGAAGAAGTTGGTGGCTGGCGGCGGGTATGCTCGAATGGGTCAAGCTTAACGCATTGGATTTACAATCCATGCCCACGGCCACCCATCGTGAAAAGATTATCAAATTCTCCACAGGCGAACATTCTCATCTGACAAATTCCGAGGTGAGCAAATCAAGTTTAAGAACGGAACTCCTTGCCAACGTCCATTGGCTCCTACCTCTTAGGCCACTCGGTCCCAGATGAACCTTTCGGAACTGTCATGACTATGATCATCTTTAATCGATAGCGATTAAGTTGTTGAGAAGGAACTTTCGAAACTCATTGAATTGAGATGGCTAGGAAGGATACATCGTGCATATTATAGGTTCGAATGTTGTGATTCCATTTTTCAGGAACTATCCTGCACAAAGCCATAAGGCTAATTTTAGTAATCAGGATAAATTTAAGAATAAAATAAAGTCAAATATAAAAGAATATAGCCTAAATAAAATTATCTCATAGGAGAGGTAGAATAAATGTGGATAAGATTTTTAATATTCATAATATAGAATTTATCTTTTTAGAAAAACAAACTTCTTAAATTAATAAAATTCAAAACAACAGAACAATAATAACAATTTATTTTTATTTTTTTTCCTATTTTTATCTGTATATTCGAATTTATTTCTGTTTTATAATATAAATTTGATACGTAAATATTTATTTAGTATTTCTATTTATTACATATTTTATATTTCTTATTATTTTAGGTATATTAATATAATTAATTATTTAATAAATTTTTATCAGAGAACGATCGAACCGATTCGCCAAACAGTATATTTTGACAAAAGTAGCAGTGCGGAGGACAGCACCGCCGGGGGCGTGGCGGGATTGGGTCACCTTTTCAGCAATCGTGTCGGGACAAAATCCTGCGAAGTGGGCCCCGCTCGCCCCTCCCACGGCAGTGCGCCCCACCCCTTGTGTTTTTTCTTTAAAAAAAACCTTCTGGGAACCCCCCCAATAAATGACCACGTGGCGGGGGCTGAGAACCTGATTGAATGTCGAGCCCATGTAATAATACTTACAGCCGAAAGAAAAAAACTAAAAATTAAAATAAAATAAAAAGAAGTGGAAAAGTCATTGCCAGAGCGCCTCCAAACCAAAAAGTACCCGGCAAATTTTTTAGGATTATTAAATAAGACAAGTAAAATAAGAGATAAATATGATTATTTTCCAAGTAAACTTTCTTAGTTTGGCGGGGAGCACGTCCGCGCGTCCTTTTTAATTCTAGGCGTGCAGGAGTTCGAGCTTGACGCCTTTTTGACCACTATCGCCTTTCCAGTTTCCCCTTCGTGGAAATAGAAATCTCGATTTCAGCCATCATATTCTTGGATCTCCGATGCCGTCGATCGCAGCGCAGCATGCCCTGGATCGTGACACGCCCGATTCCGGCACGTGACTGCAAACAAGCTTTCGCGAGTTAAAGCTATGCATCATGGTCCCACCACCAACTTCACTGCCCATGAACTAGGCCACGATGCCCAGGTCGCATGCCCAATCGCACCCGGCGACGATGTCACGAACACCCTAGTCATGGCCGGCCGAAAAGCCCCATAGGGCTGAGAGTTGCCCCGATGCTCTTTTACATCCAATGTTGTATTAAATTCGCAAGGAATGAGGGGAAGCTTGAAGGCAATTTTTATTCAATGAACAGCCAACATTGATTGAAACCACTAAGGCTTATTATAAGATAAAACAACATACACACTTTTATATGGATGCAGGCACAACATGAGAAAATAGAGGGGAAAAAGTATAAGGTGGTTAAACACCAACATGTCATAGGCTGGTATGGCACATAAGATAAAACAACATACACACTTCTATTTTTTCTTCTCCTCTTCCTACTTCATCTGGGACCCTCTCTATTGTTCGGTCACCAATGACTCACTGGCTTTATATCAAAACTACTCATTGATGAGCCGTTGTTGTTGGTGGCCTTCCATCCATAGAGCACCACCGCATCCACAAATGTCCTATATTTTTCTTTTTTTCGTTCGAAATGAAGCTTCAATGGGTGTGAAACTTTTGGGTTTTCTCAATAAGCCATGGCCTTAGATTTGGAGTTCAACAAAATCACTCACACGAGAACAATTGCTAGCACAATTATAGTTGTGAGATATCTCAATTTCTCTCTTTTGTTCAACGTGAGAATTGGGTTCGATGTATAATATATTATTAAAGTCTAAAAAAACTTGATTTGACAATAAGTTCTCTTGGTTGTGCTAATGTATTTGTACAAGTCCTGTTGCTAGCTTAATGATGAATATAGAGATGTCACACACCATAACCAATTGGAATTGTGGGGCTAGATTTTTTATGAGTTCAGAATTAGTCACGTCATTAATGAAAAAAATCGTTAATAATTTGAAACAATTTCAGACTTAATGGCTAAATTAAATATTTGAAACAGGTTTAGATATAACGGTCACATTAGATTCTAAAACAGTTTCAGATTTTAATGGTCATATTAATGATTTGAAACAGTTTCAGAATAAATGGGCAGTTTAATGATCTGAAACGGTTTCGGTTTAAATGACCAATCAATTCTCTAAAACAGTTTTAGAAATAACGGTCGAAATTAAATATTTGTGACAGTTACAAAGTTAATACCCAGAATAAAGACTTGTAATATTTATAAATAAATGTATGGAATGATGCTGGCTATAAAAGATAATACATAGAAGAGATCAGACATTCTACATTTGAAGAACGTTGAACTAATATTATCAGAAAGCGTCAGACGTTCGTCGTAAAAAATCCAAAAACGTCAGAACCAGTGTTACTACTGTGAGGACATCAGACGTTTGTGCTCAAAACCCAAAGAAACTTTTGAACTAAATTTGGAGCACTATACAAGTTTAATATGATTAGCCAATTTAGCTCTTCTATGTGTTTTTGCTAAAATGCATGAAAATGCTTTGAAAACATGTGTATAAGTGTTTTTACTTCTGCTATGATCAGACTTTTGATCTTAACTTACTTATGCACGTATGCTTGTTTATCAAAATAAACACCAACAAGCTCTTCATTGGAAGACGGAGCCGTGGACATGGCAGTGCTTTGTGGATTTAAAGCCGCAACTGATGACGGCTTGGTTGGCGAGCGACGATGGCTCGTTCCATGAGCAGCAGTGGTCGACTTTGTCATAGTGCCAGTGAGTTGCCAGCGATCAAATGAAGAAGATGGTTGTAGATGGTGGAGGAAGAGGAGAGAGCAATAAATAAAAAATAAGTTTTTATTTTTTTAATTTACTTGCCACACCATGAACGCATGTCGATTTTTTATTGGTTTTCAATACAAAAATATATGCCATGTCAACCTTTGACGCGGTGGTATCCAACCACCGAATACTTCCTCAAGAAGGGACATCGCTTACATTGGGCCACCCGAGCTTTTTACAAGGGTTTAGGTTACAAGCAATTCTAAATATCCTCCTAGAGTATCTCAGTTTTATCATTGGGCAATTACTCTATCCGAAGCTATCCTTATTCCTAGAAGATGTGATTGGTCATAAGCTTACTCACCAGCACATGGCCCGGGTCATGGGCAAGGAGCAGCTCGCATGCTAGACTCGGTTGCTGGCATAAGTAGTGCCGGACTCGTTCACTGTTCATTCAACCTATGATCATTCACCGTCCATGCAATGCCCAGTGCTGATTTCTGAAGCTTGAACCACGCTCAATCACTATCCATGCAAGCCATGCTCGTGCATTGGCATCATGCTGGTGCATCACCGTCGTGAACCAGTCCCTTTGCATTCCGATTTAAGAGCAACAATCTGTGCATTGGCCAAGCCATGAGGTTCTTGTTCGCTTAACCGATCCTTCCACGGTACCACCGATCTATCTCGATCATCCGTTGCCTTGCTCAAGTACATGCAGTCCATACTGTAAGATAGGCCACAACAACATCAAATCAATACTGTTCATTCAAGGATTGAACACTCAAATTTTTCGAGATAGATTCTGTCGCCACGCTTTTCCTCTCGGGAGTATGGTTGGGGATGGTTCATTGCAAGCCCCACCTGTCGATCACTCGGCTGGCATTCTTTGCTTGGGATCGTGAATGGAATAGATGATCACTTGGGTACTAAAAAAAGAAAGTAATCTCGAAATGACCACGTTGGGTGCAGACTTATCATTTATTCCTTAGTAATCATACTTAATTTAGTTAATTTTCCCCGTGCAACAAATAATTGAGATTGATCTTCTTGTTGGGTTGTTATTTAAATTAGTAAAGGAGCAAGTGGGTGACAAAATGAAAAAGAAGAGCTTGAATTGCAGACACGTGTCGCTTACTTGTGCTAGATTCTCGTGGCACACCAAGCTTTTCTAGTGCGAGTCTATCCACCCCATGCACGAACTCAAACGCCAATCCTTGAACCCGCCTTTACAGGTCCTGGATTCGCTCGTCTCCCTTACCTTCCCCGGTCAAAGTCAAAACGATGTTTTTTTTTTTTAATATGAAAAACTCTAAACTAAGACACTAGAAATAAGTTTATCTCCTGTTAATTTTCATTAAATCTTACCAATAATTGTTAAGTTCGATAACACGTAGTAGTTAACAATTGTACAAATTTGGTGTTTCACCCTCCATTTATCACATATGTATATATTAATCCAATCTAAAGTAAGTAGTTTGGAGTTATTAGTTGTCAAAAAATTAGCTTAAGTTAAATTAGTTACAAGATAACAATTTGGAATTTTTGGAAATTAGTTTAATGTAAATACGTCACGAATATACCAGTTTGGAGTTTTTTCGTAATATTAAACCTTTTTTGGTTATTTTATTTAGAAATTGGCAAATTTATATGAATAAATACAAATGCAAATGTACCAATACCATGCATATGGTAGTTGATCATAAGCTTCGATTTAGGAGGGGGGCAGGGATTAACCTTGTTTGTTGAGCATTGGATGATGATAGCATGACAATCATCATAATTGTTGGAAGTAACGGTGATATATGAATCACTAGTTAATGCTAGCATAACACTGGCTGTAATGGAGGGAAGGAAAACATTTTATCTTGCGTTTTCAATCAATCGCATCTTGTGGCTTAGATGCCACCGTTACTTAGCAATAATAACAATGATTGTTACTTAAACATTGTCCTTTGAGCATTCTATATCCCGATTTTCCTTTTTCCCAAACAACTTTGCTTTGTTAATTTTTCGATCATGTTGAGCATTTTAAAGAATGTAGCAAGTCGAATTTAATTTATGAAGTAGGTGTCCGATTCTTTTATATAACCGTTATATTTCATTGTATTAAGGTATTGCCTTTTCTAGAAGGAAAATTAATCGATAGCTGGTCGTGTTATATGCATGCATGGAGCGCGATACCCTAGTATATTGTAGAATGTTTCAGCTTAAAATTTACGTAAGCATGGATTAATTTCATTAATTAAAATAGCAAACGGTTTCTATTTAATATTATCCATCATCAAATGACTTAAAAAGCAGAAACTGAATATTCAGTAAACTACTTTTAGCTAAATGTTGCCGTCGACTTCGTAATCCTAGGAGAAAGAAGTAAGAAAGTAGATATTCAATCTAAATAATGGTTTGCGAAGTTTGTTGCAGCATCCGAATGCATGTTATTATAATTAATTTATATTATGTCATGCATGAAATTCGTTTTCAAGTTTAAAGCTTAAACAAAATCCAGTGCAACATAGGGACGAGCAAGCTAGCCATTTTAAAAAGTTCACTTCAATTTATAACACCATAATCAACCATTTTGACCATTGAGGCGAAATCTGGATGTTGACACCTTGCACTTGATGCCTAGATCAAGATATTGGCTCATGGATACGAGGTCCTCGCCATAGAGTCCATCCTTTGGCATTAGACCGACTCGACCCTTGAACCCGAGCCATCATTGATCAGATGATCAACATATGCTCGAAGCGTTCGGGACCTCAGTATCATGGGTACTTAAACACATGAAACTCATAGGCAAATATTGAGTTTATTTTTTCCTATGAGAGCAAAAGAGAACATCGAGAAATCATTAGAATAAAAAGAGGACACAAAGAGAATAGAAATCTTTTTTTTCTTTTCAAAAGTTAATTTTCAAAATAATATTTTCCAACAACATCGATTTTTTTGGGCAACACCAAAACCACGTGTGACCCTTAGTTTGACTGGTTGAAACGGATTTGAGCAAAACTTTAGAGAACATCTCAATCTAGCATCGCCGTCCAAACCTCAACTTTCACTTTCGCTCCCCCGCACACGCAGACGCACACGCTCTTTCCGTGTCATCGTACTCATCTGAACTTCCTTCCTCCCTCCGTCCATCCCCACTTTTTCTTATATATATAAAAAAAAAAACCCCTCAAAAAAAAAAACCAGGTCAAAATGTTTTCCTTTTCTGCTCCCTTTTTTTAATATAAAAAGAAAGAGAGAGAGAGAGAGAATTGTGCCGTCACATCTCTCGACTCTTCAACAGTGCCCCATATTTTTGCCATTCCCCATGTGGCCACTTCCAACCCAAACCCCATTAGACCACCACCGAAGACCAAAATCCCCCTTTCTTCCCCTCTCCATCTTTCCCCAGACTCAAAATTCCCAAATTGAAATCTAGGGTTTTGTTTGTTTGTTTGTTCTCCCTCCCTCCCCTGTCAAAGCTTTTGAGTTCTTCTGATTCCGGCCATCGCTGTCCCGGGAATTGTTCCCGCCCCGATCTCATGAACTTGCTTCGGCAGCAGCAGCAGCAACAGCAGAAGCAGCAGCATCGCCAGCTGCGGGCGGACGAGCGGCAGCAGGAGATTCGCCGACTGTTCGAGACCTCCGTCGAGGAGCCGGAGCCGCCCGGCCCTGCCCGCGGCGGCCGCGGCGGGGAGGACCTCGCCGGCGTCGATCGGCGCAGGGCCGGCGCGGCCGCTGCGGCGGCTCCGGCTCGGGAATCAGATGGTTCTCGGCGGCCGGCAGAGGTGCGGGATGATGCCGGCGGCGCCGCCCCCGTCGCGGTGCCTCCGGTGGTGGGTGGTGGGGGTGCTGTTGTGAGGGCGGGCGTCGAATTGGCGGCCACGGCCGCGAGTGGTCCAGGGAGGCGGAAGCGCGGGAGGCCGCCGAAGGGTATTGGGGAGGTGAAGGTGTCGAAGCCGGTGGCGGTGAGGAATAAAGCCGTGGACGAGGAGGAGGATGTTTGCTTCATTTGCTTCGATGGTGGCGACCTCGTTTTATGTGATCGCAGGTGATTTCTTTTGAATTATTTTTTTTTCTGGGCTTCGTGTTTTCGATAGTTTGGTGGTTAGAGTTTGAAATTTTGCAGTAACCTGAGAATTGGCGGAAAGAAGGGGGGACGTTCTAGAGTGAATAGTAATGGTGCTTTCTTTGGTAAATTAGAATAGGCATTCGAAGCTAATATCATAAGTCTCTGCTTGGTTTGGATATCATTTATGAGGCGAACTTGATGTCTAGTTTCGTGGCAAGAAAATGGGAATGTTTTAATCTCTGCACCAGCTTTGATTAGTGGGCTTAATCATTCCTTTGCCCCCACCAAGACTGTTGGTGTTTGAGAAAGCAAAATTTGTCTCGTTTGTTTTATTCAATTTTTGGTGTCTTGCTCGAAGAAAAAAAACTGCAAACTTGTTTAGCAAGGTCTATGAGATGTTTTAACTCAATATTAGGGCCTTTTCCTTGTTTATCCCATGTTGGATAGGATGACTGAATTTTAATCTTGTCTTAAGTGAATAGGCAGTCTCGTTCGTCGTGATGTTATCGGGGTTTCTTGAGGGTTTGTGTGGTCCATTATGGTTAATTTGTTGCAATTTCTTAACTGTAGGGGTTGCCCCAAGGCATACCATCCTGCTTGTGTCAAACGAGAGGAGGCATTCTTCAGGTCAAGAGCTAAATGGAATTGCGGTATGCCAATTTTCCAAACTTTATCAGTTACCCATGAGTCTCTGTCGGTTGGCATTTTGTTGTTTTACTTAAGCTAGGGTTTAGATCTAAACATGACATATTTTTCGAGGGAGAACATTGTTCATTACCATGATATAACCCCTTATTTGCAGTTAAATACTTCAGAGTTCTTGACTTTAGATAGAACTCACGCAGTTGGGTGCTATAAGAGCATAATTTATTGCCTTTATACTCACTTCGAAAGGGAGTCTTTTTGGAGACTCGACTCAAGCTTGCGTGTCGTACAAAATCGTGAAATCGTGAAAGTGAATTATTTTCTCATGTCAATGCGGAGAATTGATGATTGTGAGAATAACAAGAATAATGAAAATAACATTTTAGACTGAATAATGAAGCAATGGATCAAAGTGCAAATCATATATCTTCGGCTTCAACAACATTGATTTCGATGTATATTGTAAGAGAGCGAGAATTTGTTGTTGATATTGGAGGTAATTTGAACCTAATCATTTGATGTTAGATTTACTGAGTATTCGCCATAATGGAGAAGTAGAGGTTTTTGACCTACAAAAAGTGTAGTGTCAGCTGTTTCATGGTAAGACTATGAATAAATTTCATAATCAACTTCTGACATGCACAGAGTTACATTAATACACACATGGTAGATATTCCTTTCCGTTACTGGGATGGTAGCTGAACTCTTGGACCCGAAAATTATAAAGGATCTGCATGAAAAATCTGTGGTAATGATGACCATACATATTGACATGTTGGAATAACCATTTCAAACACATTTGAGTGCATGGCACTCACATGTTTCATATAATTTCGTTTTGAAAAAAAACACACACACACACACAAAAACTGTTCATATTGTGAAATTTGACATAGCTTAGATTAATTTTTATGCGAAAGAGAGATATAGAGATGTATTGAAAGAAATCCTAAAGGTAAGGAAAGAACCACTCATGTGCCCAAACCTGTTCATTATACTTATATAAATAGGAAAAGGAGACCTGACCTTCATAAAACACTATGGGTCCGAAGATGGGTCCACATTATCTAGTGCACTTGTTGCATCAATACTTGGCAAATGAAAAAAGAACTTGTTGCTTCAACTGAACCAAGAAAATGAAATTCTGTGTGAGCGATGCTCCAGTGGAGGCCCTGTACCTGATTTGTGGTATTATTGCAAATTTTCTGCATGGGCTTCCATTTCCTTCGTATAATGCAATTGGTTTTAGCCTCTTGTATGCTCAATAAAGCCGGCAAATGAGTTCAAGTGATCATCTAAGTAGGACTGAGATGTTACAAGGGAATGATGGTTACTGGGGATTTAGGGATGACATGCATCTCTAACTTTTGAAAGAATTTGTAAAGAAGTCGTGAATGAAACAAAATATCGAAAATTATAATGGCATGCACCCTTTGCCTAAATCTCTAGGAAACAGAGCTATAAAGCTAACTCTACAATAAGTAACTTTACCGTTTATTAATTATCAATGTAAACGGACAGAAATATCGGATCTGTTAGTTACTAAAGCAAAGTCTTTCCCTATACACTCGCTGCTTTTCAAAATTGCAGGAAATTTTATACTGAATGGATAAACCAAAATATGTTTCCCATGTTTTTGGAGGTTGTAGAATTGACCTTCCTGTAACCTTGCATGAAATGGCAGGTCAAGCGCATCTATTGGCTAGTTCCGTAAATGATTTTTCAATGATGGTGTGGTTTGTACTGGTTGGGGATATTTTCCTGTAACCTTGGGTTTAGAAAACCGTAATCCTCTGTACATTCCATGGTGCATGTCATTTTCATAGGTTAGCGAGCCTCGGTAGCACTTCATCAAGGAGGTAGAAAGAGGGAGAGGGAGGTTATTAATGCACTAAATCATTAAAGTCTGCATGGTCGATGAATATAGTTATTGAGGGAAAGAATACGAAGATTGGAAGTAGCCAAGGATAGAGAGGGAAAGGCTAGATACAATTGGGTCCTTAAATTCTCGTGAACAAGGCAATTTTTCTTTTTAATGTTAAAATGTTGGATCCTTAAAACTAACCCCATCTTAATTCGTCAAACAATTTGGCCATGATCCTTCTAAGGAGCAAATAAACTATGGCACTGCACCTCCTTGAATGGACGATGTCATTATAAATGAGCAATTTTATAACATTTTTGGCTTCATGATAAGAAAAAGCCTACTTAGTGGGTATCCATCATTAGAAAATTCAGCTTAGCACCTAAAACCTTGCATTATTTTGATCCTACTAATACTATGAATAAAAATAAAAATAAAAACAGCATGCAATTAGGCAACTTTCTTGGAAAAGAGATGTCCACATGGCAAACTTGAGTGCCTCTTTTACATGTTTCCACTTTTTATTGGTAATATTAATGGACCTTTTCTTACTTTATTGTTTAAAGAATTGACATTTATCTTTTCCTATCCATCATAAATGGTGTGTTCAAACGGCTTATCTGTCTTTATTTAACTCATTCAGTAAACATATATATTATGTTGCCTTCTTGAATTCCACTGTTAACCTTAGTTGTGATTTACATGTGTATTTCATTCATTTCAGGTTGGCATATATGTAGCACTTGTCAAAGAGCGGCCCACCATATGTGTTATACCTGCACATTTTCTCTCTGCAAGAATTGTACAAAAGGTGCTGACTATGTGTGTGTGAGAGGAAACAAAGGATTGTGTGGGACATGCTTGAAGACCATCATGCTTATTGAAAATATAAGGCTGGGAAATGAGGAAAGGGTATGTGCCAACTTCAAGGCTGATTATCTTGTTGTTCTTCTTTTGAAGAAGCTTTGCATGTTTGGGAATTGCGTAGAACTATGAATGGAAAATTTTTTCCAACTCACTTCCATTTGATTGAGAAGCTGTCAATGGACCAAGTTCTGTTCAATAGTTACACAGCTCTCTCTGGATTAAGAGGAAACCTAAAAGTTTGAGACATTTACCTTGATGGGAATCAAATTCAAAATTGTACAATGGGGGTGTTGGCTAGAAAGTGGAGTTTTGTTACCAGGATCTTGCCAGGCTCATTTTTGACCGTCTGACCGGGCATGTTTTAACTTCAAAACTGCTTTTGACGAATACTTACTTGCAGATGTTGGGCCTCTACCCCTATATGCTAAAATGTTGTGGCTAGAAATTAGGCATACATTCTTTGCTTACATCAATTAGTAAACCATCTAACTGTTAGAGTTAAATTGAACAATTTGCAACTATGCCCTTAGATACTGCTTATCGCAAGTTGCTAATTTGACAATAATACAAGTTAAAGCGCCTCAACTAGAATGAAATCTTTCCTTTTAAATAAGAAAATAAGGCCCCCCGGGGAGGGAGGGAGGGAGGAGGGAACTTTAATGAAGCTGATAAGATTTTTTGGGGAAATCTCCTTTTTTATATCTAAATAGAGGCTGAAGGTTTGTTTTCTAAAAGGGAAGCTAATTGGCTTTGACATGATACAAATAAAAAGCGTGTGCTGCCATATATTGCATTCCTTCCAGAAATGCAGCCTTCTTCGGTACTTTACAACTCATCTAGCCTATGATGGAAACCTGATTTATGACTATTACGTGTTGTCTGGAAGACATGGAGGAGAGGAAAACAAAGAGCAGATTCTAAATTACTCTCTTCTTCTTCTTACAGAAATTTTAAAATTTACATTATTTTCCACACCCATCCCTCATTTTCCTTCCCCTCCCTTCCCTTCCAAACAAAGCATTAGTGATGCTGCTCTGTTGTTTATTCAAATCATAGATCTATGATTCTTTGGCTATTTGATTAGTTTGCATTTTAAATTTTCTTTCTAGTGTCATTAACTTATGTCGTGTTTCCAAAGTGCAGCTCATTCCATCAAATATGTTCGTGCCTTACACACTCGTTAAATCTTCGATTTGTATTTTGTTGGTTCAAACTAATATGTCGTAAATTGTATGGTAGTTTAATCTCTCTGTATTTAAGGTTTCTTTTCACTGATAACTCCCACATTATCTACTAAAAGTCACTATCATGTGCATGTATTAATACTTTCCCCATAATTATCCCCAATCAATATCTTTAGGAATAAAGATATACCTACTATTATAACACCCTTTATAGAAACTATTGACGAATGACAAGGTTGAAAGTTCCTAAATTAGTATATTGGATGGTTTCTTAGATGAAGTGAAGTTTGCCAAGAAGAGTTCCATCCACAAGCCGTGGAGAACTAATGTATGCATTATATTAATTTGGTTGACTCATTTTTGTACAATTCGACTGCCATTATTAACACTGACCATGATGGTATTAATGAACCATCTTCTTAGTCTCAAATGTTTTTGTGGGACAACGAGCTCACAATAGGACTGTGTTGTAACTCAACCATCCCTTGGATTCTTACTCTTGTGCTTAGTGTTATCTTCCTCTTGGATAAGCATGGAGAAGAATTGAATTGTCAAGGCCCCATGGGGTGCCAGCTCAGGTATTGAAAGTGCTTAGCAGTTCCATCACAAAGAGAATTTAGATAATGTGCCAATTCGTATTCCATCCCTATGCTAAAAAAGGCATCGCGTCAGCCCATCTATGTCTGGGTCCACTGAAAGAAGCCTCTATCCTTTGAGAATCTTGTCTCTCTATATGTGAAAAGGAAAAATGAACATGGCGTGAGTATAGATTACAGTTATGCTAAATGGGGTATGTATGCTGTCTCTCAATTTGTGTACTTGTATTTTTCAGTGTTACTTTTCTGTCTTATTCTGTGCATTTTAAGGCTTGTTACAGAAGTTGGTCTGTTGATTTTGAAATTCTTCATATATGTGCCTCACTAACTGTACATGCGAGTGTGCGCACATGCATGTGCATGTGCGGGTGTGTGGCACTCACTTCTTGATGCACACACTGATTTTAGGCATTCAACCTTTACTATTTGTCCTTTGGATGCTTCTTTGCAGGTTCAAGTAGATTTTGATGACAAAAGTAGCTGGGAGTATCTCTTCAAGGTTTACTGGATATACCTGAAGGAGAAGTTGTCTTTATCTACACACGAACTCATCCAAGCTAAAAATCCTTGGAAAGAATCTGACATGATGTCTAATAGGCAAGTGCCTCCTAGAGTAGTTTATGGTAATAATGGTCGAAAAGGCTTTGGATTGGGTGACTTCAACAGATATGGGGCAGCTGATTGCTCAAACAGAAGAAAGACCAAGAAGCAGGTGAAGGTTGTTGAGGAAGAGGCTCAAAGTGAACAATTAAACCCAATTGATGGAGGGCCATTCTCATCCTCTAATGAAGGCATTGCATGGGCATCTAAGGAGCTCTTGGAGTTTGTTGCACTCATGAAGGATGGCAATACATCCATTCTATCTCCTTTTGATGTGCAGCAACTATTGATGGAATATATTAAAAGGAATAATCTTCGTGACCCACGCCAGAAATGCCAAATCCTTTGTGATTCAATGCTGTTTAGTCTATTTGGCAAAGCTGTTGTTGGGCATATTGAAATGCTGAAGCTTCTCGAGTCTCACTTTCTTGAAAAGGATAAACCTCGGATTGATGGTTTCTTTCAGGGGTCAGTTATTGATGGTGTTAGTGACCAGATGAACATTGATTTGAACAATCATAATGAGCCGAGGGTGGGTACTGATAAGAGGCGTAAAAGTAGGAAGAAGATCGATGAGAGGGTATCACAGGCTAATCCAGATGACTATGCTGCGATAGATGTTCATAACATAAAATTTATATATTTGGAGCGGAACATGATGGATAAGTTGATCGATGATTCTGAAAAGTTTCATGAAAAGGTCGTGGGATCGTTTGTCCGCATAAAGATTTCTGGTGGGGACCAAAAGCAGGATCATCATAGGCTTGTCCAAGTTATCGGTAATTGTTTCATTGCCATTCCTATGAGTTATGAGAGCAATGTTTGATTGGTAATATCTTCTGTGCAAACTCATCAAGTGCTATCTTTTGCTATACAGATTCTAGCAGGGTAGAAGAGACGAATAATACTGGTGGCAAAAGTGCAAGTATGAAGCTTGAAATACTAAATTTAGACAAGAAAGAAGCCATATCAATCAATGAGATTTCTAGTCAGGAATTTTCTGAGGTGATCAGACAAGTATCATTAGATGCTCTCTTTGATTGATCAATGTGTGATATCCTGTATCCTCGTTTTACTTAGCTTCATAGTTTGTACCTCTGCACAATGTACTTAAATAGCTGCTGCCTTTTGAGGTCAACTTGATTGTGGATTATTTCATATGCAATACTAATCCTAGTGTGAGTGTCTTAAACTTTGGTGGCACAGTATGGAGTGCCTGTAGTAATGTCTGAGGAAGGCAGCTACACTGGTGCCTCCTCTCACCCTGCCTTTGTTAGCAAAAAAATGTCTTAAACTCTGTATCTCAACTTATATTAGGAGCATGGGACTTGTAACCTGGTCCCCGTGGTTCCTAAGGTTGGCCCCTTTGGAACTGGCATGCTAGGCTCTATAAGCTCTTGTCCATCTTGTGTGCTCGAGTGAGCTTTTGACAATAGGCCCTCTTACAGCTCTGTCCTTTCTCATCTTCACTTTGCGTATAAAGGAAAAAATACTTCATGAGTACCAGTAGTCAAAGTTTTGGAGTCTTTTTCTAGTTCTTTCCTTTGATGTTTGTGGGGGAGAATCCAAGTTTTTCCATTTTTTTGGGTCTACTAAGTATATCGCCTTTCAATCTTTTCTGGCTTTCCCCTTATTTAAATGGAGCTCCATGAGGAATATGATTTTCTGTAGGATTTTAAGTCCTAATTGAAAGGTTTAGAACATAACATCCATGGGATCGAGTGATTTTGATTGAATTAGTTGTAATTTCAAAAATTTTTAAGTCACATATGTGACATAATTTGTAGTTTTGCAATAAGGGGTCTTTCCTTTTTCCTTTTTCAGGATGAATGCAGGCAATTACAGGAGAGTATGAAGTGTGGGCTGATAAAACAGTTGACTGTGGTGAGTGGCATGTTCTAATCTCGGTCATTTCTTGCATAAAGGATTTAACTTAACTTGAAGATGGTCCATGCTTCTTGGCAGGGTGAGATCCAGAGGAAAGCGTTGGCATTGCAGGAAGTAAGAGTTACTGATGTGAGTTCTTTCAACCCAAAATCACATGTTGCTGTCTGTACCATCTTTAAGGATTTAGCTTTGTTTTAATCTCACTACTGTTAGGGAATGTTATTTTTGTTCTTCTTGCCAGGAGGCTAATTGTTTCATTGATTTTATTTTGCCCTTGCCTTCATTTTTGATTTAGTGGCTGGAGAAGGAGATAACACGGCTCAATCATCTTCGTGATCGAGCAAGTGAAAAGGGGCACGAAAAAGAATATCCTCTTCTATTAGATCTTATGATGCTTATTTGTATGCTTTCTGCCAGTAATTGCGCAAACCTGACCTGCCTTTTAATGACCAAGCATTTTTAGTCAATCCTAATCGGATGTATCCTCGTACTTTTAGTGACCATGCGCCAAACATGTAGTAATGAATGTCGCAACGGACTTAAAGATCATTCCGAAGGGGCATATAAAACTAATGACATGGTTTGTGATGTACTATAATCATAATTATAGCCCATTCTTCATGTCTGATGTTTTCAGGTTCAGCCATGTCATCTGTCTTTATATTGATCCCATTGAAGAACCTAGCTGAACTCTTATTTAGGTCCTACCCATTTTATTTTTTATATTTGCTGCAGGTTTGATAAAGATTTATTCTGTGTTAGCCTATGTACACTTATAAATGTTTCCCCTGAGATAAGTTTTCTCTTGGTATTTGCCAAAAATTTCCCCCGATGATGCCCAACCACACTCTGCAGAAAAGGGCTTGGCTTTGTGTTGGTTGATGCCCTTTTCTATGTACATGCTGATTATAGCTCAGCTGCCTTGCAGTGGGAAGGGGCTTGCTTTGCTTTTGGTTTGAGCCTTTGAGGACTTTAATAACTGGAAGATGGTAGTAGTGGTGGGTATGAATAAAGTAGAAGCTGAGGCAATAGTATGTTGTTGTCCCCACTGTCAGTACATGAATAGAGCAGAATCACAATAGTGTTACAGCTCTCTACCTGAAACACCACCTCTTGAATCAAGCTTCAGAAACAAAGTTGTGTCTTCTTCTTTCTGCTTTTTGCTTTCAAATGAAAATAGGGATTTCTTCTGAGTATTTCTTGACCACATTTCACGCTTAGAGAATTCATGGAGAAATTACAACTCCTGAGTTCAGCTGAAGAACGTCAGCGCAGGCTGAATGAACCTCCTGATATACACGTGGATCTGAGCATGGATCCTATATATGAAGTTAAAAGTGACTCTTCTTTACCAGGTCAGAAGAGCAAGATCTCCAATGTATCTTGGTTTTATGAACTTTTCATATTTGCAGTAGTATAGTTTGGTTCATTGTGATTTTGCTTTTAATATGCAGATGGGAATAAAATTGCGATTAATTCTCACTCCAGCAGAAAGAGGAGGGCATCAACCTCTCCACAGAGGGGGAGCAGTGACTCAAGAGAAACTCAAAGCAGGTCTCAGAAAAAGAAATTGACTGACATGGATAGAGAGTCTCCAAGCCAAATGCCTGAGATGAATGGATCCTCAAGAATTCAGGCATGTGAAGCGTCTATAATGAGCAGTGGGAAGACAGAATCACTGTCTGGAGTTGCATCAGAAATTTCACCTTCACCTCTTTCAACAGGAACTGAACAATCGGTCAACGATGTTGAGACATACAAAATATGGCTCTACCATGATCCAAGTGGGAAAGTTCAAGGACCTTTTAATTTGCCGCAGCTGCGTAAATGGAATGAAAGTGGTCATTTCCCAACTGATCTGAGGATATGGAGGCAGGATGAAACATTAGAAGATTCTATTCTCTTGGCTGATGCTTTGAATGGACAGTGTACTAAACAGCCCTCGGTGCCACCAAATGAAATAAAGGTGAGCTCCATTGACCAACATAATATACAGGAGGAATTGAAAAGTGTCGTAACGGATGTAAGTACTGGTGAAGAGAGCTGCATTCCCAAGGAAAGCATCTCCAATTCTCCTAGTAAAGCTGGTAAGGAAGCCTTTCCAAATGGTGGACTAGGCCCCAATTTGTCTAGTCTTATCAGTGCAATAGATACTATTAGTAGCAGAGAAGAAAACACTAAAAATGTTTTGCTGGGAGCAGATTTCCCAAGTAATGACGGTAATGCTTCTCCTGTTCGCGTCCAGTCTCCTCAGCAAAATGAAAGCCATGAATCTTCCCAGAATAATGGAAACCCAAGCCCACCTCCAGCTATTGAGGATCAAGCAAATGGTGGATGTATGAATGATAAGCAAGTCGGTGGTGATGGGCCTTCCAGTCAGTTATCTGGACAGAATTGGGTGACTGCACCCCCTGTTGATCGTTCTACGAATGATTGTGAACCAAATCCTCCTGTTGTGCCTTTGGACAAATCGCTCGAAACGCCAGCGAAAAATGGAGAAACTGATTTATCTGTGCACATTGAAATGCCAAAGACAGACACTGAAGAAATGAAAAATCAAGTCACGGAGAGCAAACATTCTTTGTCATCCAATATTCCGGTGCCAGATTCGGGTCCAAGCTGGAGCACAAATTCGAGCTTAGTGGGTTGCGCACCACAGGTCAATGAAGTGTCAAGAGAATGGAATGTGTATTCTTCTACCCCGGCTAAACTAGTTGACGAATGGGACTCCACACTTGTGTCTGCGTCATCCTTGAAACCGGCTGAGATGGGTAGTGATCATGCCACCACTCCGACTTCTGGCCCAATAGTGCATCCTTCACCATCAGGTAACGTGCCCAATACCACTGCTTGGCAGGTTGAACCCAATGACTTTGGCTCCCTAGTCGAGGAGTCGGTTTCTGACCTGTTGGCTGAAGTTGAAGCTATGGAGTCTCTTAATGGCTTGCCTTCGCCTACTTCGATATTGAAGTCAGGTACGGAATTGGCAGAAGGAGGTAAAGATGAGTGTTTCAGTCCTGTAGAGGTGTTCAGTCCTGGTCCTACTTCGGGAAAGAGAGATGCTTTCAGCTCTGCTAATGATTCGCACGTACCTTCCCAATCCACAATTACTGAAGAACCTCGGGGCCTTCCTAATGCTGGAAAGATGTCCGGTGGGCGTCCATCTGTGAGTGCTGAAGTGGTGGAAGATCAGAAGCACAGCGATGTATCTGTTAACCAGTGGAGATCAGGGTCTAGCTCCTCCGTCTCTGGTCCCATGCATCCTCGCGCAAGCTGGGAAGCAGGCCACACCACTAATACCTGGATGGCCCCGTCAGTGACGACGCAGAGCAACTATGGAGCATTGCCGGGAAACGCAAACTTGGGTTGGGTGGGAGCAAATCACGGAAATGCCGCCTTGGATTGGGATCAGAGGCATGGAGCAGTCGTCAGCAATGGAAATGCTAACTCAGGTGCTGCTTCTGGAAATCAGGGTATATTAGGGAACCAGCCTAGATATGGTAACAGTGGAAGTAGGTATGCAAGTCCAAGAGAACGGGCATATCAGGGATCAGATTCAGGATTTAATAGGGGTAGATCTGTTTGGAGCAGGCAGTATCCCAGCGGCGGAGGAAGCGGCAGTTACCGTCAGTCTCCCAAAGGGCAGCGGGTTTGTAAATTCTATGAAAACGGGTATTGCAAGAAGGGAGCATCTTGTAGTTTTTGGCACCCTTGATTTGTTTCGGAAGGGGTCGTGCAAGACCTTTATAATTCTCTCGGATCAATTCTTTGTTGTAGGGAAAGTTTTTATATTCCTGTTGAGGGATCTAATTTAACCTTGTAAAGCATCATTGAAGTTGGGGGCGTATAAGAATATAAGAATTGTACCGTTCTTGCATCCGCTTGTACAAGGAACCATATAAGTGGGGTATGTGGTACATGTATCTTGCTAGATTCACATAATTACTTTGGAAGGTCACGGTAGTTTCCGTTTCCGAGAGATGAAATTTGTTTTGTATTCGTGTTCACAAGCCTCGCGGCTTGAAATGGCTGCACAGGAGACGCAAAGACGCGAAAAGGAATTATGCCGAAGGTATTAATTCATCGATCGAACGCTCGTCATGCTTGAAACCACGAACATATGAACACATTCTGATTGTTCTCGTGACAGCTGAAGTCTGCCTAAATGTTCATCGGGATCTTAATAGTTCAGCGAACCGAATCTCGATACTAAGATGAGGAATTCTATAGGAAAGTCAACCGTCGAAAAACTGCCGATATTCTCATGTATCAGTAATTTGAATTTCTGACTCCATCTTAACAAATTTACCAGCACCTGGTTCATTGCTTCGTGCATTCAAAACGGTTGCAAGAGTTACAAGGTGGCCGCCTCCTCTTGCCCTTTTCTTTTTTTTTCTTTTTTAACAGTTTTTTTAAAAAAATATGAAAATTAGTTTTTAAATATAATTTTTTAAAAAATTTGAATAAAATATTATTTTTAAAAATTCTTGACTAGCTAGAAAATAAAAAATAATTTAAAATACTTTCACGTCAGCTCATTTTTAGATAGGACCGGACCGGATCAAGGAAAAATATTGGGTGGTATGGGAACACCACATCATTAACTTTAAGATTACCTGAATCATTTTGATGTATTTTAAGAAAGGACTTGCCCCTGTCCCATCTTAATTATCTTTTTATAAATTTTAGAATTCAATTGCATTTTTTTTATAAGTTTTAGGACTTCGTAGAACTAATCCCTTTTTTACGTGGTTCTATAGGAGCGGAATGGATCAAGAACTGCTGACTCCTAGCGTGAACGGATTCGAAGCCAAACAGTGAAATTTGCAAAGAAACAAAGAAGAAGTCTCGTCGGCGAGTACTTGATTTTCTGAGTTTGACCGAGCCGAGCGGTTACGTCGTCGTTTCAGGCCCCCCACCTTGACTCCTGAGGAGGCCGGCCCGTCCTTGTCCTCGTCCCTGTGCCACCGCGAACCCGCCAAAGCTCGACGTCTTCGAATAAAAGAAAAAAACTCTCGAGCCGAGGACTCATCCGATCATGGCGGCGGCGGCGACGTCGTTCCTCTCGCCGACGCAGAGGTACGCGGCGGGGGCTCTGTTCGCCCTCGCCCTCCAACAGGCTCAGATCCACCAGGCGCGTCCCCTCGGCTCCTTCGCCGCCTCCGACGACGACGACGGCGACGGGGCCTCCGGCGAGCGGACCAGCAGCGGGAGCAGCAGCAGCGGCGGCGGCGACTCCGTCTCCGAGGACCCCGAGCTCTGGGTCCACGAGGGCGCGGGGTTGCTCCGGCCGGTTTTCAGGTGAGTTTCGGTCCTCCCTCTTTCTTTCTTTGCCCTTTTCGTCAGATTGGGCGTTCCCTAATTAGGTTGAAATTGATCTTGATCCTCTCGCGGCTTATCCGGCGGGGTTATGATCTCGATCATCGTAATTTAGCTCGTGGTTGGTTGAATTGGCGATCTCGTCCAGCAGTTACCATAATCAGTGAAAATCAGTTGAGGTTGTTGGACGGGCGATCTTAGGCTGTCTGAAAACTTTGTACGGTCCATATGATCACTGACGATGATAGTATCCCGTTTCCCCTTTCCTTGGATTTTTTTTTTTTGGGGGTTCATTCATTTTTTTGGAAATGTTGATTGTGCAATTGCAAATTGCAGATTTCTAGATATCAATCAGGCGGCATGGCTGGGTCTGGAGGAAACGGCTGGTTCATCTCCTGCAAAGCACCATGTTGGAGCTGTAGGTCTCTCTGGTTCCTTGCTTGTGCCAACATTTCCCAATTTAATGTGTTTCAAGTACATTCCAGGATATGAAACATCAGTATGAGATTTCGTGAGATATTTCTTCTGCCCCCTAAGTTCATATTTGATGAGATACGACACTTTGCTCTCTGCTGGGGTGCTGCTATCCACGCCTATTCTTTTGCCTTAGACCAATGGTTGATGACATAATGGGGAAGATATTTGTAGATCTTGGTCTTTTGGCTAGTGAAAGAAAAGTGTGGCTTTTAGTAACTCAGATCACAATAATTGAATCTGTCACTTTCCTGGCTCTACCAGTGATTTAGCAAACTTTTCTGCTAAACTTAGTGTTGTCTTCCCCATACTCATTTGGTACAGTTCATGAGGTTACTCTCTGAAGATTGTGCTGAAGACACTTCCGAAAGATTAGAACAGCAATTTGCTTTGGCTAAAGCTATAGACAGTATGGCACTTAGCATGGAGACAAATCCTGCGTCTTTCCAGTCTAAGAAGGAGAAGCACCGTGAATATGAGCATGAGTGCCGGCAGAAATGCTCTACAGGTGATGCACAAGAAAATGCTGCAGCAGCGGCCACAACCTCAGAAACTTCTTCTGATACGAGCGATTATAACATCCAAAGCTCATCTCTCGAGACTGGATACAAACTTGACACGGAGTCAGTAGAAGAAGGCAGAGTGCTTGGTTACCAGAGGAAAGTGACAGTTCTTTATGAGCTTCTTTCAGCTTGTCTAGCAGATATTCGTGATGATGACAAAAAGGTTGCTCGACGAAGGAAAGGGTATGATGCTAGACATCGGTTGGCCTTGAGGTTGTTAGCTACTTGGCTTGATATCAAGTGGCTAAAAATGGTTTGTACATTTGCACTCATCTTTCTCTTGTGAAAGCTTTTTGAAATTTATTATTCTTTGCATTCTGACTTGTTCAATACTTCAGTATTTTCTATATAATAAAATTCTTGTTTAAATTAGTCTACCTTCTGCCTACCACCTTTTTGCAAGAGCCATAAGTGGGTTTGGGTCAGGGGAAGAGACCCCTAAAGCACAATTTTTTTCTCCTCTATATAGCAACATAAATAAGAAATTAGCAGGCCTCAAGCACAATTTCTCCCCTATGTAGCAACCTAAATATGAAATCAGTTGGCCTCAAATAGGAAGATTTGAGATGTGATTTGGGGAATTGCTATTCCATTTACATAGAGCATCGATGCTATTAACACCTAAAAAGTGCTCTTAGCTATGTAATCATGTTCAAACTTATGCCAATTTGGGATGTTTTGGCTGCAGGAAGCAATTGAAACAATGGTTGCTTGCTCTGCAATGGCTGCAGCCAGGGAAAAAGAATTAAAAGAGGAAGAAGAAGCCCAGTCGCCAAAGAAATCATGGGCCAAATGGAAGCGTGGTGGCATCATTGGTGCTGCTGCATTGACTGGAGGAGCCTTAATGGCTATTACTGGGGGTATGAATCTGCCCATCTAATGAGCTAGAAGAAAATTAAGCTATAACTGGAAATTGTGGCTTAAACTTTTTTGAATTATTTATTCACATTTACCATATTTAAGCAGGATTAGCTGCACCAGCAATTGCCGCAGGTTTAAGTGCTCTAGCTCCAACATTAGGCACTTTGATTCCTGTGATTGGAGCAAGTGGGTTTGCTGCTGCTGCAAGCGCTGCAGGAACAGTGGCTGGTTCTGTTGCAGTTGCTGCATCCTTTGGAGGTGAAAAGCTCATTGCATTTCTCTGAATAATCCTTGACCTAGTCATCAGAAACAGATAGAGTTGCAATTAGTTGTTTTCAGCTGTCATTAATGGAATCTTAGAGTTTTGTTTCAAGAGGGTGGATTATGCATCAAAGTGTTATATTTTGAGATGAAGTTTCAACTGGAATATTAATTCTAAACAGCTGATTGTAAAGCAGCAAATGCCTCCTTTTGGCTAAGGGTTACGATCTTGGACTCACTTACTCATATTACTGATTGGTAATAATTTATGACCTGCAAAGGTTGATCTGATTGGAATAAAATATTGCAGGTAAATGTGATAACATAAATCAATTCCTAGTTAGGTTCTTGAGCAGTCTCCTTTTTGTGCTAGACTTAACAGTTCAGTTTTTCTACGAAAGCTGCTTCACTCAATTTACTTCATCATCTTGTTAAAGTTTGTCAAGGAAACAATCATGCTGCATGATGGTACTTTATCATCTTGAGCAGTTTCGATTTTTTATTGGATCTTTGTGGTTTTTCTTAGTTCTTTATATGTCTTCAACTGGAGAGAGATTTCTCCGCTTAAGGTTTTATTGCTAGTTCGTCAATGCTTTGATTGCTTTGCAAGCAAAGCATAATTGTTTTCCTGAAATTAAATTTTTGCTTACCCTCTGAAAACCTTATCCGTATTCCCTTTGTCTTCTGATAAATCCAGCTGCCGGAGCTGGTCTTACAGGAAGTAAAATGGCAAGAAGAACTGGAGGTGTTGACGAATTTGAGTTTAAATCCATTGGAGAGAACCAAAACCAAGGGGTAAAATACTTATGCTTCCACACTATAAAATATTCTCCCACCATGCAATTTTGGGAATACATTTCTAATGGTCTGCTATCAATGTCATACCCTCCCTCTAACCCCCTAACAAAAGACACTGGCATAGATGCGACTTGTTAACAGGAATGTGACTTGCACAAAAGTAGCTGTGTGGAAACATATTTTCTCATTTTCCAACAGTAAAGTCAAGAAAAAAATAGTCTGTTGGAAATGCTTTCTCACTGAACAGAAAATAAGTACTAAACTTCAGCAATGGCTTCTATTATTAAGAAAAAGGATGTAGTTTGGAATTTGCTTAGCTTGCAATTTGTTTGGGTGACTGGCATTGACCAAACCACCACTGCAACTCAAGCATTTACATTGACCACCACTGTCTCCACCACCTCCTCCATCAGTTATTATCACGGTTGCCTCCAGTTTCATCAATCACTCTCAGCTTCCGCACCCCAAGTCCAACCAATCTCGTCTGCCATACTTCTGTGAAATGCCATCATCTTGTTTTAATTAGATGCCCTTCCTATGCATTCATGAAACATAGGAGGTTGGTACTATGTAAACTTATTGCCATGAAAATGCTTTCTGATAATTTTTTGCCGATGCTAGAAAAAGATAGAGCACATTAAAGGTTTAGTTTCTGCAGGAGTCCCATGAGTAATTCTTTCAGCACAAGCTTTATTCTTAATATTTTTTTTCTCTTGTCAGCGATTAGCAGTTGAGATCTTGGTCTCTGGATTTGTATTTGATGAGGAGGATTTTGTAAAACCATGGCAGGGACAAAATGACAACTTGGAAAGGTAATTTAACATTTAATCTTAGGTGTCTATCTCAATGGAGTCCGCTGATTTTTTATTATAGTGGCACCATCGGCTGCATCCGAGTTTGTTCTGCACAGGTTTTTGACCTTATATGTAGTCTGCACCTCATTGAGTATCATTTTTATGTCACTTGTCTATGTGTAGCTTGATTATGGCATACAGTTTTTTCCCTCTTCAGTTTCACCTGTAGTGCATTGTTGTTATTGCTTTACAATAGAAAAGCTGATCAGAAAACTAGCAGTACTTATTATCAATAAGAGTACTGTTTTTACTGGGGAGAAGATTTTAAAAGGTCAGATATCCTTCTGTGACTTCACTCTCTTGATTTAAATTAATTTTCCTGTTTTTCTCCTTGTGGATTTGAATAGGTCCGACTTCTCAGTTCTTACGAGTGCATAATCTTGAACATATTTGATGCACATTCCCCCATTCAACTCTTTTTCACGCTGACAACTGTCATCACAAAACAAATGTATGTTTGGACAGGGCATTTGATGAGTGATACTAGTTGCCTATTTTTGGTTTGTGTAGGTATGCGCTTCAGTGGGAGTCAAAGCATCTAATAGCTGTGAGCACTGCGATTCAGGATTGGCTTACTTCAAGTAATTAGTTTTGATCATATCGCTCTTGTATTGCATGGAAGTGCACTTTGGCCTCACTCCTTTTACGACATACCAATGCTTGACTCAGGAGTTGCAATGGAACTGATGAAGCAAGGTGCAATGTTGACTGTCTTAAGCACACTGTTAACTGCTTTGGCTTGGCCAGCTACATTGCTCGCTGCCACTGATTTTATAGACAGCAAGTGGACAATTGCTATAAACAGGTATCCCTCCACTCAGCCGTAGAATAGTATGTAAAACTGGACAAGGAAAATAACTTTGTCTACTTCCATCCCTCCACCATATTTTAAACTTATGACAGAGTCCTAACCCCTATGAACCTTTTTTTCTTGTCTCTCTAAAAGCTAATATTTCCCAAGGATTGCTGGTTTTAGTGGTTTCTCAATTCCCATTCAGTTATTAAAGAAATTATATAATAACCACAGGAAATGAGAGGGAAATCTCTTGATGTGGTAATTAGATGAGAAAAACTGTTTTTAAACTCCTTTTTTGGCATATTTCTCCATTCAATTAATTGAATTAGATGAGTTGATCTAGGCTTCTTCCAATCCCTGGGGTCTCGGGACACTTTTGCTAATTAGATTAATCAAATCCAGTGGCATTCAAGGTTCAAAAGGTTCTTGTTTTGCTCTTTGTGCAGATCGGACAAAGCAGGAAAGCTTCTTGCTGAAGTGTTACGAAAAGGTTTGCAAGGGAACAGGTATTGAGCTTAGTAACAGCGCTATTGTAATCCTTTGGAAGTTTTAAATGTGGTTGATCTCAATCTGAAAATGTCCCAGGCCTGTGACGCTTGTAGGTTATTCACTTGGAGCACGGGTCATTTTCAAATGTCTCCAGTTTCTTGCAGAAACAGAACAGACTGGTACCGTGGAGCCTAGAATTTGTGTTTTTATGGTTCTCTACCCTCTTCAGTCTTTTCTGCTTCATTGGCTGCCTCGGCAGTGTATTAGGTGGGTAAATGCTTAAGTGTTTGGTTCATTTAAAGTGATCGTCAAGTACTTGCTTGCTCTTAACAGCTGAACTCGTTGAAAGAGTCGTCCTTCTGGGTGCGCCTATCTCAATTAGAGATGAGAATTGGAAAGCTGCCAGAAAGGTCATTGAACTTGGACTCTCAAAGAATGTCTTCCTACAGCTTGCAACTCTTCTTTATAGATCTGTATTTATTGATTCAATTCTTACCACGATTTTGCAGATGGTGTCTGGAAGGTTTATTAATGCGTACTCTACGAATGATTGGATGCTTGGGCTTGCTTTTCGTGCCAGGTAATCATGATGGACAATGGACTTGACTATAGTATATATTTCCCGCTCATATACCATAAATCTGTCTATTAATCTGCTTTAGCCTTGGGATATAGATTCCACTGCATTACTCTTAATTGAGCCGTCAATTCCTGATTTACATGGACTTCCAGTTACTTAGTTTACAAAATGTATTCTGATCGTGTTTAGAAATTTCATTTCTGCAGTATGTTTACTCAAGGATTAGCTGGGATTCAAGCAACTGACCATCCCGGGATTGAGAATGTAAGACCTATCAACTTCAGTTGAATGAATGCATGTCAGACTACGGTGTATTTATCACTCTCCAATCTGGTTTCTTCTGCAGGTCGACATTACCGATCTCATTGAAGGGCACAGTTCCTATCTATGGGCGACACAAGATATTCTGGACCGTCTTGAGTTGGACACTTATTACCCCACTTTCAGGTGCCCTTCACGAATATGATGGTTATCTTCTCATGCCTGTACAAATAAATATCCTTTCTGGCCGCCAAATTTGTCTTGTCCTGGCTAAAGCTTTGATTCAATTTGTAAATATTTTTTCATGTTATTTGTACTGCGAAAGTGTACCCTTTTCTATAGTGAAATTCATCCCAAAGCAACTGCTGTTATCATGAGCATAAAACTTAAGTATACTCCAGGAATGAAAGAGGCGATTTGTTTATTTGCAAAAGATCGACTTTACCATTTTCAGTCCAATCTCGAATGCTACCGTGCAATTGTCCAGGGCATTCTATTATCTATCAAATGTCACGTGCTTTTTGATTTCTCTGTTTTCCCCCTTCTAACCAACTAAATTCTGTCACGGAGTCTGCCTGATATGCGTTCTTGGCCCTGTTTTTTGATAGCTTAAGCTTCCAGGACATGCAATTGAACTACCATTCCCTTTTATGGTTACTACCTCTCAGTGGCCTTTCGTGCGATGAGTGCCCGTAGTACCAGCTACCAAACGGATCTGGCATAGAGAATTCAAAGACCTCAAAGAATAGTTCATACCTAAATACATGCAGGCAACATAATATGAAGTGTCCATGCTTTGGGAAAAGTGTAAGAAAAGTTCTAAACCAATTGCGTTGGTGTCAATTTAATTTTAAACATTTTAATGGTGCTAATTTAGTCTTAATCTTAAACTTTTAACCTAACGTCAATTCAGTCGCAAACTTTTTAATTTTGTGCTAATTTAGTCATTCCAATTTATTTTATCCAAATATTGCTAATGTGAACACCAACCAACATATGTAAGATTAGTGATATTGATGTAAACAATTTTAAATAATATTTTAGTAAATCATCAAAAAAAATTCTTTTTTTTTTCTTTTCTCTCCTTCCTTTCTTCTTCCTTTTGCTGGTGATTGGCCACCAGCCACAGGTGATGGTTAGCCACCGACCATAGTAAGGCAATCTGGCCTCGCCTAGCCATGGTAAGGCTAGCCCTCAACTTGGCTAGATCAAGCGAGGTTGACCCATGTTAAGGCTCAACCTCACCATGGCTAGGCGAGGCTAGTTTGCTAGGCCATCACTTGTGTCCAATCACTGGCAAGAGGAAGACAAAAAGGAGAGAAAAATTTCAGAAAAATAATAAAAAATCGAAATATTATTAAAATATTATTTTAAATTGTTCATGTTAAGGCTAACGATACCACATAAGTCGGTCAACATTCACATTAGTAATATCTGGCTAAAATTAGCCGGAAGGATTGAACTGACACCAAGTTAAAAGATTTATAATTAAATTGACATTATTAAAAGGTTCTAACTAAATTAGCACAAATGCAATAGACTTAAAACTTTTCCAATACTTTTTCCCTATGCTTTAGCGGCCATGGTTCCCTAGGCAATACTCAAGCTCGTGCGCAACTCATGATCATTTAACGAGTCTGGTAATTAACTTACCCTAACTTCTCTATACTCATATCCATATATTGGCTTGAGATTTTTATTGCTCCTTTGAAATCAAAATCTCGTGTCTGATAATGTCGTTATCAGCAAAGTTTGAATTCTATGAATGATCTGATCACTTTTCCCCTATGCTTTAGCCGCCGCCATGGTTCCCTAGGCAATACTCAAGCTCAATGCGCAACTCATGATCATTTAACAGTTCTTATAATAAACTTACCCTAATCTCTCCATACTCATATCCATATATTGGCTTGAGGATTTTATTACTCCATTGAAATCAAATTCTCATATGTCTGATAATGTTGTTATCGAGAGAGACCGTATTCTATGAATATATGATAAAGCCGACTTATCAAAGCTAAAATGACATATTGACCTTAACAGTACTAATAATGACTTGGTAGATTTAATTGGAATGATTACTTTGGGAATTTTCACATCAAGTTGAATGGTCTATACAAGTCGCATAATGTTCTCTAGGGAAAAGTGCTTAAAAAGTCCTAAACATTTTGTATTTGTGTCAATCTAGTCCTAAATCTTTTTTTTTTGTGCTAATTTAGTCATAAACATTTTTACTTAGTGCCAATTCAGTCCTTTTCGGCCAATTTTGGCTGAATTTTCCTAACTGGATATCGGCCAGCTGATGTGACCTAATCGGTCTTGGTTGCGTGACAAATTTTAATAATATTTTAATTTTTTTATTCTTTTATTTTTATTTTTTATTTTTTTCCTCCCCTCCTCCAGTCGATTGCCGGACCTCAGCAACCGGCCAGAGGCGGCGGCCGGTGAGGTCGACCTCGCCGGACCTTGCCAGCCACCTTGCCCTCGCCGTCCAACTCGATAGTGGCTGCAAGGGTGGCCTCGCGCTGGGCGGCGAGGGCGAGCCTTGCCGGCATCGCCCAAGCTGCAATTCGGCGAGGTCAAGCCTCGCCGGCCATGGGCAAGGCTCGACCTCACTAGCCCGGCGCTAGGTCGCCCTCGCGGCCTAGGTGGTGCCGGCGAAGGCGAGCCTCACGGCCACTGTCGCACTAGGCGGTGAGGGCGAGGTGGCCGATGAGGTCCAGCGAGGTCGACCTTGCCGGCCGTTGCCTCTGGCCGGTTGCCAAGGTCCAGCAACCGGCCAAAGGAGGGGAGGGAAAAATAAATAAAAATAAAATTCAAAAATTCAAAAGTATTAAAATATTATTAAAATTTATCTACAATAGCACCGATCAGGCCATTAGCCGACGTCCAGTCAGCAAAATCCGGCTAAAATTAGTTGGAAAGAATTAAATCGACATTAAGTAAAAATGTTTAGAATTAAATTGGTACCAAAAGAAGGTTTAGAACTAGATTGGCACAAATATAAAAGGTTTATGACTTTTTAAGCACTTTTCCCTGTTTTCTATGTCGCAGTTGCGCATGTTGTATAAAATAACTGATAAAAGGCGGTCTAATTCTGTAGGACGCCTTGTTTGAATTGCTTAAGATACCACGATGCCATAAAGAGAAGGAAAAAATGGACTTATTGACTATTTCTACTGGTGAAATATTTAGCAAGAAATAAAATTGGGGGGGGGGGGGAAAAGAGATTCTGGCTGGGTACGGGTCATTGCACCCGCGATTGCTGGGCGAGGCCTTAGAGCGGACCCGCATCTACTCGCGAAACGACCCTCTCCTTTTGACAGATTCTCGGTTTCCATTCGGCCGCCGAAGGGCGTTTCTTGGGAAAAACGTCAAGCATTTCGTCATTTTCGCTTCACATTTCTGTTTTGACTTTCATCCGATACACAAGTCTACTCTTTGGGAACTCTTACTTCGAATCGGTGGGAACACGTAATGTTGCCGACTGAATCGTTGAATAGTCTATAGTATCTTCTTTCTCCCTGTACAGATCATCCATGAAGAAAATTGATGTGTTCTTATGTATTTGTTGTCGACTTGAGCGGCTGCATATATTTACTTTAACATACGTAATGTTGCTGTCAATTTCTTTCCTAAGAAATGTGTACCGAATCACTGAATGGTCTATAGTGTCTTCTTTTTCCATGTAGAAATCATCCAAGAAGAAAATTGATGTGTTCTTACGTATTTTGTGTTGGCTTGGGCGGTTGCATATATTTACTTGAACATACATAATGTTGCTGTCAATTCCTTTCCTAAGAAATGTGTACCGAATCGCTGAATGGTCTATAGTGTCTTCTTTTTCCATGTACAAATCATCCAAGAAGAAAATTGATGTGTTCATAAATGTATTTTGTGTCGACTTAGGTGGCTACATATATTTACTTGAACATACGTAATGTTGCTGTCAATTCCTAATGCATACCAAATCGATGAATGGCCCATAGTGTCTTCTTTCTCCCTGTACAGATCATCCAAGAAGAAAATTGATGTGTTTATACATATTTTGTGTCGACTTGGGTGACTGCATATATTTACTTGAACATACATAATGTTGCTGTCAATTCCTTTCCTAAGAAATGCATACCGAATTGCTGAATGATCCATAGTGTCTTCTTTCTCCCTGTACAGATCATCCAAGAAGAAAATTGATGTGTTCATACATATTTTGTGTTGACTTGGGCGGCTGCATATATTTACTTGAACATACGTAATGTTGCTGTCAATTCCTAATGCGTATCGAATCGCTGAATGGCCCATAGTGTCTTCTTTCTCCCTGTACAGATCATCCAAGAAGAAAATTGATGTGTTTATACATATTTTGTGTCGACTTGGGTGACTGCATATATTTACTTGAACATACATAATGTTGCTGTCAATTCCTTTCCTAAGAAATGCATACCGAATTGCTGAATGATCCATAGTGTCTTCTTTCTCCCTGTACAGATCATCCAAGAAGAAAATTGATGTGTTCATACATATTTTGTGTTGACTTGGGCGGCTGCATATATTTACTTGAACATACGTAATGTTGCTGTCAATTCCTAATGCGTATCGAATCGCTGAATGGCCCATAGTGTCTTCTTTCTCCCTGTATAGATCATCCAAGAAGAAAATTGATGTGTTTATACATATTTTGTGTCGACTTGGGTGACTGCATATATTTACTTGAACATACATAATGTTGCTGTCAATTCCTTTCCTAAGAAATGCATACTGAATTGCTGAATGATCCATAGTGTCTTCTTTCTCCCTGTACAGATCATCCAAGAAGAAAATTGATGTGTTCATACATATTTTGTGTTGACTTGGGCGGCTGCATATATTTACTTGAACACAAGCAAAAGCTCGAGTCACATCTAGCACTTCTTTAGGAATTTCACAAAATTATGCGGTTCTCTTCCATATATTTCTTATATGTTCAAAGCCATTCTAGTGTGGATGGGAGGACTAGATCGATGACAAGACAAATATCACGTCGGGTTCATTTATGCGTGTCTATATATAATGACAGATGATTTGCTGGGCTTCAAACTAGATATTAATGCAGTTCAGAAGCTTCTTTGACTTTTCATCCGACCATATCGATAATACAAAATATGATTCCAGATTGAAAGATTGGCCATCTCCCAATTTCAAACCGTGCACATATGCTCCGACCCCAGAACGTTCCGGCGCTCGAGTGTATAAAGTTGACAATTCAATCGAACGCAGATTTCCGAGAGTCAAAACTGAAGAACTCCGAAAGCTATTTCTGTTGACGTGCATGTATTATAATTTATAAGCTAAAAGGCGATACAGATGACATAAGTGCTGAAGGAGACGCGAGATCGAGGGTTTGAAAGGACATTTCACGGTGGCGACAGTGAAATAAACCAACCAATCTTCAAGAGCCGGGACCAGCTGTGACATTGGCTGCAAGTTTGGAGAGCTTGTCCGCTTCTGATATAATCTGGGTTAGGTGTCAATTCTGTAGAATCCTCCTCGGCCCAACTCCAAGTGATGGGCGCACCAAGGGTTGGCCGTCGACCTGCGGACGATGGAGAGACAGAGAGACCAATGGAGCAAGCAACTCCTTTTCCATAAACATTGTTCATTGGTTATATTGGGTTAAAAGCCACCAAAAAAAAACCAAATTTTGGCCACCTGATACATTTATCCTAAACTTTTTTTGTGACATCAAAAATCCAAAACTTGTACTCATATAACATATTTACCCCAAATTTGTATAGTGTGACACATTTACCTTTAATTTTTTTTTTTACACTAAAAAATCCCAAACTTTTTATGTGACACCTTTACCTGCAAAATTTGGTGACACATAAAAAGTTTGGGATTTTTAGTGTAAAAAAAATTTGGGGTAAATGTATTACATAAATATAAGTTTGAGGTTTTTGACGTCATAAAAAAAAAAAATTGAGATGTAAATATGTCACACCATTACAATTTTGGAGTTTTTAGTGTCACAAAAAAATTGAAGTAAATGTATCATAATTGGCAAAATTTAGGGTTTTTGGTGGTTTTTTCTCGTTATTTGTTAATGTGAGAATCATGTCAACTTAGAATATCTTGTATTGTCATAGACTTTTTGCACATCCTTAATTCCATATCAGATGAGAGAGGCCCTATGGAGTAATTTATAAATAAATACCCTAAACAGTTATACCCTAAACGGTTAACATTTTGAGGTTACTCAGAGCGCTTTCTTCTCATTGCTTGGCTCACGTGAACCCGGCCAATTCACTATGGTGTCCACTAGAAATCTAAAACGTGACTTTGTAAATTGATTTCGTATATTGATATTGGAATTTATAAGGTTAGTGGTTGTTTAAACCGAACATCAGTTGGTTCTCTAGACATATGGATAATTTCCTTCTTCCTTTTTACCACGAAGTTTAGTTTTTTAGGTGAAGTATTGATGAGCAAACATTGCGGAGAGTCGTGGTCCAGTGACTTTCAAGGGGGAGAGAAGAGTTGGTGGAGGATGTTGAGTGTGGGCAGGGGCACTTGAGAGAGAGTTTCAAAGGGGTTATGGCTATGAACGGTTGGCTAAGGATGCTGGGAATGTTGAGAAGTAGTTGAGGATTTAACAGCTGAAAAAGATGTGGGGGAGAAGAGATCTTGAGAGAGAGAGAGAGAGAGAGAGAGAGAGAGAGAGGAAGTGACCTTATCTCTGATGAAGTTGATGACAGTGAAACTAAACCAAGAGAAAAACAAAGAAAGAAATTGCCCCCACAAAGCTTCTTTTTCCAGCATCATTATCATTGTATGTAAAGAAAAAAACAATTGCAAGCCTCACGTCCCCCTCATCTCCCACCTAAATCGCCCCTCCCCAATTTTCATTCGATTCCCACCCAGATTCCCGTCTCTGTCTCTTTCTCTAAAATGCGTGGATACTGTAGGCTGAACAGAGGCGAAGCACATTAACCCTTTGAGCAGATGCAATAATATAATATGGTCCTACAATGTTCCTAGTTCTGTCTCCCAGTCGGTACATGTTGCTATCTTCTTTCGGATCATGTTCTTCTTGGCGAAATCCTATTGAATTTTGTTCACTCTATCACCATCGGAAAGGATCGTCTTTCAACAACGATCACTAGCACGCCATCGTGCGCATGCCCAATGATGAATGAATTCTCGATGGAGACATTCATACACATGACCACGTCTATGCAATAAGAAGGACAAGGCTCGCTCTCTCAGTCGTCGTATTGTTTCCTTACCGGTCTCGACCGTCGGTATATTCTGTTGCGAATTTCCGAAATTCAGTGCGCGGAACGGGAAACCATACCGATCGACATGGATGGGGGGAGGAGAAGTCCCTTTTGGATAGGAGCTCCTTTCTTTTTCGATTCGGAACACGTCGACTTTACCAACTTTGGCTGACCCCAGGTGCACTGCACTTCGGCTTATGTTGCTGTCGTGCCATACCATGCCATTGCAACATTCCATGCGTGTACGAGGTTAACCTATCTTCCATGAATTAGGAGACCCGCCATGTTGAAACCTCTAAAGAATGATTTGATCTCAAGTAAGCCCGTATTCGTCCCAAAGAGAATTTATCGGGCAGCTTAAAAACCCCTAAGTTACTTTGTCCTCGCGTATCATATAAGACTCCGCTTATAGGGGCAGCGCATCAAAGCGGGCACGACTCTCTAATTATGTCCATTCCTGAAAGTATGTAGCTTTCTTCGAGACACGAAATCTCCAACAGTAAATGGAAGAGCTTGCTCGCCTAAATAGAAAGGAAAAGGAGAGGTGAATCGGTCATCTTCTTCCGTACTAGGGACCATCTTGTGGCGGCGAAAGTAACGCATCCAAGAAATGGTGAGCAAACCGAAGAAAATATGGCCGAAGGAAGCAAAGCAAAAGAGAGGTTAGGGCAAGAATCACAAGCTCTTTCCTTGTACACAAACATGAATCGGTCCCTTGATGATGGAAAGGTTTCTTCATTCCATATTTATTTGTGTATGACAAGATCAAAGAAATCACAAGAAAAGAAAAGCCCACCAAATGAGATAAGTCTTGTAATATCCACAAAGAAATAGAAAGAGAGAACAGAACAACATTGATTCAAGTTCCGTCTCAATTCTTTTTCTTGTCTTTCTTGTCCTCTTCGGTTATTTGACCTTTTTTATAATACAAAACAAAAATCGAAAAATCCATGCAAATCATTTTGGCACCACCCTCTTTTGCCCTTGTATGGATGGGTTTATGCACTCCAAATCTTGCAGCCCTCCTGGAGCTGAAAAATACGTTCCCCTCCCTGCGCCCCCCCAACCCGACCCTCCATTTGCTTGCTCAATATAGAGCCCCCACCAACCTCGGAGTCGGCACCGCCACGAGCCGGGTGGACCTCGGCGCGGTGAGCCCGAAGACGTCGCCCATGTCCATCTCGCTCGGCTTCATCCCGTCGGGCAGTTCCCACGTGAAGCAGTGCAGGAGGTGGGCCACGGCCATGTCGAGCGCGTAGAGCCCGAGCTGCATCCCTGGGCACGACCTCCGACCCGACCCGAAAGGGATGAACTCGAAGTTGCTCCCCTTGTAGTCGGGCATGCCTGGCTCCAGGAACCGGGACGGTTTGAACTTGTCAGGTTCGGTCCACGAGCCGGGGTCACGCCCGATGGCCCATGCATTGATCATGACCCGGGACCGTGCGGGGATGCGGTAGCCGGAGATCACGGCGTCCTCTGCCGTCTCGTGGAGGAGCAGCGGGATCGGCGGGTGGAGGCGGAGGGTCTCTTTGAGACAGCACTTGAGATAGGTCAGCTTCTCGAAGTCGCTCTCCTCGACTCTCCGGTCTAAGCCCACGACATCCGCGAGTTCTTGCTGGACCTTCTTCAGGTCCTCGGGGCTTCGCATGAGCTCCGCCATGGCCCACTCGATAGCCGACGCCACGGTCTCCGTCCCGCCGAACATCACGTCCTAAACGAAACACAAGTAGAACAGATAAAGAATTAAGGGACATCTACCACGAACACTCGTTGATGAATTTTGAAAGTTTCGAGAAGTTTATGACGTGGAAGATCTGCCGCCGAAGAACAAAAGCTAGGCTGCACGAATTGGCAAGTGGAATGTCTTCCTAACAACTCCAAATAAATTATGCATGCACGTGTAATTAGCAAAAGAGAGATGGTGTCCAGATACGGGAGATTAATCGTACACTACTATCGACCCACCATTAATGAAAAAAATAAATCCCACTTTTTGTGTATAAACTTCTCAAACCAATTTCAATTATTGCTCAGTTATACCTAACTTTCTAACGCCAAGAACCGTGAGTATAAGCATATTATATCAGTACCTAAATCTCCACCCTCCATAAAGGAAAACGAAAATACACTTTTTCTTTCGCTAGCGTACAAAAAAAAAAAACTGATAATAACTCGCATATACTTAATTTGATGGAAACCCTAACGTCCCGAATATATACGCGAAACATCTAGCAACACATCCAAAGAAAGTCCTGTTCTAATAATTAAAGGAAGGATGGTGTACGAAGCTCGACACGTGCATGTCGGTTTCCGTCCCCCCGCACCATTTATGGAAACCGTCTTTTTCTTTGTTTTTTCTTTTTTCTTTCACGCCACATCGCCTGGTGAACTGAGCAAAGATTAGGTTTCCCCGTTAGCGAGAGGTGATCAAGTTAAAACCGCGTTGATTTCTTACCATGATGATGGCCTTGATGTTGTCTCTCGTTAGCCTGATCGAGTTCTGCAAATCGTCGGACTCGTTCACCTTCGCTTCGTCGCTGTAGAAGGCCAGCAGATCGTCCACCATGTCGGTATCGACATCTTGATCGCCTCCACGGGAACTCGTCTTGTTTCTCTTCTTGTCCATGTGATCATCTATAATGTGGTCGATGAACCCGTCCAGCGACTGGCGCGCCTTGACAAGCCTGGCGGTGAGCCCTTGCGGATCGATCCAGCTCAGGTACGGGATAAAATCGGCTATGTTGAAGGCGCCAAATAATTTCGAGAACTCCTGCAGTATGCTGATGAACTCGTCCTGGCCCTCAGTCGAGCTCGTGCCGAAGGCCGCGCGGTAGATGATGTCCCGCGTGAGCTCGAACACGAGCTCGCCGATGTTCACGGCGGTCCCCTCGCTGCCCGCGACGGTGCGCACCATCGTGTCCACCTCATCGCGGACCGACTCCCACGACTCAGCCCGCTTCCGGCTGAAGAGCTTCATCACGCACAGCTTCCGCATCTGCCGCCAGAACGGGCCGTAGTGCGCGAAGGCCATGTCAGCCCGGTCATACGTGAGGTAGCTGATCGCGATGGTGGCAGGCCGGTTCGAGAAGATCCCGTCGTGGACCTGGAGGACCTGGCGGGCCACGTCGGGGGACGACACGGCAACCATGTGCAGGAAGCCCATGCGGAGGTGGAAGATCCCGCCGTACTTCTTCGCCAGACTCGCGAGGCCGCGGTGGGTGAGCTCGCCCATCATGAGCATGTTCCCGATGACCGGGAGGCCCCTCGGGCCCGGTGGGAAGGGCGGCTTGCGCCGGAGCCGAGCCACTAGCCCGAGGAAGAGGAGAAGAGGGACGACGGAGAGGAGGAGGGTCATGGGAGATTGCTGGAGTTGAGTTTGAAGAAGAGACTGGAGTTGGGAATAGAAATAGAAAAAATCCATGGATTAGCTCTTTTGGAGAGGATTCAAGCGCAACTTATCTTTCGAATGTGTTGCTAGGTTGGAGGAGATATTAAGTGGCCTTTATATACACAAAGCTTCGGGTGTATCCTGTTCACAAGTTGGAGGATTTGATTTTTTTTTTCTTTTCTTATATTTCATTTTCCTTTTCACTATGGCCTTGACTATACCTGGCCCTCTACTTTGTCAGCCCCATTTTAGTTGGTGGTCACAATTACAATACTTCTCTAGAATATTCTTCTGTATTCGAGATAATCAATATATTTTCTGTTGGTTTCTACGTATCTCAAGATTGCAAGAATATCTCGTATTAATTGTGCATCTCTGGATTAATATCCGTTATCTTAAATAGTCACGCTATAAAGCCTACAATAGGTCGGTAAAATCTTTGCTATGATACATCGAAATATATGAACACTTCTCAAATCTATTTTCCGCACTATTTTTATCTTTAAATAGCACATCGCTCTCGTACGAAACAATTACTGTCGGACCATTTAAAGAAAAATTGAATATATGAGCCTTGCATGGACTAAGTACACAATTTATTTATTATTTTTGGAAAATCATTCTAAAAACGACGTGGTCCACAAAATTAATATCATACTGCAACCAAAAATAAATGAGGGTAGACCGATGTTGTCTTGTATGCCCGTCGGAGAAGCGTCAAGCTGATGAAAGTTCGTATCAGATTTACATCATGTCTCTGTCACGTTGTGGTTGGAACTTGGACTGCTTGTTTTCCCTTCCAAAACCTTACGAAAAGCATTTCTGAAATAGCAACGAATTCTTTCCACACTTGTCTTTTTTTCGGGTCTAATTCATGGAGATGTTTCATCTTCTAGAGGGCCGAGATCATTGTCAGCTCATCATCTTATTGCGTAGAAAGTAAGTAAGGACGGACATATAACTAACCACTTGAAGTGTAGCTCCAAATCGAAGTGTATTTTCCAAATACTGATTGGACAACACATGGAAAGAAGAAAGGGGCTGGCCAAACGCTCATGATTTGAGCTTCTCTCGAGCCCTAACTCTATAACTGTGGGCGGTGGAAACGCGTTGAACGAGTAAGTAGATCCACTACGGCTGAGGAAATTCGAGTCAGATTTGGTGCGATTTCTTTATTTGGCGATGGTTCTGGATCCACATGTGAAATGGCCGACGAGATGGCTCCGTAGCCTTGGCATTGGAGCCTGGTCCTACGAGAATCAAGTTGATTGAAGATGTACCCTACCAAGTGCCCTCCCAAGTGCTTGGTACGATTGGGATAATATTGAGTCAAATGGAAGAAACTGGTGCTGAGAATTCCTGTTGGGCGATATGATGAAAGCGAATCATAAGTACCGAATCCGGAATGGGTTTTTCCTTTATTTGTACAGGCCCTAGTGCTTCTTCCCGTGAGCAAGTGAAGGCCGGAGTAGAGTTTCTCGAGTAAAACGATTTGAGCCAATTGCATGTACTGAAAAATGATAAGGATCAGGAAACTCTAGTAAGCTCCCTATATCTTAGTATTATCATCGACTCAATCTACTAGGTCTACATATATCAGTTATATAAATGAATGATTACATTTACCTTGGCTCTTATGATCACATTTTAACTTCGATACCACAATCACGTAAGTATGGAAGTTAAAAATAATACTTCATCTCAATGGTTAACATGTTTATATAAATAATTTCATGTACCGTATCTACCAGTTCCTGATATATGTCACTTTTTTATATATATTCTTCGCACAAAATACAAGAAATGGATGTGACCATACAACAAACAGACGCATCCACGTGAAAAATCAACATATTTGAATTTTTTTTTTATCGGTCATATTTTATTCATATTCTAACTCTCACTCTCAGATTTTTATCTAAATTTTTATCGGGACATGAAAAAGTCAAACCCACACCTAAAACTAATTCGTCCTCACCCCAACCCTCTTGAGAATGTGGGGATTCGAACCCCCCCAATGGTTAACATATTCCAATTAATGAGGACAACAAGTGGGCTCAAAGGACCACCGCCCGCAGCGGCAGTGCTAGCTTTGACTCTCTCCCTCTTACGAATGAGAGAAGTTCAAACCCCAACGTTATCGTTAGGAATTCTTAAGCGATGATGCTGTAGTGGTAAGTCATGCGCTAATGTCACCTAGCGATTTACGTCGCGGCTGGCGGCAGTTCCTTCGATCCAAAAAAACAAAAACAAAAAAAGTGGGCTCAAAGGATTTAGAAAAAAAAATAATAACCCTTCCTCACCTTTCCACCTACCACGGGGGAATAGCGTTCGAAATTTTCAATTCGACGGACTACTCCGGCGGCGCCACGTGTTGGGAGAAGTGGGCCCTAGGTGGGCCCCCACCCTCAGATTCAAGGGCGCCATCTCCCATCAGAACCGAGGGCGAAAGATTTGATCCGGAACCTTTTCCGCGATAAAAGTCTCCGGTCGCTTGTCACGGGAGCCGTGACGTCCGACCCGTAATTCGGCCTCATCTCCATCTCCCCCACGTTCGCTTCATTTTCCCAATTTGAAAAGGAGAAATTAGCCCCGAATGAATTAATCGGATTGCGTGTATTATCATCACGGTGACGTCACCCTTCTCTATCTTTGCTGCTTGTCTGCCTTTCGTAGTCGCGTGATAACTTTCGCACGGTGCTCGCGCGCCGCTCCACTCCACTCGAACGACGTCGACGGCTTAGCCATTGCAAGATGACGTTCGCCTCCCTAGCCGGCATGGCGTAGCACATGGGTTATGTTAAACAATGCCGAGGGTGCACTTATCGAACATTTCCTTCTCGAGAATTAATCTAGATGTTGCTATCATCCTTACAAATATCTTTGGACCAAAAGAAATGAATTGATTTCGGATATCGGTTTCTAGAAGCATCAAGGTCAAACAATTGGCATTTTTATTTTTTTAATGCCCTTGGCCTTCCCCACGCGTTATGGTTGAAATGTATATGTGTTTTGTTTGCATGCCTTGGGTCAATCGGTCGAAACCAAGAAAAATCGAGAGAGAATTGAAGAAGTCAAAAGCGACTGTAGAGACCGGTTTCCCGCCTCCAGACCACGACAAGTTCGAACCATTCTCGAACCCTCCGAAAATCTCCTCATTCGAATAGTCTCCTCGATACGCGTACATTGGGGAACAAACCTGTCGCCGTTCACATAAGAAGAATGAAGCGGACGTGTCCCAATCCACCAAAAGCATCGCTAAGTGAACACGATTCATTGATATTTTGAACCAAAAGAGATCTTCTCCTTTGAAAATTATCCCTAAGAATCTAATCTGTTATTGATAGTCTACCAACCCGTTTTCTAAATCCATTTTCGACTTGTTTCTTAGACCTGCCAAAATGGGCCATAAACCATATTTGATGGGATAAATTCTTACATGAGTTAGTTATATTCAATAAAAATATCATAAATAGTAATGAGTATTAAATGGGTTGATAACTTGCTTAAACTCAACACATCTTCATATATGGAAATGAGTCAAAATATATTAAATGAATCAAAGTTAGATCGGAGCATTTTTTACTCCACCCAAACTGGATTTGACTTACCCATTTGACTAGTCTACCATTTCCAAAAAAATAGGCCAAGTCAACAGTGTACTTATTGCAATTATATATATAATAGTAATAAAGCATTTGTGGCGAATTATTTAGCATATCCTCTTAGCGTGGTTTTAGTATCAAGATAAACTTAATTAGAAGATACGGACTACCTGCACTTGAATAGAAAAACCCCATGAAGCTTTATTTTTCCTTGGGTTGGCTTTGGCATTTCTTTCGCGCGTGCACCGGAAAGTGAGATACCACTCTTTAATATGGTTTTCATATCAAGATAATTACATTCCTTTACTGTCGATTCCAAAAGTGTACGATGTTCGAACATGTTGTGGAACATATTCTATATCTTAGAGAAAGTTAGAGCACACACCATCTGTATAATGAAAACTTTATACGAGTGGCATAATCCACCTTGGTTAGAGAATTCTAACAATCCACTGTCTTGCCACCCATCGAATCGATAATGGATGAGACTGTTTGTGGAGACTTTTTTTTTACACAGCCGGTGTAGCTTATAGTTCCTCTATGTCTTAATAATCTAGGTTACCAAAAATAAAAATAAAAAAGTGGCCTTTTTTTTTTTTTGGTCCCATGTTCTTGTTACAACTTCTTTTTCTTCCCTTCACTTCATGTGGTGAGTTGTTCTTCCACTCGAGTTCAACATCATTTCGTGGCCGTCGCAGTTATGAAGAGCTTCTGAACACATGATGACACGGTAAAACTACAGATCTTGAACTGACCTGACGAGTTTGGTGAGAGACGGTTCAACCACAACTTAAAACCTACATCCAGTTGAGTTCACTTATAAGCTAAAAAATGCTCGACGTGCTCAATCTATCACATCGCCACCAACATAAATATCAAGGTCGATCTATAGTTCACGCTCCGTAAAATGAGTTATCAATCGCTCGTTGGAAATGCGCCAGCTTGGATAGCAAGAGAGTTTAGTCATCATTATGATCTTGGGTTCAACTCTTGTAAAGCAAAACCTTCAAAGCACCAGTTTCTTGTAGGGAAGCGCATGCTTAAGATCGATAATAGAAGTGGACAATTCAGATGTATGAATCCATATAAAATTAGAGGTGATTGGTTTCTGATCCGGTCTAATCCCACCTAGGAACTAAGAATCGAATCAAGAGGACTGATTCCCAATTTTTGAGATCAGGGATCAGATTGAACAATCTTGGAACTGAAAACCGAACCGAACCAACTAGTCCAGTCCAATGGAACTGATTAATTAGCCAAAAAAAAATTAAAAAAAAAAAATACTAGAGTTGTTACTATTTTAGAATTAATTGCTATTTTAAAGAAATAAAAAAATATTTTACAAAAGAGAATCAGTCTAATCTGGTCCAATATAAGCGGTTCTCAATTCAATTGGTTCGATATGCTCAGCTCACCCCTATATAGGGCTGTAGCTATCCCAAGACGACTACAATTGTTCCGGTCTTTTTTTCAAGAAATTTACTGAAAAATAAAAACGACTCCGGAGAAAAAATATTTCCACCTCACCCATCCGTCAACTTACCAATAATAGAATATGGAATCGGGAAAAAAAATCACCGTCTTATAATTGACATGTGATAATGGGTGTTCAACATAATTTCTTTCTAAAGAGAAATAATTATTGTTTCTGTTTTGGGTAGCGATCAGAGACAATTTTACCCAAATGAAAATGTTAAATGGTTTATTTAGTCTAGAATAATCGTCCACCATGGTGGAGAGTCCAGTGGGAACATTTTCTAGACACTAATGATGTGCCATTTATATCTTATTTGCCTTAATAAGGTTTGAATCCATGAGAAGATTCCTCTAGGATCACAAAATATCTCGAGGGTCATGCTTAATAAAATACTCGAAAATTCCGATGATACAATTAACGGACATTCGGCTGCACACACCTTCACTGTCTTGATATTTGTGGTAAGGCACATCCTATGATTATTCAATCTTTCCCCGCAAATACCCTAAAGTGACAGGTGCTTCCCTATGACCGCAAAAACTTAGGTCAGAGCGCGAGATGAAACACACTTTTTCAACGTCCCGATTTAGAAGGGCAGAATATAAAAAACCTGTTTGACATTTCACGGAGTATTTTTTTATTATCTAATTTTGAAGGGGCGAAAATAGAATACACGTTTGCTGAAGTTGTGCCATTCAACAAGCAAAGTATCGGTCAGCGCGAGGTACTAGTGTGTGTCGCATCAGCTTGAAGTGCACAAGTACGCCTCTCTCTCTCTCTCTCTCTCTCTCTCTCCTCCATCACCATGACAAATTGCTACGCGATAGGGACAAGGGACATTCATTAACGCTTAAGCAATCTTTCTTGGTGAAATGAAATCCGACTTTCAAGGGCTAAATTAATAGCAATCGCATTCTTGATTGGTGTATTACTGGTTACCAACTCGTGTTGCATGGCGTCCTGCTATGTGATTAAGCACGAGATGCCCAAATAATTATGATAGAGAACGTAAACTTGGGATTAACCTCTTCCTTAAGACTCCATTTAGGGGGATTCAATTGACGATGTGACATGAAAAGCTAGAGATTTCATATATGGCATAAATCTCAAAGGATTTTTTATTATTATTATTGACTTAAAAGCAGCACGGCTTAAAACGCTATAGTGTATTTTAGTGAAATGGGTTTTTTTTTTGGATTTTTTAGGTGAAGCTGTTTGCAACTGTTACAAAATTATGAGGATATGTCCAACATGAACAGAATTACAAGACAGAAATTGTCAAACCCTAATATAAATCTCATCTTTCTAAAGTCCTTTGATATGGATGGTTTCCCATTAGACGCAGCCTCTAGCTACACTTCTATATGTCTCATCATTAGGCCTAGAAATTTGTGGCGCAGATTTTCCATTTTGCTCCACAGAGTCAAGAGTTCTTTTGAGTTTCTATCAATTTAAAATCTGATTATTTTGAAAAAATTTCCCCAAAAAAATATATATTTTTCTCATTTTTCCATTATTTAAATCATCAAAGAAAATAAATTAACGGAAGATCACCATCAATGCCATCGCTGTAAATACAAACATCCTTAAAACCGCGCATATCCTCGGCTTCAAAAGATAACTAATCAACTTACCTTGCTTAACAACGCAGCTTCCTACTTCACACTGGTTGTTTAGAAATGGACTGCAGCATGCGCAACATATGTGATGTTATATAGACACATGTATAATGACAAAAACAAAAATCTCATCCGTGCTAACTTATTAGCTAAGGTTGCGTGAATCATAGGACTAAAAATATCAACAGCATTTCCATCTAACACCTAACTCATAATTGTTGTACTTAAGATGTCTTATTCTCATCTTAAACGGGCAAATACTAGACTCAGCGGCAAAGTTATCCTTTCTAAGTTAAAATAAAATCATAACGAGTCCTTAGCGACAAATCCAATGAACGAATCCTCAAAAGTCCCTCTCAAAGAAAGAGTAGGAAGCAAATTAAGCAACTGATTAAGAGTCTGTTTAAATATGTCATATGATACAATGTGATGAAGCAATCCCATCTTATGCTGAGAAAATGTATGCATGACGTTTCTTTTTATAATGTATGTTGTCGTTATGCAATCAAATGGCATTTCGTATCACGTGTTACTTTAGATGCTACAATTAAATAAAATATTAGATTGTTCGTTATGATATATTATATATATTATATAGTACATGTGGAAAAAAATGCTAATATTAGTTCCTGTGAAACCCTAATAAGGCCGGTGAAACTTGGCAAAACCCCTCGAGAGTTTGATCCTGAAGTCAACCGATCAGAATTTAACTATATAAATGATATTTATTTCACTTCTTAATTCAGAACGAATGTGAAAATGCTATAAGGGAAAATTAATTTACATGTCCAAATTTTTATTATGATGGTAAGCTAATACTATGAAAGCTCATTTCCGACCTTATTCTTATTTGACGATTTTACCGTTCCATTAAGAAAACAGACTTCTTTTTCTTCTCTGTTTTTTTCCAATGTGATAGATCTTTAAAAGAGCCGAGAACTGTCAAAAAAAAAAAATGCTTATAAAAAAAATTATGAATTGATTACTTCATTTTCTGAAATTTATTGGTAACTTACTGACAATTTTATGAAATTACCAACTCATTGCGACAATTTGCGAATCATTAAATTTTCTTACTTTGATGAATTTAAAGTTTTAGTAAGATATACAAAAAAAAAAAAAAAAATGTTAACTTTAGTAGGAAAACTTCGCACTTTGCAAACAATAAAAAAAATTGGTGATTTTATAAAAAGTATTGGTAAGTAATCAATAAGTTATTAAAAAAAAATCACATGTCAATCTTTCTTACCAATACTTTGATGATATTTATTAACACTAAAAAATCTAAATTTAGACACGACGCAAAAGAATTTCCGCATGCCCATGTGATTTGTGCTTTAGTATGTAACTCGAATGCGCATGGAACACGTCTTATCGTGAGGACGTCATTTCAAGATCAATCAGGGCCGTCGCTATATAGGATTAGGTGGTTCTAATAAGTTGGGGACATCTGTAATATAATTGCGGTCCGACCAAAGATCTTGTGAGCCCCACGAGCACCCTCCGCCACGTGTGATTCTGACCCAAAACAGTTTCCACGCCACTAGTATGATTCGGACAAATAGATGACCAGCCGTTCCCACACCAAAAGTCCGCCAACATCTTGTTAATCTGTGCCCATTCTTGAGATAAAATACAAACTATTGTGCTTTAATGTCATTTTCATTTCTTGTCCGTATGCTTGTTATTAAAATATTTAACTAAAAATATTACTTTCATCTAGTTTAAATTTTCAGAACAGTTAGTAATTGTCATATAATAAGATCTTGCATAATATCAACGTAAAAGATCCTAAGTTTAAATCTTTTAGTATTTCCAAATCTCACTTTGCCTCTACGATTGTATATATTTACTTGCTTAAGCCACGACTTTTGGTTGTTACAAAAAAACTGTATAATTGCATCTGCAATATAGTCTTTCCAAATTTAATTTTCTATGGACTTTTTTAAAGAGTTTGAAAATGTTGAAAATCTAAGAGACTCTCTCTATTGATCATGACAATAACAAAGAAAAATGCGCCCGCTTATTAAAATTTTCGAATTTGATGCGCTGGACTGCATTTATGTAAATCAATTATTTCCTCTTCAGTCAAGACAAATTCATTGTTGTTTTCAATACCGTGTCGCAACAAAAGAAAGAGTAAGAGTGGGGGAAAACTAATCTCCTTGATAAGACGCTATTAGATTCTAATCAATGGTTAATGCATCGTTGACATTTTACTTTAGACGTCCTACCTAAAACGAAACGAATGAAATATCAATCGATGTGAAGGAGAATTAATTACATGACACGTTTTATTTTCAATTCAAAATAATTGTTATATTTACTGTCATCGTAACTTGGGCGTTACTATTCATGATACAAAAAAACATATCAGGGATCCTCAATAATTACATCAACGCATATAAAAATTTGTAATTTAAGGATACCTTTTTTAGTATATGTATTGGACATTATTTAAGTGCAATGTATTTTTTAGAAATCATAATTAAAAGGGAAAAAAAGAAAAAGAACGAAACATACGAAAAAAGATTGGGAAAAAAAGAAGAAGAATTGGGCCAAGGTGCCAAAAGAATTGAAAGTAGCACCTCCCAAAAGAATGGATAACATATAAAACATCACTCCTCCCCTTTTGAAGAAAATTATCCAAATAGTCCTAAATTTATTATATAATTGTCAATTTATCTCTAAACGTTTCAATTTAATCACCCTAATCATTAATGTTTTGATGATTTGTTAATATAGTATTTTTGTCCAATTTTGGCCCGAAATAATTTATGTGAACACTAACTATCCAACATGGTAAGGTTGGTGCTGATGTGGACGATTTGTATGATATTTCTAAATTTTATCATTTTTCTTTTCTTTTCTTTTACCTTTTTTTGCCATCAATAGGTTGGGCCAGTGCGGGAGACATTCATTGGCCCTTGCTTGTGGCTAGTGATCTCCATCAACCATTGTCAAGGCCTTGAACTGGGAAAGGGAAATAAAGGAAAGAAAAGAAGAAATTCAAAAAAAAAAAAAAAAGAGGCAAATATCGTTCATGTCAACATCATCTATGCTGCATAGAATGGTTGATAATCATGTCAACGATTATTTAATACTTGTGATTGAGCTTCTTTATTGGCTAGAGCTACCTATTATATTGAGTTCCCTCCCTTACAAACTACCTTGGGAAAAGAAGAATTGAAGCTCTATAAATGGCTTTTTGGTAAGCTAATACATCCATTACTTATACACACATATATATAGCAATCTTAAATTACAATTGTGTAGGATTGAACGTAAATTTCATAAATAGAGAGAGTTCAGTAGAGCCTACATATGACCTTGTATTCTCTCATGGACATACATTTTCTCTTTATATATCTACCAAGAACATCGATTAAAATTACATCGGATTAACCTCTTAAATTCTTCAAAATCACCCAATTATACTGCGCTAGATTGTGAAATCAATCGACTGTGGATATCTTTTAATATGTGGCCGACCCACCTTTTGAAAGGTTGACGTCTTTTGTTGATTCGATAGCTTGACATTGCATTAAAGATGTGGAACGCATCAAACGTGATACACGAACATCCCGAAACATCATCCATGACAATGTTATTAGAAAAAAAACACAACTTCCACCCACAGTAAGCGTTGAATCTTTCAAACCCGTTATGGGGGAATTATCAAGTTCCAAGTATAAATATTTGAGAAAATTATCCAAAAAATCTTAAACATATTTCACTTTTGCTAATTTAGTCTTAAACCTACAATTGAATTAATGAACATTTTTATGTTTTGCCAATTGAATTTATTTGATCAATTTTGACTGGAAAATGCTAATGTGATGGTTCAATCAGTGCCGATCATCTCCTATGACATACCAACATTGACATAAATAATATTTTTTAAAATTTTCTTATTTTTTTATTTTTTCCTTTTTCTATTTTTTCTTTCCTTTTTGCCGATGGCCTGTCTCAAACAATGGTTGGCCACCGATGATGGCTTGAGAGGGCTGGGCAAGGGCCTTGAACACTCAATCGAAGTAAAAGTAAAAAAAGAAAAGAGAAAAACAAAAAGAAAATTTTCAAAAATATGATTTAAAAATGCCGTTGCATGCCACATGAACAACGACATCCACATCAGCAATTTCAAATCAAAATTAATTAGATAGACTTAATTGACAAAACGCGAAAAGATTTAGAACTCAATGAGCATAAATGAAATATTTATTATTAAATTGATAAAAGTGCAATAGATTTAAAAAAATTTAAATAATTTTCCCTTAAATATTTCAAATTAGATAAAAGGAAAAATTAAGCCGAATCAAACTTGGTAACTGTTTCCACAACATGAATTTGAAGCGTTTAATCGACTAAGTTCACATGACATATACATAAAGTTCTAATTGACGTGATTGATAGAATCGATATGCTATAAGTTCAAAAACCCTTGTTGTTTATTTCAAAGTTTGAAGTGTCGGTCCCAACCAAAGTGAGTTTCATCCATCATGATCTACTTATTTTATAGAAAATAAATAAATTGAAAAACATCTTCTTGAAAATAATCATTTGTATTGCTGGAAATAATTAGCAAACGAAAAATATTTTTCGTTATTAATAACAACTCATGTCTAAATATTATTCTGAACGATATATATATTTTTTCGTTTTTTTTTTTATACTTTAAACCACCATACAAATAGATGGCCGTGCGATATAAACTAATGGGCATTAGCGCGGGGACCCACCACCCACGGCACCCCACTTAAGTCGCGCATCGTGACAAGTTGGGGAATCGAACCCCGGCCTTGCGTGTGGCCAACGTTTGATTCCACCAACTCGGCCATCATTTGTTTTCATAATAAGTAAAAGTGATTATTTTAATGAAGATATTTATCAATCATTCATTTTTCGGCAAATGTAAGAGAGAGAAAGATGTGTGATTTGCATTTACTTCCTCTCCAATGAAAATCCAATGCGCTTGGGGAGCATTTTTCTACCTTAGGTGACCACTGAAGAGTGAAGAGCCAACCGGGCTCCCACTTTTTAGGTATAATAATGGCCCCGGAGAATACACGGTGGGACGTGTCGAAACAATTGCCGGTTTTCCATCGTGTCACTTCGATATAATTGGCCGGCCGATTGAGATCGCCCACGAGAAAACATATTCGGTCCACTTCGCGTTTAAAATCGACCGCAATTTCCTTGGCCTCAGTTCTCCCCCCAAGCAAAAGGATAATTGACGTGAATCGGCACGCCCTTAACACCGCCCACGATTCTTAAATGCGTACATTATGACCGTAGATATCACGTGGTCGGTGAGATGTTCACCCCTTTGCTTCACCTAATCTGCTCATCGAGCTTGAAAATGACACAGCTGACCATACCTTACGCTAGGGGGAATTATCCGCTAAACTTACTATTTGAATATTGATTCAATAATAAACCTTTCGATTTTGTCAATTTAATCATAAATATTCGCATAAAATTCCCATGCGGTATTTGCTTATGCGGTGGTGTGTTATGATGGTTGGATCGTCACGTCAATAGTTTCCGACGGAAATTAGCTGGAAGGATTGTATTAGAATTTCGCGCAAGAATTTAGGACTCAATTTGTAAAATTAGAAAATTTAAAACTAAATTGATATTGATGCAATAAGTTTATAATTGATTTGATAATCTCCCCCCTTATGCTACATGCATCTATGTTATCGCACCTTTTTGTTTGCAAGTTGAATTTATGCAATGAATCAAGAAACTATTAGCTTAAAATTCAACAGTTGATGAGGTACATAAATACATATATGTAAGAGAAATTAGCAAAGGGACGTACATAAATACGTATATGTAAGGGAAATTGACAAAGGAACGAGTTTAATTAACATATTAAGATGATTTTTTTAAAATAACAATGGACACCGGTCTTCTTTTAATTTATATCGGAGAAATTAATGTTAAAGGGATAAGAGTTCGATTGATTGTCCACCAAGGTCCATATAAATGGCGGCTAACTGGTTTTTTTTTTTTTTTTAAATCTAGCTGCTTACTTCATGCGTGGTCATTTGTGACCTCACCGAACAAAGCCCTGTTTCTCTATTTCACTGTTTTCTCTTGGAAAAGAGGAGAGCAAAATTATGTAATGCTCTCATCATGATTGACGGATGGCCATTTCCATACGTTGGTGCTAAAATTAGTGGGTACACAGAGTGATATGGTCCTTGTCTTTTCAATCATGGAGCTGTAGTTTATAGACTTGATTGATATCCATGTATATATATATATTTTTTTTTTTGAAAAAAATTGGGTTGGTTACAGAATTCCAGTGTTTACACACCATTATTAGTTTTATAATCATGATTATTCATAGTACAAATAAACAGAACACTTGATGCCCTTTCAGTCAAAGTGTAGGATTTTGTGGACCACTTGTTAATTATTTTGTAAAATCAAGTTCTTTAATGAATGAACGGCTTAATATTTGAGTATTCCAACACACGACTTGTATGAGAAATAAACAATAACTACAGACAATTCTATTCATTGCAATTGTCAAGTTTTTTTTTTTTTTAACCATAATAATCTTCTAAAGATCACTTTTGTTAAACTATATGACTAAAATGGGTATCGAGTAGGTATCCCGATAACGGGGTGAATAAAATAAAGAGACGGCAACCTTGATCCCAGCTTCTAGTGACACCAATTTCATTTTCCTTTCTCTTTTTGTCCTCTTGATTGCTTGTCATTATTGTTCTGTCTTCATTTCCAAAAAAAAAAAAATAGAAATTATGCTCTATAATATTGTAACAATAAAAAGAAAAAGAAGATAAACTCATGCTAAGTACCCATTAAATATTTATGATGTTGTTTATATAGGGATATTGTGGACAACGGTCAAGGTCATCCACTGTGAAACTTCAGCATGCAATGTGTTCAGCTCACCACTTCCGTAGCTACATAAGCGATAATAATTAATTAACATCTTAATTAATCCGACATCTTCCATGTCTAAGCCGCACGTCACGCTGGACAGCTCTTCGATGAGGCTCGGACCAAGTAAAATCAGCTCCATGTCCGCCATTTCGATTATATGATTTGGAGGAATTATTAAAGCGACAAAAAGAAAATGTGGGCATTAGAATAGTCACACGAAATCTTCCGTTGCTTCTTATAATAATGAGTCTAAGCATTTAGGGTTTGAATAGTGATTACAGCCTTTTCAAGGCTTAAAGGTCATGATGGGCCGACTCGAAAACCAAGTAAAGAAAAGTCACTGTTCGACTTTTTCGTACTTGGCGCTTGAGGAGCAGCAACGATGTCTTTTTGAATTCGGATCGCGTGTGTATTCTTTGATCGAATCAAACATCGTTCTAGAGAAAATCTAGAAACAGCGTTCGTTTTTCCTCTTTGGTTTACCAAGTCCAAGGGCGCCATAGTCCTAGAGAAGAAGATTCTACATCCACGAACCGACAGCGGTTTGTTAAAGAAACCACCACCGCCGGTGAAAGGCCAACTCGTAACATTAGGGATTAACATATGATATACCGCCATCGTAACAGAGACATTTATGAAACGGAAGTTCCCATCCACCGATGGAAATAATTCATCTGCCCCAAATTAAAAGTCTTCTACATGTCATGTCAATGCTTGAACCCCGTTTAGGACGCGTTTGGTAACGATTCTGTTTACGGGAGTAAATTCTTATCATAAATTATTTTTTTTATTCTATTCCCGGAAACAGATTCTAAGTATTTTAAGTCGTTTGGTAACTATCCGAAATTTTTTATTTTGGAATAGAATTGTATCTGGTACCGTACTCATTGATTCTGTTCCAAATCAATCTCTTTTCATTTTTAAATAATTTTTATACTTTTTCATTTTTCATTTTTTCCTTTATTTTTTTTCTATTTTTTTGTTTTTTCTCTTATTCTATTTTTTTTCCTTTTTTCTCCTATTATTCTTCTTCTTCAGGCCGATTGCGAGACCGGCAACCAACCAGACCAGAGCCAGCGACCTCATCGAAACGTCGCCGGCCCTCATCAACCTAGCCTCACCGGTGGCTAGGCCGGCCTCGCCGAGGCTAGGCGAGGCTCACGGCAAGGCTCGCCCAGCCCTGCCAAGCCTCGTGGTGGCCAGGCGAGCCCAGCCAGGCTAGGCGAGCCTCGCTAGGGCTAGGCAAGGCCCGCTTGGCCACCAGCGGGGCTAGGCAAGGCCCGCCTAGCCACCGGCAAGGCTAGGCGTCGCAAGGCTTGCCCAACCCTAGCCAAGCCAAGCCTCACCGGTGGCCAAGCGGGACTCACTAGCCACCAACGACGATGGCGGATGGCGGATGGCGGCAGACGAGGTGGTCGATGAAGAAGAAGATGAGTTGTTTTGATTCTTAGATTTGTTCTCATAACAATAATTACTTATTTTTTATTCTTGATTTTGTTACAAATCTACTTTTGGAAGCAAAAAAATATAAATTTGTTTCTAGAAATAAAAATTTTACTAAATGTGATTTTGTTCTCAAACTACTTCTGAGAACGAAGAATCAGAATTTGGCCATATTTGGATGGTTACCAAATAGGACCTTAATCTCATAATCAATATGATGAAATTTCCTAAGTTTGCTTGATCAAAAATGAGTAAAAGATCAACAGACCACATTTTGGATTCAATCCTGGATGCGCAAGAGCCCGTGTACATCAAGTCCTTTGTCATTCTACCTAATGCTGCTGCGAATTATCACGAGTCGATGAACAGATCCTTGTGGTCTACATGAGAGTTGGTCTTCTTACAGGTTGTACCTTGTCGCAAGATATCTGTCGTTGCTGCTGGACAAGTAATCAGATCGCTGGGCTTGGACGAGTCGGACCTGAGGGAGCTCGCTTCAAATTCTGTACGCTTGAGATGATCCGATGGCCCGATCGTGCAAGGCCTTCTTATTTTGGGCTCGAACACTCCATTCTTAAGGTCAAAATTGACCTAATAAATCCAAATGCTATTCTTCTTGATGAGGGTTTGGTGGGACTTGATCGATACTAAATTGAGAATTGAATATAAGTATACCCAAAAAAGGGTTGAGGCTCTCTCTCTCTTCAATGGCCTTCGGCATCTCTCTTATTTTGTTTTCGAACACTTTTAGCATCCACAGGAATCTCCCTCAAGCCGATTCGACACTATCAATGGTATTGACCCTAGCTATCGGTACGAAATCAAATATGATAGGAATCATCATTTCCATCCAAGTGCGGTATCGATTTCTCTTTTCCTCCAAACATTTTCCTATTGGACTAATGGATGGCTGGAAACGAACCCCGACAATTGATTGGTCTGACCACGCTACGTCGGCATTCCTTGTTGAAGCAAATATCTTATTTTAGATAGCCCTCATAATAAATTATCAAGATATATCGTATCAACTTTAGTCTTCCTCATCGTCACTTGGCTAGGGTTTCTCATTTGAGATAATGGCACACATTAACAATCAAGATTGCATTATCTGCTTCTTTTACATTTTTATTTTTATTTTATTTTTGCATGGGGATTAGTTTTTTTGAGTCAGAGGATATTGTAGATCACTTCGGTTTCACAAGACAAAGGGAAGGGACGGCAGTAATAATTAATCTTCTATATATAATAAATGGTGTATATTTTTTATATAGATGTCATTATCATAGTTGCTCGAGAGAAGACAATTAATAAAGGGCATAGGGAACACGTAGATACGTGATTCAATCTCTTGCCGATGGACTCGAGCAATGAGATAATGAGCAGCGATTATGTCGAAATCTCAGTTTGCAGAAGACCGCAAAAACAGCTTTTCTACCTAAATATACACAAAATCTCTCCATGCAAAAAAATAAATAAATAAATCAAAACGCAAACTGATCTAGGAAAAATCTAAATATAAGTTGTTCTCTTTAGAGTTTTGGACTTATGGCTGTGAAATAATACACGACCTCTCTATTCTGCTAAGAAAAAGGGACAAAGTCGTGGTTGCCCATAAGTAGTAATTAGGTACTTTGGCTCACGCCTTGCCTTGTTCATAAGTAGTAATTAGGTACTTCATAGGCAGTTCCCTCGCCATTTAAAAAAAAAAAAAAAAACGACGTTCAGACCGGAAATGTGGGAAGAAACTGATTCACCTTGAGCAATCTGATGCATGTGCGATCTAATGGATAATGATGCACTCGTTATGTCGCACTCGAAATACTCGTCATTAGTTGGACATTGAGTTGGGTCAAAGATAATTATACAAAAAGTCATGAATCTATACTTATTTGTGCAACAGTCAATTTAATTTTAAACCTTTTAATATGATCAATTTAATTCTGAACCTTTTAAAAATTTGCCATTGTAATCTATCCAATCAATTTTGGTTAGCCATCTCTAAAGTGAATGTCGAGTGTCCTGCATAGTACAGTCCAAGGTGACATCAACGATTTTTGCAATTAAAAATATTTTTTTTTTTTTTTTTTCATTTTTTTCTTCTTTCTTTTTTCTCCTATCTCCACCATTCACTAGGGCTTCGAATATGGCTAGTGAAAATTGCCGGCTAGGCAATGGCAAAGATGTCCTCACAAGCCTATGCCTGAATTTGGTAAGAGCCACAGCGCCCTTGCCAGCCATTGCTGAGGCCACAACAACCAACAGACAGACAAGGACAAAAATGATAGGGTGATGGAGAGGGGACAAAAGAAAAGGATAAAAAAAAAAAAGGAAAATTTTAAGACTACATCAATATATTGTGAAAAGGTTTTAGGACTAATTTGGTCAAATTAAAAATAAATTAAATTAAATTGGATGTCATATGATAAGTTTATGATTTTTTTGAACAATTTTCCCGATTTAGTCGACTAGCCCACCTCGTAATATATACTATTCAACTCCTCACTTTGTTGGAATTATTATGGTCCTAGGCTCCTAGCCATAAAAGGGCCAGGTCACGGCTTTACGGAAAATGATAGAAGAGGTCATGCCTCTACGCTCTTACTTTGAAAAAAAAAAATTCTTTGTTTTTTGTGACCGAAGACTCGCCACATGCCCCCTATGCTTGAACGGCTCCTGGGGATCGAGCCCTATACCTTAGGGAAGACTAAAACAACAACCCACTTCTCAACCAATTGCGCTACTCACGGATAGGTAAAAAAAAAAATCTTTAATCCTATTTATTTAGCAAAAAATAAATTTAAAAAATATCAAAAATTGATCATTTATATCCATTAAAATAGTGAGATAATGAAAAATATTTCTATTATCAATGGCAATATATCTATATATTTTTCATGGACAATAAAAATATTTTTTTATTCGTTCATTTCTATAAATGATATCAGCAAATCATTTTCAAAAAAATAAAAAATTCAAATCATGCACCTTATTTTAAAGTTAAGCACACAATCATTTATTGTAACTACAAATGAGGCTTGGACCTTGACAAGTTCTTAAGCTGTCACATTCGAATTCTGAGATATAAATTTCAAGGTTTTCCTCTTGAAGAAAAAGTAATAAGATTTATGTTTTCAAACAATGACACGACTACCCATTAATTATATATATAGCCATTGGGAAGTGGTTGCAACTAATTGAAAGTGGCCTCTCCATCATCCTTTTATCCATCGTCATCGAGAGCTAACTGGAGATAAGAGTACACGTGTGTACTGAGAGTCTTACGTTTACTTGTTTTTAATAGGCGATTATATGAACCATAGTGAAAAGTAATTTACCGTTAAGAAAGTGCCTTTTACATTGAAATTTAATTTTACTTCTGTAGAGAAATTTATTAATCACATGCATCAATTACTAGTACATGGAAATTTACTTCTTTCTCATGTATAGTGAACCTACTTATTGTCACCTCAACACGGTTGCCTTCGCAACATTAGGAGTTCATCAACCACAATCAATATTTAGCTCATTTGAATGATTGACATGTGAAAGAAGCTTTGTCGTGTGAAAAAAAATCATTAAATGATGGAATACCAGATATTTACTAGGGTTAAATTGGATTAAAATTCTTAATTTCAATAGATGTGCATAGTCATTATTAGACTATAGGAACGATGCCCCAAAATTCTTTTAGAACAACGAATGGCAAGTGAGCTCCATGTTTAGGAAAAGGAAGTGCCAACGACAACAATTGTGGTTTTAACAAATTTATTGTATGTGACTACTACTACTACTACAATAACAAGAGGATGTGACAACTTCAGTCTAGGCACACACGGGTCAAGACATATGGCATTTGCATAGTAATCAACGATTCTATATATGACATGTCGCCTTCATGCGCTTGTCATTGTGAATAATTTAGTATAAGTTTTAGATGATTTCAATGAATGGTTACCCTTGCTTGAAGATATTATTCTAATTCGATTGACCATTTTTCCCCCTTTGGCCTTCATGGCTAGAAGCGCTGCTCACAATCCCTCTTATGCCCAAAGTGGAAAATCGGGTTGATTCCAATGAGGTCAATGACCCTGATAGAAAATCTAATCCAAAACTTTTAGCTTAGGAGTGGAGAAAGGCCACATATTTATTTTTTATTTAAAAAAAAAACATACAAACTTCATTGTAAAGATAAATAAATATTTAATTCATATCTTTAGAATAAGTGCACACAAACCATCTCTTGCACTACATAAACTACCCCAATAAACGACGGATCGCAACTCAAGTAACTTATCTTATTTCATTGAAAGCCGAATGTGCACGGTCCGGCCGCGTGAAAGTTACACATAACAATTAAGAAGCCCCAGTAGGTGTGCTCTACAGTCATTTTTGAATATATAGCTTTCACACTTCCCGTACCTCTTTGATTGGTCAATTATTGTATTGAACATAGCAAGGTGCCCCTCCGCATCTTCCAATTCAATTTCCATGGCGCCAAAATGAATTAACTTTTCAAATCTCGAGCGGCCATGCCACTGCCGTAATGAGGACAAACACATGACCACAAATCGTGCCTGGGACTTAGAAAAGCGAACAGATCACCCTCTGGACAGTTTCCCACTCACGGTAAAGTCCACGTCGAACGAAAAGAGAAAGATGTGTCAATGGGGTAAAGACACTTTCGCGTTGAAATCCCGTAATGAAAGTCGAATTGGACTCGCATTGTCGAATCGCCACTTGCCCAGATTGCACTTTGTGTAGAGACTTCGTAAAAAGCTAAGTGGCTTTTTTCTCCGGGAAAGGATCGAAGCGTTCACGCAACGGCTTCGGCTTTGATTCGCCCGATCTCATTAGATTTCTAGGCAAAGCCCGAAAGAGGAAAAGAATCTGTAAAAATCAAAGAGAGATGATTCAGAGAGCATCACCCACTCTAAGCCGCTAAGCCTACGTTGACACCGCCTCCCCAAGATTCAAATCAATTTGAAACCGTCCACCAAAGTCAAAGGCATAGCCTCAATCTTCTTAGGCTTCGATGGGATCAACGAGAAATCGAATTCGTTCATGCAAAATCGGCAAGAAAAGAAAATTCCTAAAATCCACAAACCCTCGTTTATCATTGCTTGGCTTTGCTCGCTCGAGACCGCGCCACGCGACATTTACATCAATTTCCTCCAAACTGCACAAAAAAATAAAAAAAATGGAAAAAGCAGCACGGCCGGTGCCCGACGCACCACGCCAACTCCGACATCATCAATGCATAAACGACACGCACACTCATGTCGTCTTTGCTTTCGAACTGCCTCCCTTGCCTTGCCCACCATAAAATCAAAAGTTTGAACCGTTTCAAATATCCCAACCGAAGCTCTCCCCCCCCCACCCCCCATCAATTTCCTCCAAACTGCACAAAAAAATAAAAAAAATGGAAAAAGCAGCACGGCCGGTGCCCGACGCACCACGCCAACTCCGACATCATCAATGCATAAACGACACGCACACTCATGTCGTCTTTGCTTTCGAACTGCCTCCCTTGCCTTGCCCACCATAAAATCAAAAGTTTGAACCGTTTCAAATATCCCAACCGAAGCTCCCCCCCCCCACCCCACCCCACCCCACCCCCCCTCCTCTGCTGCCTCTTTACGCACGAAGAAAGAATGGAAAAGTGAAATGAATTTAGCAAAAATTGATTTTGAGATATTAAATTGGAGCTATAACGAAAAATAGTACATTGAGAATTCCTGTAACTTACCTAAAGACATCCTAGCATATCTGCCCTACCACTACCGCCCGAACCGGAGCCCAGTTCGGTTCGAACCTAATTCCTAGTTTTCCCGAGGCGCCAGGAAGGAACCCACCCCGGCCCTCAAAAGCTGGGCACGGCCCGACCGGGCTCGGGCTGACCCAGTGCCGTCGTCGTCGTCGTGACTCCTTCTTGCGCCTCATCTCCAGCACCTTGCGGTGGTGGTTCGAGTGCAGCTCGCTAGAAAACGTGGGGCTACACGCGGGCCGGTACTCCGGGTACAGCCGGCCCGACTTGAACCGGACCCCGCACGCGTTGCACAGCGTCTTCGCCCCGTTGGGGCCGGCCCTCCACTGCGGGGTCTTCTGCACGCCGCAGTGGCTGCACCGTCGGGCCGGTCCGGCCGTCTCCGAAGCAGCAGCGGGCTTGCTCTTCTGCTTCTTCATCGGCGGCTTGGCCTCCCACGGCTCCGGTTCGACCGGCTCGAGGCTCCGGCTCCGGTTCAGGTGCGCGAACCAGGGGCTGGCGAGCAAGGGCGACGAGGCCGTCGTCGAGGACGACGAGCTCGAGGACGGCTCGGCGAGAGAAGGGACGCCCAGGGACCATGCCCGGCCGCCGGACCGGGGCCGCTTGCTCCGGGCTTTCGAGGGGAGCGGAGTCGCGAACCCGGGTCTGGACGAACCGGAAGATTCCGATTCCGGCTCGGACCGGTCCTCGCGGCTCGTGGGGTTCTGGAGCAGGACGCCCGCCGGAAGCGGTTCCGAGAAGTGCGAGAACGAGTCCTCCACGAAATGCGACAACCACTCGAGGTCCGCCAAATCCTCGGCCTGTAAAAATCGCACCTTTCGGTCAGAAACGACGGCGTAATGGCCGGAAAAATAGCCGATTTTCCGTTACCGGAGGTGTTCGTTATAGTACCGGAAGGTGCGGCACGAGCCCCAAATCGTCCTTGTGCCCGGCGGAGACGGACGCACCGTCCTCGTCGCTACCGCCGCGGGGCTCCCGCTTCTGCTTCTGCGGCGTCTGCTCGCGGCCCGCCGTCTCCTCTGTCCCCGCCTCTTCCTCCTGTCCGGCGAACGCCTCGTCGTTGGAGAAGTCGAAGAGGTCGTCCACGAAATCGTCGCCGTCGCCGCCGCCGCAGCCGCAGCCGCCGTCGCCGCCGGCGGGGGCGCCGGCGTGGGAATTGAAGGCCAGGAGGTCGTCGGAGAAGGCGTGGGGCCTCATCAGCTTCACCAGCATCGCGTCCTTCCCGAACCCGGTCTTCAAAGCGGCTTCAACGCACTCCATTCCGGGTCCTGCTCCTCAGCCCCCCGTCGTAAGAATGCAAACTTCCCTTCAAAGAAGATAGAGAGAGAGGGTGGTTGCAGATAGAGAGAGAAAGAAAGTTGCAGAGGAGGAAAGGGGGGGCAAAAATGGGGTGGTGAGTTCGGTAAAGCATTCAATGGGGAGGTGATGTATTTAAGACGGCCCGTTTCTTTCTCTCCCTTTCTCTCTCTAATATTTTGGAGGTTCTTTTTTTTTCACCATTTTCGTCCCGCTTTATAAAATCTTTGCGCTGTCTGCATTTACTTGCTCCCCGGAAATAATTATTTCGCGATTCCGTTACGAAACACAGCAAATGAAAGAAGGGGAGGAAGTTTTCGGAAGGGCAGAAACGTTCGGTTTTTTTCGACAGGATGTACATATGACGATCCTCCTCCTCCTGTTTCCCTTTTCGCATTGATTAAGGTTTGTTTCGAATTTTTTTCTTCTCTGTTTTTTTTTTGAAAAATCTATCTCCGTTCGGGACGATATCTGACGCGGCGGGAGAGAAAAACGAGGAAAAAGGGCAAAAAAAGGGGGATAATTCTTCTTCTTTTTTTTTTTCGGGGGGGGGGGGGTGAATTGTTGCCGGATATCTGAGTAGACTAATCATGCGTGGTGGTCCGGTCCGACCTACCAACAAAAAAGCTTTAAAAAAATTAAAAATTAAAAAGAAAAATAAAGATGTGGGTGACTTCGTGAATATCTAAGAAAGCCAACAGGGTCCACTTTTTATCCTTTCCTTTTTTGAATTTTTTAATTTTTTTTTGTTCCGATGCCCTTTGCTTTTTTTTTTTTTGTACTTTTGTTTTGTCTTTTTTGTTTTTTTTTGTGGGTTTGTGCGGGGGAAAATCATAGCTTTTGACTAGAATTTATCACAAAGAGGAGCGGGGCCCCGTTTTTCCCGCTCTGCTCTCGCCCCCTCTCCTCGATCGTTATGTCATTTCTAAATTCAAACCAAAAACTCGGTTTCATCTTTTCTTTTCTCCCACTTTCGCCCCCTCGGAATAAGTACGTGTGTTATTCTAGTCCTCGAACGATCGGATGTTTCGTCCCCTCGAGTCAGAATTGTGTGCAAAATTTGCTTAGCTCGCTGGTCGCCATCTCTCGATTCGAAACTTTGGTGTGCACTTGATTTGCACGTCTTGTTGATTTATGAGTTTTATGAGACATGACACGTTCAGATCAAAGGATTTATCTCGGTCCTCATGTGGCATTGAGCCTTCAAATTTTGAAGGCAAACGAGAGGAAAATCGACACTATGATAGAAATTGAAGGAATTCTGTAATTATTAGAGCAAGGTAGCTATGTGGCCACAAGACTTCTATGACCAATTTGAGTGTTGCAACTCCATATGTTCTCTCTCTCTTTTTCTGTGTTTTTTTTTTTAGGTGCAAAACTCCTACATTTGAAAAATGAATCGGACATTTCACCGAAGAGGTACCAAAAATTAAGCATTATGAACGAGCATCGGTTTTCTTAAATTGATGATGCGGTACTGATCAAATTCGATGGTTGGAGCTCAAATATAATCCATAACATTTGCACTATGTGGGTATCGGCATAACACAATCGAAAATTCCTCATGACAACAATAAAACCACATAGAAAATAGCGCATGAGCATGGCCGGGGGAGACACCCACTAGGAACATTGTTCTCATGCATTGGAATTTTATTGGCATTGTTCACACGCTGTAAAACCTGTCCAATCTTTTAATTTGGATGCCGCCTCTAGCATTTCAAATTTTGAAAAACGCCAAGTGCAATGGACGAATACTTTTATGTTGCACATGATCGCCCGCAAGTCAATTTCAAAGGTGGGACTCATCAACTTTCAAAAAATATAAGCGAAAAGCGGAAAGGATAAAAATTCAAACTTCTTGGTAGTCGTCTCCATCGGTTGTTTTGGTGTAAAAATCGACGATAGAATGGGCTTGGTCAACGTCTGATTTAGGATAATATTATTGAGGCTGATCCACTCCCAATCTGATTCGATCCCACCCAAAAATCGGGAACTAGACTAGAATAAGGTTCTCATTTTTTGGAATTAATAAACTAGACTAATAGTGCGGTCCGGTTCTCGGGCAATGAAATGAAATTGAAATGCAACCCCTTACACATATTCATGTTCAGTCATTGAGAATCCAAACTACTTTTTTGCAACGATAAGTTCATGAATTTGCCAATGTCACAAACCCATCATGATACTAATTGGTTGGTGTTGTACTCCCTTTGAAAGCTTATATATTATTCATAGTGGTTAATTTTGGGTGCATTTTCAGGGAATAATTTCATTTTTAAAATAGTTTTTTTATTCACATTCCTTGAAATAATTTATGAGTAAAATAACATGTTTAGTAATTATACAAAATTTGTATTCCCAAAATAGAAAAGGAACAATAATGCATTTGTTACAACATATTTTTCTGTGCCATAGAATTTCTTTTAATATTTTAATACTTTTTTTAGATTTTTTTTTTTTTTTCCTATCTTCATTCTCCTCCTCTAGCCACCTTTTTAGGGGTGGTCGGTGAGTCTCCACCGACTGATTAGAAGAGGAAGAAGAAGAAAATAAAAAAAGAAAATGATTTATTTCTAGAAATCATTGCTGAGAACAGGAAATTAATTTTTTCTACTTCTTTGTTCTATTCAAAATCTATACCCCAACTACTTTTCTATTTCAAGAAACAAAAAATAAATTAATTAATTGACATATGAGAAGGGAGGGGAAAGAAATTTGCATGAGAAATAAACAAAAAATACAACAATCATTGGTCTAGTCCAAGCAATCCAATTCTCCCCTGGAATTAGCGATTAAACTAAAAATTACCGATTCTAATTTTATAGAATCGAGAACCAAACCGATAACTTGGAACAACTCAAAACCGGCCAATGCGGTTCAATCAAACTATGTTGCTCATCCCTAAATATAACAGGCACAAATGAAAACCATTATATTAGAAATTATGGCCAAAAATATATTTTTCTATTTTAATTCCTGGACGAGTTTTTAAGTAAAAATAAGCGTTTAATAATCACAAAAAAATTCTATTCCTACAATAAAAATTTGTTTGAGAATGTCACAAAATTTCTCCATCTTGAGCAGTGAGGGGAGGTGGTTACAAACAAATGGAGGGCGATCAGTAGGCAACATCTGGATATTAACAACCAATATCCGGTGGCTAACATTCGCCGATGAGCGTCCAATGACTTGCAGTGGAAGGTGGTTACGAAAGGATAGCAAGTGATCAATGTTAGGCGATCAGCGTCTGCCAAGCCTGCCGTTGATCACACAGAGTCCGGTGTCCAACATTCAATAATTGATGTTTGGTGGGCAACGGTAGGTGATGATGAGTAGGCAACTAGTTAGTAGTGAGAGCGAGTGACGATAATAGTTTATGTA